>JASXTE010000012.1:14480000-15080000 GCA_030280995.1 Hemileia vastatrix
CTTTCAGATACTTTTTTTTATCAATAATTATGTTTATCTTACTTTGTCTTATGGTACTGGTTTCATCATATTATATAAATTATTCTTAGGGGTTAATTTTACACATTTCTACAAAAAAATTAGGATTAAAAAGTGATTTTTTTAAAAAGAATTTTAATAAGTTATTATGAAACCAGGGCTTGGAGTATAATACTTGTGTAAAATTGGAGATATTTGAGTGATATTTTTTGGGTAAAAAAAACTGTTGAAAATGAGTAAAATACATTGCCACCCACTTTACAGTACCTGAAAATAAGTTGCATCACAACTTAATTTTTTTTTTTTGTCGTTGCTTCCTCACCTTACGCCACCTCCACCTCAATAATACCTGTGCTCCTGCACCTCAATACTAACTCACTCACATCTCAGGATTCTTTTATTAAAATAAGTTTTTTTATTCTCATTTTTTCTAATTATATTTTTTATCTAAAAACTACTGATTTTCACTACTTTTCAATCTCAGCATGCCAAATTTCAGGGCTGGAACACACCAGCACAAAACCAAAACCATAGCTTTGATTGTTGGAATGGCAATGGTGGGATCTAATTAAAGCAAGATAGCACACAATGTACTCATCCCTTGCACAACTGTCTGCTCAATACTTGACCAATACTGCAACAGAGGCACTGTGGAAACTGCATGTTTTCCAGGTTGTCCATGAAAGACTACACCTTTTTACATGCAAAAAATTATTTGCATCCTCAAGTCCAACCACGGAGAAAAGCTTTCTGAGGTATCTAATGCGACGAGTTTCTCAATTTTGTCCTGCACACTTTGCAAGCAAGCCCACGAGTTGGTAATTTTTAACCATACAGCTTCCAATAAACCATTCGTTTGCGAAACCCACCACCAGAGATGCCTCAATTTTTCTTAGGACCATCTCAACTGGTCTATTGAAGACTGGAAGAAAGGGATTTGGACCAGATGATTCTGGTGGACCTACCTGCTGGTAGCCAGGTATGAGAAATCGATTTTATTATTATTATTTTTTTAATGTTTTTGTTTTTAAATATATTTTATATAAACTATCAGCTATCAAATGATGCTATTCTCCTGGTTCAGAGCTCATTATTGTTGGAGTTGAAAAATGAGGGTATGGGAAAAATTAAATTAAAAGTGTTTGTTGTATGTTACATTTAATTACATATTCTGAAACCAGACGTCCAGTTCAACCTGGGATGGTGGTTGCAATGAAACAGAATAAATTTTGAGTTTGTAACGTAAGAAAAAATGGGCGACAAGGATTTGCTTCCAGGTACTGTACATGAGAAGGAGGAAGCATAGGCGGTAATATCAATAGGAGGTATAAATATAACAAATCCAGAATTATTCTAAATGAATATCTCAATCAAAGTCTCACCTCGTAAACCCAGCAAATATTCTACATTCTTCCACTTTGGAAGAAATGTATTTGTTATTATATATACGTCCAACTTATTTTAAAAAATGAGTAACATCAACTTCTTGTAATCGAACTTTTTTCAACGCTGGAAAGTGGTCTTTCAGAAGTCTATTTGAATGAAAAGAGCGCTCTTTGGCTCGTTTTCTTCTTCGTCGCCGTTTTTGAGATAAATTTGAGGGTTCGTTTAGATTGAGTTTCTGGTTTCTGGGAGTATTCTGCTTTAAAAAACTTTTGGACTTATTGAGGATCTCTATGGTGCTTGTTGAGCAGGATCTGACATGATTATCTTGACTATTGAGATCGCTAGGATTCAGACAGGTTACAAGGCGAGCATTGGCAGTATTGGAAAGTAAGCAGAGTACAGGAAGAGGCTGCGTTAAGTGGACTTGTTGTGACCCCCCCTTAGAAGAATATACAACGCAACTTGCTTTTCTTGAGGTTTCCAGCTAAATTACAGTGAAGAATGAGTGATTCAGCACAATAAGAGACAGTGGTGCCAAGATGTTTGAAGGGAGGACAATCAATCAAACCTTGGATGTTTGTGGGGTCTGCCAAATTGCGCGCAGAATCACGAATAAAGTCCAAGTTGAAATTATAATGATTTTCATTAATAGATATGAGGATAATCACAGGAAGAAAGTTAACGGACAGAAAAGAAACCGGCCATTGACTGAATAGTATCGACCTCACACACAACACTTTCAATCATTGACCTTCTCATTCTAACCACTTCGCTTGGCTCATCCGACTCATCCCTGTGCAGATTGAAGGCATCATTGTTATCAAGTCATGCAATCATACAGTTATATGATGGTATGTAAACGATAATAATTATATCTATTGATACGGTTGCACTCTAGACATATGATATGGAGTAAATTCACACTGACAAGATTCTGTGTTGACTAGAGGGGTAAGTGTTGCTGATATTACTATTCGAATCAGGATTACAACAAGGGGCATAAGGATTGGAGGGATCTGTGATGAAAACTTTGTCGGGCACACGTTGAAAAGACCACAATTTGAATTTTCCAGCTTCTTCTCCCTTGTCAGTTGAGATATTAAGCATTGTTGTAAAAGGTATAAACGTTGGCTCTGTTCTCAGAGTGAAATATACCTGTCAGGTATTGTAAAAGAGAGTTTGATACGTTGTTCCTTTTGGGTATTTTCTTTGTGGCTTAAGAAAATTATTGAGGGGTTTTTCTTGACAAATGAAAATTAAAAGAAAAAATGTAAAAAAAGGATCAGCCAAGGAAACTTAGGTGTAATGAAACAAATCTGACATGGGTTTCTGTTACAGCCAAGGTAGTAGACTATTACCTAAGATAAATTGTAATTCAGATAAGCAACATTCTTAGTAATTTGCTTTTTTGCTAATATATTGCGCTGTAAACGTTGCCAGATACAACACTCTTAAGTAGAAATATTAAAGGGCAACAGTGCATTTTATGATGTTCCCAATTTGTATGCAATATGTAACCCACATTGAATAGCTACTACCACCCACCACAAAACATTTTTGTGGTGACCATTCCAATTTTTAACAATTTCTCCTCTTCAATGTGAGCTAATTTGCTTGTGGGTGTATGGGGTATGGAATAGTGGTTAAAAAAATTTTATATTACTAAATTGATATGGTGTTATTAAGGATTGTGAAGTTGCAAGTATTGTAATGGTATCATGATGAAAACTTTAACTTGTAAGGCATCAAATCAAGTGCAGTGATGAATGCTCGGGTTCAAGAAATTGATGGGTTGATGATTGAAAAAAAATCATGAGCTGGTCTACATAGTGAATTAACTTAAGTAAAGCCTGTGGTTTGCTAAGTGGTGATGACATGATGTCTGCAAAGTATAGGATGGCTGAAGCATAAATATGTGTGAAACCACTGGGCATCTTCGTATTGTGGAACAACAATCATGTAGCAAAGATTATTAAATTCAATTTCGAACATGAAAAATTTGGAAGTACTGAGATTGACATGAACAGGTATTAATGGCTATATTATCAGTATTATTTTATAGACAGAAGAAAGTTGAAAAAGTCCATGTAATGAAAAGTAGGTAAATAAATATCAAAGTAACAGAATTGAATCCGAAGAAAAACAAGTAGAAGAATACTAGAAATTTTTAAACAAGGGTAATAAAAAAAGTGGTTAAAACCCAAAATAGATTGACATTATCTCATCACTATTTCTATTGTCATTTGTAATCACTAGTTAAACATGTATGGTTTTTTTAACATTGTCCTTTTATTTATTCACTGGCACATGATCCATTTCATGTAATTAACTTATCAAAATGTAGATTGTACCCTCTCAGATGCACCCAACTATGCTCATATATTTCATAATTGCCTTTTACCACTTGTCCTTCCATATACTTGTCTAGTTGAGCCCAAATTAAAAGGAATAGTGAACAAAATTAATGGGGGGTTTCAACCCTTACCAAATATGCCACAAAAAAAGTACCAAAGCCACCATCAAAAAATGAAATACATCTGCCCTAGACAGGTGTATTTCATCAGTGTATTTGTTACCAAACACATCTTCTTTTGGGTCAAAGAAGTCATCAAATTACTTCCCTTCTTCATCATGATTATTCAGCACTAGGTACAGAGATTCCAACACTAGGCACAAAAGGCCAACCCCTAGATCTTTCTCACCTTTTCCTTAAGGGCTTATTAAAGAATAATTAAAACTCCTTATTTAGAGTTGCTCTGACCTTACAATTGTCTTAATCTAGTGATACAATAATTCACACTCATTTCTACATGCTACACTGTTTTTCTCTAAAAATATGCACCATAAATTCCTATTCCAAAATCTTAGAGCTTCTTTCCACCTATATTAGGGGGTGTCAGTTCTGGCAATTCTGCACTTAAATTTTGCAAAAAAGTCACTTATTTCAAAAATGGGTGTCAGTTATGACCACAAATCAGCACTTTTTTCCCAATTTTTTTTCACACCCACACGTTGGCCACATCATTGCTTACTTTCCCACCCTGTCCCTATCACATGTGAGACCCAGACCTAAATCCTCTCATCAATCCTTGGCACACACCCCTCACTGAGATTTGAAACATTTTATTGCAAAATTTTAACCAGGCATGTTTTTCTTTCTTTTCTTTATGTTTTAAACCTCTTAATCTCTTTTCTTGTAACATAACAGTTTCAAAATGCCTCCCAGAAATTCCAACACTCAAAAGGCAACTTAAAAAAAGCTTCATCACAAAGGTCTCTTAAATTTATAAATTATATATAAAAAAATATTACAATAATAAAACTATATATATATATATTCTGAATATAATTAATTATCTACAAGATCTAAACTACATGGCAATCCCTCTTCTTATATACAATTTCTGAGTGAGATAGTTATGTTTGTGTGCATACTCTTTTCTTCTTGTGAATTTCATTACATGAAAAAATTATGTGACTATTGGATCATGTATTACACTATTATCACTTCTCTGTCTTTTATACCCCAGCTTTTTATCACAAACCATCTGTCTTTTCAGTGGTCTTTCCCCTCTTATGGCTATTCTAAAAAGTATCAAATCTTTAAAATGTAAATGGTTAAGCACTTTCCTACACTTTCTTTTTCTTTTGTAATTCCTTATGGATTTATTTAATTTATTGTGTTTATCTTTTATCTTTCTGCACCATCTAATCCCTTTTAATTTTCTGTCTATCATGTTATTTATCCTTGTGAAAAGTTGTTCTTGAAAAATTGATCTCAAATCTCTTTCATCTGATTTGGTTTCTTGTTCACCAAAGTTAGAAATGAAGTTGTTTAATACAATATTATCCTGAGATATTGTATGGACATAAGTGAGATTTTCTGTGACAATATTAACAAGGTCTTCCCATAATGCAAGCCCCTCACCTGAGAAATAAAATTCTGGACAGCTAAAAAAGGAAGATTATCTCATCATCTTCAAATTACTCATAATTAAATCAAATTATTATGCATTTTTTGGATGTGAGAAGTCATCCCAAAGAAGATGTCCACCTTCATCAATGGTCAATGGCTTTTTGTTGATGGCAAATAAAGTAAATAAGGATTCAAAAGGGAGAATCAACATCAATCCTAAGCAAATGAAAGAGAGATTCAAAATTTATCAATTAAAATATTAAAAGGGTCTATTTTCTTCCACTTCCAATGGCTTTGGTATTGATGATTAAAATTTGGAGAATGGGATTACTACTGTTCCATAAAAAGCTCAATGTCATGTGTCTTCTCTACGAGGAAATGGATATTCTTTTTGGTTCCCAATTTAATAGTTACTTTTAATCTTATCAAAAATAGTTATAACATGAGATTCTGATAACAACTTTTGTCCTAAATGGACTCTAAAATATTGCACTTTTGGAATTTCAGATGGTTTAATAATACTGACACCTGTGAAAAAATCTGTATCACCAACATAATCTTATCACATCAAAACTAATTTGCATTTCTAAATAAAGCTAAGTCAACAAAGCTATATATCTGTTTGAAAAATTTGGAAATAACCTCCCCTGAGTTTATTGAAGAAAGGGGTGGGCGTCACCAAATTTATCCAAGCCATCAATTTTCCATGTCAGATTTGAAAATTTGACAATAACCTCCCTTGAATTTTATTCAAGTAAGGGGTGAAAATTACAAATATTTAATATAATTACAGAAATTAATAAATAAATAAATAAGATAAGTATTATTCACTTGTTTAAAAGTAATGAAAATTCCTCAAGCCTGATTGCAGACAAGTCTAGAAACTAAGTTTGGGACTTTCCACAACTATTGGCTAGAGGGAACCCATGAAACAATTTAATGTTGTGATTATTACCATTTATACAACACAAGGTCCTTGGCTCATTAATTTAGTTTAGTAAATTGAAATATCAGATTTATTTATATAAAATTTATGAAGGAATAAAAAATATTCAATGACTTTACAAATACCTATATTTTTTTATCTACCTTAAGTTTCATTAAATTTATTACTTTTACCATCTTTTTTTACCTTTTTGATTTTTTGGACTAAATTTTGACTGATCTGATAAGAGCAGAAAAAATGAGTGAAGGGTTAGACATATGAAAATTGTAAGAAAAAGAAAAAACACACCTTGATGAAAGGGTAGGATAATAAGTAAAGAAAAAGGTTTTTTGAGAAATCTGGAAGGATAATTGAATGATGTAAGCATTATAATATGCATTATGAAATAAATAAAAGTGGAAATGTGAATAAAAATTCTCATTTTAAAAGGTCAATATCTCAGCAACATCTGAACCAATTTTAAATCAGTTTACTGGAAATAAAGGATATGCTTGAGAAGTATCTTCTGCTTAAAGGACAGTAGATTCAAATAAAACTATCCCCTAATACTGACTCTTATTTTCAAAACTTCACAAAAACTTGAAAAGTGATGATGAAAGTTCAAACAAGAGGGAGATAAAAGCCTACATAAACATCAGATAAGAGCTTCAGAAGCCTTATTCTCCAATTTTGAAATATAAAAGCATGAAATAAATTGAGTTAAATTTGGAAAAAAAGGCTCAACTTTAAAGGTCAAAATATCAACAGCCAATGAAATTAATTCAAACCTGTTTGTGGGAACTAAAAGATAGGCTTCAGGATGCTCCTCAGTTAAAGTAAATATGATTTAAATAAACCTGATCCTTATTTTTTATATAAAAATATAAAAAAAAAGTCAAATTATAAAAAAAGGCTCAAATTTATAGGTCAATATCTCAGAGATCACTGAACCCAATTCAAATCTGTTTGTGGGAAATCAAATATAGCCTTCAGGAGAATCTTCAGCTAAAAGGAAATTATATTTGAATCAAACTAACTCTAATTTTGAGTCTTATTTCTAAAATTTTACAAAAACCTGCAAAGTGATAATAAAAATGACAACATGAGGAGTTGAATAAGTCCACTGTTATCCAGATATGAGTCCTACATATATTTAAGTATGAAATTTTCATAGAAAGAAAGAGATATCATAAAGTCATGAAAAAAAGGAGATGAAACTTACCTTGATTGAAAGGTTGAAAAAATATAGTGAGAAAGAGTGAAGTTTGAATTCAGGGGGAATTGAATAAGGAGCAAGTGAAATGCTTAAAGAATGTGCAATGTATGTATTTTAATGACATGGAACCAAAAAGAAATGAAATAGGGAAAAGGGGGAATAATGACAATTCCAAGGAGGGATGAAGAGTAGGATGATGGAGCTAAAAAAAGAAGGAAAAGAGGGAGAGATGAAAAAAAGGTTAATTTTACCTTTAAAATCAAAAAATCAACTTTTAATAAAAAATTTAGATAAAAAAAACAAAAAAAATAATTAGCAAATATATAAGTAAAAATGAAAAAATGACTTACCCTGGAGAGATGAGTTGAGAAAAAAATTGACTTCAAATTATGTGAGGGATGAAAGAGGAGTGGAGGAAATGGATATAAGTGATGAAAGAAAAAAAGAATGAGTGAAAAATTATGCAATCTCATGATGAGTTGATGAAGGAAAATAAAGAGACATGAAAAAAAGAGACTATAAAAGAAATTCAAAATCGAATTCAATATTAAAAAAAACCCCCATTCTAAGGAAACATTCCTGAGAAGTCCTGAAAAACTGTCTAAAACTGGGTACAGATAGGTTAATCAGTGTTTTTGTCAGGCTAAGATCAAGTACAAGGATGTGAAATAGCTTGAAAAGTCTTTGTCTAGAAGATTTAAATGGTCCTATATGAATACTGTAGTATAAATCCAACAAATAATAAAATATAATTCAGAATAAAGGTCTCAGTAATATAATTCTCACTATTTTTATATGTGGCTTACAATCTTTTTAGTTGGTAGAAAAATAGATTATAACAGCTCAGATACTACTCAAAAGTCTTATAAAAGTACTAATTGAAGTGTATTGTAATTGATTTGGTTATATTGGTAAATTGTAAATGATAAAGAATGAAGAAAACAAGACCCAAAACCTCCTCCTTTTATACACACTAAGTTCCTCAATAAATCCCTTGATGTACCATCCAATAAAATGTTAATGACGCCTCAAACAAGTAATAGACCTCTCCATCAACGCCCCTAGTGACCCATAACATAATTAGACAAGCAACAACCACTAAAATCCTATTAATAAGAAGGTAGATCCATCAAAATTAAAGAAAAGACAAAAAGAGAGTATATGCGTGGAAAACAATGATATAAAAGACTAATGGAGACTTTTTAAGGTTAATTATAGCTTAATAATAAGGGGGATCTACAGTAGAAATGGTGGGGCTAATCCTGACATTACACTACATGAAATTCCCATCCAAAAATAACCAAAATTGACTGAGAAACCACCCAAAAACTTAAAAAAGAGCGTGAGATGTGGGGTAACTACATGCAGTCCTTGGCAGGCGCTTGCACGGGTAAATCTTTGACTAAAATTAGGCGAATTTAAGCGTGGTGATGAAATAAGGTGTCAAGAGTGAGGTTATTAATGAAATTAGTTTATATAAAAAAGGTCAATGCATTATTAATTAAGCTAGGACACTAAATAAGCGCCTGTCGCCTATTTTAGTGTGTTTCCCCACAGTGGGGGTAGAATGTGGGGTAATTATAGTGTGAAAAAGCTAACTTTGCTAAAAATGAAGCTATTTACACGGGAAAAAAGCAGGCAGTATGTAGCCAGTACACAGAAGCCATTTCTGGCATAAAAAACACCAATTTTGAAAAGTGTTATTTTTATGCATTTAAATGGCCAAATCAATAGTCCTAAATGAGCCCAATTGATCTGTCAAAGCGCATTTTTGATATTCTCAATTTTATAGCGCATATAGTCAACTTTTAAGTGAAATAAAGCGCATTTCTTGTTTTTTGCGTAAAACAATGAATATAACAGCTTTAAGTGTACTTAAAAATTATGTATCCTTATATTTAAGGTTCTTAAGATCACCCTAATTTATTCCAACTTAATATTAAGTACGTAAGACCTATAAAAGGTGGATATATGCCTGTATATAAGGTGTTATAATGGCATTTTTTGTGTATTATCATAATTTTACTTATGTATACTGTTTGGGTACTCTCATTTATTGTTCCCATGTATAGTTCATGTGTTTAACATAACTTATAAGCACTTTTTACTCAGTCCTGGGGATATACAGGCTGACAGTTTTCATGGTGTAATTGGGGTTATGAAGTACTTGAGCCTTTCTTGGAAGAAGGTAATATTTCCAGACCACTTTTGATAAGAAATGATTTTTTTTCAAGATCAGAATCAGAATTGCAATCAGAGTCCAAGAGGAGATCAAGAGTTGTGAAATTTATTGCTTGATGTAGCTTATCATGATTTGAGAGCAAGGAAGGCATGGCTTTTATATTGTATAAACATGTAAATGGTGTACAATGTTTTGAGTTGTAAAGTTTTATTCTGAGGAGTGCTGTGTATGAATGGGATGATGCTGAAAATTCAGTGAAATGAGATGTTATGGTGAAATTAGCACTTTTGGTTGAGAAAGTGTGGATTTATGTGAAATAAGTGACTTATTTTATTTTGACATCTACCAGTGTTGGGGCTAGTTTGTTTTGGAAATCTGCACTTAAATAAGTGTGGATTCTCCAGAACTGACACCCCCTATTAGGTCATAAAAAGAAGGATATTTATCAGTAAAAATCAATATAATTGATTTTTATAGGCTATTTTTTTGATTGAAAAAAAAGAGATTTTTTAATGGCTGATTTTCAATGTTTGACACCCCCTATTATTAAAGATATAAAAATCTTGTTTTCAAACCTAGGTGCTAGTGGATAAGAAAATCAAAATAACTTATTGTTTTGTTCTAATACTCCGATTTTGAATTTTTATGTTAAATCTTAAAAAAAAAATTCTGATTTAATTAAAACTTTGGTATTTCACACACTAAAAACTTTTTTATTGTTGGAAAAATGATAGAAAATAACAGGGGGTGTCAAAGCTAGAAATTTTTAATTATTTATAGTTATTTTACAAAAAAAAAAGAAAGTGTAAATGTGACATTATTTCTCAGTAAAAATGTATTTTTGGGGCACAATATGGCATATTTTAAAAAATAATTATGATTTATTTTATGGAACTAAACATTATTTTGAAATGGAAGATTTCTAACTTTGATACCCCCAAATAAGTGCACTAAGTCTTTTATATGCCATTAATTTAATGGTATATTCATCTGAAAAAAATCTGAGAGCTTTATAGCAGGTGCAAGTCCCTATCTTTGATTTTATTCAGTTCTATATCAGCTCTCATTGTTCTGGGAAGAACACGCACTGAGAGTTGAGCATGCTAGCTTGTGTGGAATCAAATCTGAGTTCTTCTTGAGTCACAAATAGATTGAAGGATTAGAACCTTCTAGTAGGTGCCAGATATTTGTTTGTAGTGAGTGAAGTACTTTGACACCTCTTATTTAATTCATCTGCTAATGTGACTCACCATGGAATATTAGGGGGTCTCAAACATCACCAAATTCACCTAGAAGATTTCATTTGTGAAACACCAAACAAACACACCATAAAACATGGCTAATTTTGTTAGTGTATGCAAGTAACTAAGTATGATTTAATAATAAATATCAATTCTCCTACTACTTAATAAAAAATCATTTTTAAATTTATGTTCAGGGAAATAATAATAAAACTGTTATACTCAATTTTTACTCACAATATTTGTATTGAAGTGGACTGGTGGTGAAAAATAGGGTAATAAAATATAGCTATAGCTAATATAAAGCTAATATCAATTTATAAAGGCTTTAAAGTATATTTATATATGATAATAATTGTTTAATAATGTTTATTTGATGTGTAGTAAGTAAGTGATTTCCAATAACCAGCCAAATCCTCCTTTTCTTATACCAAGATCCACTGGAGTTCACAGACCTTCAATCCAGATGATATCACTTCTATCCCTGGAAATTAAAGCACTTTGAGGGCTCATCACCTCCCCATGGCGTCTAATTCAAGTAGTTTCAACACACAGACCTCCAGTAGGGACCCTACATCACAATTAATGATATCATACACCCATAGTATCTGCCAGTCATCTAGAAGAAGCAGGAAGAGTTGAATAAGAAGAAGAAAAATGTAAAGGGGGAAATAAAGGAAAGGAAAACAATAAGACTTTTAATGGAATTTTAACAGGTAAGGGTATTATTATAAATTTAGTAAGTACTTTATTTTATCTGCTCAAACAAAACAATTTAATAATATTAAAATTCTCTTAAAGCAACCTATTAAATATATAGTACTTTTAATTATTAAAGAGGTAATCACCACAATAAAATTATTTAGTATAATATAAGTTTTTATATTTATTTATTAAGAAAATAAAGTGTAAGGTAATAGTAATAAAGTAAGTGATTGATCTACAGGGGGTTTCCCTAGGCTCATATATAGGGAAGGGGCCCTCTGAAGCACCACAAAAAATATATTGTGAAAATAAGATAAAACAGTAATGAAATAAGTGTAACAAATATTTAAGGGAAAAATATAAAACAAGTTACTAACAAAAATGGATAAGAGCCCATTTATACACCAATTTAAACCCAAAAATTGTATAAAAATTAAGTAAAACATTAAGGTGGTTTGAAACACAGGACCAATCCATTTAAGACAAGGCATTTTTTATAATATAATTAAAATAGTAAAAAATTTAAATGAAACATAAAAAATATACTATTTTAGAAATATTATTAATTAAGTTAGTATAAAACATAAGGGAATAATTATTTTAACCAAAACAGGTATATATTTTAATAAAATAACTAATTTATAAAGTGAAATTCTTTTAACTTATTTAATAAAGTGTTTTAAATTATTTAATAAATTTTTCTGACACAATTAAGGGTCAAAAAAGCGCTCAATTTTTATGGATTATAAGATATGTATAAAATTATTTAATATTTATATATAATTAATTAATTGATAAAATTATGATTTAAATTTATAACTTATAATTATAATATAATATAATCTTAATTAATTAATTATTTATAATTATTAAATACATAAAAAAGCGCTCATACTTTATAGAGTATAATGGATTATTTATATATTTAATTGTATATACAATTTATATAGTAATAAAATTCATATAATTCATATTTTAATTTTATTATCATGAGTTAGTTATGTAATTTTATTGTTCAATATAATCTTAATTTATATGCAAAATAAAAATAAAATTTTTCCCATTTTAAGGCCCAATAAAATATCATAACATTTACTGGACTCCTGGTACAGCCTGGCTGACACATACCATAAATAGAAAAAACAGATAAAAGCAGATACCATAGGGAACCTAGTAAAATAACTCATCCAAAGATAATAAAATAAAACCCAATGAATATAAAGAAACCAAATAAACTTTCCAAGCCCCCAATAAAATCCTCAAGAATCCACATTAACCAATTAATAATATAAAAACCCATAACTCTGTGAAAAACCATTAAAGAAGCAGATTAAGTTATCCAAACTGGATATATGTGACTGAAAAATATCTATATGCTTGTGTAATCCTTGTGAGTCCATTGAATATGTCCATATGACCTAAAATAAGGAGAAAAATAAAGCTTATATGCTATTCAGAGGGTTAAAACCCCATATAGACCTATATATACATAGTATAACTGTCAGCCAGGCTACTAGACTTACCCAGTAAATAATTAATTATTTACTAGAGTATAGCTACACTTTTACCTCTCAATTTATTAGTTATACTTACTTTATAAATTACTTATAATATCTTAACTAATTAATAAGTAAATTTAAGTAAATAATTAATTAAAATTTTCCTCAATTTTTATTCCTTGAAAGCTTCCTCTTGAAAGCTGAAATGTATACTAAATTATAAAAATGATAAAAATTAAAATAAAATATTTTTATTATATATTGAAATATACAGAAAAATTAAGTAAATCAAATAATTTTAATTAAAATTGACATATGCAGATAAATACTGTATATAAGAACATTCTTTATAGAATAAACTTTAAATTTGGAAATTTCTACATTGTGGGATTGTTCTCACTGTGGTACTAATGTATGTAGACTTGTGGGTCCATATTTTCTCTCTCTTTTTCCTATATAAGGCCCTTCATTCTGGATGTTTCATTTCATTCCATTCTGATATTAAAACCAATTATTATATACACATTTAAATCTATTACTACCATTACTACTCTTAGTATTTACAATTTGGTATCTCTAAGACCTCCACATAATAATTATAATAAACTATTTACCTTTTTACTGAGTAATAAAATATAAAAGAAATAAATATGTACCAATTCATGAAATCTTGAGTTCCTTCACCTTCATTGCTGTAGGATAACTGGAAATAACTTCTAGACCAAGAGTGCCTCTTGACTATAACTGCATATTTTACTTAATATGAGGTTTATGCATAAATATAAGCTTCTGTATCTCTATAATAGGGGGTATCAATGTTCAGGGATCTGCAATTAGGGATCGGGAATTTATTTTGCCAGGAACAGACATTATTAATTGCAAATAACTCTTATCCACTAGACCCAGGACTAGTGGATAAGAATTGCACAATAATGCATTATCCCACCTCTTATACCCCAATTTCTGTTCCTGATTCCTGATCCCAAACTCATCCCATCCATGATTGATTTGTAAGCAATTCACATGACATATAATTGCGGGTGCAATCCTTATGTGTCTCTTCACTCTATTTTACTTGATTTTTGGTGGCAAACACATCACATTTTTTCTCATCCTTATGTGTCTCTTCAAACTATGATACTTAATTTTGGTGGTAAGCACATAACATTTTTTTCTATCTACACACCCCACCTGCTCATTTAAGAGTAAATTCCCACTTCCCACTCATCATCTAAACCTTCCACCAACAAATGTTTCTACCAGAAATAATGAAGGACCTCTCTACTAGGAAGAAACTTTACTCAGCTATGAATACTATCACTTTAACTTTAGCTGCTGACTCAGGTTTGGAAGAAACTCTAGCTTACATGTCTTTTCAATGATCTTTATGAAGAAGAGGATAACAGACCTGCACCAGCTCTCCCCTCCCTTGAATCACAAAAAATTCTTTCCACCAGCATATGCTCTGTCATTATGTCAACCACCCTCGAAAATTTTTAGACACAACCCTTTGAATTTTTTTCCATACTCTCCAAATGTTCAACTTCTGTGCTTTATTTACTTGGTTTGGTGTTTTTGTTTTTTGGATATTCATTTTTATTTTGAATTTATGGTGAAGGTCTCTTTTTTGGATATCTCATTTGTTTTCATTCACCAGCCCAACATGAAATTGTATATTTTCTGCAATTGCATAATTTTTCACTGTTTCTTTTTTTCATTCATTCCTCATATCCTTTTTCTCCTATCCTCCAACATCCCTCAAAAAATTTGGTTTCATTTATTTTCTTGTCTCATCTCTCCAGGTAAGTAATTTTATCAATTTTTTTTTTTGAAATTTTGATTGCTAATTATATTTTTTTTTGTTTTTTTTTTCTTTTTTGTATCTAAATTTTTTTTGCAAGTGGTTATTTTTGATTTAAATGGGAAAATTAACCTTTTTTTTCTCTCCCTCTTTACTTTATTTTTTAGCTCCATCACCCTACTCTTCATCCCTCCTTGGCATGGTCATTATCCCTCCTTTCCCCTATTTCACTTTTTTCTGGTTCTATGTCATTAAAACACATACATTGCTCATTCTTTATGCATTTCACTTACTCCATATTCAATTTCCCCATAATTCCAACATCAATATTTCTCACTCTATTTTTCCTACTTTTCAATCAAGGTAAGTTTCATCTCCTTTTTATCATGCCTATATGATATCTAATTTCTTCTATGAAAATTTCATATTTAAATATATGTATGACTCTTATCTGGATAAAAGTGAACTTTTCAAACTCCTTTTGTTCTCATCTCCATTACCACTTTTCAAGTTTTTGTAGAATTTTGAAAATTAGACTTGGATTTAGGGTTAGATTTATTAGAATCTAATGTCCTTTTTACTGAAGATTTTCCTGAAGGCTACCTATCATTTCCCACAAAGAAATTTGAATTTTGTTCTGTGGTTGTTGGGCCTTTTTTTCCCAATTTAAAATTTTTTCTTTCATTTTTTTATGTAAAAATTAGGGTTATGTTTATATAAATCACATTTACTTTAACTGAAGACTCTCCTGAAGCCTATCATTCATTTCCCATAAACAGATTTGAATTTGGTTCAGTGGTTCCTGAGATATTGACCTTTAAAGTTGAGCCTTTTTTCCAAATATCATTTAATTTATTTTATGTTTTTATATTGCATAATTAGAGAATAAGGCTTCTGAAACTCTTATCTGATGATTATCTAGGATATTTTCTCCCAAAGCTCAGGATCACTCAATTATTTCATGGAAAATCACTTAAAAAATTATATATTTGTGCATTTCAATCTAATCAGAAACTGGCCAAGAAATCATGACTTACCAATTGGACAGATATGGAATAGGTTGAACTCAGTAAGGATTATATCTTTCATTGTAATGTTATCATCAACTATGGATGATTTCATAGCCAGAGCCATGTTCACAAAAACAATTCTAATATGCTTAAGTTTTTGCTTTTCTGTTATATTGATCCTACTACTGGAAGACCAATCCCTTCACCTGCTAAAATCAAAGGCCAAGGACTATAATTTCCAGATAATAAATGTATCATACACTTTGATTTAGGAAATGGGATTATGGAAGCAATTTTTAATTCTTCAAGAGATAGTCATCAAACTACTAAGGAACCTCCAGGATTGGAATTTTCCAAAAATTTTACTCATTTTGGATGTTCTTTTCAGATTAATCAAAGCTTGATAAATTGTGTAAGTAAGGTAAGGGGTGAAGGGTCAATAACTACTAAAACTTTAGGGAGGGGCTCTAAATACGGTAATTAAAGGATTCCCAAATTTTAATTATTATTTCTTAAATTTTTAATTTTACCAGTAATTAAAAAT
Organism: Hemileia vastatrix; assembly: GCA_030280995.1. Taxonomy (NCBI): domain Eukaryota; kingdom Fungi; phylum Basidiomycota; class Pucciniomycetes; order Pucciniales; family Zaghouaniaceae; genus Hemileia; species Hemileia vastatrix. The sequence continues at coordinate 14,496,444 of JASXTE010000012.1, forward strand.
AATAAATAAAATTAATTATTGTACCATTGAGCCTTTGTGCTGTATAAAGGTGTTTATTCAATAATATTCTATGAATAAGTTCATAATACCATTCTTGTCATATGTTTTCTTTGAATTCACTCATGAAATCATTGACAGATAGTATTTGGGATTCCTTTACTTGGTTGATTATCTATTTTAATTGATTTAATTATTTATTTATGAAATAATATGAAAATTTGGTAATCCTTACCCCCTCCCAGAGTAAATTGCAGGGAGGGGGGGTATTGCCAGATTTTCAAATAAGATAAGTAAATTTTTTGACTTGAAAAAAATTTGGAATGAAATATGAACAAAAAAATAAAAAAACTAGTCATCAAACATTTTCATTGAGCAGTCAATTTCCTCAACAGATTTATTAGCTTTAATGCATTCTATCAAGAAAACTTTTTTAAAAAAATTCAATAAAATATGAAGGAAATAAAAAAAAACTATTTATCAAACATTTTCATTAAGCAATAAATCTCCTCAATAGATATATTAGCTTTAATACATTCTATCATAAAATATTTCTTTTTTGAACCATCTTCAAGTTGATACTTGAGTTTCATTTGATCCAATAAGAAAATGTACTCAAGAGCCTTCTCCTCTTTCTTTATCTTGAATTTCTTCTCCTCCAAGTCATGTGCCCTCTCATCCCTCTTTAAAGAAAGCTCAAATTTCTTCTCCTCCAAGTCTTGTGCCCTATCATCCCTTTGTAAAGAGAGCTCATATCTTTTCTTTTGGAAGTTGAGAGTATATCTTGCAACTTCAACTTTACCTAGAGTGAAAAGGAATATTAACAAAAGAAAAGAAAAGCTCACTTAATTATTAAGAGATATGCTATCACTTACCAGACTCACGTTTCTCCAAAAAATCATCAATGGAAGAAAAAGGGGTTTGGGGAAAGATATCTCTGTTCAATTTTCTTTGACTGTTGAAATTCAGAGTAGTTGATGGTGGTCGCTTTTTTTTGTAGGTAAAATTTTCCTCTTCATCATTGATGCTAGTTTCAGAATTTCTTGATTGTAGCTCCTGGGTTTGTTCATTCACTTTTTTAGAATTAAAAAACAGAGATGTCAATAAAAAATAAAACAACTGGATAAGGAATAAAAGCTCACTTGAGTGAGATCATGTTGGTTTATATTGCCATAAGGATCTATTGAAAAGATATCTTGATTTGTTGAAGTTAAATGAGGGGAGGCTTGAGTAGAAGAAGAAGGAAAAAGAATTCTTTTGACATCATGTTTGGAGATATCATCTTCTCCATCCAACAGGTTTTCAGGATTAAGATCAGCTTGCTCTCCAAATATGGAATCCATCTCTTTAAAGTTAGGATATAAAGAATCAAGTTTATCGTCTATAGAATTGATGCCCTTAGTGACATAAAGGTCAGTGATACCAAAACCAGTGAAACAAGAAAGATTAATAGCCTTCTTGTATTTAGACCAATAGTTCTTGAAGCGTTCAGATATCTGTTTAGGGAAAAGATTAATCCTTCCCTTTGTCTTATTTTTTAATTCATTGGCCATTAGAAGATAGCCAATGACTTTTGATGCAGAGTTCTGTCCTACTTTATTTACATTCTCAGTTCCAAAACAAGAATCATGATTAGTTTTTACTTTCAGCCAGTTAATAAGTATGAGATGATCATCATTTTTTAGTTGAAAAGTCTTTGATCTCTCAGCTGAGTGTGGGAAAGGGGGAGTAATGTAATTTGAAGAACAACTGGGGGGAGGCTGCCTTTGAAAAGATCTATGATGATGGGGCATGTTGAGATATTTGAAGATGAAAAGGAGAAGAAAAAAACAGATGAGATGGGGAGGGGTTTTGAATGAAAATGAATAGACATGATGGGAGTGTGCAGCAAGGTAGAGAGGCTGGCACATCCAGAAAGTTGTCCAAGATGTGGTTATGAAAAATTGAGGATAAAAATGTTGGATAGAGGTGAACAATGACACGTAAAAGGTCTAATAACTCAATTTTTAGCAAAAATAATTTTGAAAGATATTTGGGGTATAATGATTTTTATCTGCAATTAATTTAATTGCGGATTGGTCAACATTGATATCCCCTTATAGGGGGTGTCAGTTTTGGATAATCTGCACTTATCTAAGTGCAGATTTCCAAAACACACTAGCTCCAACACTTGTGGATGTCAAAATGAAATAAGTCACTTATTTCACTCAAATACACACTTTCTCAACCAAAAGTGCTGATTTCACCATAGCATATCATTTCAATGAATTTTCAGCATCATTCCATTCATACACAGCACTCCTCAGCATAACACTTTACAACTCAAAACATTGTACATCATTTACATTTTTATACAATATAAGAGCCATTCCTTCCTTGCTCTCAAATCATGATAAGCTACATCAAGAAATAACTTTCACAGCTCTTGATCTCCTCTTGGACTCTGATTGCAATTCTTATTCTGATCTTGAAGAATTTTTTTTTAACAAAAGTGGCCTGGATATGTTACTTTCTTCCAAGAAAGACTCAAGTACTTCATACCCCCAATTACACCATCAACGTTCTTCTCAACCTATCTGTACCCAGTTTTAGACAGTTTTCAAGACTTCTCAGGAATGTTTCTTAGAATGGTTTTTTTTGAATATTGACTTTGATTTTGAATTTTCAGTTATAGTCTCTATTTTTCAAGTCTCTTTGTTTTCCTTTATCAACTCAACATGAAATCACATACTTTTTTCAATTGCATAATTTTTCAGTCATTCTTTTTTTCTTTATCACTCATATTCATTTCCTTCTCTCCTCTTTCATCCCTTAAATAATTTGAAGTCAATTGTTTTCTCAATTTATCTCTCCAGGTAAGTTTTTTTTTCATTTTTACTTATATATTTTCTAATTAAATTTTTTTGTATCTAAATTTTTGTATTAAGTGTTAATTTTATAATTTAAAAGTTAAAATTAACCTTTTTTCTTCTCTCCCTCTTTCCCTTCTTTTTTTAGCTCCATCATCCTACTCTTCATCCCTCCTTGGAATGTTAATTATTCCCTCTTTCTCATATTTTATTCATTTTTTGGTTCCATGTCATTGAAAAACAAACATTACACATTCTTTAAGCATTTCACTTGCTTCGTATTCAATTTACCCCTAATTCCAACTTCACTCTTTCTCACTCTATGTTTTCAACCTTTCAATCAAGGTAGTTTTCATCTCCTTTTTTCATGTCTATATGATATATTTTTCTTTATATGAAAATTTCATACTTAAATATATGTAGGACTCATATCTGGCTAACAGTAGACTTATTCAACTCCTCATTTTGTCATTCTTATTATCACTTTTGAAGTTTTTGTGAAATTTCAAAAATAAGAATCAAAATTAAAGTTAGGTTTATTTAAATCTAATTTCCTTTTTATAGAAGATTCTCTTGAAGGCTATCTTTTTTTTCCACCAACAGATTTGTATTCGGCTCATTGGTTGCTGAGATATTGACCATCAAAGTTAAATCTTTTTTTCCCAATTTTAATATACTTTTCTTTCATGTTTTTATATAAAAAATAGGGCTAGGTTTATTTAAATAACATTTCTTTTAAGTGAAGACTTTCCTGAAGCCTTTCTTTCCTTTTTCTCAAACAGGATTAAATTAGGTTCAGTGGTTGCTGAGATTTTGACTTTTAAATTTGAGACTTTTTTTCCAAATTTCACTTAATTTCTTTTATATTTTTATATTGCATAATTAGAGAGTAAGGCTTCTGAAAATCTTATCAGATGATTAACAAGGCTTTTATCTCCCTCTTGTTGGAACTTTTATCATCACTTTTTAAGTTTTTGTGCAATTTTGGAAATCAGAGTCAGTATTATGGCTAGGTTTATTTGAATCTACTGTCTTTTTAGCAGAAGATACTTCTGAAGCCTATCTTTCATTTCTGGCAAACCAATTCGAGTTTGGTTCAGTTTTTGCTGAGATATTGAGCTTTAAAATTGAGCCTTTTTTTCCCAATTCAACTTTTATTTATTTCATAATGCATATCATAATGTTTTCATCATGCATTTATCCTTCCAGATTCCTCAACCAACCTTTTCTTTACTAAATTTTCTTCCCTTTCATCAAGGTGTGTTTTTTCTTTTTCTTGCCATTTTCATATGTCTAACCCTTCACTCATTTTAGCTGCTCTAATCAGATCAGTCAAAATTTAGTCCAATGAATCAACAAGGTAAAAAAAGAAGGTAAATGTAATAAATTTGATAAAACTTAAGGTAGATAAAAAAAATATGGGGACTCATAAAGTCATCAAATATTTTTTATTCTTTTATAAATTTTATTAAAAAAATCTGACATTTCAATTTACTAAGCTAAAGTAATGAGCCAAAAACCGAGTGTTTTATAAAATTTAATTATGTTAACATTAAATTTTTTTGATGCAGTTCATCTAGCCTATACCTGTGGAGAGTCCCAAACTTAGCTTCTAGATTTGTCTGCATTTTGGCTTGAGGAATTGTCATTAATTTGAAACTAGTCAATTTAATTTATCTTATTTATTTATTTATTAATTTATGAAATTATTGTAAATTTTGGTGATTTTCACCTCTTAATTCAATAAAATTGTCATTGGACGACCTACGCACAAGGTCAAGGGTGTTCATGGAAGTGAGATGGAGAGATATGTTTAAAAACTTTGTCAAGGCACAGAGGAAATGTTTGAGGAAGTGATTCGAAGATGACTCGAAGGAAGAACTACTGCTTTGAGATATGTTCGAGGAGAATTCTAATATAAATTAAAGGTAATATTAAAATTCTTAAAATCTCACAAAGGGTTGGAAACTCAATAATCAAAGGTTTTAGGATTTAGAAAGGATTACTGAGAAAATAAGGAAAGATACAATAATAATGATTTAACTAAAGCTTTACCACTATTAACTATATATACATTCTATGATTTAATTCTAAAGAATGTCGAACCAAAAAACCAACCCCTTTTATATCCTTTACTCCTCCTCACATTGACCTCATACCCATCCACTATTCGGCACACCACAGACCATTAAAATACACCCGTTACACCTGGACCCTCCTCGCTAACATCCGTTAACCCCTTAATCCTCCACTAACCATTCCGTCCATTCTCACTACCCCTTTTTAATAATTCACAGACATTTAATAAACCTTTTAGTGTACTATTACATTGACTATTGCGCTGTGCGTCGCTTATTGAGAAAAAGACTGAGACACACTATTGAGAGATTGACTAATTTAGATTTAGAGTTTTAGGCTAGCGCGGTTGAATAGTGAGTACACAAAGGAAAGTCAGAGTTGCTATGGAGAATTGCTTTCTGCGCTTTGAGTATGGATTTAGACCTCTGTATTATTGATTTAATGAGCTGCTTTTGCCTTGAGTGTCATGTGGCGCATGACAGATGCCCGGGTATAAAAAACGCGAGCTCCGTTGAGCGTGAGACATACTTCCCACACTAGTTTCCCTTCCCTTCTATTTTAATTACTTTTTATTTTACTATGATGGATTGTCCTACCCCAACTCCCATGCCTCCACACCCTAAAGCGGATGGGGGAATCGTTACCCGGCAATTTTCCCAAGCATGTACGGCTTGTGAATCCATGGAATACTTCTGTGTGGAAAGCACAGCTACTCAAGGTCCTCTCCAGAAATGCGAGTTTTGCCGGTGGAGACGGGTGGCCTGCGATGTGTTAGCAAAAAATTTGGATAGCAAACAAAGGTTTACCAAGACTAAATATTGGGTAATACCAAAGACAAAGGAAGTGGTTGAAGACATGTGGGACATGTTGATCAGGGATGACCAATCAGAAGAAGCTGAGGAGGAAGTCGAGGATAATATGACGTCCTGGGTAACTCAAGCCATGGGTAAACGAAGGGTAGAAGAGGAGGTGGATGAGGAGGAAGTTCTTATTCTGAGACGGACACCAAAAAAGCGACGGGTGGTCATCAAGGATGACGAAGAGGAAAAAGAAGTGGTGGTGGAGGTTACTCCAAAATTATTCTTAGAGACTGACCCCATATTCAAAGTAAGTCCATTCTTCTGTTGTTTTTAGAAATTTTGTTACTGATGATCTTATTTAGAATCCAGATATCATTGCAGAAGTTCCAAATGTGGAAGCTGAGCCGTTGCAACCAGTTGAGGCAAATCAACCAGTGGTTGATTCGAGGGAGGATATCGAAGAGACTCTCGACCAGGTATGGTCAAAGATACCTCGACAAGGTCGACAGACCAGGTTTATTGAAGATTTAAGCGGTGAAGTTGATAAGATTGTCAATTCTGCTTCCTTCAACGTGGCCGAAAAACTACTGTAAATTGGGGAAGTGGTACCGGTAGGAGAGGAAGAGGTTTTTGAAAAATGTAGGAAGGAGATAAGGGTGATTTTGGATAAGATGAAGGGATTGGTTCAAGAGAAAATAAAGGAAAAAATTTAAAATGGAAGGAGAAGAAAAAGAAAAGTAGAAACAATTTGTATTTATTTATTTTATTTTGTTGTTTTAATTTTAAAATTTTATTTTTATAATATTTTGAGAGAAAAAAAGAAAAGAAAGAAAAAATTTAAATAAGATTTTTTTTTAAATTTTGAAAGAAGACAAGAAAGAAATTTTAATTGAAAATGTTTTTAGTTTAAATTTTGAAAGAAAAATTTATGTAGGAAAAAGAAATTGTTGATTGAAATAATTTTATTGGGAATGTAAATTTAATGAAAGAAAAAATTGTTATTTATGAAAGTTTATTGATTGAAGTTTTGAGGAATTTTATTTATTTGAAAAAAAAAAGAAAGAAAAGAAGAGAAGAAATAAATTTTAAAAGAATTTAAAAGAAAGAAGTAATTGTTTGAAGAAATTTTTAAAAAAAGATATTTAGAGGTTGAAGTGAAATTTGAGAAAGATTGTCGTGTTTCATTCGTGAAAAAATTTGATAGTTCGAGGAAAAAGATTTTTTTTAAAGAAAGAATGTAGGTAGAAAATTTGAAAAGAAAAGAAAAGAAATTTTAAAGAAATTTTAGAAGGTTTTATGAATTTTTTATTTATTTTGTTTTAATTTTTTTTACTTTAATTTTTTTTTTTTTTAATTTTTTATTTATTTATTATTTTTTTTTAAATTTAAATTTAATTGTAATTTAATTTAATTTTATTTATTTTAAAGAAGGTTGAAAAACTTTTGGAAGAAAAAAAAGAAGAAAGAAGAAAAGAAAAAAAAGAATATGGAAATTTTAGAGATAGAGATGTTTTAGATTTTAAAGAGAAGAAGCTAAAAAGAAAGAAAAGAAAAGAAAAAAAATAGTTTTAAGGTTTTGGTTTTAAAGGATATTTAAGATGAAAAGATTTTAGAAGTTCATGGGCATTAGAAACATTGATGGCTGGTTCCCAGGATGTTTTGTCTGAATCATCGAGGAAGCCTTCCCATTCCACAAGGTATTCAAGTTTCCCCTTGCGTATTCTTGAATCAAGGATACAGCTTACTTCCCACTCTAGATGGTCTTCTACTTTGACCAGTTCCAGAGGAGGTTGGTTCTTTCCCAGGTATGTTTCTCGAGCCAGTTAAAGGAGAGATACGTGGAAAACAGGGTGAATAGCCTGCCATTTAGTAGGTAGCTTGAGTCAAAATGCAGTTTTAGAGACTTCAGAGTCAATTTCAAATGGTCCCAAGCGTTTTTCAGCCAGTTTCTTTGATGGTAGAGTTGTTCGAATGTTTCGTGCGTCGAGCCATACTTTGTTGCCTGGTTTAGAAGAAGGAGCAGATTGTTGATGTTTGTCGGCCTGTTCCATGTATCTTCAAATCGCTAATTCCAAATTTGATTTAATTTCCTCTTGGAGTTGTGATATGGTTCGAAGATAATGTTCCGCAGGATGATTAGTTCCTACATGGATTGAGTTGAATCGAGGATGTCTTCCATAAACAGTTTTGAAAGGAGACTGTTGTGTCAAAGAATGAGTCAAGTTATTATAAGCGAATTCAGCCAATGGTAACCATGTGGTCCAATCGTCTTGTTGGTAACTGACATAAATTTGAAGGTATTGTTTAAGGATTTGGTTGACCCTTTCCGTTTGCCCATTGGGTTCAGGGTGATAGGCTGTGGAGAGATTCCTTGTGATATTTAGTTGTCGACACAGTTGAGTCCAGAATGTGGATACAAACAATGAACCTCTATCTGAAATAAAATCATTAAGTAAGCCATGTTTGGAAAATACATGTTCTAGAAACAATTTTGACAAATCTTCTGCTGTAGCAGTAGTAGTGGTTTTAATAAAAATAGACATCTTTGAAAATCTATCTACTATTACTAATATAGAATCAAAATTATTAGAAAGAGGAAGTTGAGAAATAAAATCCATCAATAAATATTCCCAAGGTTTAGAGGGAATAGGAAGCGGTTGAAGCAACCCATGCTTCCGGTGACAGGGAGCCTTATTCCTATTACATTTGTAACAAGCTTTTATATAGGCCTTGATTTCCCTGGTCATACCTGGCCAGAAGAAATCCCTCGCTATTAACTGGTAGGTTTTATCAACCCCAAAATGACCAGCTAATGGAGAATCATGCCGACTATTGAAAATCCATAATTTTATTTCATTGTTGTCGGGTATGACTACTCTACCTTCGAAAACTAATAGACCTGATTCAATACTCAATCTTTTGGCCCCTTGCTTCGAGAGTATTTTGTCTTTTAACCCTAAACAATAGTTGTCCTTTGACTGAGCTTTGAGGATGTTGGATAATGGATTTTGAAACAATTGAACTGTCATTGAATTAAGTTGATGAGTCGTTAACATTGATTTGTTGAAAATTGATTTCACATTTGCTGGTTTCTTTTCAGCAAATGCATCCCCCCGCTGTGGGTAAATGTCGTCCTGGGCCCCTTTCTTTGAGAGTATTATGTCTTTTAACCCTAAACCATAATTGTCCTTCGACTGAGCTTCAAGGATGTTGGATAGTGGATTTTGAAAAGATTGAATTGTCATCTAATTAAGTTGATGAGTTGTTAACATTGATTTGTTGAAAATTGATTTCACATTTGCTGGGTTCTTGTCAGCAAATATGTCCCCCTGCTGTGGGTAAACGTCATCCTAACGTGACAAGATATCTGGGACAATTCAGTTCTTACCTGGGCAATAGGAAATAGAAAAAGGAAATTCAGACAGAAATTCAGCCCACCTGGCTTGATGCCTGGTTAACACTTTGGAAGACATGAAGTATTTCAAAGCATTATGGTCTGTTTAAATTTGAAAAGGGCTATCTAGGCTGAGAAGAAAAGATCGCCATTTTTTAAGACAATGAATAATAGCTAAAAGCTCTTTGTCATGAATTTCATAATTTAATTCTGCTGCAATGAGTTTATGTGACTCAAAAGAAACAGGATGAAACCAATTTGTTTCAGGATTTAATTGAGAAATGACCCCTGCAATAGCATAATCGCTTGCATCTGTCTCAACGATTGTCGAAGCAGAAGGATCAAAGTGTCGAAGAATTGGAGCTGTGGTAAATGCAGTCTTCAATGCTTCGAATTCCTTTTGTGCTGTAGAAGTAAAAGCAAAAGGAATATCTTTTCTAAGAAGAGAAGTAAGATTGGAAATAGTTTTATAGTAATCTTTAATAAATCTTTTATAGAGATTTTCAAAACCCAAAAATCCTTGGAGGGATTTAACGGTTTTGGGTTCAGGCCATTCCAGGACTTTTTGGACCTTTTTGTTGTCCATGACTAAACCATCAGTGGACAACGTAAAACCCAAAAAAATCAATTTATTTAAGATGGAATTCCCATTTATTGTGCTTGGCATAGAGACCGTGATCTCAAAGTCGATTTAGAACCTGTTAAACATGATGAATATGTTCATCCAGTGTTTTCGAGAAAATTAAAATATCATCTAAATAGAGGACAACAAATTTTTGGACAACATCTTGGAAGATTTCATTAACAAAAGTTTGAAAAGTTGATGGTGTGTTACACAATCCAAAAGGCATAACTAAATATTCAAAACTACCAAATCTAGTGCGCATTGCAGTCAGTGGTTCATGACCTTCCGCAATGCGAATAAGATTATAAGCGCGTCTAAGATCAATTTTAGAAAAGAAATTAGCACCATTAAAAAGGGTAAGAAGCAATGACATAGGAGGAACAGGATATACATTCTTCTTAGTGACTGTGTTGAGCTTTCTATAGTCAACACACAACCTAAGACTACCATCCTTCTTCTTTACAAAAAGAACAGGGGAGCCGGTTGGAGATTTACTGGCTCTGATGAAACCTTTGGCTACATTCTCTGCAATGTAGTCTTGAAGAACTTGAGATTTGTCCTTCGACAAAGAATAGACAGGACCTGCCGGAGGTACTGGACCTATTAACTCTATTTGATGGTCGTAGGGTCAATGAGGTGGTAACTTATCCGCCTTGCGGATTGAGAAGACATCAAGGAAATCATGATAGATTTCTGGTAGAGTTAATTTAATGGCTTCAACGTTGATTTGGTCATCCTCATCATCTTCGAGAGAATCTGTCGAGGGAGGACCAGAATTGAGAGAGCGGAATTCAATTAATTCAAGGCAATTTAAATACTCTTTGTGTGAAGTCATTGAGCTAGAAGGGTTAGCCAATTCCTCATTTAGAGAAAGATCAGATGCTTGCAAGTCATCTGGCAGAGATTTGTCCTCTAGCAGGACATTTTCAGGTGGGTTGTTTAACTCCCTATTGACCTGCATTGAAGAATTAGAAATATACTTAGTACGTGGGGTGATCAATCCCTGTGACCAATCAATTTCAGGATTCCAATGCGTTAAAAAGTCATGGCCAAGAATGGTATCGTCCATCCTTGGGGCCTCCAAGACTGATAATTCCCACTCAAAGGGGGGAAAGTTTGGAAAGTTGAAAACCCATAAAACTTTCTTACTTACCCAATATTTGGGTTCCTCTGATTCGACCAAGTAAATTGGAGTTCAATCGATATCTGTAAATTTCAGTTGTAACTTCTTGGAAAAAGACAAACTGACAAAAGAAATTGAAGCTCCAGAGTCTATAAGAAAACTGAAGGGGATATCCTCCTTAAAAAGAATGAATCTCAAGTGATTTAAGGCAACTCCAGTCCTTAAGACATGGAGGTTCTGTGAACTGGGCGAGATAAGATAGTTTGCTTTGCACACAAGTAAACTATCTACTAGTTTTTTGACTTCGAACTAGTACCTTCTCTTTCCTTCAATTTTACACAATCTTCCTGATTGTGCTTATCCCCACAATACATATATAACCCATTATCTGCTCTTCTTTTCCTCTCAGCTTCTTTAAGTTCCCCTTTAGGATCCAGTATTTTGCTGATATCCCCTGGGGTTGAGTTTTTTGGTCGAGTCTTGTCCTTTCCCTTATTGGGTTTGGATTGAGTTGTCCGTGGGTGTGAAGAAGGTCCCGATTTAAAATTTAGGCCTTGAGATTTGTTGGCGTATTGACAATGTTGAAGTCATCCTTGGTAAACGCCATCGAGTTCGAAGGTTCGATCCATTAAATCCGTTAAAGTAGTCATTTTCTGACCGTGAAGATTTAACTGATCCAGAATCCTTGAAGGAAGTCCTTTTTTGAAATGATACTTGAGGGCAGCATCATTCCAACCTACTTGAGTTTGAAGTGCTCTGAAGTTCAAGATATATTCAGAGGCTTTACCATTATCACTCATGCAAAGAAAATCAAGTTCAATTTCTGCGTTGTCAGTTTCATTAGGGTCACCAAACAACGTGAAGAGTTGGTCCTCAAACTTTTCCCAGTTATTAATAAGTAAGTGGGTTTCTGTCGAAGAAAGAATGAGAAGATAAGGCTCAAACCATCTTGCTGCTTTTCCGGCTAGGAATGAAGAAGCGTAAACAACCTTCGATCGGTCATTATGGAACAGGAGCTTGCAGGTTTGCAAGAAGGGCCGCAATCTGTCTGGATGTTCTCCATCGAATTTATCAGGAGATTTCACAAAAGGAGTTTTAAATTTAGATCCCTCTGAAGATGTTGAATTTGAAAGGGTCTTCATGAAAAGTCTCATGAAATCTTCCAGAGAATTAGATGGTCCAGGTTCTGAAGGCTGACCAGAAGGGTGATTAGCAGGTGTGGATAGTGCCTCGTGCATTGTATCCTCTTCTTCTTCTTCATCACTAGAGTCATCAAAACCTTGTGGAATGTCTTCTACAGATTGGACTGAATGTTGCCGTTCCAATAGGTTGAGTGGTTCCAAGGAGTGAGTGCGGGAAACAGGCCGTGTGGCTGTTGGCCTGCCTCTGGCGCAAGCTCTAGTAGTAGCGCCCGTAGGAGGAGTGTGTTGAACAGGTGCCATTTTAAGAATTTAGAAAACACCTGAAAAGGGATGTAGTAGTACAAAGAATGAGAACTACGGAGAATTAAATTATACTGTCACCGGAGGGCCTACGCACAAGGTCAAGGGTGTTCCTGGAAGTGAGATGGAGAGATGAGTTTAAAAACTTCATCAAGGCAAAGAAGAAATGTTCGAGGAAGTGATTCGAAGAGTAATCGAAGGAAGAACTACTGCTTCGAGATATGTTCGAGGAGAATTCTAATATAAATTAAAGGTAATATTAAAATTCTTAAAATCTCACGAAGGATTGGAAACTCAATAATAAAAGGTTTTAGGATTTAGAAATGATTACTGAGAAAATAAGGAAAGATACAATAATAATAATTTAACTAAAGCTTTACCACTATTAACTATATATACATTCTATAATTTAATTCTAAAGATTGTCAAACCAAAAAACCAACCCCTTTTATATCCTTTACTCCTCCTCGCATTGACCTCATACCCATCCACTATTCTGCACACCACAGACCATTAAAATACACCCGTTGTAGAAAATCCTATAGTACTAGCTATAGGCCTTGACCAAGGGAGTTGGAGAAAAGCCAGAGAGAAAATCCCCTGTCCCTTTAGAAAAATAAGTGAGATTTACCTGCTACAGTAAATTGGTTCCTGTTTACCAAAAGCCCCTTTTCCAATACACTTGACTGCTTGATGAGCCAAGAAAGTAGTCCCCAGACAGACTACCAGACCAAAGAGCTGAAATGTAGACCAATGTCCACACCAGAGACAGCAAAGATACTTGATGTAGGCTGCAAATCCACACCAGAGACAGAAATAATACTTGCTATAGCTTGCAAGACTATAACAGAGAAAACAGTTGCCAAAGTTAAGTTAAATGAAGAACTCACTTGCAACAAACACAGCCAATTGTGGCCAGAAAACAGTGAAAACTGAGTGAGGAACAATGATATCACCTCCGGATGGTTGTATGATGATTAAGGTTGCCCCAAACTGTCTTATTCACTATCTACACACAGACCACTATCTAAGAGCCCATGCGCACCCACCAATTTGGCGCCTGTACCCGCCAAATTGCATAAAAAACATTCCAGAAGCGCTCCCCAACCTTCTAAAACAGAGGCGGGCGGGCCGCCCGACGTCGGAGGTGCTGCCTGAAGCGGCACGGCCTCCCTGAAGCCAGAGAACCACTAAAAAACACACAATCTACTTAGAAAAACTAACTGCAACTACTAAAACCTTTAAAACACGGAATTTCACTATAACAACATTGAGACATGAAATATAGAGAAAAATTAGCTCTATCCAACGGTACTAAGCACTTAACCCTAAGACTTAAGGTTAGCCCGTAAAACACAAAAAACAAAATTAAACAGCTATCTTTTTAAATGAAAAATGAGGAAATGACCCCTTAAAACTTAGCATATGAAAAATTTTTAAAAGACATAAAATATAGAGAAAATCCGGGGCTATCCAATTATAGTACCCACATACCCGCAGACCCAATATCCATGAAATAAAACCAGAAAAATACCTAATTCCTCAACAGATGTCAATTAAGACATGCATAAACAACACCAAATCATGCAACAAAGGCCCATGCCAATGTTGGAAGACCACATTCTCCCTCCAATTAAGAATTTCCACATTCTTTCTTCATCAAACCACCATGTTCAACCTTCTTCCTAAACATGCCTCTGAAATGGGTCCTTGCCAATACTGCATTGACAAAAATCTAATCTGCGTCATGACACCACCTGTCCATCCATACCAAACGTCCTGCAATGTCTTCCAATCTAGAAAGAAACCTTACTATAGACCTGGTCCATTATATTCTGCAACAGATTCACCTCCACCTCAACCTGGTCCATCTTCTACCAGCACCAAAAGATCTAGGCCATCCATCCTGATACCCAGATTAATCAAAAAGCTTCACCCCTCCCAGAAGAGTGGCACAACCCATAAAACAACAAGTTCCACCCTCCCTGGTTCATCTGATGGTAAAGAACTTTCATTTCTTCCTTCAACTTTAAAACTGATGACTTCTCAGTTCCTCCATCTTCTGATAGTGATGATAACAATGTAGGATCCATTGCACCACCAACACCAAACCACTTGCCCACTATCAAGGCCAAGTTCCAACAACACACATCTCAACAGAAACAACTTCTGCTTCACTACTTCCAATCCACTCCTGCTAGAGATCCACAGGACATTGAGAACAGAAGACACCTCATTCGCCAGTTCAAGGCTAATTCTGAACACTTCATTTCATCTCTTGATTCCCTCTGTAATTCCACTAGTACTTGAGTTTGATTTAGAAAAGAAAAATTGACCATACCCTCTATAGGATGTAACCACAAAACAACCCTCAGTTTTAAGTCTTGGGGGACCATCCTCATTTTATAGTCTTGGGGGACTCAAAAACCCTCAGTTTAAAGTCTTGGGGGACTCAAAACCTAAATCATAAACCCAGAACCAGAGATCAACCACATTAAGACACAGAGAAAAAACTAACATTCTGTAGTAATTGTGAATAGAGCTGCCAGCCCATCAATTACCCCCAAACTTGCCTTTGCTAAATTTGGAGGCTCCCCCTGTGGATACCCTCCACCAATCTTTCAAAACCGACTCCATCAACAACACACATTCCTCAGTTTATAGTCTTGGGGGACTAAACCAACAACAATCCTCAGTTTAAAGTCTTGGGGGACTAACACAGTGTTCAGTTTAAAGTCTTGAAGGACTAATCTTAAAACCATAAAATGTCAGTTTAAAGTCTTGATGGACTAACAAAATTTCCATTTTAGAGTCATAGAGGACTCCCAGAATCTTGCATAAATTTGACCCAGCCAATTTCAAATACACCCACAGCTAACCTGCGGAGCATCTGCCTTCACTTCATCTTCTACTCATCACTGACAAAAATCTTCTCTTATCATTTTCATCATCTTTTACACCACAGATCATGTCTGGATCCCCTGCTGTTGACTTCTCTACTCTTCCTTGCTTCACTGCTCCCAGGGACTATGCCTGCAAACAGTGCATCCACATGTGCAGACCTTGCACATTCACTCTTCCAACTCCTGAAGCCAAATTCTACAACAGGGCTTGTGATTCTTGCTACTCCAAAAAGAAGAAATGTGACAGAAATGCCTACTATCCTATTCCTCCACCTTCTCCTTCTCACAAATACATCTCCAGATCCCCTACCAGGTCTCCAGAACTTGATCCATCCTCTTCCTCTCTATCTCCAGCTCCTTCCAGAAGATCCAGAAGCTCAGCTTTCCACACTCTTCCCAAAAGACCAGCCTTAGCTTCTCAAGAAACTGCTTTTATCACTGCTAAATTAGCTCGAAAAACTTCAAAATCAACCCCTAGGCTTCTAGACCGCATCCAGGCGGCCCGCCCGCCTCACCAAACAGTGAAAATCAGGGCCAAAACCTCCAAAAACGGCCAGAAAACAGCCAAATTCATCCAGACAACGACAACAACTCAACACAACTACCTCCTACTGCTCCCAGAGCAATGCAATCAACCCTTCTAAGGTCCAAAACGGCCAAAATTTCCCAAATTTCTAAGAGACCTGCCAAAGGACCCCAGGAAGAAGCCAGAGCACCCAGAAATGCACCAAGGCAACAACTTCGTCCCCAGTCAAGGCAACGCAACTACACCTCTCCTCTGTCAGCCAACTATTCTTCTGACAGTTCCATTCCTTCAAAACCTCCATCCAGAAGAGATCAATCTGCTTCCAAATCACCCTCTCCTGCTCCCTCTTTTAACAACCCTGGTACTACATCACCAGCACCTCCTCCAGCTGAATCCAACAGAAATATCAACCGCAACAACAACAACAGTCCCGATGCTCCAACTAAGCCCCAGGAACATCAGCCTCCTAGTTTACCTTCTCAAAATCTTTCAGAGGAAGACCAAGAGAATCCATATCTTTCCTTGATTGATCCTCCTACTATGACCATGCCAAATTCTTCAGAAGTCCAAATTCCGGCTGCTTACAGATTTGATGAGCTTCTAATCTGTAAGTACCACATTAATTCATCTAATTTCTTCAACAAAAATAATTACTGATCCAATTCTTCTTGTCTAGTTGGCACCCCTCCTCCTGAATCTACTATTGGAGTTGGCCAACCTCTAGAAACTTCTTTGACCCTGGATTATGGAGACATGAAAGAACACCTAAGCACCATGTCTTCCAAAATGCTGAAAGCCTTCGCCCACCATGGACCTTTGAATGACTTTGAAAAATCATTGAGAAAGTGCCTGCTGGACGACCACTGGAAGATGTCTAGGATCATTAAGCACACCTTCCAGCACTCCATTCCCCCCTCTTCTTCTTCCTCCTCTGAACTTCCATCCAAACCCATTCCTGACCATTATAACTCATAATCTCTCCAGTAGGATGCACTTCAAACAACACAGTGCTTCCCACAACCCCAACAAAAAACAAAAACGACATCATAATCCAGACCAGCCTCCAGAAGCATCATCATCCAGACAATGAGCTCCTGCCAAAAGATTAGTTACATAATAATAAAATAAAACAACAAAATAATTTAAGATTTTTTTTAACAACTTATTCTACTAAACTACTAATCATAAGAAAATTTGAAAATAAAATGTAAATGAACTAAATAAAATAATATGAAATAAATAATTATATAAAACAAATTGGTATCCCCCAGCCAATTGATGAGCTGATCCCCAGATACCTTACCCACATCCAAGTGCACCTTGATGTGGATACACAATTAAATATTTTAAATGATTAACAATAAAAAATTTAGAAATTAAGGAAGATAATAAAAATAATGAAACACAGAAATAAATGAAATAAAAATAAAAAATGAAAATAGCATTGCCCGGCCAATTGATGAGCCTTTCCCCACCAATGCTTGCCCACATCCAGGTGACCCTGATGTGTTAACACCCTATATTTTTGAATTTATAATTTTAAACAACCCCCATAACAAAATTAAAAGAAAAAAAGAGAAAAAAGAAAATAATCTAAGACTACTATCTAGTAAAAACATAACTACAAAGTCGAAGACAGTCCAGCTCCATAGATGGTCCAGTAATAGAAGGTCCAGTCCATAGAAATGATCACTGGGTGGGCTCCCTCCAATACGTAAAAATGATGGGAGACCACCAGTGACCCACCACCAATACGAAAGAACCAAAGAAAAAGAAGCCAGTCCCAAACCAGTTTAAAGTCATAGTGGACTTAAAACCTGAATAATAAACAACAGAACTAGAATTCAACTGGAACAAACAAAAGACTTGAGACAGACATTCTGGGGTAACTGTTCTACAGAGCAGCCAGCTCATCAGTTACCCCCACACTTGCCAAAATAAAATCTAGAAGCCCCCCCGGGGTACCTTCTAACCAACGAAACACAACATCCAACACAATAAACCAAAACCAATAAAAGTGAAGAATCCGGCACTTGAAGACCAAAAGAATTTCCAGTTTAAAGTCATGGAGGACTAAAACCTGTGAAAAGAAACCAATACTAGGGTTCAACCAAATTAAGAGAAAGGGTTGTAAACTGACAATCTGGGGTAACTGTTGATAGAGCAGCCAGCCCATCAGTCACCCCCACACTTGCCAAGGCAAAATCTAGAGGCCCCGCCCATGGGTACCCTCTAACAAAATTTTCCAACAAACAGATGCATAGCATCACCACAAGAAAAACCAAATTTAAAGATTGGTTCATAGTTTATCCTCATTGCGGAGTCAATCTTCTTCATGTCTTGTGCCTCTGGGATAAAATCTCTTCACCCGGTCTTCAGCCACTCTCTTTTTCAAGACTGCACCATCCAACTCTTCCAAAACATAAGAACCTCCAGAAGCTTTAGATCTGACTCTGTAAGGTCCGTTTTATCTGTCAGCAAACATTTTTCCCCGCTGACTCTCCAAACTTCTATTATACACCAAAACCAAACAACCAGGTTTCAAGGGATTCCTGAGTCTATGAGCCAACTTCTTGTCCCAGTACCTGACTCATTGATTCCTAATCTTCATCATTCTAGAGTATGCCTTCTCTTGACATTCCTCTTTACATTCCAACTGTTGCATCCTGGCACAGAGCAAATCTTCTGTTGAGTGCACATAATCCCAATCAATTCCAAGATAAGAGACAGCTTCCAAGTCCACTGGCAGAACCGCTTTCTGACCAAACATTAACTTGTAAGGAGAATAGCCAGTTGTCCTCTTCACAGTGACCCTATCAGCAAATAACACCAAGGGTAAATAATGCCTCCACGTTTCAGCACTATCCCCACACATCTTTACCAAATAATTCTTGATAACTTGATGACCTCTTTTGACAATGCCTTCAGCTTCAGGATAATAAGGTTTTGCCACTCTAACTTTAGAACCAACACTAGCCACAGCTTCTTTAAATTCGGCACCAAACTCTGGCCTGCCATCAACAGTCACCAACTTCATCAACCCATACCTATAAATCCATTCCTTCTTCAAAAACTCTGCAACATTCTTGGAAGTCAAATTAACCAGAGGCACTTCCTCAACCCAACCAGACAAATCATCCCTGGCAACAATCAAGTATTTATATCTGCCATCTTTAATATGGACAGCATCCAGACTGACTCTTCCAAAAACAGTTGTTTCACCAGTAGCACGGCCAACCTCTTTAGGTTTCAAGTGACTTCTTCTTTGACATTCTTTGCAAAATTGAACCCAACCCTGCACCGCCAACTTCATACCTGGCCACCAAAATCTGTCAGCTACTCTTCTATAAGTCTCCCCAAAGCCTCTATGACCAAGGTCTTCATGCAAAGACTTCAACACAACTTCTTGACCCTTCTTTTGAGTCACCACAACTTGAGGATTAGGATGCCTTCTCCTCATCAATCTTCTTCCTGACACATAAAATCCAGGACTCTTCTTCTTGATTGCCAACCAAGTATCATCATCACAAATATCTGGCCTCTCCAAGGTCAACAGATATTCCACCAAAATAAAATAAAACCCGGACTGACCCCAGGTCTCATCTTCAAAGTCCAACAAAACAACATCCAAGGGTATGACTCTGTCATCAAAATCACCCTTGTGAACATGAGCCAATCGACCCGCCCAACCAGGACACCAATCCTTAAATTTTGGCACGTCCTTCTCTTTCCACTGAATCTTATGAGAATCCAGTTCACTAACAAAAACACCCTTTTTCAATTTTGAGCCGTCCCAAAAAACAACTCCATCTTCATCAACAAAAACATCCTGATCGCCAGAATCAAGATCAGATCTATCCAGTTTAGCCTCTTGGGGGAGGTCAGAACAATCATCCAGTTTAGCCTCATGGGGGAGGAGAGAAAAATCTTCAGCACCCTTTGTGCTGGCCCTAACCACTGGAACATCTTCATCAAACTCTTCAGAATCAGAATCCTCATCTGTAGGCGGCCTCCTTGATAATCCATCAGGCATCGTAAAAGTTTTTCCCGGTTTGTGTACCAGGTCAAAAGAAAAATGTTGAATAAATGCCACCCACCTAGTCGTTGGGGCATTTGGAAGACTAGGTGTATTGATCATCTGTACTAAAGATTTTGCGTCCACCTGCAGCTCAAAATGCTGCCCCCACAAAACCATCTGTAGCTTCTTCAAAAAATTTTCTACACCGCACAATTCCAATTTAGGTTGAGAATACCTGGATTCCACCTCATTAAACACCACAGACTCATACCTTACTGGTCTGACCCTCCCAGTCTTATCCTCTTGAGACAAAACAGCACCAGCAGAAATATGGCTTGAGTCCACTGCCAGATAAATTTTTCAAGCATCAACACCATAATCCAACTTGTGAAGAACAATATCTTCACCAACCACCTTCTTCAACTTCTGAAAAGCCTCTTCACACTCTTCAGTCCATTCCCAGTCTGCATCTTTCCTGGTCAGCCTCCTTAAAGGTGAAGCTAACAAAGAAAAATCCTTAATAAAAATCCTGACGTATACACACACACCCAAAAATCCCCTGACTTCAGTGGTATTCTTAGGCCTTGGCCATGACTGAATTTTATTAACTTTTTTCTTTGCCATAATTCTTCCCTCTTTACATACCACATGGCCCAGAATTTCCAAAGCAGGAACACAACAACAGAATTTCGACCCTGAAATGGTCAAACCAGTCTCTTTAATCCTAAAAAACACTCTCTCTAGAGTTATTGCATACTCCCAGACAAACCTCCTTATGCCAGGGTTCTCCACTAACACCTCATTATCATAATCAGTGGATGGTCCTTTAATTCCACCATCATCAATAAAAATACCAGCATGAGTCGGAACCTCATCCTGAAAAATCCAAGCCATCTGTGCTTGATATACTGCCACTGAATTAGTTGCTCCTTGAGGCAACCTAGTGAGCTGAAATCTTCCCAAAGGAGTCTCAAAAGTTGTGAGAGGCCTTGAATCCGTATGAAGTTCCCTCTCATCATAACCGCCCATAATATTACCCAAACCATAACACACCCTTCCAGCAAAAGCTTTAACAAAGTCCTCTGCACTTGGTGGCATACCAGCATCCTTGATAGTGACACTATTTAAGGCTCTAAGATCAAGGACCACCCACAATTTTACATTCTGCTTCTTTACACAGAACACCGGACTTTAGTAACTGGATGTCAATTGCTCATATAACCCAGTCCTGACTCTTTCCCTAACAATCTCCACAAAATCCTCTCTGATAGCAACTGGAATCGGAATAGGTTTGATTTGCCAAGGTTCATGACAAACCACAGGAATCAAGTAAGGTTCCCCATAAGAGTGTTTCAACACACCCTTTTCCTCCTCAACAAATGCCACCGCCTTTTCCCTTAGCACAATAACGTGCAACAACAACTTCTTTTCTTCTTCAGACAACCACCCATCAAGACCAAAATTAACAACCTTCAACCTTTCCACAGTCACCCTAGCCGTCTCTACAAATTCTGGAGGATTCTTCACCAAAGGAGTACAGTACGGATCTCTTGTCAATGGAGGTCTCTTCAAAGGTGGATTCAAACCCACAGGCATAGGCTCATTGACAGGCCTAATCTTCTGCGCTACCTTCTTGTACTTTGCCGCTCCAGCTTCAACTTGAGGGATCTTCAGGAAATCTTCACCACCAGACCTGGAACAAAAACCAAGGGTTTCCCCATTGCTCACATGTGTGGCCAAGGTAATGTTTTTGAAAGGTGTAGAAGAAACCCTAGCAGTGCACAATTGGGAGGACTTACTTTTAGACCCCAATCTCACCACTCCAAATCTTTTCCGCAATACCAAATCTTCATCTTCACTTTCGTAATCCAAATCTTCAAATCTTGATTAATCTTCAGAATCAACTCTTTCAAATTTGTGCAGTTTATCCTCATGCTGGAGGCCCAAAAATAGATCTTTCCGATCTTCCTTCTTCATAATTTTCTGCAGTTTAACCTCATGCTGGAGGCCCAAAAATAGATCTTGATGATCTTCTTTCTTCATTATCTTCAGATTTTTTTCTTGATTTTCTTGAATTATCTTAATATTTTTTTCTTCTTTTCTTGATTTTTCTTCTGACCTACAAAAATAACCAGGGGTTTCCCCAATGCTCAAAGGTGTGGCCCAGGTAATGTTTTTGAAAGGTGTAGAAGAAACTCTAGCGGTGCACAATTGGGAGGACTTACTTTTAGACCCCAATCTCACTGCCCCAAAGCTTTTCCGCATATCTTTCAATAAAGATATATAACCAATCTTCTTTTTTGAACTTGAATTAAAAATAATTAAGAATCTTGAGAGAGAACAGAGACTTGATAAAAAATTTGATGAATAATTGCAGAGAAGAGAAACATTAAAAAGAGAAAGTTGAAAATCCACTTGGTATATCTCCAAGGGAGCTGACCTACTACAACCTGGGATTTCCTCACCTTGGGGAGAGGTTGTAGCACTTGGGTGATCAGCCCTCATCACTCTAAAAAAGACAGACTCTCAATAGAGCCTGAGCCACACTCCAAAAAACCGGAGGCAGCACCAACTTCTCTCCATCTCCTGCAACAATCCATACACTGGCACATTGAAGATAAGCCAGGCCTGGTCTCCCAACCATCCTCTCCAGGGGATGATAACCTCATGTGAAGTCTCCTTTCATCTTCACCAGTCAACTCCAAACTGATTCCCAGTTCATATTGATAGCCAATTCTTGCCTGGAAATCCATCAAGAATGGCCCACCCAAAACTGCTTTTACATTACCTTTAGCAATGTAAAAATGAACCTTCCCTGAGACTCCACCAACATCTAACTTCACAAATTCAGAAGTTCCGACCAATTCAGTGACATGGCCACCAATCCCTCTCAAGTTTCCACCAATACCAGTTTTGATGGGGAGGCCCAAATGAGTTGCCTCAAACAAAGAAATCAGGTTTATCTGTGAACTTGAATCCACCAATGCCCTTGCCTCCCTGCCATTCAGAGTGACATTGACATATCCCAGAGGAGCAGAAAAATGAGTTTCCAACCCCTCACCAAACTTTTCAGCAGAATCACAGATGTATTCCACCTCCCCAGAAGACACCCTTCTCCTGGTCAACAACTTCTTTTGCCTATCAGCCAACCCCGGACTGATAGCATACAACTCCCCATAAGAAAGGGAAACCTGACCCTGATTCATCCTTTCCAGAACAGAGTCCACAACATTAGATTGGCCAGAAACCACTGGCCTCTCAAAGTGACCCCTTGGCTTCACCACCTTGGTCCTAGAAGATTCTTGAGGACCAGCACCACCAAAAGATTTACCATCAACAGGAACCAAACCAGATCCCTCACCAGATCCTCTAACTCCAGCAGGCTTTGGCAATGAAGCCAAAGGGACATCCTCCTCAGAATCAGAATCAACATCCATGGGCATTGGCTCACCATTCATGTCCAATGCGCAAAAACTAAGGGGGCCCATGTCAGCCATACCCTTCTGCATTTTATACAGCTCCTCTTTTCTGTACTTCTTCTTAGCTGCACCCAGCTTAGGATCCACCTTTGAAGCCTTAGGCTCTGGTTGAGCCTGAGAACTACTCTTAGGCCTTCCCACCTTTCTTGCTTCTACATCATAAACACCAGCCAAGCATTCACCACTTGACTGTCCCACACAAGAATACAACTCCAAACCACCAAAGGAAGTAGAAAAAGAGACCTTATTGACCTCCTTCCCCTTTCCCTTGACATCCTCATTCTCCTTACCAGAAGACTTCCCCTGATCAGGAATCTCCTCAAACCTTGGCCTCCTTTGGTTGAGACCACCCCTCCTCCTGACCAAATCCACAGGAGCTTGCCCCTCACTGGGCTTCACAAAAGAACCATCTGGGAAATTGAAAACCCTGCCATCAAACTCCACTTTTCCTTCAGACACATCTCTGTTCAACGCCCAAAAATCATTGGACCTGTGACCCCTACTACTGCAATAAGAGCAAACCCAAGGATCACTCCTACCAGCCCTCCTTTCAAAATCTCTAGTCTGAGAAGGTGCCTTATTGACCTTCTTAGCCTACTGCACAAAAATGTGGAGCTGTTTTGTCAGGTCAGCTAACTGTTCCACCATTGGGTCCCTCTCCTGTTTTGGAACCTTCACCAAATTCTTCTCCTCCTTCTTCTCCCTAACTTCCTCTTCAGCCAAAGCCTCACTGACTTTGCTGACATACTTGGCACACCCTTCCTGATAGGTGTCCACAGCCAATAACTTCAAATGGGCCTCCACAGCCTCCTTTACCTTATCCAAGGCAGGCAGCTTCTGATCCCCATTAGAAAGAGTTTTCATCAATTCCTTTCTTGACAACTCCCTCAACACATCCATCCTGACATCTCTAGCCAGGGCAGACCAAAAAACATCCTTGGAAGCATTTTCATGTGCCAGCTCCTCTACTTCCACCAAATATTCCACCACAGGATCAAACTGTAGCAGAAACTTCCTGTAACTATGCAAGTTACCAACACCACCATAAGATTGCCATTCACTGACAACCTTGTTCAGATCCACCATAGTGAACCTGACACCCCATCTATCCACCATCTCCCTACACAACAATTTCCAATCCCTCTTCTTGTAGCCAGACATGGCCACAATCTCCTTCTCCACTGTCCTATCACCAATGAAGAAGATAATCTGCTTCACCATGTCCAGGTAAGAAGCACCATCCACACCAGCAGCAGTTTCTTATTTCTCCAGAAACCACTTGACATCTTCCCCATTAAACTTGGTACCATCCCAAGTTTTAATCCTAACACATTCCCTAACCATGACAGAAGGAGGACCATCCCCCCCACTGACAGTCACCACAGGAATAGCAGAACCAGAAGCCATTCTTCCAGGCCAAAACACCAAAAAGAGCCAACCAAAGAAAACAGAGATTCCAAAGAACTAGCAGATTCTACCCCATGTTGGGCGCCAGAAATGTAGACAATCCTATAGTACTAGCTATAGGCCTTGACCAAGGGAGTTGGAGAAAAGCCAGAGAGAAAATCCCCTGTCCCTTTAGAAAAATAAGTGAGATTTACCTGCTACAGTAAATTGGTTCCTGTTTACCAAAAGCCCCTTTTCCGATACACTTGACTGCTTGATGAGCCAAGAAAGTAGTCTCCAGACAGACTACCAGACCAAAGAGCTGAAATGTAGACCAATGTCCACACCAGAGACAGCAAAGATACTTGATGTAGGCTGCAAATCCACACCAGAGACAGCAATAATACTTGCTATAGCTTGCAAGACTATAACAGAGAAAACAGTTGCCAAAGTTAAGTTAAATGAAGAACTCACTTGCAACAAACACAGCCAATTGTGGCCAGAAAACAGTGAAAACTGAGTGAGGAACAATGATATCACTTCCGGATGGTTGTATGATGATTAAGGTTGCCCCAAACTGTCTTATTCACTATCTACACACAGACCACTATCTAAGAGCCCATGCGCACCCACCAATTTGGCGCCTGTACCCGCCAAATTGCATAAAAAACATTCCAGAAGCGCTCCCCAACCTTCTAAAACAGAGGCGGGCAGGCCACCCGACGTCGGAGGTGCCGCCTGAAGCGGCATGGCCTCCCTGAAGCCAGAGAACCTCTAAAAAACACCCAATCTACTTAGAAAAACTAACTACAACTACTAAAACCTTTAAAACACGGAATTTCACTATAACAACGTTGAGACATGAAATATAGAGAAAAATTAGCTCTATCCAACGGTACTAAGCACTTAACCCTAAGACTTAAGGTTAGCCCTTAAAACACAAAAAACAAAATTAAACAGCTATCTTTTTAAATGAAAAATGAGGAAATGACCCCTTAAAACTTAGCATATGAAAAATGTCTAGAAGACATAAAATATAGAGAAAATCCGGGGCTATCCAATGATAGTACCCACATACCGGCAGACCCAATATCCACAAAATAAAACCAGAAAAATACCTAATTCTTCAACAGATGTCAATTAAGACATGCATAAACAATGCCAAATCATGCAACAAAGGCCCTTGCCAATGTTGGAAGACCACACCGTTACACCTGGACCCTCCTTGCTAACATCCGTTAACCCCTTAATCCTCCACTAACCATTCCGTCCATTCTCACTACCCCTTTTTAATAATTCACAGACATTTAATAAACCTTTTAGTGTACTATTACATTGACTATTGCGCTGTGCGTCGCTTATTGAGGAAAAGACTGAGACACACTATTGAGAGGTTGACTAATTTAGATTTAGAGTTTTAGGCCAGCGCGGTTGAATAGTGAGTACACAAACAAAAGTCACAGTTTCTATGGAGAATTGCTTTCTGCGCTTTGAGTATGGATTTAGACCTCTGTATTATTGATTTAATTAGCTGCTTTTGCCTTGAGTGTCACGTGGCGCATGACAAAAATGCAGGGGAGTGTATTACAAAATTTTCAAATCTGTCAAGGAAAATTGATGACTTGGAAAAATTTGGTGATACCCACACCTTGCTTCAATTAAATTCAGGATAGGGTACTACCAAATTAATAAAACATATATATAATTTTGTTGAATTATCTTTATTTAGAAATGCAAATTAGTGGTGAGGTGATAAAATTATGTTGGTGATGAGGATTATTGCACAGGTGCCAGTATTATTTTACCATCTGAAATTCCAAAAGTGAAATCTTTTGGAGTCCAGTAAGGACATTAGTTGTTATCAGAATCTCATGATATAATATTTCTCATAAGATTAAAAGTAACTCTTAAATTGGGAACCAAAAATAATATCCATTTCCTCATAGAGAAGACACATGACATTGAGCTTTTTGGAAACAGTAGTATTTCCATTCTCCAAATTTTAATCATCAATACCAAAGCCAGTGGAAGTGGAAGAAAAATCAGCCTTTTTATATTTTAATTGATAAATTTTGAACCTCTCCTTTATTTGCTTAGGATTGATCTCTATTCTTTCTTTTGTTTTCTTTTTTTAATTCATTTACCATCAAGATGAAGCCATTGACCCTTGAAGAAGGTGGACATCTGACTTGGGTGGAATTATCACATCCAAAAAAAGAATCATCATTTGATTTAATTTTGAGTAAGCTGATGATGATGAGATAATCTTCCTTTTTTGGCTGTCCAGAATTTTATTTCTCAGATGAGGGGCTTGCATTATGGGAAGACCTTTGTGATGAAGCTTTTTTTTTGAGTTGCCTTTTGAGTGTTGGATTTTCTGGGAGGCATTGTGAAACTGGTATGTTACAAGAATAGATATTAAGATGTTGAGAACATAAAGAAAAGAAAGAAAAACATGCCTGGTTAAAATTTTGCAATAAAATGTTTCAAATCTCAGTGAGGGGTGTGTGCTGAGGATTGATGAGAGGATTTAGGTCTGGGTTTCACATGTGATAGGGGCAGGGTGGGAAAGGAAGCAATGTTGTGGCCAACATGTGGTTGTGAAAAAAAATTGGGAAAAAGTGCTGATTTGAGGTCATAACTGACAGGCATATTTGAAATAAGTGCCTTTTTGAAAATTTTAAGTTCAGATTTGCCAGAACTGACACTCCCTAATATAGGTGGAAAGAAGCTCTAAGATTTTGGATTAGGAATTCATTGTGCATATTTTCAGAGAAAAACAGTGTAGCATGTAGAAATGAGTGTGAATTATTGTATCATTAGATTAAGACAGTTGTAAGGTCAGAGAAACTCTTAATAAGGAGTGTTAATTATTCTTTGATAGGCCCTTAAAGAAAAGGTGAGAAAAATCTAGGTGTTGGCCTTTTTTACCTAGTGTTGATTTCTCTGTACCTAGTGCTGAATAATCATGATGAAGAAGGGAAGTGTTTTGATGACTTCTTTGACCCAAAAGAAGATGTGTTTGGTTACAAATACACTGATGATATACACCTGTCTAGGGCAGATGTATTTCATTTTTGATGGTGGCTTTGGTACTTTTTTTGTGGAATATTTGGTAAGGTTTGAGACCCCCCTTTGATTTTTTTCACTATTCCTTTTAATTAGGGCTCAATTAGGCAAGTATATGGAAGGACAAGTGGTAAAAGGAAATAATGAAATATATGAGCATAGTTGGGTGCATCTGAGAGGGTACAATCTACATTTTGATAAATTAATTACATGAAATGAATCATGTGCCAGTGAATAAATAAAAGTACAATGTTAAAAAAACCATACATGTTTAACTGGTGATTACTAATGACAATAGAAATAGTGATGAGATAATAGGGGGTATCAAAGTTAGGAATCTTCCATTTCAGAAAACCTCTTTTTTACACCAAATCAACCATGATTTTTTTTAAAATATGCCATATTGTGCCCCAAAAGCACCACTATACTGTGAATTAATTTCAATTTTGTGAATTTCTTTTTGTGTTGTGTAATACCTCTTGAATAATTACAAATTTCTAACTTTGATACCCCCTAATTTCAATCTATTTTAAGTTTTAACCATTTTTTTTATTACCCTTGTTTAAAAATTTCTAATATTCTTCTACTTGTTTTTCTTCAGATTTATTTCTGTTACTTTGATATTTATTTACCTACTTTTTATTACATGGACTTTTTCAACTTCCTCCTGTCTATAAAATAATACTGATAATATAGTTTTAATAGCTGTTCATGTCAATCTCTTTACTTCCAAATTTTCTATGTTCGAAATAAAATTTAATCATCTTTGCTACATGATCCTTGTTCCACAATAAGAAGATACCAGTAGTTTCACACATATTTATGCTTCAGCCATCCTATACTTTGTAGACATCATGTCATCACCACTTAGAAAACCACATTAACTATTTTCCAATACTTTACTAAAATTAAAATGAAATGAAATGAAATAAAATAAAATAAAATAAAACAAACTAAAATAAAATAAAATAAAATAGAAATAAAATAAAATTACAAACTAATTAAAACATATAATAAAATAAATTTATTTTTTCTTTCTAAAAATTATTTTATATTATGTTTTCTCTTAAATATTTTTTCAACCTTAAAACTCTTTTATGTTTTCCTTTATTTTCTGTTTCCTCAAAACTCAAACTGTCAAAACACTCAAATAATCAAAACAGCCTTCTCCAACAATCAACCTTGAATCAAATTTCTTTTCCAATTCTAAATTTTCTTTCTTTCTTTTTTTCTTCATTCTTTTCTCATAATTTTCTTTCTTTTCTTCTCTTCACACAATAAATCAAAAACAAATAACAAAATAAAATAAAATAATATTCAAGATAAAACTATATACAAAATAAGATTTTCTTTTCTTCTTTAATTTTTTTTCTCTAAACTATTCTTTCTTCTACTTTATTTCAAATAAAATCCTTCATCTTTTCCATTACTTGAAGAATTCCTTTTTGACTCTTTTCAAACACCTAATCAACATCAGAAAAGACCACCCCTCCAATGTCTAACAATTCCTCAGCTATATCATACAAATCCAAATCAACAATCTTTCCAAGCTCTTCACATAAACCCTTGATAAATGTCATTTAACAAGAATGATGGGGTTTCTTTGACCATAATTAATCCAAAAATTTGACTGCTGAATTGGTGTCCTCAATGTTCAATGGACCACTATCAATTGGTCTTTCAACTTCTGTGGGAACCTCAATAATCCATGGTAACACAGGCCATTTGCGGAGTCTTAAATTGGCAAGTGGGAAGTCCCCCATCAGCTTGGGGGTGAGGAGGAGTAGGGGTAGGGTCGGTGTGTTCAGGCATTAAAATTTAAATAGATGAAGTTGAAAAAAATGTGCACTGCTAGTGGATTTAGAGCTTGAGTAGTGGGGTAATTGAGGTGCTTTTGCCTTGAGTGTCACATAGCGCATGACAGATGCCTGGATATAAAAGGCAAGCTCCCTTGAATGTGGGAATACTTCATTACAAAAACCTTACCATCATCTCTTGTACCTTTTTAGATTTAGCTTCATTTATTTTAAATTTAATGCCTGAACACACCAACCCTACCCCTACTCCTCCTCACCCCCAAGTTGATGGGGGACTTCCCATTTGCCAATTTAAGACTCCGCAAATGGCCTGTGTTTCCATGGATTATTTTTGTGTGGAGAGTACAGCATCACAATGTCCTCGCAAGAAGTGCAAGTTTTGTCAATGGCATTGAGTAGTGTGTAATGCATTGGCCCTTAATGATAACGCAGAGCCTTTTACCACTCCAAAATTTGGTCAATTGCCAACACAAAGGTTGTTGTCCAAGATATCTGGGACATTCCTTCCACCAGTGATTTTTCTGTAAATAAATTGGAGGGGTGTTTGAGTCAAGAGGATAGGTTAGAAATCTCTGATTGGGCTAAGAATGTAGCTTCAGGAAAACAAAGGATGGTGGATGAGGATGCAGACAAGGCTTTCAAGGGTACTTCAGAGAAAGTAGTAGATGAATCCACCACGTCTAAAAAAAACAACTGATCATTGAGGATAAAAATGAGGATGAAGTAGAGGTGGTAGAGAAGAAACCTTTATTCCTCAAAGTAGATTCTTAGTTTGGAGTAAGTGAATAAATTTAAATTTTATTACTTCTACAGGTAACTAATTTTTTGTTTTTTAGAGAGTAGAGACCACAGAAGAGGTACCTGTAGCATTGACCAGTGGGCCAATCCTTGAGGTTACCACAGAGTTTGAAAGACCAATTGAGAGTGGTCTGTTGAACATTGAGTATGCTGATTTAGCGGTCAAAGTTTTGGATCAAGCATATAGCAAATGCCAGTATAAAATTATCTAGACATAATGAAAATTTATTGAACCTCCAAATATCCATTAATTATTATGATATAAAGTATAGCATCCTGCCGGATGTGTTTGGCACACAAGATTAAGCTATACCATAATATCAGTAATACTATAATGGTAAGGAAAATTCCATTAAATTTTCATTATGAAAAGAGAAAAATTATCCCATACACATAAGATAATTATCACATCATCTTTATTATTAAAGAGAAAGTGTCACCCAATGTGCATGTAGCATATATGATATTATGCTCTATTGATAATATTAATCATGTTTTTGATGCCAAAATTCATTAAATTATTATTATTAAAAATATTGCATCCTTCTGTATGTGTTTTACATGCAAGATTGAGCTTTATATCAATCATAAATAATGTAATGTAAAGAAGAACACCAATAAACAATTATTATTAAAAATATTGCAATAATCATAAGTATATAGCAAATTCCAGAATAAAATTATCTAAGCATAATGAAAATTTATTGAACCTCCAAATATCCATTAATTATTATGATATAAAGTATAGCATCCTGCCGGATGCATTTGGCACACAAGATTAAGCTATACCATAATATCAGTAATACTATAATGGTAAGAAAAATCCATTAAATTCTCATTATGAAAAGCAAAAATTATCCCTTAAACATTTGAAAACTATGATACTTATTTTATCTTTAAATATTAATACATATATATATAATAAAGAACAAGAAAAGGCTTTGTAGACAAATAATAACTATAAGATAGGCTTACTTTTATTTTAAAAAAATTCTTTTTTCAGGAGATGAGTTGACTAAAGAATAGAAAAATAATTTGAAATTTGAAGTTTTCCGATATAAATTTTTACAAAAAAATAATTAACTCTTTCAATCAATAAAAAAATAAAAGAAAGGGACACAATTGTGAAGAATTTCTTACCCAAAAGAAAAAAAAAGATTTATGATATGATAAGGTAGAGAAAAAGATCCTGAAAACTCAAAGAAATTATTAGTATTTTTTTGTTTTTTTTTTTAAAAAAATAAAAAATTTACAAGAGAGAGATAAAAAATAAGAAAGCAAAACAAGTGGTGAAAAGGGTTTTTTTTGGAAGACAACCAGGTAAGATATAGAAAAAATTTCACTAGAAACTGTTATGGTCAGGAATTTTTATGTTATTTGAAGAAACAAGTATGATGGAGAAAGCCAAATCTAAAAAGTTAAAGAAAAACGGATGGGGATTTATTTTTAGTGATGAGTTTATTTTCTGAAAGAACTTGTCTTTAGATTTTTTCCACTTTCATGAAACCTTGCATACAGGTTCAATGATAGGGTAATGCAAATTTCTGCAAGCTGGTTCATTAAATTTTTTCTCCATAAATTACATGCAGCAGTTTTTATACCACTGCACATTGTGAAAAAATTCAATGAAATGGTGATCATGTGGCTTTAATTACACCTAATTAAATTTTTCAATTCAACCTTGCTTTATGTGATTGTAAGTTCAATATGTGTGGCAATCAAAGCCACATGAAAAGCGATTTGGCTGCCTTTTATATTTATCTAGATTCTTTTTTCAATTGTAGTTTTCATTTTTCAGAAAAATATATACGTGGTATGATGAATGTATCTGCAATATAAATTTGCCTCATTATCATCATATTTTTTGGTACACACAGGCAGGTATATTTATATAGGGAAATTCCAAAAATTCTCATTGAAATTGTGTAAAATAATTTATAGGCTATTAAATAATTACATTGAAAAAATTTAAAAACTACTTACAAGATGCCACTTCTAAGAGGGAGCAAAGCCCTATCTGTGGCTCTGATCACTGAATTATGTATAATAGTTATTTGGCAGCCAGTACTTAACTGGCTGCCAGTTTTAAGTGAAGCTTAGTGACCCAAGCCACTTGAGGTGGCTTGGGTCACTTTTTTGTCTAATTTAGATGCCAACAAGCCAGGTTTTCCTGGCTGTTAAAATGAACAATATAGCCACCAAAGTCACTTTCAGCAACATTGGTGGCTCTCATACTCGCATATAGGTGCACCCTTGCAGCCAGCTTAACTGGCTGGGGTAATTTATTTTTCTTGGCCACCAAAGTTGCTTTTTCAAATTTGGTAGCCCTCATATTAGTAAATAACAGCAGCCAGTTTAAAACTGGCTGCATAAATTTAATTCACATGCAAGCAAAGTTGTGTTAAACAACTTTGGTTGCATGCAGAGAGTATGTGAGGTGCAGCCAGTTTTAAACTGGCTGCAGGTATGTAAAAAATGAGAAATTAAATTCACTATCAGTGTCTTTGATTGCTCATATAAATATAAAAGATCTTGCAGCCAGTAACAAACTGGCTGCCAAAATTTAGAAACATGAAATATGTGACCCAATACACTTTCAGTGACTTGGTTAAATTTAAAAAAAATAAAAGTGCAATAAATCAGGTTTTCCTGACTGATAGAAAAAAATTAAAGTATCCAAATTTTTCTTGCAGTAACTTTAGTTTCTGCAATTATGATAATTACACTTGAAACCAGTTTAAGCTTGTTGGTATTTTTTAAATTTATTTGGAAACCAAAATGATGTCTTACAACTTTTTTTGCTTAATTTTTAATTTTTTGGCACATTTTTTCTAGGATGTATGTAGGTATTTACACATCAACTCATTGGAGGTTGCAAAAAAATTTATACTTTTTATTAAGCATTGAAAAATTTTACACATAATTTAAAATAATATCTATCTTCTATATAATGAATAAAATCCATTAACTTAACTTTCTATTTTCTGCAATTTGTGCTGATGCCTTAACTGACCCCACTCATCCCATGCCTTGCACACACTTCCCCCCTTTTTTGGCACAAAATTGGTACTTAATTTCCTTTTTCTATTATTATTTTTTTTCTTTATATACTTTCTTATTTTTATTACAGATTTTTTATCCTCCAATACTCCCCCCACCCACCTCTTACAGTTCCACATCACACACCAACTTGCATCACCCCACATTTCAGTATGTTTTTGTCTATACTAATTATTTTTTATATGCTCTTCCTTCCACTCACCTCCAAACTTCTACAACTCAACATCATCAGCCTCTCACCTAACTACACACCCTCATCTCCACCATCCCACTTTGCACAACTCCACACCCCTCCTTGATAAGTTCCCCCTTGTTTTTTTATTTCATTTTTTTCTCAACCTCAATCACCACCTCCACTGCAGGATGTCCATTCATCAACCCCCACACCTTCACATTTACCCTCTTTTATGGTAATCTTATTCATTTTTTTAAATCTCCACCTCCACACTTAACTCTCAACACCCACCACAGCCACCTTTTCCCACCTCCACGCCTGCCATCCCCCTGCCTCACCTTGTCCACCCACACACCCACTCATCTCACCTTGCCCTTTGCTCACACCTTGCAACTGACTAATCACCCCACCTTTAACCCAGGAGCAATCTGAGCCATTTCTGGACTCTACACAGGCTAATCAAGGTATGTTTCTCTTACTTTTTTTAGTTATTTTTGTTATGCCTCTCACTTACACACCTCCACACTCCAGACCCTTGGTTTCACCCCACCACCCCACACCCCTCCATTTTCCACCCTTGGTAATGCTTCTGTTTTGTTTTTTTTATTACTTTTCCCCTCCCACCACCCCATGCTCACCTTTCTTCCCTCCACCCCTCCACCTCCACCACCTACCACATCCCCTCCACCCAACCTACACCACCACCACCTCAACCACCTCAACCCCCTTCACCACCTCTACCTCAACCCCCTCCAAAAATCCCCTTCACCCAACCACCTCAAACACCTGCACCTCAAACCCATCCAACAACCCCCTCCACCCGACCTCCTCCACCTCCACCTCAACCCCATCAAACAACCCCCTCCACCCCCTCTAACTGACCACCTCCACCACCTCCCACATCCATGGTAAGTTATTTCTTACATTTTTTTTCACCTCGCTCACCACATGCTCCTCCACCTCCACCCACACACCTTGCACCCACCCTCACCTCCCACACCTCCCCCACCACTTTGCCCGCCTCCAACTGTATCACCCACACCACAACTACCTCCTACCACCACTTGACCACTCCCACAGCCACAAGCTCCACCTCACTCACTAACACACTTGCCCACCTCCTGGTAGATCCACCTCCATGGTAAGTATTTTCCTCTTTATTTTTTATTTTACTTTTTTTTTCATCTCACTCACCTCACTCCTCTCCACCTCTTCACCTTTCATCCATTTCCCCCAATTGTCCACCCACTCACCTTTCCCACCTCCCACATTGACTACCCCCACTAAACTCATGTCCACCTCACTCTCCTCAACCCCCACTCACCTCTTCGCTTTCCGCCACCCCTACCCACCCACCTTGCTCCCCTCCACTCTCACTTTTCCACCTTGCTCCCCTCCTAACCCATCACACACCACTGAACCCACCAACCTCACACCCTTCCACCCTCACTTCTCCACCTTGCGCTCCTCAACCCCCACCCACCCACCTTTCCCCTTCCAACTCCAACTCCACCTCCCCACCACCCACCTTGCCCCACCCATCCCATCCATTTTCACCCAACCCACCCATTGACTCTCACCACCAACCTCTCCTTCCCACCCATCTTCACCCACCCCACCAATCCACCTTTCACCCTTCCAACCTCACCCATCCACCTCACTCTCTTCCACCCCCACCCACCCACCTCACCCCCCTCCAAATCCAACTCCACCTCTTCACCACCCACCTTTTCCCACCTCCACTTCCACCACTCCCCCATCACCTTGCTATCACCCACCACTACCCCACCAGCTCCAACTTTTCCCACCTCCACTATTCCCAAAAAACTAATTCTTAATTTGACATAGTGGAGAAATCATGGCCAGAATTGTGGGGAATGGTAAGTGTTATTTAAAGTGAAAAATTATTCCTTTCTTTTACATTCACTAAATTGCCTGCTCATTTTCACTTGAAGCATTAATAAGAGCTAGAAAATGACTGCTTTGGTGATGAGTGACCAACAAGTTTGAGATGATTTTTCAAAGGAAAAGTCCTCAAGCAATAAATAATATTTTATATTGTTCCAGATCTGAAGCAAGTGAATTTTGAAAAGAAAGAAAAGTAGGAGTTACCACGAGAATCCTAAGAATGGTAGCACTGCAACTCAAGTTGATTGAAAAGTAAGAAAATATTGACAATAAGGATTTTAGAGTGTCTTTTCATGTTGATAATAGGGTCTAACTGAGCTTCGCCATTCAGCTATGCACCCAAACCAAGTTAACATGGTTTGAGAATGAGGGAATTGAAGTATGTGTCCCATTAAACAAAACCAATGGTGAACATATATCTAAAAGGGGATTATGGATGGAAAAAAGCTCCATAAAAATTAATATATAAAGGTAAATGCTTGTGACAAGCACAAAAGTTGAAGCCTCTTCTTTATACTCACAAGCCTATGTGGAGAGCATGTTAGACAAAAAATGCAATAAATTCAGGCTAATAGATAAGATTTATTAGTTTTAAAGAATCTTGAGTGCTAGAAAACTGATATACTAGACATTAAATTTCAACATTTTTGGCATGCTGATCAAGATATTACTTATTTTATAGGCTGAACTGAAATAATTGATAATCAAGCATGATATAAATATTTAAAGAATAGAATATTCAACTAAAAAATATTTCTGATTTCACTAAAATCCTCACAAAACTTGAATTTTACAAAATACTTCTGGAAATTCTGATTACACACAAGTGCACACACAATTCAGATTCCATATACAAATTCTTTAAATTCAGATTTCAATAAAAAAACGTATACCCTGAAATTCATACTCTCCCCCTATATATTCTCATATGGAAAATATTGAAAAAATCTATAATCAACATGAAATTAAAGGAAAATTGAAACATCATATGCAATTTATGCACAATTCTCACTCCATATAAGACATTCAGAAAATTGAGAATTCCTAATTAAATTCCATTTTATGCAGATCCCACATGAATCACTTAGAAATTATTGATTCATCTGAAAGTTGGCAGAATATATGGGCACCACATATAAACCCCAAGAAAATTGTATTACACATCTATTACTTGAAAAATTCTGATTTCCCATAGACACAAACTTATTTCTAAATCAACACTAAGCTTACAAGATTCTAATTCTTCAAAATACTCCCACAAATTCTGATTCTACACAAAGGCACACAAAATCCTGAATCCAGATAAAAATACATGAAATTCTGATTCCAGACACAAGTCCCTGAAACTCTGATTCCACTAAAAACCCGTGTTGCACATGGGTCACATATGCTTGTAAAATCAATAATATTTTTATCATCATATTAATTTATAATTCAGTTGATAATTTTAGTAACACAAACAAAAAGCTTAATTAATACTTTTAAGGAGAATTAACTTGTAAATATTTTCATATCCTATCTTCAATTTGATTTACATCATATCAAAAATAAAATTATTCAGCATTAATTTTTGGATGAATTCATTTGCAATAAAGTTAATTCTATAATTATTTTTTAGAGCTCTTCACAGCTAAATTAAGCATTTTATGGAGATAGAAATATATAATAGTGATCTGTAGAAATAAATAATAATATTGGGTCATCTTCAGAATTAAGATTTTTTGACTTTTCCATAAATAAATTTAAAAGGGAGATAATCTTATTTCATATTTTTGTTGGAAGATTGATCTAAACTTTTTATAATATTTTTGACATCATCTATAGAAGGTCAAAGATCAAGAAGGCAAAGGCTTAGCTGTTGGCTTGCCTAGCAAAATCCCTCCCCTAACATTCCTAAGGCATGGTCTCTCTGCAAATTTTCACCAACAAGCAAGAGATGAGTCTTTATTGGTTATGAAGATTGTCATCAAAATTACAAAATATATTCCCCCATTCAATATTGATTCATTATAACCCACAATGTGATATTTTGCAACAACTCCTTCCAGATTTCCCAACAAATTGCTTCCAAAAACATCAATCAAGCCCTTTTTACTGACATTCTAATTTTTAATGACTTCAGTTCATTATCTAATTCTCTTCTTACCACAGAACCCTCTATGAAATCACCTACATTTACAAATCCCATTTTCACTCCTGAATCAAATATTATTATTCCAAATGACGGAAAACACCACACTTGGATTCCAAAAGAACAATCAGCTAGTAAAAATATAAGTAGTCAAATAAGTACTGACAAAATACTCCCCTCTCACTCACTTTGTCTTTGAAGCAACTGTAACATGGTTGTAGATCTTGTTGATGTACCTAAAAACTTTTCCTGTGCTATTAAAGGACCTGAGGCCTTAATGTGGAAGAAAGCTATTGACTCTGAGTTATCCTCTATTGAAAAACACAAAGTATGGAATATAGTACCTATTCCTGAAGGAAGGACCTTACTTGGCACAGTTTGGCTTTTTAAAAGAAAAACTGATGGCAATGGAAATTTATCTTGCTTCAAAGCTCAACTTTGTGTTCAAGGGTTTTTACAAACTGAAGGTATTGATTATAATGATACTTTTGCTCCCACCACTGTAGAAAGAAAGTTCTATAATTCTAATATATAGACACAATCCAAGATGGGTTGGTTTTCCTTTCTAAAACTAATTTTAAAAATAAGCACCTGCCACTCTAATATTTAAAGATAGTGAAAGCATGTATTGTAAGTGTGATCATATATTTGTGGGGAAGAAATTATAATGGATTTATAGAGATCTTTTTCAAAGAAAGAAATAATATATTATAATATAAATAATCTATCTGTTGGCTAGATCTATTCTCAGTAAGGGCTAGTATTATCAGTCACTCCCTCTTGAAGAGCTCTATCTAATAATATCCTTACTGTAGCAATAAAATAACTCTACAACACTTCTTCTGGTATACACACCCAATGTGTACAAAAAATAATAATATATATATATATATATTTCTTATCTATATTTAATAAGAAATTTATTTCACTATATACTTTCTCAACACTTCTCTTCTTCTTAAAAAGTGAGTGCTGTACTATATACCTGTATGTTCAGTGCCTTTCTCCTATGCTTCCTTCTCCTACTGGTTCTTTTACATAAGATCAGTACTAATACAAGCATATCAAACAGTAACTAAGTATCTCAATAATATAAGTACACTATTTACAGTTAGCCCTGGTTCTAATAGTGCTTGAAACAATATTGTAAAACTACTATTAATTTCTGATGCTTTACCTTCCCATACATACCCTATACTTCTTGAGATTACTGAATACATAATTAGTACTGAACTGCCTTTCATACCTATTATAACAACACACGCTTGCAGTGTGAGTATCCACTAATTTTGAAACCCTTTGCACTAAGTAATTACCCCTCCTTCAAGTCTTACTTCTTTTTCTTCTATTAGTTGAGTGCTACTTATTGAGCTACTTGTTCTTCTAGCACTACCTTCTTTCTCCAACAAGTTTCTACAAGTGCTAAGTATTAGTAGCTGCATCTAAAGCCCATTGCATCTCTTTAAGTGTGAAGCTCATGCCCTTGCTTGTTGCTGCTTCATAAATCCGTAATATGCATCTAGCACTAACCATGACTTTCACCAGTACATACCATACCCTCTTGTCTTATAGTCCAGTATGCACTTTCCTATATCTTTTACTCACCATAGCTCATATATCCATAGTACACAAAAAAATATGTGCAGAGAGTCTACTTTTTCTGCGCTTTTGAAAATCCCTTCATTACGCTTCTGTAACTATCCTCCCCAGAAACCCCATTGTTTCACTTGCTGCAAACTGTGACATTGCTGTGACACTTTGAGATGTGTACCACAGTCTCCCTCTACTCATGACTGTCCCAAGGCACTATAAAACCAGGTGCATATCTTGCATTTTTTCTTCATTTCTTCTTCTTCTTATCTTCCATCTTCTAGTTTCTCTACTTCTCTATTTCCATTTTCACTTCATCTTTTTTATTTGTACCAACAACAAAATTTTCAAATCTATCCATCAATTTGTTGGCACTCAAAAGGCTATTGTCACCACCACTCCTATTGTCAAAGCCACTCTCACTGGAGCCAAGTGTTGTCAAAGCTGTACTTAAAGCAACATAACTCCTTGTCTCTTTTCAAAATCTTGCCGTGGTAACTTCTTTTTCACTTTAAGTTTCTTCCCTTCTCTTTCCTTCTCAGTTACTTGGCGCTGATTCTTTTTTTTTCTTTTTTTTTCTTTCATCAGTCATGCAACTTCTGAAAAAGTTGCAAGAAGAAATGCATCCTCAATGGTCCACCCGTCATTGCTGCTACCTTCACCACCACTTTCAATCCTAATGCTTTGACATTGAACTTAATGAGTCAGCTGGTAAGCAAGTGCCCTTCTCTGAAAAGATAAAAGAGAACACACCACTTGCCAATGCCAAGCACCCCTTCTAACTCTACTCACCACTTTCTCTTCTCTGAAGAGTCAATCCACACATTTATTTGCTCTTCTTCTACTAACTTTTCTTGAATTTATCCTGCTAACAAAAAAAATTCTCTTTTTCTCTTCTCCTTTTTCTTTTACTTAGGAAATCCCCAACACCCCTTATACCACAATGCCTCCAACTCCATGCATCAAAATTATTATCCTGGGTCTCAAGGAAGACCTTTTCTGTGCTGTTGCTCCTGGCACTGTATTCTCACCTACCAGCAAAGATAATCCTTCCTGGCCTGAAAAAGAGGCTACTCCAGAACCCACCAAATTATACAATTGGTTCTCCACTCCTGTGACCTTTTTCAACACATTCAAGGACAAAGCTCCTTGCATTAATCCCCCTTTCCCTCAAAATTGGTAAGTCCTTAATCAAGTTGCTTCTTCCCCTTACTATTGGACAATTGACTGAGTCAATACTGCCTTTGAGGAATTATTCACTTATCTTGAAAATAGATAACATTTACAACAAATGGGAGTATGTCTTCCTTGATAGGCACTAAAGTAAGTCCTATCCCTTTTTCTTATATTTTCTTATAATACTAACTTCTTTTATAATTCTTCCCTCTTTTCAATGTCTCTTCTTCTATTTTTCTGACTCTTAAATTTGTACCTCGCTGTAAAAAAATTTGTATTTAGTGTATTATTATTTCCCCTTTTGATAATAAAAATTATTTTCCCCAAAAAACTTCCATTTCCAAATATTTCCCATTATTATTCTATGAGAGTGAGAGAATCTTATTAGTTCTTAGGGGAAAATAAAATTTCTCCTGCAAACTCCTCTTTGACTCCTTCTGGAATAACCCTGAGAAAATAAAAAAACCTCCTTACATAACTTAATTTGTTAGCACCTCATCTGCCTCAACCTCATATTCTTGAAGTAAGTTCAGATCTTCCCAGGATCTTGTGCTCCTTAGTGCTAAACTTCTTTTCCCATTAACCTTGTTACACTTAACTCTTCTTCTGATTAGAATCCCCACTTGGATACTATTTAGCGCTTGCCTTTCCTTTGCATCCTTACAGCTCCTAATTTATTATAGATAGACCTTGTAATCTGTGCTCCTTCCTTATCCAAACCCAGCGCACTCACAAATCTAGTTAGACACGAGCCAATACTGTACTTTACCTAGAGATCAAGCTTTCAGTTTTTTCCTTTGATGCAATTTAAATTTTACTTTCTCTAAGACTCATGGTTATGCTTCTTTTAGACCTACTTTCAATAAATGCTTCCAGTTTCATAAGACTTGTACTTTTTCCTATGACTGTCCTAATTCTCCAAATGGCTATATCCTTTACCTTTATGGAGATACTTCTAGCTCTCCTGCTATAATGGCTATTCCCAGTAGCTTTGCTCATCCTTCCTCTGAAAATTCACCTACTGACAGCGCATCTCTCCCTAAGTACCATTGGTAAGAAATCTCTATCCAACCCAAGGTAGAATCCCCTTTGCCTTCAGAACAAAATGTTGCATTACAGCCATCTTCTTCACATGCTCCCAACACTGTGAGAGTGCTTTTCCCATCTGTATGTCCTATAAATCTGTTAGCTAGTAAGTCCCTCACCCTTACTTTCACATAATCTTTTCTATTCTCAACTTATTTGAAGGTTTTAACAAATCTATTTGCTTAGGATGGGTCCCCCAACCTCTCCCATTTTTAAATTTGATGCAAATC
This sequence comes from Hemileia vastatrix, assembly GCA_030280995.1. NCBI lineage: Eukaryota > Fungi > Basidiomycota > Pucciniomycetes > Pucciniales > Zaghouaniaceae > Hemileia > Hemileia vastatrix. The sequence goes on from JASXTE010000012.1 coordinate 14,538,105, forward strand.
TTTCCACTCTTTTGCCTCATATATGATGCCATCTCATCTTCATATAGTTGAACTCTTGCGTTCTCTGAAAATGAGTTAAATTCCTGTTACCATAATATTGAAATTATTGGTCAACTAATGAAAAAAATAAGTTCCTCATCAATTCCTGGTTCTCCTGCGGATCCCAATAACTTCATCATGCCTAAAGAATGGAAAAGATTCCCCACCAGTTTCAATGGTGATTCTGATTAATCATCATCTTACTTCATTTCCCTCTGATCAGCATTGTATCCCAAACGATTGTACTTATTTCCCTTTTTAGCTCTGCTTAACCTCCTTAATTATCGTAAAAAAATAATTCCTAATTCTTCGTAAATCATGAGCAAAGCGCGTAGCGCTTGTGACACATTGCCTTTGCCATATACATCTTCTTAGAAAGTTAGAGAGCACTTGAATATGCTCTCTCTACTATCTTTAAATAACTTCAACCCCATTAATTGACCTTCATCATCAGAGATGTTACAAGATCCCAAATGCCTAAATTTGGGTGCTTCATCTGACAACCTTCTTCAGCTAAAGTTACTGCCTTCTGCTATGTCCCCAGTAGCCTTCTTATTTTCCCAGACAGCTGTTCCTCTATCTATCTCATCCGCTTCTTCTTATCCTCTTGTACAGTGTTAATTCTTTACTCCATAAAATCTACTCTAGGCGCTAATTCCAACTTCTTGTTCAGCCATAGTCGCTTTGCCATTGCTAATGCCCTATCTGTCACAGATGTGTCATAGCCTCCTATGAGACACAAAAAAAACTTAACATACTAATGATAGTTTATACTCTTTCCAGAGAAATCTTAAATAACTTTGTTAGTTTATTCTCTTCCCGGAGGTTATTCTTATGTCACTGATAACCCTCTTGGGTTGAATCTTTTGATCTGATCAGCCGCTACAGGTCTCTTCCATTCAGTACCATCCAACTTCTCCAGTAATTAGCTCTCTGATCCTATAAGGACCATTCCATCTTTCCACAAACAGTCTAACCCATTGACTTTTGAGATTTCTATTGTATACTAATACCAAGTCCTCTGGTTTCAATGGTTCCATTAATCTGTGTGCTTAGCGCTCATCCCAATATTTCACTGATTTGTCCCTAATATGCATCATTCTTTTATATGCCTTTTCCACAGACTCATCCTTAATTTCAAGCTGTGCCACGCTTGCTAGAATTAAATCCTCAGTTGAGAACACCTGATCTGAATCACATCCTAGAAAAGATCCAGCTTCTAGATAGATAGGTAATACTGCCCTTTAACCAAACATAAGTTAATAAGGAGAAAAGCTGTTGTCCTTTTCACCAAAATCCTATCTGAAAATAATACTAAAGACACATAACTTTTCAACTTTACCCCATTAGTTTCACATAGCTTAAATAGCACATCTTTCATAACTTGATGCCCTCTCTCAATCATACCCTCTGCCTCTGGATAATACAGTGTTGCCACTCAAATCTTGGCGCTAATTCCTTTAACTACTTCTTTGAATTCACCAGAAAATTCAGAGCTATCATCCACAGTTACCATTTTCATTACCCTGTATCTATACACCCATTCCTTTTTTAAAAACTCAGATACATTACTTCTCTTCAGGTTTACCAACTGCTATGACCCATCCTGAAAGTTCATCCGGGCCACTACCAAGCACTTAAAGCATCCTTCTTTAATATGAACTGCACTAAGCTAATCCTGCAAAAAATAGTGTCTTCACCCATTGCCTTTCCATTCTCTTTAGGCTTTCTGTAACTCCTAAACTGACATTCCAGGAAAGATTGGACCCAATCGTTGACCTCCGCTCTCATATTTGGCCACTAGAATTGCTCCTTGACTCTTCTATAAGTTTCATCTTTACCCCTATGTCCCAAATTTTCATGTAATTCTCTAAGAATATTATCTTTTCTGCCTCTATCCACTATAACTAATTGCAGAATAGAAGAGCATTCCCTCCATAAATTTTCTTCTTTAATAAAATACTCTTTAGTGAACTTCCCTATCTCGTACCATGCATCTTAGTCACAATTTTCTGGTCAACTGTCTCTTTCCGGATACACTCTTAGCCAATCAGTTTGCTCAATTGGCTCCTTGACTAAATCTCTGTCCTCTGAAAGTGTATAATTTTCATTACTTAATGTCGATTTCTCATCCTCTTTGTCAAAATCCTGTACTGATTTTCCTGATGTTCCTCTTGATACTACATTAGCTTTGAAATACAATTCTTGCACATTCATTTCCTCATGATTTATTTCCTTAAATTCTCTTAGCTCAACGCCATAGCAGAGGCTGCCTAATAATGATGATTATAGTTTAATGTCTTTGCAGATGCTGGTCATTAGTTTTATGTCTTTGTGGACAACCTTATTCCTAAACCTTTGTAAAAACAATAGTCTATTCCATTTATCCACTTTTTATCTTCTTTAAACTTTTCTGCCTCAGAATCCTCTTCACACAAGGGCCTTCTTGACAAAGAATCTGGCATTTTGAAAGATTTCCCAGGCTTACAGACTAAATGAAAAGAAAATAAATAAATATTGGACACCCATCTAGCCATTTTTGTGTCTGGTAAGCTTGATCTACTGATCATTTGCACCAAAGATAGCACACCAACCTGCAATTCAAAATGTTGCCCCCAAAGCATCCATTTTAACTTCTTCAAAATGTTTGCAACCTCACACAACTCCAACTTGGACTGTGAATACCTAGACTCCACCTTTGTAAAAGTCTTTGACTCATAAAGGAGAGGACTATCCTTTCCTTTCTTGACCTCTTGCATTAAAGCTGCGCCTACTGCAAACACACTTGAATCTACCACTAGAGCAATTATTCAAGCACCTTTTCTATATTCCAATTTCTTTAAAAGAATATATTTCCCTACAATTATTTTTAATAACTGAAATGATTCTTCACATTCCTCTGTCCTATCCCATACAACATCTTTTCTTGTCAAGCACCTTAATGGAGAAGATAACAAGGCAAAATCATGTATAAAAATTCTTAAATGTGTACAAATACCTAAAAACTCTCTAACTTCCATATTGTTTCTTGCTCTTTGCCATGTAAGTACCTTGTTTCTCTGTTTTTCCGCCATGATTCTTCCCTTCCTACATACAACATGATCAACAATATCTAGCTCTGGCACACAACAAGAAATTTTGACCCTGAGACTGTCAAACCAGCCTCTTATATCCTAAAAATTACCCTTTCAAGAGTAATAGCATATTCCCAAATAGACCTTATAATGTTTGGGTTCTTCTCTAAAAACTCTCCACCATAATCAGGTACTGGCCCTTTTATACCACCATTGTCAATAAAGATTCTTACATGTTCTGGAATTTCATCCTGTAATATCCACACCATCTGAACCTGATACACTGCCACTGAGATTGTAGTGCCCTGCAGTAACATTGCTAACCTAAAGCACCCCAATGGTTGTTCAAACATAGTCATGGGTCTTGACAACATATCTAACTCATGCTCATTGTATTCTCCTATTATATCTCTTAATCCATAACATTCTTATACTGAAAATGATTCCAAAAACTCTTCTGGTGTTGGTGGCAATCCTGCGTCCTTAAATGTAACCTTGTTAATCTCTCTCAAATCATTAACCACCCTTAACTTTCCATTATGTTTTACAACACAAAATACTGGACTTGAGTAACTAGACATTGACTTTCCATACAAACCAGACCTTAATCTTTCCCAAATTAACTCTGTATATTCTTCTCTTATTACCGCAGGTATATCAAATACTTTCTTCTGCCATGGTGCATGAGGTATAACTGGAAAAATATAAGGTTTCCCATAAGAGTGCTTTAATAAACCTCTTTCCTCTTCTGAAAATGCAATAGCTTTCTCCCTAAGTACCATAAAATAAAACAATAAATTCTTTTCTCCATACAACAACCAATCTTCTGGTCAAAAATTAACCATATAATTTCTTTCTAAATTTATCCTATTCATAGGTGTAAATTTAGGTGGAAACTTTGTTAAAGACATGTCGTAAGGATTTCTTAATAGCTCAGGCCTCTGCAAAGGAGGGTTCAAATCTGGTATCAGTACATTTACGGGTTTTATTTTAACTGCTACTGGTTTATACTTTGGCCCTTGACAGTTCCAGCTGCTGCCTTCACTACTTAATGTTAAACCTTTTTTAATATAACTTCAAGTTGTACCTACATCATGTTTTTTTCTTTTCTTTTTAATATAAGTGTAACAAAATCCATATTTAAAGAAACTTAATAGTCCAGGAAGAATACATTCTATAGTAGTATTTCCAAGACACCTATGAAGCCCTGATTTACATATTCCTTCTTGGACTGACTGATCACTATCCATGTTCCTCTAATCTTGGGAGATAGTAATACCTATGATTCCAGGCCCTAATAAAAAGATTGGAGCCTCCCTGGTGGTTTCCCATTCTCTTCATCCTCATAAAACTCTCTTTTGTTCTCTAAACTCACAGATCCAACATACTTAGTTATCCAGATATAATCCTTAGTTGCTACTAAGACTGCTGTTACCAAAACACCATTGTCACCCATAATCCTAACTCCTATTATTTTATTCAAACAATAATCTATTGTTTCTGAATAATACATTAAAAAAGGTGTTCCTAAAACTGGTTTTACTACACCCATAGGAGAATAAAAGTTTAAATCTCTTGACTCTCCTGAAACTTTCATCTTGACATATTCAGCTACCCCTATAACTGGTAACCTACCACAGCCAATACCTGCAACAGTTCCCTTGCCATCTTTAACTGGAAAACATAAATCCACTGCATCCTCTGCTGAAACTACATTGATCTGGGAGCCAGTATCTACCAGCGCTCTGATCTGCTTTCCATTAACTGTAACCATTATATACCATAACAGTCCTGCATAGTGTGGTACCCTTGGTAATCCCACAACTGGTTTAAATGATTGTTCTGCCATACCATATTCAACACAACTAGCAACTCTTTTTTCCTAAATTTATCCACTATTCCATTTGCTACCTCTGGTTCTACTGCTGTTAGCACCCCTAATGTAACTGAGACCATTGTCTTCAAACATTGCACAACCAAATCTTCAGCAGCCTTTAGAAATTCAGAATGGATTGGTCACTGAATCCTCCATTTTTGTTGAGCCATCTTTTCACCAGCTTTTTCCCTACCTGGCGTATTCTTTGGAGTATTATGTTTAGCTCCTTGAATGCCATCTGCCATTACTTCTCTCTACTGAACTACCTCTTACTCCTCTAATGATTTTTTTTGATATGCTTATCCGCATCATAATCCATTCTATTCTAGATTCATCTTTCATCTCCACATCCTCAAGTTTTACTGACATATTTTCCCTTGTAGTATATCCTACTTCCTCAATATCCTCAGGTTTCCTATACGTAGCACCATCCCTCCTTGGCTTTCTAACAGTTGGTGGAGCAATCTTCTTATGCTTTTCTGCAAAAATATCCAACTGCGCTGTAGTGAGTGGTGCTGAAACTGCTCCCTATTTGACCTTAAAATCCAATACTGAACAGCTTACTGTAAAATTAACTGACTTTGGGTTTTTATCTGTGAGCTCCTTGCCCTTACTAGTTATTACTTCCATAGCATTCTTGTTAATATTATCAACGGCTTTAGCTTGCATCCCTTGATCCTTATCCATAACAAGTTTTGTGCCTTCGTCTAACATCAGCACTGTACCATCTTTTAAAAAAACCTTGTCTTCTTTACCTCTCTGAAGCGCATTACATCTCATGCTTGTATTGCCTTCTTTATTACAATAATAACATACCATAGAAGAAAACTGTGATGGTTGAGGAGTAAACCTAGTCTTGTGTTTAGCCGCTTCACTCAATTTCTTCTCCAATTCCTCAATTCTAGCCATCACTGAACATGAATCCTGTGATATTGTCTTGGCTTTTGGGGTTGGTGTTGAAGACGGTGACCCATTATTAGATGAAACCTCTATCACCTCTACATCCTCCAAAGAAACCCTAGCTGCTTTGTGCTCTACCCAACGCAACTTCATTTCAGCTTCCACTTCCATTTCCACTGCCTCCAATTTTGGGTACTTATAGTCCCAATTCTTCTTTCTGAACAACTTCCTTTATTATCAAGGCGTCTCTTTGCCCAATCTTTGACATCAGGTGCTAATTCCTCACAAAACCAAGGTAATGAGACACTATTGTCACTAAAATCCTAATCACTGATCAAATAATCTACTACATGATCAAACTCTTGCCAAAAAATTTTGAAATCTTTAGGGTCTCTGATACCCCCTTTAGCCTTTTCCCTATTTACCAAGACATCTAGGTCCTTAATTGTACACCTTTTTTCCTCAGTAATTTTAGGCCATATTTTTAACATTTGCGCTTTTAGCGCTGTCCAATCACGTTTCTTGTGACCATCCAGTTCCTCTAGATTGTCCTAAAATTCATTAGTGAAAAAATACTATACTTGGTGCACCATATCATAATCTGATGGTCCATGATCTTCTTCCACTTGTTTGAACCTCCTCAAAAACTTTTGAGTGTTGATTCCTGTAAATTTCAAGCTTTCATACTTGCACCTAATTATTGACAAAACCCAAGTGGTAAAGATGCTGTGGAGTTATGAAATTTCACCCTCTCCTGAGTGACTTTAGAAGTAGTTGCTGTTGGTTCCATTCTACCATCTACTACTAAAATAAAAACCAAACAAGCACTAAAAGCTTATACCAACTATATTCTTTAATACAGCCCTATGCTATCCTCTGATAAAAGCTTGATCCACTATTTGTAGACCCTAAAACTCTTCCTCCAAGTGCTGGCTCAATTACGTCCTCTTCAATGAAGCCCTGAATAAGATATAATAATAACCATACTTATAATCTGGCTGCCATTTTTCTGATACCAATTTTAGAAAGAAAGTTCTATAATTCTAAGATATAGACACAATTCAAGATGGGTTGGTTCTCCCTTCTAAAACTAATTTAAAAAAGAAGAGCCTGCCACTCTAATATTTAAAGACAGTGAAAGCTCATATTGTAAGTGTGGTTATATATTTTTGGGGAAGAAAGTATAATGTATTTATAGAGATCTTTTTCAAAGAAAGAAATAATATATTTTAATGTAATTAATCTATCTTTTGGCTAGATCTATTCTCAGTAAGCGCTAGCATTCTCAATCACTCCCTCTTGAAGTGCTCTATCTAATACTATCCTTACTATAGCAATAAAATAACTCTACAGCATTACTTCTGGTATGCACACCCAGTGTGTACAAAATATATATATATATCTATATTTCTTATCTATATATAATAATAAATCTATTTCACTTTATACTTTCTAGACACTCCTCTTCTTCTTAAAAAGTGAGTGCTGTTTTATATACCTGTATGTTCAGCACCTTTCTCCTATGCTTCTGTCTCCTACTTGCTCTCTTACATTATATCAGTACTAATACAAGCATATCAAACAGTAATTAAGTATCTCAATAATCTAAGTACATTTTTTGAATTAACCCTGGTTCTAATAGTGCTTGAAAAAATATTCTAAAACTACTATTAGCATCTGATTCTTTACCTTTCCATACATACCCTATACTTCTTGAGATTACTGACTATATAATAAGTACTGAACTGCCTTTCATACCTATTATAACAACAAGCGTTTGCTGTGTGAGTATCCACTAATTTTGAACCCCTTTGCACTAAGTAAGTACCCCTCCTTCAAGTCTTACTTCTTTTTCTTCTATTAGTTGAGTACTGCTTATTGAGCCACTTGTTCCTCTAGTGCTACCTTCTTTCTCAAACAAGTTTCTACCAGTGCTAAGTATTAGTGGCAACATTCTAAGCCCATTGCATCTCTTTAAGTGTGAAACTCATTCCCTGGCTTTCTGTTTCTTCCTAAGTCCATAATATGCATCTAGCGCTAACCATGACTTTTACAAGTACATACCATACCCTCTTGTCTTATAGTCCAGTATGCACTTTCCTCTATCTTTTACTCGCCGCAGATTGTATATCCATAGTACACAAAAAACTATGCACAGAGAGTCTACTTATTTGGCACTTTTGAAAACCTCTTTGTTGTGCTTCTGTAACCATCCTCCCTAGAAACCCCATTTTTGCGCTTGCTGAAAACTGTTACATTTCTGTGTTACTGCAAGATGTGTACCACACTGGCTGTCTTGCTTCATTTTTAACACTTCTAAGTCTATCTGCACAAAATAACTATGAGTCCATCAAATGGATGTAGAGAAAGCTTTCCTTTATGGCATTCCTGAAGAGGATGCTTATATTCATATTCCTGAAGGTTTTAATGGGTCTTTTGCTTCCAACTCATGCTTTAAATTAAAAAAATCATTATATGGATTTAAACAAAGTCCCAAATGCTGGTACAAATTCATCAATTGGTTTCTCTCCTAATCCAGCTGGACCATGTGTTTTTGAAAATTTTTCAAAATACAATCCTTGTTTCATCTTCATTCATGTTGATGACCTGGTCATTTGTGGTAAAAACATTAGTAAAATTAAATATCAATTAAAAACAACTCTTGAAATGGATGATCAAGTTGAGGTCTCCTGGATTCTTGGCATGAAAATTACTAGGAATAGAGATGAGAAAGAATTTTACTTATCACAACCCCTTTACATCAATAAAATGTTACAAGAATATGGCATGTCTGATTTTTTCCCTGCTTCAACTCCTCTTGTTCCTAATGCAAAACTTGCACCTAAACCCATTGACAAAGAAACTTGTACATTCAACTACAGACGCGCAATAGGTCTCTTAAACTATTTAGTTTCATGTACTCAACCAGATCTGGCTTTTTCTGCAAGCTCATTATCTTAGTTCCTCAACAACCCTTCCCTTGATCATGTTGCTCATTTCAAACATGTTCTATGATATTCAAAAAAAATGTACAATTTTGTACTCACTCTTGGAGTACATGTGGCATCAAAGGATATCATTGTTTATGCAGATACTTACTGGGGATCATCTGCCAGATGCAAATTAACTTCTGGTGCTTTAGTCTTTCATAATCGACTACTTGGTTGGAGATCAAGCAAAAAACAAGTCATGGCTCTTTCCACTAACAAAGATTAGTATTGTGAAATCTCTGAAAATGGTCAAGACCTTGCTTGTTTCACTCAATTATTTTCCATTTTAAAACTTTCTCACAAAATGCCTTTCATGAACAATAATAACCAAGGGGCAATTGCTTTATTCAACAACCCACTATATCAACACAGAACCAGACATTTCAATACGCAACTACACTGGATTTCAAAACTGTTGAGTCCAAGGCACTTAATTTAAATTACATTTCAACTAGTGACATTTTGTCTGATCTTTTAACTAAATCCTTATCACATCAAAAACATGATGAGTTTTGTAGTGCAATTGGTTTATCTTACTTGCAGAATTGAGAATTATGGGGTGTTAAATGAAATATTCTCTTTACTTATAACTGTCTCAACAATATCTCTATGTAATACTTAATCTAGATACTAATTTCATTTTTTGTTCCATGCGAAGTATTTTCATTATTATGTGAAGCATTATTTACATGATTTTTTGAATAAAAGGAGATACATTCTCTTTGTTATTCTGTATCTCTTTTTACCATCTTTCTCCTAATTTATTCTTAAATTCACTTTTCTATTATCTCTCTTATTAACTTCTGTTTCTCTCTCTAGTTTCTCTTATAAAAGTGCTGTATATCTCAAAGACCTGTGTCTTTCTATCTTTTTTAACTTTTGTCATTTACATCTTAGGTTCAAGTATTTCATTTTCTCTTATTAAAGCACTTTTTCTCTCAAAGACCTGTGTCTTTCTATCTTTATTAAATTTTGTTGTTTACATCTTTGGTTCAGGTATTGTATTTTCTCTTATTGAAGTGCTGTTTCTCTTAAATAACTGTGTCTTTCCATCTTTATTAACTTTTGTTATTTGAATATTTGGTTCAGTTCAAAAAACAGATTGTGTGTTAAGGGACAAAAATTCTGTTGAAGTAAACCTGTTCTGGGAAGTTTTACTTTGAGTAAAAATGACTTTCCTGGTACTAATTTTGTGGTGTGCTTGATTGGTGTATATGCTAATGTTTTACCCCCCCTATTATGTTTAAATACCATATACCTAGCATAATTACTTCATTAGAAGGGGTAAAATATGGAGGGTACTATTTCTTTGTTGTTTACTTCAACTATAAGCAACAAGAATGATCTTTTAAGATCTTTTATAAAGAGTATGTGTGCTAAAGGTGAGAAAACCCCCAATTTGGTGTCTGCCTTAACAAAAAATTTGAATAGCTTTCAAAGCTAACAATTGGTGGTGGAAGAAATATATTTCTTTAATCAGCTATTTTTGATGGCAGCTGGGGGTTATTAAGGCACAATTCATGATTAATTTTTCTTCCTCACACACCATTTTTAGAAATAGGGTATCAGAATTTAATTATATTTACTAAAAAATGTAAAAGTAGACTTACTAGCATGCCAAAAACTTTAATATTTTTTTCACCAGAAATAGGTATTGATGAAGCAGCCAAAACTTAGGGTCAAACTGCACTGAACTCATTTTTTAAGCCAAATTGAACATGCATCCATATAATAGGGGGGGTCAGTTCTGGAAAATCTGCACTTAACTTAAGTGCAGATTTCAAACCTAATCAGTACTTAAATTAAGTGCAGATTTCAAACCTAATCAGCACTTAATTTAAGTGCAGATTTTAAACCTAATCAGCACTTGAATTTTGCAAAAAAGTCACTTATTTACAAAATGGGTGTCAGTTATGACCTCAAATCAGCACTTTTTTCCCAATTTTTATTTCACAAACACATGGTGGCCACAACATCCCTTCCTTTCCCACCCCATTCCTGTCACATATGACACAGCAACACTCATCCCCTCATTAATCCTTGGCACACACCCCTCACTCAGTTTCCCAAAATTTTATTGTGAAATTGTGACCAGGCATGTTTCTCTTCTTCTTCACTTTATTCTTCAACCTCTTAATCTCTTTTCTTGTAACATATCAGTTTAATGATGTCTCTTAGAAAATAAAATACTCAAAAGGCAAAACAAAAAACTTCTTCACCACACAATTCTCCTAGTAAAACAACCCCTCACATGAGAATTCAAAGTCTGGTTAAATAAAAAAGGAAGATTATCTCATCATCATAAACTTCCTCAAAATTAAATCAAATTATGATACATGTTTTGGATGTGAGAAATCCACCTGAATTGGATTTTCACCTTCATCAAAGCAATGGCTTATTGTTGATGAAAAATCTAGTAAAGAAGAAAATAACAGGGAGAATTGAAATTAATCCTAAGTAAATGAAGGAGAGTTTCAAAATATAAAAAGGCTCATTTTTCTGCCACCTCCACTGGCTTTGCTATTAATAATGATGATTTGGAGATTGGAATCACTACTGTTTCTGTAAATCTCAATGTCATGTGACCTTTAAATGAGGAAATGGATATTTATTTTGGCTCCCAAGTTGATGTCAACCCTTGGTTTCTACAGGATAATACTAAGGATATACCCTCTGGATCTCAACCATGCAATAAACATTCCAACACTCCTGTACTTAAAGGAAATCAGTCCCCTGAAGCTTCTAGCCATAGTTCAGCTAATGATGACCCCAACTATCAAGCAGAAAAAATATTTTGGAGAAGACATGAGTCCTCAGATACACAATTTTTTGATATATGTTTACTTTTAATGTTTCCAAAAATTCTTCACTAATTTACCAATTCTTTCTTTTATAGTCTCCTACTCAACCTCATATTTCAGAAAATTATTATTATTTCAGCAATGATAATCCTGCTTTGGAAGCTGCTTTAAATGAACTTCCTGAACCCTCAAGCTTAAAGTTCAAACTAAAGTGTTTAGCATCAGCTTCTATGAACTTGAACCATCTTTTAAAATGCAATAATAATTCAACCAGCCTTTTGGGATCCCTTTAAAATTATTTTTAGAAAAAATATATATGAATTTTTCAATATGTATGTTTTTCTACAACATATTTTTTTATTTTTTTGTATTCAATTTTCTCTTAGAATAATCTTCTATTGCAAAAAATTCCCTTGACTTTGAGAAGATGAATTTTAATCATATTCTAATGAAAGATCAGCAGGCATTATATTTGGAGGAATTTTATTTTTGATTCAATAAAACTTTGGAAAGAACAAATTTGAGACAGAGGTGATGGAAAGAGTCCATCTTTGCTTGGAGAAAACAAAAAGACAGTGAATGTCAAATATAAATGGAAAGTTGTGAACTGGAAAAGCAAGAAATTTGTTTAAAAAACAATTCATTACAAAATGTATAAAAAATGGCCAATCTCATGAGGACACTAAAAAATTACTTGAATTTTTTAATTGATTAATTGGTTTTTTTTGTAATAGTTATCTCATATTCTCAATGAAATTTTTGTTTTTGCTGATTAAACTCATTTCCCCTCCCCTCTCCATAACTTCAAATTGCATGTTTGTAATGGTCATTTTTCATTTGCCATAAAAATTTCTGTTTTCAATACACCCATACCCCATTTCAGAACACATTTCAGAATGTATTTCATAATGAATTTCATAACCCATATCATAACACTTTCATTGTGCAATCATCCTTCCAGACTCCCCAGCTATTATTCTCTTTACTTATTTTTCTGCCCTATTATCAAGGTGTGTTATTTTCTGATTTAACATTTTCATACATTTCTGATTCTTCTCAACATTTATTTCTTTAACCCTTAATATTTAATCTATTATTTTTCCTTTTTCTTTCTCTTCTCTCTTTGGTTTTTTCACCCTCACTAATTTACTTCTTTTTTATCTTACATTATTTCATCTTACTTGAATTTAGGTCCCTCTTGCCCTTATCTCAGGTAATTAATTACTAATTTCTTTTTTCTTTTTACTCACTTTTACTTATATTCTTTTCCCTTTTTTTTGCCTTTTTTTAACAATTTTCTTTGAAAACAGTTTCAGGATGTTTTCTGCCTGTTTCCAAGAATTTTTGGCAAGTTATATATATATGTGTGTGTTTTGCCTCAGAAACGTCTTTTAAATGTTTATGAAGCATTTACTAACATTATTTTTGTTTTTTGTCCAAATTTCCTTGGAAACAGTGCCAGGGAATTTCCTGCCTGTCTCCAAGCATTTTTGGTATGTTTTTTTTCTTTATATTTTTCCTCAGAGACATTTCCAAGAGGTTTCCAAAGCATTTTCTAACATTTTTTCTCTCTTTTTTTTCCAAATAAATTAAGAATTTGGTTTTATAGAATGATGGATACATTTCCTCTTCATTATTTTCTCTAACTTCACTGTCTTTACTATCTTCTGTCTCATCTTCAATCAAACAAACAAAAATTACAAAAAATCAGAAGAAAAATTTAAATAATTGAAAAAAAAATGGTGTGAAGCTCTCTTTGATCACATAACCAGAATCTAATTTTTCAAAAATATTATTGTTAAAAAGAAAAAAAATTTAAAAATTTATTAGAAAATATCAAAGCCTTATCATTAGATGATGGCAATCAATTTATAATGGTGGTCAGTAATGGCTTCAAGCCTCAATTTATTTTATAGGTTTATTCTTTTAATGGAGTTAAAGATAAAAAATTTAATCACTTTTCAGATTTCATCTCTACTTTATATAAAATGGCTTTGGTTAGGCAACCTTTAACTAATACAAGCAAGTATGAAAGGATGATTATTGGCCTTGGATGGAGAGCTGGATATGAAATAGGAATTTCTTTTGGTATGTTAACTTATCTTTAATTAATTTATTTCATTCTCATTCTTATTTTAATAATTTCTTTAGGTGTATATTTTTTATTTAGACAGACACCACACAATATGGGGGCGGACTTGCTAGCGAGTCCGCAACCTTGGACCCAAACTCACCACAGATTGAACACACATTGAGCTATTGATAAAGGAACCATACAATCAGGGATGAACACCACTCAGCAGAGCAGTTTTAGGTGGGTGTTCAAGTAGAGTTCAGTATGAGTTCAGGTTGAGGACTTGCTAGCAAGCCCACCCCCTATATTGTGTAGTGAGATAAGTTCTGAAGATATGGAAGAAGATTAAAAAAGGTGGAAATATTTGGGTTCTTTTAATTCTCTTTTGGAAAATTATTTGAGGAAATTGTGTATTTCTGCTTTTCAAACAAATAATGAACTGGAAATGAAAATGGGACTACCTAGTTGTTCAGATGCTGAATGGATCATTTTAGTCAAAAGTTATATTTTCTCTTCTAATGTTATCATTAATTATGGAGGATTTCATAGCCAGATTAATATAGAGAATAATGATTTAAATTCCCTTATCTTTAGTCTCTTCTCTTCTATAAACCCTATTACTGGCCTCCAATTCTATCTCCAAAACTAGTTAAAAGACTTGGTTTATATTTTTTCAGATCACAGATGTATCATCAACTTTTCTTTGGGGAATGGAATTATTGAAAAAGTCTGGATCTCTTGTAGAGATGACCATCAAAAAACAAGAGCTCCCCCTGCTTTGGAATCATGTGATAACTTCACACATTTCAGGTGTTTTTTTCAAATAAATGAACACTAAATAAATTGGGTAAGTAATGTTAAAAGTGAATCTTATATTGAAACAAAAAATTTAGGTAGAAATGAAAAGTATGGGTTCTAAGAAAGGTTAGCATTTTTCTCTTTTAATTTCATAATTTAACATATACAAGGCATTTATCTACTTCACTTACTTGAGGTTTTAGACTATTGGGCTGTGTAGCTGTGTTATCAGGCCTACATTAATTTGTGGCATGTTATCTTGAATTTATTTGTGATTCACATTTATTTTTTGAAGCCTATTACTTTATCTTTTTGCCTTGCTCTTAATGAGTTTTTTTTTTAATTTATGCGTTTCAATTGAAATTTTCCAATCTGGACCCTTACTAAGATAAAATGCAGGAGGAGGTATTTCCATTTTTTAACATAAAAGTTTTTGGAAAAAAGTTAGAAAAAAAGAAATTTATCATATCTTAGACTTATTTTCAGTATAGTTATCCCCAGGACTGAGTATTTCTTATGCTTTAAATAAGATAACCTTAATTAAATTAAGCTTATAAGTAAAAATTATGGTTATAATGCTTATATATATGGTTATTATGCTTATATATATATTTATTACACTATTAAATGACTTATATAAGTTTAAATAGCTTATCCATTGCCTTATAATACTTATTAAGGTGCTAATGTAGTCATAATATACTTATCTTAAGTGATATTAAGTAATTATAGACATACATAAGCTTATATGTATACATAAACCTCATATTCAGTGAAATATGTAGTTATATTTTGTATATATAGGTCTATAAGTGGGTTTTAACCTCTAAATAGCCTATAAGCTTTATTTTTCTGTTTATTTTAAGTCATATGGATGTATTCAATGAACTCACAATACCTACACAAGCATATACACCTTTTTCAGGTGCATATATCCAGTTTGGACAGCTTAATCTGCTTCCTTTGATGAATTTTCACAGATTTATGGGTTGTAATATGATTACTGGGTTAATATGGATGCTTGGGGATGTTATTGGGGGCTTGGGAAGCTTATTTGGTTCTTTATATGCTTTGGGTTTCATTCTATACTCTTTGGATGAGTTATTTTACCTGTTTCTTTATGGTATCCACTTTTATCTGTTTTCTCTATCTATGGTATGGGATTATGATATTATTAATTGTGATGGAGGTTACTTACTGGAGGTCTAGGTGTTGAAACTTCTTGAAGTGGACTCCATGGGGAGGTTATGGGCCCTCAAATTTCTGTAATTTCCAGGGAGAGAAGTGACATCATCTGGATTGAAGGTCTGTGAACTCCAGCCAATTTTGGTATAAGTAAGGGAGGATTTGATGGGTTTTTGGACATCAGTTACTTACTACAATTTAAATAAAAATTATAACACAATTATTATAATATAGAAATATATTATAAATAATTTATAAATTGATATTATCTTAATATTATCTATAACTATATTTTATTAAACTATTTTCCACTACTAGCATGCACCAATCCAAATATTGTGAGTTAACACTGAGCATAACTATTTTATTAGTCTTCCCCTGAGGT
Source organism: Hemileia vastatrix (assembly GCA_030280995.1). Taxonomy (NCBI): domain Eukaryota; kingdom Fungi; phylum Basidiomycota; class Pucciniomycetes; order Pucciniales; family Zaghouaniaceae; genus Hemileia; species Hemileia vastatrix. The sequence goes on from JASXTE010000012.1 coordinate 14,554,227, forward strand.
TTAATTACTAAATAATTTATCAATAAGTAGTTTGACCATAAATATTTACTATTAAACTTTAGATACTAGCATACACTGACACTTATGAGATTTAAAGGAATGTAATTTGAATATTAGAAAAGTAATAATTTATGCACTTACATTCATGAATTTTAGATTACTTTCAGCTTAGATATCCCTAGTAATGAGTATTTTTATGCTTAAAGTAAGATAACCTTAAGTAAATTAAGCTTATATCTTAAAAATAAGGTTAAAACAATTATATATATGATTATAATACATATATATATAATTATTACACTATTATATAACTTATAGTAGTTTAAATAGCTTATCCATTGCCTAATAATACTTATTAAGGTGTTAATGGAGTCATAATATACTTATCTTAAGTGATATTAAGTAATTTTGGACATACATAAGCTTAAATGTATACATAAATCTCATATTCAGTGAAATATGCAGTATATTATGTATATTTAGGTCTATAAGTGGGTTTTAGCCTCTTAATAGCCTATAACCTTTTTTTTCTGCTTATTTTAGGTCATATAGACTAAATCAGTGGATTCACAACGCCTACAGAAGCATAGACATCTATATCAGGTGCATACACTCAGTTTGGACAACTTAATCTGCTTCCTTGGATGGATATTCACGGATTTATGGGTTGGGAGGTCATTGCTAGGTTAATGTGGATGCTTGGAGATGTTATTGGGGGCTTGGAAACTTCATTTGTTTCCTTTATATGCTTTGGGTTTCATTAAATCTCTTTTGGATTGCTTATTTTACCTGTTTCTTTATGGTATCCGCTTTTATCTGGATTTTCTAATTATGTTTTGGGTCTGTGTTATCATTGATTGTGATGGAGGGTCCTTACTGGAGGTCTGGGTGTTTAATCTTCTTGAAGTGGACTCCATGGGGAGGTGATGGGCCCTCACAGTGCTGTAATTGCCGGGGATAGCAGTGACATCATCTGGATTGAAGGTCTGTGCACTCCAGGGGATTTGGGTATAAATAAGGAGGGATTTTGATGGTTATTTATCATCATTAACTTACTACAATTCAAATAAAAACTACAATAAAATTGTTAACATTTATACATATATTATAAAGCCTTTTATAAGTTGATATTATCATTATATAAGCTATAACTATATTCTATTTATCTATTTTCCACCACTAGCACGCATTTAAATCCAAGTATTGTGAGTTTTTATTTGAGTATAACTATTTAATTAGTCTTCCCCTGAGGTTTAATCACTAAATCATTTATCAATAAATAGTAGTACCATAAATAAATACTATTATATCATACTAAAATACTAGATACACTGACAATTGGGGGTCTTTCCTTGATTATTGTTGATTTTTTAGTATAAGCCTTAGGACGTGATTTTTACTTAGTATAGCTCAAAAAAAGCCTAATATTTGTGTCTGCTGCATATTAGTGGGTCATCATAACTCAGTGATTGCGGAAAAGAATCCTTATAATAATTGTACTAATTTTTTATCATAAAAATTAGGTATTTACAGTAGTAACTGTACCCAATATAAACCCAATTTCACTTGGTATTTGGATACCAATATAACACCCAATTAAATTGGTATTTGGTTAAATCTTGGTAAGCTAATTATTCACCCTTATAAAGGTCTAGTTAAACTTATTATTATATTTTTAACAGATTTTTTCGAATTTTTCTATTATTTTATTTAAATTAATAAAGATATAAATTCAGGGTAAGCTCCAGTGCTTTTTTATTAGTAATAACATTGCTAATACTTTTTGTCTACTAATTCCATAGAGTTTTTCCTTTCTGTAGACGTGATATATTGTCATTATTAACAATATGAGTGCTCCTCAGGACAGTTTAAGTGAAAAGCCTGCTTATAATACCAGGTCTAAAGCTTACAAAAACTATCCAGGACATAACCATGGAGGGTCAGCAATACCCCCAGGCAGAGAACATGAGCATAGAGGAAAAAGACGCCCTTTTAAAAAAGATAACTATAAAAAAGACGTCTCCTCCTCTTCAGGATCAACTATCCCACTTGGCCAAACAGGTTTTGAAGTTGGAAGAATCCAAGGCACTCATGTTCAAAGAGGTAGAGCAATTACAGAACAATGGCAAGGTAGGGTTTCAACAAATGAATCAGACACTAGCAGAGCTAAAGGGAGGCCAGCCAAGTCTACCAAGTCAGCAACCCCCTATCCCAGGAGGGTCAACTCACTCCCAGGAGAAAATCCTGGTAGACAAATGGAAGTGGGACTGGTTCCATCAACAATGGACCAGCCACAGCTGCAACAGGGATCCACCACCTTATCAGACTTCCTCAGCTCACCCCTACAAAGGAAAAAAGCGCCAAAAATCAGGACTGGAATCTATCCCATGGTAAGTAGATTACCCTCTCAGATTGAACACAATACTGATAATTACAATATAGGTAATCCTATTGATGTTAAATCTGTGCAGAAAATAGAGGAGAATTTAAGAAATTTAGGTTTTGATGTAGATACACCTGACTTGTCTTTTGTCCACAATAACAGTACTATTCATAATAATAATACAGTTAATCCTCAGTTGCCACCACTTACTAGTGAGATGAGAGGTTCACAGGAGAGTGAGAGAACTGAAAAGGAAGACATGGAGTATTTTAACAATAATCCAACTGTCAATCGAATTGTTTCAGCATTGTGGAATAGAATGACTGATTGTGAGGAACAGAAGGTTAAGCTCACTAGTGATACAATTTCAACCTTGACATTAAATATTTCTCAACTGGCAACACGTAATAAAGAATTAGAGAAAGAACATTTGTCTCTAACTCTTAAATATGATTCATTGAGTAACAAATATAGTGAACTTTCAAACAAATTCTGTGAGTTGGAAAAATTTTATGAAGCACACTTGTTAAAAACTGAATCAAGAACTAAGTTATCTTTTGCCCAGACTAATCAAAGTGTCTCTGAGCTACTACAAAGATTAACTAAAGTTGAGATTGAAACTCTCAATCTACTAATGAACCAGAATAATCATAAGTATACTCAATATAATAATAATCCTTTCATTGGAAAAAGTGAATCTCATTCCTTCCCTATACCACCACAACTAAAACCATCTGGTGGTAGTGTCAAATCTGAAAATGTAAGTCACAAATCCGTACAGGAGGAAATACAAGACCATTTATCAAGAGTAAATGAGTTATTGAATTTACCTAAGATTAGTGAGATAAAATCCAATCAGAAAAACTGGCCTAAGATAGATCAGTACCCAAATTATGATGGGGAAGCCAGCTCTGATTGGTAACATTTTATTCAAAGAATTGACAACTTGAAATTAACATATAAGTTACCAGATGAAGAAATAACATCAAAATTAATTTCTTTATTTAAGGATGTTGCTTTATTATGGTTTGAAGCTGTGTTGAGTGGGGGTAAAGATTACTCTTGGGATGAATGGAAACAACTTATTGAAAAACAATTTGGAGGTTCTAAATTCAGACTTACTCAGCAGAGACTTTATGAGAAAACTAGGTACAATCCGTTGAATGGTGACAAACCTATGATATTTTTATTGAATTTAAATAAAATATTAAAAGCCATTGAGCCTAATATGGATTTTAACTTATGGAAAGATAAGATAATATATAAATTACCTATATCTTTCAGAGACATTGTTGTAGCTAGAACAATTAATGTTACTGAATATTCTGACTTTATTAATATTTGCAATGAAATATTATTAAACCATAAGTATGAATCAAGGTATTCCACTTATAAACAAAATGTTGAACCTGTGAAAAATCAGTATTCAAAAACACTTCAGGAGAAGCAGAAAAAACCTACTGCACCTGTAGTACCTAAAAAGTATGAAACAAATACTTGTTATAAGTGTAACAAACCTTGGGTTAAAGGTCACAAATGTGAGAAAAATATAAATATTGTTGAAAATCAATGTGAATCTGAAACTGAGACTGAAAAAAGTAAAGAATCAAGTGATTATGACAGCAATATCTCATATAGTGATGAAAATGAAGTCTGTATGTTGGAAGATGATTTGTCCATCTTTGAAAAGCCAATATTAAATATGGATTCAAATGAATCTTTAATGAATTTTGAGGATGCTGAAATCATTAAAGATATACAAGCTGATAACTTTAAAATGACACCCATCACAGTTCCAGCTATCATTTCTGGTGAAAATGTTAATATAGTATTAGACACAGGAGCTGCTGGTTCTGTTGTTTCTCCTAATACATTACAGAAAATTGATAGTGAATATAAGTCTAAGCTTGAACCCCTTCAAAGTAAAAACTGGAGAGTTTTGGGATCAGTGCTACACCCCATTGGTAGATACAAAGCTGCTGTTTTCTTTAAACATCAACATGGTTATGTAAGAGTAACTTGTGGCTTTGTAGTAATGGACAATACTAACTGTAGTAACTGTTTTATCATTGGAAATGATATTCTGACTAAGTTAGGTAATTAGACCCTGCTAATAACAATTTTACAATTGGCATGAATGGTAAAATGAAATTTAAAATAAATTCTTTTAACACAGTCTTACACATTGAGTCAGTAACAAATTCTCCATGTAAAGGAAGAGAATCCAATGAGATGGAAATTCTGGAAACAGAAATTTCTAAAGCATCATTTGTCACTCAGATAAGTGAAGCTGAGAAAAATAATATTTTGGACTGAGTTAAAGCATTTCCAATGGCTTTTGCACATGGTACAAATGAACTTGGCCTTGTAAAAGATCATGAGATAAAAATTAGTTTAACCTGTGAAATGGATAATATTCATGCTAGTCTTAAAAAGAAACCATACCCTGCTTCACCAATGAAGAGGAAAGACATAGAGGATAATATTAAGATGTTATTAAAAATGAACATTCTTGAAAAGGTTGAAACTACACCAAAATATTGTGTAATATCACCAGTGCTAATTTCTTATGAACAAGATAAAGTAAGACTGTGCAGTGATTATAGAGCATTAAATACATTTACAGTAGATGATATTTATCCCTTGCCAAAGATTGCCTCTATACATGCTACCCTTAAAGGTGCTAAGTATATAAGTTGCCTAGATGGAAATAATGGGTACCATCAAATTCCTGTTGAAAATAATTAACAGAACTTGTTGTTGATAACAACACATATGGGAATTTATAAATATGTCAGGATGCCATTTGGAGCAAAAAATGCTCCATCAGTATTTCAGAAGTTAATGGATATAACATTCCATAATGAAATGATTGAAGGATGGTTAATGGTATACATTGATGACATCATAGTGTTCTCTAAAACATATGATGAACACTTAATCCATTTAAAGAAGGTATTTCAGAAAATGGATTAAATAAAAATGACCCTTGCATTGAAAAAATGTAAATTTGGGTTTGAATCTTTAAAAGTGCTTGGTCATATTGTATCTGGCTTACAAATATGTGTAGACCAAAATAAGGTGGCTGCAATAAAGAATATTGGCATTCCTCAAAATGTAAAGGATGTACAATCTTTTCTTGGCATGTGTGGTTATTATAGACAATATATAAAAAACTACCAATTAATTGCTGCACCATTGACCACACTGATAAAGAAATAAGAAGCTTTCATTTGGAATAATGAAAGACAACAGGCTTTTGATAAGTTGAAAGAATGTTTGATGACAGCTCCTATCTTGGGATTACCAGATTTCCAATTACCTTTTGTATTATATACACATGCAAGTTTTATTGGTCTGGGTTCTGCTTTGCATCAAAAACAACTTATTGAAGGGAAAATTTCAGAAGTAGTAATCTGCTATATTTCACGTACTTTGAGAAGTAGTGAATTGAAATATGGTGCTACTCAACTTGAATGTTTGGCAGTAGTATGGGCTCTTGAGAAGCTACATTATTACCTTGAAGACCAAAAATTTGAGTTAATAACTGACTGTAGTGCATTTAAGTCACTCTTAAACATGTAAACTCCTAATAGACACATGTTTAGATGGCAATTAGCTGTACAAGAATACAGAGGAGGGATGACTATTACACATAGAGCAGGAACCTTGCACTCTAATGTAGATCTGTTATCTAGAGTACCTCTACCTAATAATGATGATAATCCTGCTTATGTTCCTGAGTCAGAGATTACTAAAATATATGGCATTTATATTGTAGATCTTGAGGATGAATTTATTCAATCAATTCTTGATAATTATGATTCGGATCCTGAATTGAGTAAACTCACTACAATATTAAATGATCCATCTAATGCTTCAATGAATTTTTTAATAAAAACATTACCAAATAAGTATAAATAAGCATTAGAAAAAGGAAAATTTTCCATTGAGGATGGTTTTATATATTACAGGAAAAAATTAAGTAATCTAATTGTAATTCCCCCTTCAATGAAGGAGTTAATTTTAAGTATATGTCATGATGATATATTAGCAGGTCATTTTGACTTCCATAAAACATTGACCAGAGTAAAAAACACAGCTTGGTGGATTAACATGTTTGATGATGTTGAAAAAATATGTTGAGACATGTGATTCTTGTCAAAAATCTAAAAGATTAACAGGCAAAAGAGCTGGTTTATTACAACAAATTGAGAAACCCAAAGCTCCATGGGAAATAGTTAACATGGACTTTGTAACAGGTTTGCCAATAGCAGGGCATAAGAGTTATAACTCCTGCTGGGTAGTTGTTGATAGATTTACAAAAATGTGTAAATTTATTCCTACTCATAAAGAGGTTTCTGCAAAGGACTTAGCTTTTTATGGTGGACACAAATGTTAAATATAGCAGGTTTCCCCAAAGCAATAGTTTCTGACAGAGATCCTAAATTTACTTCTGAGTTCTGGACATCACTTATGGATGTTTCAGTGTGTCAATTAAAACTTTCTACAGCACACCATCCACAAACTGATGGGCTATCAGAAAGAATGATACAAACCTTAGAAGATATGATAAGAAGATATTGTGCTTTTGGTCTTAACTTTAAAGACAATGACAAATTCATGCATGATTGGGTAACCCTTATCCCATGTTTAGAATTTGCATACAATAGTACAGTACATTCTGTCACTGGAAAAAAGCTATTTGAGTTATGGTTGGGTTATGTACCTAATACCCCTGCTAAAACTCTTAATAAATTACCTAGATTGGATATCCATCCAGGTACTAAGTCTTTTCTTCAAATGCAAGAATTATGCAGAAAACATGCTCAAGAGTGTATAAATAAGACATTTGAGTATGAGAAGAAAAGATGGGATAAAGCCCATAAAGAACAAATGTTCAAAGAGGGTGATGAAGTCCTTATTTCTACACTACATTTCAATTTAAATGGTAATGTTAAATTGAAGGATCCATTCATTGGACCATTTGTATTTAAAAAGATGGTTGGTAATAATGCTGTTGAGGTTATTCTATATGCACCTTATGATAGAAATCATCCAGTATTTCCTATTTCTCTTATAAAACCATACCATTCTTATGATACTGCTCTATTTCCAAGAAGATCAGGAAGGCATAAACAGCAACCTGAAGAAATAGTTGAAAAAGCAGAAATTGAAAAGATACTTAAAAAGAGACACCTTACAAAAGAAAAGGGAGTTGAGTATCTATTAAGATTTAAAAATAAATCAAGTGAATATGACCAGTGGATTCCAGAAAATGAAATCTCTGATCTTAAAAATCTCTTGAAAAAATCTAAATCAAAATAATACTGTTTATTCAGTATATGTATTATAGAAAAAAAAATATTTTTCTATTTCACTCCTTACTTTTAATTAAAATGTCTTAACATATTTTTTATTGTTTTTTTTGGGTGAGGGAGTGCCAGCCTAGATATCACTAGGACTGGGTATTTCTTATGCTTAAAGTAAGATAAAAATTAAGTACATTAAGCTTATATCTTAAAAATAAGGTTAAAACAATTATATATATGATTATAATACATATATATATAATTATTACACTATTATATAACTTATAGTAGTTTAAATAGCTTATCCATTGCCTAATAATACTTATTAAGGTGTTAATGGAGTCATAATATACTTATCTTAAGTGATATTAAGTAATTTTGGACATACATAAGCTTTAATGTATACATAAATCTCATATTCAGTGAAATATGCAGTATATTACGTATATTTAGGTCTATAAGTGGGTTTTAGCCTCTTAATAGCCTATAACCTTTGTTTTTCTGCTTATTTTAGGTCATATGGACTAAATCAGTGGATTCACAACGCCTACAGAAGCATAGACATCTATATCAGGCACATACACTCAGTTTGGACAACTTAATCTGCTTCCTTGGATGGATATTCACAGACTTATGGGTTGGGAGGTCATTGCTAGGTTAATGTGGATGCTTGGAGATGTTATTGGGGGCTTGGACACTTCATTTGTTTCCTATATATGCTTTGGGTTTCATTAAATCTCTTTTGGATTGCTTATTTTACCTGTTTCTTTATGGTATCCGCTTTTATCTGGATTTTCTAATTATGTTTTGGGTCTGTGTTATCATTAATTATGATGGAGGGCCCTTACTGGAGGTCTTGGTGTTGAATCTGCTTGAAGTGGACACCATGGGGAGGTGATGGGCCCTCACAGTGCTGTAATTGCCGTGGATAGCAGTGACATCATCTGGATTGAAGGTCTGTGCACTCCAGGGGAATTTGACGGTTATTTATCATCATTCACTTACTACAATTCAAATAAACACTACAATACAATTATTAACATTTATAAATATATTATAAAGCCTTTTATAAGTTTATATTATCATTATATAAGGTATAACTATATTCTATTTATCTATTTTCCACCACTAGCACGCATTTAAATCCAAGTATTGTGAGTTTTTATATGAGTATAACTATTTTATTAGTCTTCCCCTGAGGTTTAATCACTAAATCATTTATCAATAAATAGTAGGACCATAAATAAATACTATTATATCATACTAAAATACTAGATACACTGACAATTACAAACATGAATTCAACAATGTAACAGATCTTCATAGCACTTAATTACATATTATTAAAAAAATAACCAAGTAATGAAAATTTCTTGTTTATAAAAGCTATCTTCTGAAAAAAGAATCAGTATTCTTACCAACACCTCACTTCTTTTGTTTAAAGTTATGTTTCATGTCTCAAAGTGTTCTTTAGAATTTATTTAATTATTTAAGATTAAAATACAAATAAATCTCCCAAAGTGCTAGTGTGATTAGAATAATTTTTGCCCTTATGCCAGCAGTTTGAGAATTAGAAGTGTTTGATATAGTGGGAGGTAGTTTGAATTCTTCATCTTCATGCAACTCTAACCATTGATCTTTGAGGTCAGAAAGTAGTTTATGAAGTCTAGTGCAACACAGAATCCAGTTTATCACTGCGTCTGTTTCAGATTTATTTCTAAGAGGACTTCTTATTTTCCTTAGACTAGAAAAACTACCTTTTAAGATTCTAATAGAATGTTCAATACATACTATTGACTTTGCCAAATGATTGTTAAACTTGGCATTTTGGCTGTCTTCTGAGGCTGTTCCCTGAAAAACAGGAAGAACATACTTTCCATTCACATAAGCAGAATCTTCCAGAAGATACTGATCTTAATCAAAGAATTTTTCAGGTTTTTTTGAAATTTTCATTCTTTGGAAGATGTAGGAATCATGAAAGGATCCAGAATATCGAGCAAAGAAAGATATGAATTTTTTGTTGATGTCACATATAAGCTGAATGGAAATTGAATATCTATAGAGAAGATATAGTTGCTTGTGTTAGTATGAAAAAGAATGAAATGAATTAATAAATAAGCTACATGTCAGCCAGGCTATACCATGAGCCCAGTAAATGTTAAGTCAATTTACTGGAACCAAAAGAGGGCATAAAAATATGCATTTTATGTATATAAATTAATATTGTATTGCATAATAAAATTTTATAGGTATCTTATTGAATATAAGTAAAATAAGGGTTATATTAATTATAGTATTATATAATTTAATTATACATTTAAATTAAGCATAATATATTTTATATTCTATAAATTATGGCGCATTTTTATGTATTTAATAAATATAAATTAATAATCAATTAATTATAAACATATATTATAATTATAAGTGTAAAATTAACTTATAATGTAATTAAATTAATTAATTAAATTTATATATTAAATAAAACCTTACATATCTTATTAAACAATAACATTGGCCGCTTTTTCGATTCATAATTGTGTCATCAAAGTATTAAACAAGTTAAAACACTTCATTAAATAAATTATTAATGTTTTATTCTAAAATTTAGTAATTTTGTTATAATAAGTATTGGTTTTAACTTAAAATAATTACTAAACTAAAAAAAGTAATTAAAATAATTGATTACTCATGTTTTATACTAAATTAATTAATTACACTATTTTTATGTGTTAAACTAATTTCATTTTTATGTTTCATTTAAAATTGGTTTCTTTTTAAAGAGTTATCATACATGTTTTAAATTAATATAATTGTTTTATTGCATCTCAAAAGTATTTAATTACTTTCTAATTTTATTTTATAGGTTTGGGATTAATTTGGAGAATTTCAGGCTCTTACTCATGTGTGTTAGTTAATTATATCATGGGTTCCCTTACACTTACTCAAAATTTTGTTACATGTTATTTTTTATTATTTTGTTTTATCTTAAATTTTATATACATTAATGTGGTGCTTTAGAGGGCCCCTTGCCTATATAAAGGCCTGGGGTAACCCCCTGTAGCCTCATCACTTATCACTTACAATAATTATAACCAATTAAATACTTTATTATTATTTTTTGACACTACAAGCTTTATAAAATAATATATAAATAGTTACAGGTTGCTTTAAGTCTGTTAGTAATTATATTTGATTTTTAAGAAGAAGTAAAAAATACTTACTTGATCATTTGTCCCTATTAAACCAGTCCTTGTTGTTGTGTCAATACTCACAGAGTTGTTGTTAGAAACTTATTTGAAATAATATTATTATTATATTTCTTTTTTGTTTAATTTCCACTCTTATTTCTTCTCTTCTTTTTTCCCTATTCTCCCTCTTCTTCCTTTTCTTCTCCTTCTCTTCTCCTTCTTCTAGACGACCCGCCAACACTACCTCTTATTTTGGTCAAAGTAATTGTTTCCACCTTTAGCAGTTTTCTTACTCAAAGGAATAGTGGTACCATCAATGAAACCCTCTGCTTTCATAGCCTGAGATGATTCTAGTTGCTCTTCTTTTTTTGGCCAGGTGAGAAGTTGAGATTCCAAGGAGTTGATAGCAGTGATGCATTGTTTTGTATAAGTGCTAACAGAGCCATACCCTAAATGAAAGACATTTTCCAAGTGTTTCAAGGCAGCTCCATTACCATTGGAACCCAAATGACATAGTGTGATGGCCAATTGAATTGAAGGGTCATGTTGTTGTTTTTGAGAATTATTGTGAAACACAGTGTGATCCTGAATAAGCTCATATTTTGTTTTGGAAATTTGCACTCAGATAAGTGCAGATTTGCCAGAACTGACACCCCCTAATGCTTTTCTAACAAATTCAGTAATTTCTTTACAGAGCTTAAGCTGATGTCAAGTAGAATTAAGTCTGTGTTAACTATAATTCCCATTTCAGTTTTATCTGAGCTTCATTAGGCTTTTGCTCCCCTCCAATATTTTGTGGTATCGGTCTTCCTTTATATATACATATATTTCCAATTTTCCTCATAAGGCAAAATTGTGTCAAAAGTTTTTATCCTCTCATTTTACCTTTGACAACACAAAGTAAGTCAATACCATAATTTTAGACTCCTGATTCAAAAAAGCAAAATACAAAGAGATAAAAAAAATATCTTACTGGTTCATTGCATCCTCATTTCTCTTTCCAGGAGAGAAAACCAAAATTAATCCTGTTCCTTGGTTTTTTTTATTTTTTTGTCCAGGTTCAAATTTTTGTCATGTTGATTAAGCTTTGTTACTATATAAGTCTGTAAAAAACTCATTATAAGAATCATACAACTGACGTAAATGCCTATTGCACGCTTTTTCTTTTTTTTTTTTTTTTTTTTTTTTTTTTAAAAAAATCAAGCCATCAACACAGAAAAGATTTGATTTTTTTCCCAGATCCACCATTAGAATTTTTTCTTGTAAGCTAGACAAATATATTTCCTTCCAATTAGGATGTTATCCCCATGGAACAAACATGTGCGAAAAAAGTAAGAGTAGTGAATGGCTGGCCGCAGAAGCTGCTGTGTCATTGAAATACATTATAAATTAAGTGTGTGCATTTCCAAGTTAGCAACAAGCCAACACGAGTTTTCTATGAGCTTCATGAACTCAGCTTCCAGGACCAGCTAGAAGATTATTGTTTTAAAAAAAAAAAAATTAAACCTTTTCACAGCGGGGATATAAAAGCAAAATACATTGTCAGCCAAAAAAAAAAAAAAAAAAAAAAAAAAAAAAAAAAAAAGTATTATATTCATATCTCGGAGTTGCGGAAAATAAATTTAAAAATGACATTAACACTTATCGATACCTTTTTCTTGGTTTCGAATTATTGCCTTTAGTGCTGTGCTTAGCATGTAGCGTAAGTGTGTCAACCATTACATATTTCATCATAATTAACCTGGAACAAAAAAATTTACTCTATGATCAGCTCCCCTGCTGTGTATATTGCAACCATGAAGTTTTTTGTTTGTTTATTTTTTATTTTTTATTTTTTTGATGGAAACCATGATACATATCTAAAGAGTGATATGAGGTCTGGATAATAAAAAATTTTAAGTTATGTGGGCTAGACAAAACGATTAAACAACAAAATGTTCTTTTCACATTACTTACCACAGAAAGTATTTAAATGTGAGGAAAAGTACTTGCTAGTAATAAATTCGTTCGTCGAACGCCAATTTGATTCCAATCTGCCCCCGACTGGTTATTGGTTGGAGAACAGTTCTCGTCTATGTGTGTCCTTGCGCTCAATGGAGGTTAAGCCGGGTTTAATAAGTAGTTCAATTGAGTAGTCTAATGGTTACTCAACGCGTCGACTTGCAAACACTATAAACAAAGTGAGATTTATCCAATACCGCTATTACACAAAAGTTCACTTCCTTGAAATAAAAAAAAACACATACACCTGCTACCAGTTTGCTACCTGGGGGTGTTAAAAATCACAATGGCCGTCTCTCAGTGGTACACTCATCAGTTAACTTGCCTTTTCAGAGCTGGGTAGCCCGTGGATTGTATGTAATTGGGAGGGGGGGGGGGGGGGGGGGGGGGGGGGGCAGCGCCGTTTAAAGTTCACTTCTTAAAGTGAGAACATGGTGCCAGATGGGTAGGTGTGTATGTTTCATTTTTAGTACACAAGTTGTGTTTTTCTTTTTCTTTTTCTTTTTTTTTTTTTTTTTTTTTTCTTTTTTTTTTTTTTGGGGGGGGGGGGGGCTCAACAGAAGTTGGTCAAATCTTGCATCTTTTTAATTTTTCAATTTTTTGCGTTGTTGTTGGTTGATTTTATTAACTTTTCTCAAGACTTTAATTTCTCAAAAAAAAAATTAAAATTAAAATATGAGAGATATACGCAACTTCTCTTGGATAAATCTCCTACTTGAATATTTCATTATGTTCATATGATAGTAAATCCCCCACAGGTTTTCGGTGGCAATTGTTCTTGTACTACTCTCAAAAATCACAAATTTTCAAAAAAAAAAAAAAAAAAAAACAGATAATACCAAAACATCGAATTAATTTAATTTTCTCGGTATTTGGCTCTTTTACTCATTTCTTCACTTTTCCCAGCTAAGAATTGATATTCTTCATACAATTGAAAGACTGCTAGATCTCATTGGGTTTCTGTATTTGGCAATGTGAATGCAAGGTTAGCTGAACAAGTAGACTCATAAATCAATAATTTCTTCAATTTTAAATATTAAAATCAAACACAAGAGCAAAGAATAAAAATATACTTGAAGCTTTTCAATCAGGTTTCACCGCGAAAAATCAAGTGGCACCTGCTAGCAGGTGCGTATCCCTCCCTATATTCAGTTTTGATTTGAGAGTAAATTCGATTTGATGTTGCGTGAGCTAGTGTGCTCATTGTTCAGTGCACACAGTCTTTCCAGAAGAATTACATCTGAGCTGAAATTGAGTAAAGTCAATGATGGGGATTGGCACCTGCTATCAGGTGCCCATGTGTTTTTTTTTTTTTTTTTCTTGTGCTTATTATATAAATTTCACTTAATTCGTTACATCATCATCAATTACAGCTAATCCTGGAAAGCTTGCGGTTGTCTTACCTCTCTCATCTCCACCAAAAGCATAGGTCAACTGACCTAAATTCATGATTTTGGCTGGGGATGGTATGTAAAACAACCACAAGCTTTCCAGGATTAGCTGTACAATAATTAAAAATTAGTAGACATAATACAAATCATTTAAATGTATGCAGTTCATTATGGTGTCTCTACAATGTGTCGGATAACATTCCTAACATAGGGCTAGGATGTCCTTCTCTCTTTTGCCCGGCCCACTCCAGAGAGCGCGCAGCGCTCTTTGTAGTGGCTAATAAACACAAGATTAAATTTGATTCCTCTTCTCTTTTGTCTTCTTCTCCGATTACCTTTCACGTTGCTTCTTTTCTCATTAACTCAAACAGATTCCTTAACAACATCACACTATCTCAGTAGTCCCTACATTGTTTTAACTCTGAATTGCCCTAGTTATCCCCCCCCCCCATTTGTCTCATTCTCTTTTGTACCTAGTCATTATTGTCCCTGTCCTTCATGCCCCTAGTTGGGTGAGATTGTAAGAAATACTAAAAAAAAAAAAAAAAAAAAAACATAGGGCTAGGAAAGGAAAAAAAGTTCAGAAAGCCCCAAGCTTTTCTAAATTAGCTTCAAACCTCTCGACACTCCTAACAGTAATTGCCTCAATAACAATGAAATCACCTTACATCATGATTTGTATTTACTACGGTATTCACATGTCCCACTATAGAGCACATTAAGAATTTCATTTTTTTAAATATCTCAACAGAACAAAGGTTGTCTGCATTAATTTCTTTTCTCATTGGTTTGGTAGATCAAGCTTACATCTTTACAGGAAAATACTCAAAATTTATGTTTGTTGAACATAACGATATAAGTTGATTAGATAAAGACTCAAGCAGGCTTATGATTGAAAAAACTAGTGAACATGATTGTTAGTTATTAAGTGATGAAATAATGAGTTGAAAACAAATTGATTTCTCCCTTACAAAAGCCTTACGCAGACAACATAGCCAAAGTGATATGTTATTAACAAATTCAGCAGTAATGTTACAGTCAATAAATTACCGAAATCAAATAAAACCCAAAAAATAAAAGAAAAGAACAAACATGATTAAATAGAAAAAGTCAGTTTACAAATTCGCAATGTTTCTGTCAATCATACATCTTTTGCCCTTTGTTATGGTTTCATGTCGAGAAATTTACATTAGATAGAGCCCATCTTGAAGAGGAAAATTCAGGCTTTAGTCAACAAAACTTCAAGATAATATAAAGCTCTACAGCTACTGAGATTTGAATTTTCTCTGTTGTGAGCTACTGATAGCTGCAGGTTTTTTTCTCAACTTTTTCCAAAGGGAGGTTTTTAAAATTTAAAATCTTTCAAAATTAACTTTGACTCGGAGAGAAGATGACTATCTTTAGAAGCTGGTGAGTGTCGTTTAGTCTTTGGATTTGTTGGTGCCTTAGTTAAATCACGGTGAACGGTACGTTTGTGACGATTCAAGTCTGAACTTTGTCTAAATCTTCGGACACAACCTGGAACGTCACAGGGATACCTAGGAAGTATCTTTGTGTGATGGCCTTCGTAATGAACTGCACCATGAAATGTTGGCTGCTTTACTTATGAAAAGCTTTGAATTAACTCACATTTTAATCTCTCATTCCTAGTGAACGTCTTTCCACATTCAGGACAAGTGCGGGTAGGTTTATGTATTCTGTTGTCCCTGCCACCTACATTACCCTTTTTTGGTTTAGGATTTTCAATGGATGTGTCACCCAAAACAGCTGTCTGACTTGGAACAGAGACACCCTCCGCCTGAGAAGTCTCGGCATGATTGGTGCTTAGAGTACCACGCGGATTCGAATCTGCGTGTGGCCCAGGAAATCTTAGAACCGCCTCTTTGCTAGGGGAGAAACTTATGGACTGCCTGGGCGATTGAGTATATAGAGACATTGAGTAGCCAACGTCAAACATAGATAAATCTTGAATGTCGCTGGATGGCTGAAAAGAATCAATATTCCCCCCCTCAAATAACATGGGAGTCCCAAATCTAGAAGATGATACATCAGTTGGATTGGAATAATGGGCTGAGAGAGAAGACCAATCGGCATTTGATTCATCGTGATGGTTTGATGGAGACTTAGGGGGCTGCTCTATGGGTGCCAGCTCAGTAGGTAAATTAGATGGAGATGAAAAAATGCATGGAAAGCCGTCGCTCCATACATTGGTGGGGACTACATACTGCTCAGAGTTGTCTGGTAAATCAAAATAAAGAGTGGATTGAGGACCTATTACACTTTAAAAGTCTCATATCAAATTAAAATGATGCTGAAAAAGATCCTTACCTTTTAATGTTGTCTCGGCTGTAGTATGTGAGAGATTAGAATCGAAATTGGGAATTGAAGGAGTGAACTCAGACGAGTTGACATGATTATCTGCTCCGGAGAAGACGATTGTTGGAGCAGTATTGGAATCCGGGAAAATTTTGTCAGGTCCCTGAATTGTATGACCTGGAGGATTTGAACCAATTGGTGGATGCGTAGTCGGACTTTTCAACACACGATGCATGCGCCCAGCAGTTGATGCGGCCCTTGGACGATTGAAATTGTTTATAGATCCATCAGTATCAAATTTTCTCACTTGCTCGCCGCATTGAAACCCGGCAGCCGAACGCTCAAATGGTTCAAATGGATAGACATGCTTTGCATTATTTGTACGTGAAAAAATAAAGGGCTGGTTGGACATGTCAGCACCTTGAGCTAGAGCTGGCTGCTTGTGTGGCAATTCGCCGGTCATAATATGCTTCACATCACTACGACAAATCTGATCCAAAACGGATTTTTGAAGATCACCTTCAGAATGGCTTCGTTGACGTCTAGGTACGTAACTGCCTCTCCGTGCGTGATTGGGGTGAAGCATATCGTTTCCATTCTCAAAAGCAAGACTGGCAGAGGCTCTATGTGCTACGAAAGAGCTACTGTGATTTGGAGACGAAAAAGGGCTCCCATAAAATATGCTCTGATCCGCGGTGGGACAATTGGAGGTTTCTAGCGATGAAGTTTGACTGTTAGTAAACATGCTTCCTATATCACTCAAAATGTCATGCAGCATCGAAGGAGATTGGGTAGGAGGGCAACTAGGGCTTCCAGGGTCAATGGAAGAATAAGTAGCTGATGGACTACGGCTTCTGGCCTCAGAGGGATCAGGAGATGAAGGAAGCGGGAATGAAGCATGATCATCGTGATGTTGATGGCTCGATACGCTTGGAGAACGAGATGAGGATGATGATGATGAGCGGTAAGCGAGGAAAGCATTGCTTATTTCAGGTGAGCCAGTAATTGGTAGACTGGAGCATAGTTGAAACGGTGGAGGAGCAGAGGCCGAATTAAGTGATGATGATAAAGGTAACCCTCCCTCACCAATAGAAAAACGAGGCGAGTCTGGATGTGAGCTGAGGAAAGAGAATGGTGAAAATGAGTTATCGGAGGGGAAACCTGTAGCTTCAGTCATGCTATAGAAGACCAGGGTATATATATATATATAAATATTTAGATATGCATTATCAAGATAAGAAAAATGAAATAAAAATAGAAACGTCAGTATGGGATATTACCAAATTCGATAAGCTTGCTGTATTTTTGAGAATATCAAAGAAGAGAAAAAAAAGCCTAGCTGGTGGGGAAATGGATAATGATGGTAGAAAAATTGAAAGAAGAAATAGAAATAAAAGGGTTTATAAAAAGGTAGCTCACAAGGATTGTATTCCGTCGAAAGAATAATCCTCCATTAGAGATGGGTATTCGGGATTAATAAAGATGTTGTTTTGAATATCATGCTGAGCTTCACAGCAGCCGTTACGCTGTGGTGGCAAATATCGAGAAGAGCTTTCAACGTGAGAGAGTGGAGTAGACGTTGGGGCGTACATGTTGCGCCAGTAAGACGCTTTATAAAAAGGAGCAAGGAGATTTAAAAAATAAAACAAGACAACAGGTCTGAAAAGAGCTATCTGTCAACTATAAACCGAAAGGCACTAATAAAATCCACAAGCTCTCCTGCCCTTGGATTTTTGTTAATACAAGTGTCAAGTTTGTCAAGAAAACAAACGAAAGAAGTGATATTCAAAATGTTGTAGCAACTATGAGGAAAGGTGACAGTTCACAAAAATAAGCAGCAATCAAATAAAAAATGTTAGAAAGATGCTAGAGGATGTGTAAAAACAAAAACAGGTTTAAATGCTTGTATTATGATTGAAGAGAGTAGGTTGTTGGGTTTAATGCGAGAGTGTAAATGTGCTTTTATAAACTTATAATAATAAAGATCAGATGAGAAACCAAAATAAAGGAAACAAGGTTAATAATGATAATGATAATGATGTCAAAGAGGAAAGTGGAAGAAAACTTTGATGGGAGATGGGGAAAAATAGGACCAGACACAGCTTTGGGCAGCAGGAAATAGAATAGACAAGAAGTACACAGTGTATAATGGGTAATGGGTAATGGGTAATAAGTAAATGGGACAATGTTAGAGGGTGTTGAGTTAGATAAAAGATGAAGGTGAAGGTGAAACAACCAGGAAACGAAACGTAGGAGAGACGGACAAGTAGGAGGCTATTTATGAGATGAGAAGATGAGTGTAATTTGCCGAACGTCTCCTGTGAAGGCCTCCATCTCAGTTCAATCGACGTTGCACCTACAGACCCAACACTTATTGCCCTACCACTTACTATCCGCTCCTTGCCACTGCATACACCTTACAACTATGTACTACGATCTTCTTATCTACATCCACATTGTGAACAATTGGTTTGTCACAGGCGCAGGTCAAGCAGCAGCAGCCTGCAAACAATGCCCAAAGAAAGTTCATTTTTTTTTTTCGCGTAATTACGAAAAGGATAGCCGGACAACACACGTCCCTCAACAATCTAGTACCAAGATATGTGCATACTTGCAATTGGATTTTGGCTTGGCAAAAATCACTATCAGGACGACGAAATCACCTTAACACCTTCACTCTATCAGTGTCAGTGTCAGACTTACCATCATCATCTAGAGTTCATGCACCCAACAAAAAACCATAAATATCCTAAGGATTTTTATCTGTTACACACAAGTATCATGAAAACCATAGATATTCTTCCCTAGACTGAGATAGATATATGGATATTATTCTTAGCTCACCGTGATCTGCAGATAGGGTTTTCTTGAATAATTCTCGGCTTCCTTTTACATACAAATCTGTACTCTGCCATAGTGTTTAGTTGATCTGACCTGCCTACCGGGCAGTTTTTTTCTGATTTTTTCTACAGTTTTATTGTCACACATATATGTATATAGAAGGGTATATGCATAGATTTATACATTTTCAACATTGCTGTTCTCCCCTTCGGGTGCAAGGTTAGCTTTGACTAGTTAAAGTACTTTATTTTATCTTATTCAATTTTAAACTTTTCCATTTAGCCGCACAATCAGCGCTATTCGCCTAGAGTGTTCACTCTCTCCAATGGCCGGTTTTCCACTGAGTGCTCGCCGCCCGGTCATTTGAGCATATGGACATCTGCCTTTCCACATTCGTGTTAATTGACAGAACTACCTGCTAGCATTGTTAATTACATGTGGACTTATTTTTCTCCAAGCTTCTAGTTTAGTCTGGAAATGGAAACCGAGAAAACATCTATTGCTAGGTAATATGGTACTAATATGCAAGTGAATGAAGGGAAGGAAAATTAAAATGCAAACAATGATACTTAACCAGCGCTACGTTCTTTCATCTGCATGTGTCTTTTTTGTGCCATCCACATTACATTATTTATCTTTCATTCCATTTTTATTTTATTTTTATTTTTTTTCCTTTTTTTTTAAAAAATAAAAAAATTACTTGGCTTTTTTTTCTGTCACTTTTTTGCTGGCTGTCTTGTTTATTTTGCATCTCTCTGTCTCTTTCTTGCTTTTCAATCTCTAATGTGGTCTGACTTAATTCTTGCTGCTTGCTATTTTTCATGAGTCGGTGCACATTGCAATTGCGTGCCGATGGATAAACAGAAGTGTCGTTTGAAAAGCATTTTCAAATTACATGTCCATCAGCACACCCTGCCCAAACGGAAAACCGGATCGGAATTTTTATCTCTTCTTTTCAGTCACATTGCATTGTTATATTTTTCTTAAAGTTACAACTTCTCTCCATGTTGTTATTTTTTTTAATGTGCTGATGATGATGGTTATCATCTTGTTTGTTTCCATTTCTATCTCGAACTCTATCTCTTAGTGTTTTCGAATTCTCTCTCTATGTATATAATCTCATGTATGTCTACATCCTAAAATAATGAAGTAGGGGTTAGTAAGACTTAACGGTCATCAAAATAAAATATTGATGTGGTATCAGAAACGGCAATGGTGATAGTATCGTGTAGCAAATTAAATGGCGCAAATCTTAGACTAAATTAGAATTAAAGCCCGAGAAGAAAAAAACTCATTGTTATTTTATTTCAACCAACTGTATCATTTGCCCTAAGTCGGCATGTCCGATCACATTCAAAGAGCAATGATGCGCGTCAAGACCGACCGAGAGAGAATGTCTCATCTTGAATGCTAAGAACAAAGATTTGTATCTTCTTGTGTTTTCTCACTCTTTCTCCTTGCGGTAGTTCTTTCATCCTCTGTCTGCTAATCCTTTTATATGTAAGATATAATTCAAACCAATGTCCCAGACTCGGGAAAAGAGCTCACTTGAAAAATCAGAGGCCTGAAGGTTTTTATTACCCTTTACATATCTGGTTCATCAATATAAAAAATGATGATAATTATTTTATTATTATTACCTAGTGAGAAATTCAAAAGTTAAATATGCTGCACTTTATGATTCCTTTTTATTAAAGGTTAAAAATAAAATATGAACTGAAAGAGTAATAAAAATTAAAGTGAAATAAGAATGGATCACTCAAATCATCAAATCATTTTCGAAAAGCAACCGGCGAAGAAGATAAATAATAAAAAGAAAAATAAGATATAAGAAATACAGCTATTTGGGAAAAGCTTGCTGTGTTTTTGCCTTCCACTCCCCGCCAAAAACATGAGTTTAAGCCGCTTTTGGCGGGGAATGAGGGGCGAAAAAAGAGCAAGGTTTTCCCAAATAGCTGTAAGAAATAAGTTTTTTATGAGCCAAATTAATTGTTAGAGCCCCAGTGTCTATCATATCATAATAAGAATAACAAACAATGAGTCATGGCTCTATAATTATATATATATATGTATATTAGGCATCAGGCATAGATTCTGGAAATTTATTGCACTTTATTTTTATTCCATTTTTGACATATAGTTTTAATTGATATGGTAATATATACAAGTGAAAAGATAGTCAATTGCCATAATTCCAGTAATTTATTTTTCGAAGCCCCAAAAGAAATATTGATAAATAATACTATACTTTAGGAAAAAAATAGGGCCCCTCGTTGAACTCAAATTAGGCCAAGCTTCGACCTGGTTAGAAATTGGTTGGAAAACGGATGTTAGCTTTGTGTTCCGTTGGATACAACCAACGTTAAATGAGGTTCAATGAGTAGATGAATCAGTATTCTAGGAATTTTCAAGTCCCCTAAAAAAATTCCCTGGTGGTGCAGCTACTTGCAAAAGCCTTGCAGCTTTCTCACCACCCATCACTGGCCAAGAGTAACCCAAACTCATGTTTTTGGCGGGGGATGGGAGATGAAAAAACGGCAAGATTTTTTTTGAATGGCTGTATGAGAAAAGAGGGAGAGAAAGTGGTTACAAGATGTGATTAAGATATGATTCTGTATACAATAGTCTTCCTTTTTTTTTTTTCCTCATCATCATCTTTTTCTTCTTCTCATTCCTTTCTCTCGTCTACTTTGTATCACATCATGTATTTATTTTAGGATTTTCTTGTTCAACGTCAACACAGGCAGACACAGGCACAAAGTCACAAGTATATGTATACATATATATCCACATATTTGCGTCCATATTGCATTCTTTTATTTTTCATAAGCCCAATGGCCTGAGTGTATGCACCATGTGTACTCCTCTCGCTCAAATCACAAGATTAAAAAAGAAGAAAGAGTAAAATGATATCAAGATGATTAGAATTTTAGTCTGTAAGTTAGCAACGCAAATAAATCACCCAGGCTTGTATATATGTTGCAGGTATTTTCTGACAGTTCTGTAATACTTCTCTCATTCACTTATTGGTTTGTCTTGAACTCATGTCTCATGGCCATGGTATCATTTTTATGAAGTTTGTAATCATAAATTTCTGGCAAAGTACAGTCAAACCCCCCGTAAACATTGAAACGAAAATGATTTTTTTTTTGAAAATTTATTGACAGTTTTTGTGACAGTAGAGAGGCGAAACAACAGAAAAAATCAACCCGATTGCCACAAAATGAATTGAAGATGTCAAAAAAAAAAAAAAAAAAAAAAAAAAAAAAAAATGCTGCAGCTCAACTTTTGGGTTGTCAATAAATTTTCGAAAATTTTCATTTTTGTTTCAATGTTTATATGGGTTTGACTGTAAGCTGTTAGGTGGTCATTACTATTTTTTTGAAAATTGTGTGCAAGCATATCCGGAGCAGCCTTTTTGAATTTTTCAACGTAAATTATAAAAAATCAACACAAAAACAAAGCTTTTCCAAGAAAATAAGGGCGAAAAAACTTTCCCACAAAACAGCATCAACCAAAACAATGACCAAGATTATATAATCAGCGCGCTTTTGCGTAGTGTACATGATACAGCTAGGATGCACAAGCTTGCGAGATTTTCAATAAAAATATCCGAGTTGTTCTCACAAAAAATGATTTGCCTATTGAAAAGAGTGGAGGGTAGGTCGGCGGTACACCCTTATGAATAGGGAAACCTTTTTTTTGTGAGAGAAACATTAATTTTGTCGGCTGAAATTCGGCATGTTTTTACAACCTGACTGTATAATGGTAAGAGTGAAAGATACATGAATTAAATGAAAATCAAATGCATTGCTTTATTCTTAATTACTCAACATTTCACTTCTAAAGGTTTCTTCTTCATGCGTAAAACGTCTCATGTGTTCCAAGGTAAAGGAGAGAAAAAAAAATACAAAGTAACCAATAGTTATGAGATAAGTTTCTGTTAGTCAGTCGGCAAGTGAATGATGGATGAACGTATAATTTTGTGTCGATGCAAATTTCATTTGTGACCAAAAAATATATATTTACCAACCAAGAATCACATACAGCAAAACCTGAAAAGCTTGTTGATTTCTGTAGCACGGTGTCAGCCTGTAGAACTCCGGAAAGAACCTCTAACTTCATTACTTTACCTGTAGCACGGTGTCAGCCTGTAGAACTCCGGAAAGAACCGGAGAACAGGGGACGCCGCGACTACAGTCTATATACATTCTTACACATAACTAAGTACATAGTCCTAGCGACTTAACATCCCCCCCACTTAGTTATGAAAAAAAAAATTGTTGATATCCCCCCCATGAAAACATAACCAACTCCAAAATGACAAAGAAATAAAATGAAATGAGAAAAATAAGAGAAAAGGAAAAGAAAACAAATGTAACCCCATCACCACACACACACATCTTTCCTTCTAAGCATTGTCAGAGATGGGCCCAGTGATTTTGTGAGTATATCAGCCCGCATTTGAGCAGTGGGAACCCATTCCAATGTTGCTTTTTTCAGAAAGAGTTGTTCATTAACAATATAGAAACACCTATCCACATGCCGTGTCCGCTTGTTGCCAGGGTTATCTTTTGCATTGGCAATTGCTCCTTTGTTGTCGCAGAAGATCTTGATAGGGGGGATATCAGGAAAGATATCTTTGAGCAGGTTTGAGATCCAAATTGCGTCTTTCATACCACCACCAAGTGCCACATATTCAGCTGTGCACGATGAATCACTTACTGTCAGCTGGCGTCTTGATGTCCAAACAATTGGGCAAGAATTAAGGAGTAGCAGGTGTCCACTTTGCGCTCTTGAGAATTCTTTGTTATTCCAAGTGGAATCAGAGAAAGAAAGTAGTTCAAGTGGTGAGTTACGGTCAGGGTGGATGTGAAGACAAAGGGTGGAGGTGTGTTGAACATATCTAAGAAGGTGATTGAGAGCTATCCAGTGGGTGGCATTCGGTTTGGAGGAGAAGCGTGCCAAAAAATTGACTGGGAAGGACAGGTCTGGTCTAGTTGCAACTGCCACATAGCTGAGAGCACCTAAAATGGAGAGATATTTAGTTGTCTCTATAGCTACCTCTTCGTCTTTTGCCGTGGTGATTTCCAAATTGTTTGGTAGAGGTGATCTTGTGGTTAATCCAGATGGGTTATGAGTCCGTAGAATTTTGTCAATGAGCTGAAAATTGTGTAGGTCAAAACCTTCTGGAACTTCTTTGATAGAAACACCTACTATACCATCAATATTATCATTCCATTTCACCTTCAAACTACCATCTAAACCATCTTCCAAACACTTTAACACCGCTTCACTACTACCAGTAACTATACCATCATCAACATGTATCCATATCACCCCCAAACAATCCTTCTTCCTAAGAACATAGAAACTTTTATCATACTGACTAGCTTTATACCCCAGAGCATCCAACTTGCTAGCTATATGGAGCCACCAGCATCTTGCTGCTTGCTTGGTACCATATAGGGCCTTCTTCAAGCGTAGGGCATTGCCACTGTCACGTAGCTGGTAACCTTCAGGAGGTCTTACCCAAATTGCTTCATCAATTGGACTGTGAAGGTAAGCAGCAGTGACATCAAATGATTTGACAGGCCATTTGTGATAAGCTGCTAAAGTGAGGAGAATGCGTTGTGAAGCAAAAGTAGCGGTAGGGGCAAAGGTGTCAGTAAAATCAATACCGTATTGTTGTAAAAAACCTTTAGCTACATATCGTGCCTTGTAAATCGGAGTGCTCGAAGAAGGATTTTTGATTGTGAAGACCCATTTTGCATTGGTGAGCTTGGCGCCAGGGGGGAGCTTTTCCTCATACCATACATCCATATCTTTCATGTTTAGTAGTTCCCTTTTGCAAGCTTGGTCCCACTTACGACTGTCAGGCGAGATCATAGCTTGCAGGTGTGTTCTGGGAATAATGGACGATTGGGACAAACCTTTTTTAACAGTCTCACGTACCGCTTTTTCCTGAGAAATAAGAGTTTCTTCATCCTTGAAATCACCTAGCTTCATATTATTGAGGATATGACCTAAAGATCCCTTAGATGGTGGTGGTTGATAAGCAGCTTTGTGGGAAGGAAGTTGGTCACCAGGGAAAACAGCCATAGCAGATTCAAAAAAGGAGTTTGATTCTGGGTGCCAGAAAATCCAACCTGCATTGTTCAGAGAATAACCTATACACTTACATATCAAAGCTCGCTGGTCCAGTTTACATCTAGTTTCTTTGTGGATATGGACAAAAGCTGTTTCACCAAATATTCTAAGGTTTGAGTAAGTTGGGTCACAATTGTACATGAGCTTCAGAGGAGTTTTGTCACCAGTCTTGACATTTGGGAGCCTGTTGTGAACATGGGCTGCCCATTTGTAAGCAAGGCCCCAGAAACATTCAGGTAGTTCACTTGCTAGTAAGATTGTCCTGGCAATGTCACCAACAGTCCTGTTGAAGCGTTCTGCTGATCCATTTTGTTCATGGTGGTGAGGACAGGTGATCTCATGAGTAGCTCCAATGTCAGCCAGAATCTGAGCCATCTGTTTACTGTGCATTTCCCCCCCATCGGTTCTTAATGCTTGTAATTTCTTACCAGTAACATTTTCGAGCTTTTTATAAAAGGTAACAAAAGCAGTTGTGGCCTCAGATTTGGAGTTGAGCAAAAATACCTCACCATAGGACGTTGAACTCTCTCTAAACATTGCCGCCCATCTAGCTCCATTCACAGTGGGATCCATAGGACCAACCAGGTCTCCAACAATAAGGCTCATCATTGATTCTGGTCTTGATTCCCGTGTTGCTGAAGCTTTTCTTGTACTTTTGGCTATTAAGCAATCTTCACAGTCAATCTTACCTGGTGGCATAGATAGGGGCAAGCCAGCACCAATTCCAGTTTTGATAATAGTGCGAATTGTGTTTTCACTGGTGTGGCCAAGCCTTCTATGCCAGTCCATCAGGGAACCTTTTGCAGCAGGTGGTCGATTGATGATTTCATTCTTTTTAACAGTACGCAGGAGGGAAGG
This sequence comes from Hemileia vastatrix, assembly GCA_030280995.1. NCBI lineage: Eukaryota > Fungi > Basidiomycota > Pucciniomycetes > Pucciniales > Zaghouaniaceae > Hemileia > Hemileia vastatrix. The sequence goes on from JASXTE010000012.1 coordinate 14,580,670, forward strand.
ATTCAAGGGAAAGTGATAAGAGGAAACATTTTGATTGCAGTCACTAGACCTAATTACATCTAAAATCCATCTTCTCCTCGTACTTTCCAACTGCCCTGTCATAATCAGTTCATCTTTAAAATAAATCCCTAAATTTTTGTTTTCAGCACATAGATCAAAACAAAAACCATTGTCCACTAAATCAAAGAGAGAAATAAGTGTAGTTCTAACTTCTGGACAATAAAAAACATTGGTAATAGTAACAACTTTCCCATCTCCTTTTATTTTTAGGTCCCCTATGCCAGTGATAAATGAGGAAGGACAGTTAGTTGCTACTTTGATAGGGATTTGATTTGTAAGAGGTCTGAAATTGCTGAGAAGGCTCACATTGCCAGTGACATGATGGGTAGCACCAGAATCCAATATTGCCACATTCCCGGTGAGCGCTTCGATTGACCATTCTGTACTGTTCAGATCAATTTGTTCCAACTGTTCATACAAAGCCTCCACATTTTCCTCAAAGATAGTGACTTCATCTGTTTCAACTTGTACATCCCGTGCTCTAATTTGCCTGCGTTGTGGGCGTCTGTAAGGGATGTATATTGGTTTGCTTTTTGCCTTTGGGTCAGAGGTAAGGGACGTAGCACGTTCTCTCATGAGGTAGAGCCTTGCAGAAAAGGTGGATGAGTTAAGGTTGTATGGGCAATGGGTAAAGAAATGAGCAGTTGATTTGCATTCGTGGCATTGTCTTTGAGCACCTGGGGGCCTGTAGGAGTCTGTATGGCGTTGGGGTTGTGTTGCCACACTAAAGATGGGTTCAGATGATAAAGAAGCAGCAGGAGTTATCGATACAGATTCTCTATCCACCCTATTTTGAGATAAAGATGGCATCAGTTGGCAGAAATCCTCGAAGGTGACCGCATTTGTGTCAGTACGATTGTCTAAAGCAACACAGAGATCAACGTATAGGTCCTTAAGAGATGAAGGTAATAAGGCGTGAGACATTAGTGCTTTGAATACTTTATGATCAAACGTGATTCCTTGGCGTTCAATTGCTTCAAAATATTTGTTGAATGCCTCTAGATATTCAGTATGTGAAGTGAACTGTGTTTGCTTAATGTTGATGAAATTACAAATGGCTGTCATTTTGGAAGTATGGTTAGATCTAGAGAATTTGTTGAAGATATGAAGATAGGTTGGGCGTGCTCTCCAATCTGTAGAAATCTCATGGCGCAAGTTAGGGGAAATGGAGTGTAAGAGGATTAAGTGCGTCACTCTGTCTTCATAATCATCAGGGCCAGTGCCATCATTCAACGCATATGCTCTTGTTCCTACAAAGTCCTTGATTAAAGCTAAGACATTACTGTGCCATTCGGAGAAATTGCCCCCAGAGATGTCAAGAGTTGGGATTGATTTAGTAAATTCTATAACATTTCTTAAAGTTCTTTGTCTCTCAGTCATGCTAATCTGTTGTGGAGGTTGTGGAAGATGGGGTGGCACACTCCTTCGGAAAGGAGAGTTAGAACGATTAAGAGGATTGATTTGTGCCATTATATTTGAGTTTAGCGAAAGATCCCCAATCGCGCGGGTAAGATCGTCGATTGGGGTAGGCACAGGGGTAGTATTAGTCACAGGGATAGGGTTAGGTACAGGGGTAGGAGTATCCTCTGTATTGCTATGTGATAAGGGGGTGGGGGTGAGTGTAGCGGTGGTAGGTTCAGATACTAGGGTAGTGGTGATAGTCACGCTAGTGGTAGTAGGGGAGATAGCACTGCTAGCGTTATCTCTGTTAGTGTAGGGGGTAGTGGTTAGGGTAGGTAGGTGAGTGGAGGGGGTATAGGTAGCGGTCGTGTTAGAAGCCGAAGCCGAAGGGATAGGGGTAAGGGAGGAGGGGGTAGTGGTAGGTGAGGGAGAGGCCTCGCTATTCTTCGTTTGTTTAGCGAGGTTTGAGGAGGAAGCGACCGGGGTGCCAGGAATAGGGGTGAGGGTAGGGGCAGGGGTAGGGGAAGAGTCGCGTGCGGAGGAACGTTGAGGGGGAGGTACAACACCGATGCTCCTTAGCTCTCGGTTGGAGATGGTTCGGGTAAGTTTTTTACCAGCGCGGGAAGATGATGGTAAGTCTTTTTCAGACATGCGCTGGGGGTTTTTCGGTTACTAGCGCTCCTAGTGTCGCTAACGCTAGTGGAGTTTTGGTTGGCTAACGTTTCAGTGCCCGCGAGTACAGCCCATAACCTGTAGCACGGTGTCAGCCTGTAGAACTCCGGAAAGAACCTCTAACTTCATTACTTTACCTGTAGCACGGTGTCAGCCTGTAGAACTCCGGAAAGAACCGGAGAACAGGGGACGCCGCGACTACAGTCTATATACATTCTTACACATAACTAAGTACATAGTCCTAGCGACTTAACAATTTCTTGTCTTCGATCCCCCGCCAAAAACATGAGTTTAGGTCGCGTTTGGTAGGGAATAAGTGGCAAGAACACCGCAAGCTTTTCCGGTTTAGCTGTATACAACTATATCGGAAAAGGTGACTGCAGGTTTGCGAATATTTTCGAAATATTTAGACAGAGATATTGACATTCAACAGCAAACATTGGCCTGCGTGCAACAAAAACTTTTTTATTTTTCTGTCACATGTCAAAATTCCAGTTTCAAAGTCTCGAATTATTTTCTAAAAAGTTCACCAGCCTTGAGCGATATAGCTGTGTATAAGCAGGAATCTCACTCAGCTATACCAAATAATTTTTTTTATAATTTTTTGAATTATTCGTTTGATATTTATTTTAACTTACTTTCATTTTCATTTTTTCAATTTTTTTTTTTTTTTTTTTTTTTCAAACACCGTTTGTGGCTTTTTTTTTTTTTTTTCTTTTTTTTTTTCAAAACCAACCCATATGGAATCGATGGGTGCAAGAGCAAATCACTTGCTTGTGACAATTTTTTTTAACAGTGTAAAAACCACAACCCTAAAAAGCTGGGCACTTACATGTATGCGTGTGCATTCATGTGCCCAAGGATAAGTGTACATAGTAGAAATTATTACTGAATTGGTGACAATTATTGTTTTTAATACAGGGAAATCTAACATGATTGAAACAAAATCAAGAAATTTCAGAAACTTTTTGACAGGACAAAAAAATGAGCGGAAGATTTTTTTGGTGAGCGTCGATTTATTTCGTGGCAATGGATCCATTTTCCCTGTCATTTCGCCACATTACAGTCAACCCGTAAATATTGAGACGAAAATGAAAAATTTTCGAAAATTTATTGACAGTCCAAAAGTTGAGCTACAGGTTTCTTTTGACATCTTCAATTCATTTTGTGGAAATCACGTTGATTTCTCTGTTGATTCCCCGCTCTTCATCATCTGGGTTGAAAGTGAAGTCAACCTAATTGTCATAAAATGAACTGATTCTGTCAAAAAATACTACAGCTCAACTTTCGGCCTATCAATACATTTTTGAAATTTTTCATTTTTGTCTCAATGTTTGCGGGTTTGACTGTACATACATCCATTCTAGAGCCACATCATGAACTTGAGCTGTCAAAAAAATCTGCAGCTCTTTTTTTTTTGTCCTGCCCAAAAATTTGTGAAATTCTTTGATTTTTTTTTCAACCATTTCAGATCTCCCTCTATGATGATTTTTATCGAAGTTGTTAAACTTTATGCAAATTTTAGCATTTCGATATGATAAAAAGCACAGCCAAATCATTAATGTTTGCCGAAATTTTGAAGAAAAAATCAAAGTTGTTCCGACCAAAAATGATTTGCCTATTCCAAAAGGTCGGGGGTACTTCTTTTTGAATAGACAAATTATTTTTTTGTGGGTTAAACTTTTATTTTTTCGTCAAAAATTCCGCAAGCTTTTGTGACTTGGCTGTACAGTCAAACCCGTAAACATTGAGACAAAAATGAAACTTTTCGAAAATTTATTGACAAGCCAAAAGTTGAGCTGCAGTATTTTTTTGATATCTTCAATTCATTTTTTGGCAATCGGGTTAGTTTCTCTGTTGTTTCGCCCCTCTACTGTCACAAAATGAATTGAACATGTCAGAAAAAATATTGCAGCTCAATTTTTGGGCTCTCAATAAATTTTGGAAATTTTTCATTTTTCTCTCAATGTTTACGGGTTTGACTGTATACCTATATACAAAATCTCTTCAACTCACATATGCAAGGATACATAATATCAACGATGGATAAAATGACAAAAAAGGAGGGGGATAGAAGACTTGTTAAGTTATATTTACATGGTTAAGAGATATTTTTTTAAAAACAATGAAGTTTAATTTTATGTATGTATTTATGTTTCATTTTCCTTTCAAATACTACTTAGAAAAATAAAAGTAAAATTACAAAGGAAAGCTAGTCGTTTGGTGTGTATTAAAAGATGCTTTTTTACATTCAATTATTTTCTTCTCTCCCAGACTACAATCATAATCGAAATGTGTTTTTTAGTGCTCAAAGAGTAGAAACAAAAAATTCTTGTACCGATCGATTGTGATGGATCATTCAATCCTTTTTAATTGATGCTTTCTTTATAATTTTGAAAAACAGTGATCATGTAACATGCCAATGATATTGTCGTGTCCTCATTTCTATTAGCACCGGAAAATCAGGCACAGATTTCATAATAGTTTGAAAAATGAAACAAATCAGTAGATGTTTGTTCCGATTGTTTTGTGTTTCGACACTAGTATTGTTTATTTCACTTGAGTTTAATAAATGTTTAGTAAGACTATACATTTACACATACATATTAATAGATTTACAGGGAGACTTGAACACCTGATTAGCTGGTTTGGCGAAAAAAAAATTATGCTTCTTATAAAATTCTATTTCAGACACTTGTGTGCTATGAAATAAAGATTGAAACTCAGAGAGACCACCTGCTTAAAGCATTCACACAAGTGGACTTGGGTGGAGGCAGCTGAGGTTGAACCACTAAATATGGAACGTTCAGGGTTTGTAAAGTTGTTTTAAAGAGTTTTCTTTTTTTAATCCAGATAATAACAAAAATGGCAATATTGAAAAATATACTTCTTACCTTTATTGGCAATTTTGTAATGGAAGGCTGGGGAATTAAAAAATTACAAGAATAAAAGCAAGAATAGTCGCAGGAAGAATGAAAAGGCAAAATAAATCTTATTGAGTTATACAGTCAAACTCGTAAACATTGAGACAAAAATGAAAATTTTGGAAAATTTATTGGCAGCCGTAAAGTTGAGCTACAGTATTTTTTGACTGAACCTGTTCATTATATGACAATTTGTTTGACTGTACTTTCAACCCAGATGGTGAAGAGCGGCGAAACAACTGAGATATCAACGCAATTGCCACAAAATGAATGGCAGATGTCAAAAAAAAAAAAAAAAAAAAAAAACCTGCAGCTCAACTTTTGGGCTAGCAATAAATTTCCGAAAATTTTCATTTTTGTCTCAATGTTTACGGGTTTGACTGTATTCATAGATATTTTGTATAGATGTGCAACTTTTGATCGTTTTTTTCACAAAACAAATGATTAAAAACCGAGGACAATAATATACCCGTCTAGTTTACAATTAAAGTTTTAACATCTATACGCGACGTCCTATACCGTTCCATGTCTAACTGCTTTGATTAACCTCTCACTCTTAGCTCTATTGGCGTGTAGCAAACTACTTTCGAAATTATTCCATTTCGCAATTGCAGACTGTCATTATGCTGACTCTGACACAGCACCAAAATACATATCAACTTAAACAAATTTAGGAGCTTAAAATCATTTTTTCCTTCATTCTAAAAGTATGTATTCTCTTCTTTTCAATATCTTCCTCCTACATTTAAATCCATTCATGTTTCTATTATCGTATAATCTCACCCAATATTCACTCATGCATCTTACTATAATAGTTTTGAATTATAAAAAATTAAATAATATGAAACACATTGACAGAGAAAGATTTTCAATCAAGCAGAAGCAGATTGTTTCTCCAGCACAGTATCATTTCTAATTATCCATTTATTCGACTCCAATTCTTCACCATTAATATTTATCATCTATTTTATCATATAATTAAGAACTCCTATTTATTTAAAACTCTTATTTTTTAGTGTAAGGTTTCTAAGAAATCATGTTTTACACACATATCTAGTCGCATCAAAGTGTACTATATGATATACTATGTAAAGGGAGATATTTATTTTTCCCTGGTTCACTAAAATGCACTGTAAAACTAAATAAAAAGATGAATGGGGCAAGTATTTAATAAAGTTTTAGACGCTTGAAATGGATACTAATTCAAGTTCGGAAATCCGCAAAATATTAGTCACATCATTTATTCAAATCACAACAAGTTGAATGATAGCAAATTAAATCAACTCTTTGTCTCAGATAGCTTTCAAGTACCGGATCCTGAATATTGAATAGAAAATCACCCTCTTTTTCAAATGATAACTCTCTCACAGAGCGAAATCTAAAAGTTTTAAGCAAAATAAAGTGCAATCTATCATATACAACTATTTGAGAAAAGGTTGCAGATTCTAAAAAACAAATTCCGCTCCTACTATTTCCAGAATGTGAGTAAAGATCAGAATGAGTTGAAGGAATCAGTGTAAGACTATTAGAGAGGCCAAATGTACTAGGTCAGCTATTCACAACTCACATCCTGGGTGGAGCGGAAGCGAAAAAACGAATATATGATATTGGTAGATAAAAAAGTAGAAGTAAAAAAATGCTGTAAATTTGTGTTCCTTGTGTTAGATATAATAGTAAATGTTGTTCAAGCTCATAAAAAGCCAAAAACTCCATCTTATATATCTGAAAATTAATTTTTCCTTTGTTTTGATGCTATCTACAGGAAATACTGGTGAAGATAGCAAATCATGCTTCATGAAACAAAAAATTTATAAAGCATATGAGTAAAAATTTATGATTATGATAGGGAAAAAAATTAGTGGAGATATTAAGGGGTGTCAAACATTAGAATATGCAACATTCAAGCACACCACAAAATTGATACAGCCATATCAAGAACGGTTGGTGCAACCTGCCATCATAATGGCAAGTTTGTCACAGCATTTTTAGTGCCGAAAATGGTGATGGATCTTCCACTACTGGTGTATCTCTGAGTTTGAACCAAGAGTCTACAATCCACCATGTGGCCACCAGGCTCCCCCCATCACCCAGAATCCTCCCCCTCCCATCCAACCCACCACCCCTGACCACTCCGCTCAATTTTCTTTTCCTCTATCATCAACCTGCATTTTTTTTCTTGGTAATATATTTTTTCCTTCTGTTTCACTTGTCACTTGTCACTTTCCACTTTCCACTTTTTTATTTATATTTTATCTTTTATTCTTTCTTTTAGATTGATCACTTGCTCAACTGGAACAACACAACTACTCTCATCTCATCTTTCTGTCTACCTGTGGTTTTTTTTGATAAGTTCTTTTTTTCTCTTTTTTTATTTTTTTTTCTAATTTTCAATTTCATTTTTTCAAGTTGAAATATGTTTGATCCTTCCTACATTCTCAATAGCCCAATAAATGGTCCTCCCTCTTACAACTTATACTGCAATAGCTTGGAGCCCTACTATCAAGGCCCTGAGCTTGATAACTCACCCTCTCAATTACTTCCAGATAACAATATTGAGCTTACAGTTCAAAATGAGAGTCATGATACATTTCCCACTCTAGCACCCCTTGGCGAAAAAAGGAATATTTTTTTTATATAAGGAAAAAAATCCTCAAGAGGTAACATACTTGATTCCTCCTATTTCACCTGATTTTGCTTTTCAGAAGATCAAGAAGAAAAGTTGAAGTTTGGTATCAGTACCTTGCCCTAGCACCCAGTTTTCTTCACCTCTGGAAATTTCAAGCAGTGATGTTGAAATCTCTAATACCACTGAGTTGACTGATCCCATCATATTAGAGGATCCTAATTCTATGTCTGCTTTCTTCCTCAAAGCATGTGTCAATGGTAAGAAATCAAATCTTTAAGGTGGCTTAGGAAAACTAGGACTTACTCACTGGTTGTACTTCCAAGATTACTCCCCCAAAGAGCTTATAGGAGTGGGTATACCTGATTCTCTAGAAAGAGCTTGTCAGCCAGGCTATACCAGGAGCCCAGTAAATTGTATGTTAATCTATTGGATCTTAATGAGGGCAAAAAATTATGCATTTTATGTATATAAATTAAAATTATATTGCATAATAAAATTATATAACAATTGTATTATAATATAACTAAAATAAGGGTTATATTAAATTTATTAATAAATAAATTATAGATACAATTAAAACTCATAAAATACTTTATATTCTATAAATTGTTGGCGCATTTTTCATGTATTTAATACTAATAAATTAATAATTAATTTATTAAATATATTATAGTTAAAAAATCAAAATATTAATTTATAATATAATTAAATAAATAAATAAAATTAAAGTATTAAAATAAAACTTTTATGTAATATGAATTATGAATATTGAGCGCTTTTTTGACTCATGATTATGTCATTAAGGTATTAAATTAGTTAAAACATTTTATTTAATTAATTACTAATGTTGTATTCTAAAATTTAGTAATAATATCAAATTAATAAATTGTTTTAACCTAATTTAATTCTTACACTAATAAAATGGGTTATATTAATTAATATCTTATGTTCCAGAATTAATTAATTAATTAAACTAATTATTTTATTAAAATAGTTTAATTTTTATGTTTCACTTAAAATGGCTTATTATCAAATGTGTTATAAATTGAATTACTTAATACTTCAAGTGTTTCAATCTTATTTAATTACTCACTTATTTTAAAGATTTGTTTGGGGTTAAATTGGTGGATTTTTTGGGCTCTTACTTATTCTTTAATTAATTGTTTTATATTTTTCCCTTACAGATTTGGTACACTTAATTTTAACTATTAATTATTTCTTATCTTATTTTTTATAGAATATAATTTCTTGTGGCGCTTCAGAGGGCCCCTTGCCTATACAAGGGCCTTGGGAAACCCCCTGTAGCTCTATCACATATTATACACTCAATTCAAATACAATTTTAAATATATTACGTTTATTTTATTTTTTATTAGCATTATAAGTCAATATTTAAAAGTAAATAAATTATCTAAGGTTGCTATAAGTCTATTAATAATTATAATTGATAACTGCTCACTGCTATATAACTTACAAGATTTAAATATTATAAATTGAACCTCACTGTTTTGTCACTGCTCAAATATCATTGTAGAATTTCTTTAAATTTTCTCTCTTACTTTCTTAAGCTACCAATTTTTATAAAAATCTATTTTATTATTTTTTTTATTCCTTTCCTCCTTTTCCCTCCTTCTTCTAGATGAACGGCCGATAGAGCTTGTCTTCACACTTCAAATGTGTACAGTGCACATGTCAAAGAGATTCAAAAGGCAAGTAGGGAGGAAAAAGGTAAATGAGTACTTGAGGAGTCTACTGAGGTGGATGATTTTGGTATATTTATAATTTTGTGTATTTATAGACTCATTCAACTGGGTCAGAAATATTGTTGTAGCTTTGGAGATGAAATCAAATATATTCATATTTTGTGAAGAAAAACCTAAAAATATTTTGTGAAAAATATGAGCTAGTAATGTATTTGAGTTGAAACTCATTTCAAAGAATTAAGTCTTAATGAATCAAATTTTAAGTATTTTGTTTCTTGTCTTAATTTGGAAGCTGATATCAAAGGGATGTTTATATTTATAGCATGTATAGTATCCAAAATAAATAATTCCTAACAAATCAACCTTTAAGTATTTTTTTTCTTGTCTCAAGTTGGAAACTGATATCAAAGGGATATATATATTTATAGCATTTATAGTATCCTAAATAAATAATACTTAATGAATCAAATTACTCTACATAGCCACTGGCTTTGAAGAGTGAACATATTAACTCTTCTGTTACAAAAATATTTTTTTTATTCACAACCTCTTTCACACCAGTTATGTTTTCATGATGTGGAAAATTTCTCTTTAAAACACTCAAAACCTTTTCAATAGGATTTAAGTCCAAGTAATAGGCAGGAAGATAAACAAGAATAAATTTAAGCTTATTTACTAACTAAGCAATGAGACCTCCATGATGATACGCCACATGGTCAATTACTAAAACATTTTTTGTCCCTGGAAATGGAAACATCATTGGCAACAAGAACAGGATTCAAATAAAAATTAAGTCAGATACAAACAAAATGTGAGTACATAAGTTAAAGAGAAAATACTAACTAGGATATATTCATGATAATACTGAAAGTGAGAATGGAACACAATGTCAGTTTGAATTGTACAGGCAACTAGGCCTGATAAAGACACAGTAGGTATAAAATTAAATTGAACCTTTCCTCTTGACTCAGGCATTTTTTTGGTATGGTCACCAACTTTGGCCCAATGCTCACCTTGTGCAACATCTTCCAAAGATAACCCAGACTCATATAGTGTCAAACAAAAAAAATTATAAGTAAAATATTAATGAGAGAGAAAAAATAAACCTATGCTTACCAGTGAAAATAAGAGATGAAGGATTATACTGTCCAATTTTGGACATTTAGAAAATTCTTTGGTTATAATCCTACTTTGGATAAAATTTTTGTTTGAATTTTTTGCTCATGTTTAGGCAAACAACTAACTCTTGATGAATAGTGGATTGAGAAAATTCCAAGTCATACTTTTCTCTCAATGAAGCCTGAAATTCCACTTGCTATCTTGTTGGGTCATGTTTGAGTATTTTTTATATGAAACTATGTTGTTCTTCTGAAATTCTAAATGACTGGCCACACTTGATATAAGTTGAATGGTCAGTAACCATCACATTTGTCTCTCTATACAGATTGACCCAGAAAGATAACAAATTTTGGTGACTTGAAGAGCCTTTTTTCACATTAATCTCTTTGAGAGTGTCACCATCTAAATAAGCCATACTGATTTTACCTTTAATAGAGGATCACATTTCACATACATTCTAGAAAATATATAAATAAGCAAAAAAATGCAAAAAAGAGAAGAAAAATAACTTACTGAAAAACAAACCACAAGTAGATAGAATGAAGAAATGAGAGGAATTGTGTTAGTCCAGTTGAGCAAGTAGTCAATCTAAAAGAAAGAATAAAAGATAAATAAAAAACAAAAAACAAAAAAGTGAAAAGTGAAACAAATGAAAAAAGTACATTACCAAGAGATAGCCACAGGTTGGTGATAGAGGAAAATAAAATTGGGTGGAGTGGTCAGGGGTGGTGGGTTGAATGGGAGTGGGAGTATTCTAGGTGATGGGAGAGCCTGGTGGCCACATGGTGGATTTTACACTCTTTATTCAACGTCAGAGATCCACCAGTAGTTGTAGATCCATCACCATTTTGGTACTAAAATGTTGTGACAAACTTACCATTATGATGGCAAGTTGCACAAACCATTCTCAATATAGCTGTAAAAAGTAAGTTATACTTATTTGAAGTACACCTTCTCAGAAAAGATTTACTTCAACAGCATTTTGGTCCCTTAGCACACCATCTGTTAGGTACATCCAAGCCTTTCAAGCACTCCATACATTTATCTTGATTAGTCAGCACCAGGAACACATATACCAATACTTTAAGCTTTTTCTTCACCTAATTATTAAAGGCTCATTTATAAATGCACAGTTCACTGTTCATCAAGTCTTAAGGATCCCCTAACATCTTCAATAAACCCTTGACTACTCCCGCTCTTATTTTTTCTCCCCAAAAAGTAAAATCAGGCCTTCACTTCACTGATAGCTTCAAAAAACCACTAATGTTGTGGCCCTTTATCTTATGGCTGAGTCAGATATAGATTCCTATTCTGTATTAGTTTTTGATTATATGAGTCACCTGTTAGATCACTGCTACCTTACACAGGGGAAAGAAGGTGGAAAACAGATGTTGGGTTCAGTTCACCTAATGAATTGAATCAATTCAGTAGGTGAAATGAATATTACATCTGGTTGCCATTTTTCCCCCCTGTGTTACTTCCTGAACACCTTCTATTCACCATCAACTATAATATCCACTTCAAAAACTTTCTGAAATTCCTGAAACTAGCTTTTGAAAAATTTTCAAAACTACTTATCATTGTTTTCAATGGCTACATGATCTGATCCCTCATAATACCATTTTAAACAATAACTCTTACTGTCCACAGTGGGATCCTGAAATACAAATCTCAGTGGCCCTTTTCCAATTTGGCTCATATGGGAATGGTGCTTCCATAAATTGTCTTGAGAATCTGTTCAGTGTTATTCATAGAACAGTAGATCTATACATCAAGCAAACTATTTTACCAATCTTTTCACTTTGATCACAATGTCTGGCATGGCTCACTAAGGAGTTTAGACTGGAAAAATCAATTTTTTATTTTTAAAACTCTTCATATTTTCATTTTTAAATGTAGATGTGTCTAAAAAAATTTCCGACCAATTCATCTTTAATTGTTGTCAAAAAAAACAGCAATACCCTCCCCTGAAATTTATTATGGGAGGGGGTGAGGATTACCAAATTTTTATTTTCATTTCATAGATTAATAGCTAAATTAGTCAAAAAAGATAATCAGCATAGTAAATGTAATGGCATACAGAATACTACCTGAAAATAATTTCAGCTTTTATTTAATTCAAAGAAAAAATATGACTAGTAATCACCACAAAAAATCAAGTGGTACCTGCTAGCAGGTGCCTATCCCTATATTCAGTTTTGTTTAAGATTAAATTTGATTTAATGTTTCACAAGCTAGTGTGCTCATTTTTCAGTGCACAGTCTTTCCAGAAGAATTAAAGCTGATCTGAAATTGAGTTTAGTCAAAGATAGGGATTGGCACCTGCTATCAGGTGCCCATGTTTTTTTTCTGGTGAATTGCATTGTGAACTCATTCAATCAATAAATTGTTTGAAACATTACATTTTTACAGGAGCAAGGTAAAATGGCCCAATACCTAAAGATGATAATTATCTTTATTAACTGATAAATTATAAATTTAAAAAATTAAAGTAAAAATATGGAAAGTCCTTTAATTACCATACTTGGCCTCCATACCTTAAATTTTAGTATTAATTGAACCTTTATCCCTTATTTACTTACCTGGTTTATCAAAATTTGGTTGATCTGGAATGAAAATCCAAAATGAGTAAACTTTTCTTATGATTCTAAACCTGGAGGCACTTGTGGTTTTTAATAATAGGGAGTTTTCTGGTGGTGTTTCCAAGTCAATCAATTTGAAAAAATTACAGGAAAAAGTGCAAAATAGAGAAAAAAAGAAGAAAAAGGAAGAAATAAAAGAAATAAATAAATAAATAAAAGAAAATAAAAGAGAATAAAAGAAAAAAAAGAAAAAAAAGAAAAAAAAGAAAAAAAAGAAAAAAAAAGAAAAAAAAAGAAAAAAAAGAAAAAAAAAGAAAAAAAAAGAAAAAAAAGAAAAAAAAGAAAAAAAAAGAAAAAAAAGAAAAAAAAGAAAAAAAAGAAAAAAAAGAAAAAAAAGAAAAAAAAGAAAAAAAAGAAAAAAAAGAAAAAAAAGAAAAAAAAGAAAATAAAATAAAAAAAGTTAGAAATTGACTTGGTATCTGTCAGGGAGTGATCTGGAAGAATATATCAGTCAATCAAACATAAAAAACTTACAAAAAGACTTATAAACTATCAGGGAATGCTCTGGTGATATTTCTAAGTCGATTTGTTTTTTAAAAAACCTAAAAAATACAAGAATTCAGGGGGGAAAAAGAAGAGAAAACAAAAATAAAACCTCAAATCAGTAAAAAAATATAAAAGGAGAATAAAAATAAGGAAGTAACAACCTGGGATAGGGGCTAGAGAGACATAAAAACAAAGAAAAAAAGAAAAAAAAAGAAAAAAGTCATCAAGGGTTGACAAGGCAATGAGAGAAAAGAAAGAAAAATAGGAAAAATGATAGAATAAAATAAAGGTTCAAAGAAAGAAAAGATCAGAAGAATGAGAAAAATATGAAAATGGTAAAAAAGCTGAAAATTTTGATGATGAAAAAAGAAACAGGATGATGTGGGGCCAAGAGTAAATGTATCTTATGTGCAGTGGATTGAGGAAATGTGTATATTGGTGGGCTGAATCTTAGTCAGGGAAAGGTTTCAGGAGTAAAATGTTTTTTACCTCATGTTTTATATGTATAAATTCAATTCTTTCATATATGATGGCATCTTGGAATGGTGTTTTTAGACTGAGGTCCACAAGGAATATATGGTAATTTTTGAAAACCCCTATTTATTCAACTTAAGTAAATACACAGGGGAAAATCCATTTGGACACATAATACACATCAGCCATATAATATTTTGAAAAAATGACTTTTATATCATTTTTTTCATCAAATTATGGATTTAGCTCTTTATTTCAATTCTAGAGACTAGCTTACAGTGTGCAGCAGAAATACACAACACATGGTAGTTTAGAGACTCTCTACTTATATGTTATTTTTGTTATGTAAATTTTTTCACTTGTTTTTTCAGTTTTTATTTTTTCAGGTTTTTTTCTTACACCTTAGTATACTTTTAATTGTTTTAAATAGATTGTGGTCTCATGCATGAGAAAAATTCAAAGCATTTTCCATGAACCAAAGTACTAGTCTTATTTGGCTTTGGTAAACTAAAGATTGTTATAGGAAGGTGAACTAATTTTGGCTCTCATGCATTCATTCAAGAGAACCTCATATGTTAAAGCCATATTTTAATGAAAAAACTTGCATGAAAATCCCAAAAAAACTCCAATGTGGATATCCATGGAGGGCTTACATTTTAAAGCACATGGAATAAGAGTTCTTATCAGGAGTGAGTGAAAAAAATTTCATAAATTCATAATGCAGTAATTAAAACATTAACCATGTAATTTTTTTTAGAAAATTACACAAATTTTTGATGATTCTGAAAAACTGAATTCTGAATCAAACTGATAAATGGCTTTCAGTTTATCCTCAGCAACAAAATTTTTTGCATAATATAATGAATGATATCAATAATATGGCTACATCTGGGATTCCTACAATTAAAAGTCTGAAAAACTTGTGAGCACAAGATCATGAAGTTAAGACAGTGGAAAATTAGATAAAAAATGTGTACTGCAAGATTGAGAAAAAAAATCTTTTTGATAATGCACCCATTGAAGCATTATTGAACAGCCTTAAAAAAGATTTAGTAATGTATATATATAAGGCCAATGAAAGATCTCAAATTATTCACCTTTTTGTTTTCCTTAAAAATTTCCTTTGAGCTCCTTCAATATTTTCATCATGTTGTACTGAAGGATTCCACACATAGGACTAATAAGTAAGCTGGTTAAATCACTTTTACAAAAAATCAACTTATGATTTTTACATTCTTAAGCACTTAGTTCCATTCTTTCAAATTGCAGTTTTAACTTTTACTGTAAGTACTTTCTCAATTGAGTTTTGTTTTATAGCTAACAAAAGAGTAAATAGTTACACTTGGGAATTGGAAGGTGTGAAGGTGCTTCTTCCTAAAAACACTGAGATTGGAGTTGTTATTACCAACCAAGATCAAGCACTGATTTTATCTCTCAGATATATCTTTCCTCACTGCTCAAATCTTTTGTGATTATGGCACATTAAAAATTATATTATGATTAGATTTAAAAAAAAACTATTTGAATTAATAATGGAAAAGTTAAAACAAAGAGTAAAGAAACTTGTAAACTCAATCAGTTTTTCAGAATTTGAATCCAATTTCCTTGAATTTCACTCTATTTACTCTGGTAATATTGTTTACTATTTGGAATTTCAATGACTTTATAACAAAGAAAAACTTGTGAGATCTTGGAAAAAAACTTTATTCACTGTGGTATTGTAATTACCTCTTGGATTGACAGTCAGAATTCATCTCTTAAATGCTGGCTAAATTTCTCAACAAGAAATTTTACTTCAGTTATTTTAAATTTTTTTTTTATAATTTAAAATTAATTCCACATATATTAAGCTTAGTAGGCTAAAAACATTTCTTCTTCTCTCTCTAAAAAGTAAATTTTTTTTTGCCTTACAGAGAGAAGATAGAATTAAAAAAATCTTTTTTTGTTTGTTTATGGCTGAAGTGCATTTGAATTCAAAGTTAAAGCATAAAATATCACATCAAAATTATAAATTAGTTCTTAAAGAGTATAAAAATAAAAATAATTTTTTTTTACTCTTCACCTTGCTTGCATGTTTTCACCACCATTAGGGATATACCATGTGTCCACACAATTTTAAAGATTAACACAAATAAAGCTCAACTTAGTATGAGACGTTTCCACCAACAGTGGTGGCTTGAAGTACTTAAGTATCCTACAACTGAAAATTCTAAGTCAAAAAGCCCTCATGAATCCCTTTTTAAATTTGAATCTCTGCTCCACTAACTTACAGCCCCTAAACAGTTTGATCTATTAAAGGATGTAATGCATATTTAGAATTGCAAGTATGCAGGAAAAATACAAAAAACTGAACAGTAGTTTCTAGCTGAGGCTTTTGTAAAAAAAGAAAAAGAGAAAAACAAGATGAAACAGGTTTTCAGCATGTAGAAATAGAAAAACCTATAAGTGAAAGCCTTCAATCATGCAGGATTTGTGGGAGGGGTGGCCACAATGTACAGACTTTTAAAACAAAAAAATTAGCAATAAAGCCTTTCAAATTCTGTGACTCCCACATTCACCTCACACTCTAAAACACCCAGTTTATACTTCTAAGATAAATCTCTCTAATTCTTCTACATCTTATTAGTGAGCTTCATGATGTCTTAAAAGATGGATATTGTGGTTTCTCCTCTCTTTCAAAAGCTTTAGGTTTCTTCTGGTCATGGAAATCTGTCCCCCATGCCAATTCAAACTGCATTTCTAGCTACAAAGATTATTAAATTGATTTTTTGATATAAAAACTGTTAATGATTCATGCAAGAAGCCAAACTTCTTTGAAGTAACAGCAACATTGAGTAACTGGTTTGTTTCCACATTTAATAGTAAAATTACAGAAGATAATTTTGAAAGCCTATTGTAGTCCTTCTTTATTATTATTATATTTGGAATATATCATTCAATTTCCTTCCAGGTAAATTTACTGGAAACATAGAAACTTTTGTGCTTGTTTTTTACCAAAAATTTTCCACTTCAAATGAGAAATCTTAGGGGAAGATGTTCATCTACTGCCTGCTTACCATAGGAATTTTTAATCTTCATTGATAAACTGGTAAAAAAATTTACACTATCAGTTTAGATAATGGGATTAATGAATTTTTTTTGTAGATGTTACTGATTCTCTCCCTAAGAGATATTGTGTTGTGGACATAGATTAAAATCATTGGGAAAATGTAACTTTTATTCATAAAGCTAATATTTTAGAAAAATATAGATTGGAAAAAAAATTTGATCAGATATTTTTGAAACAATCAATTGAACTGAAAAATAAGTGAAGACTTTAAAAGCTGATGATGATCACTAAAAAATGGCAAAACTAAAAAAAAGTGAAAACATACATAAAAAACATATATGTAGAGAGTCTAAACTTCTATGTGTTGTGTATGTTTTTCACATGTGAAGATTAATATATATTCTTTCTTTCTCTATATTAGTTTTATATATATGCTGAGCATTCATCAGTCACACATGAGCTGAACATTTTTACTTATTATATTATATCTATTTTCTACTTTTGGTGTATTTCTTTGCATTTATATAGTTCAACTTGTTTCTTTTTCTTTTTCTTCATCTCTGTTATTTTTGCTCAAAGTTTTTTCATTACCTTTTATAGGTTAAGTGATTTTTATGTCCTATAAAATTTATTAATACTAGTTTCCCTTTCTTCTCTCTGCATTGTTTTAGGTATATTGGCAGATATCACATTACAGAGATGCAGAGGCTCTGTTCTCTAATTGAACAATTGTTTTATTTATATAAAATTTTAATAATCTTTTGTTTGAAATTAATCTCTGTTATTTTGACTTGAAGTTTTATCATTACCTTTTACAGGTATATTGGAAGAGAACACATAATAGAGAGGTAGAGGCTCTTTTCACCGATTGAATGATTGTTTTATTTTTATAAAAGGGATTTTTTAGGTTATGAGCCCAGGAATTTATTAAATATCATCAAGCACTTCATTTGATATCCCATCACCAGCTAGTTCAGTTCTTTCATCAGACTCCCCTACAGCTACTACTCAACCTCCACCACTCATCATTGAAAACACTGAAATTTCCTTACTTCCTCACAAAATATTCCTATTTTATCTTCAAAATATTTTTAAAAATGGCATATCAGAATTCTTTCCCATCTTAATTTTCATAAATTAAAATCCTTATTTTTAGGAAATGTATTACAACCTCATAAAAATGACTTTCAAACTCTCAAAGATTAATGCTGGAAATTGAGTGGCCTTTGTCACTGAAGAAGATATGGAGAAACCTTGAAAAATGTGGTAAAAATTATGAGCTCAATATGCCTCTGATTATGCTAAAAATAGAGTATTGATTTTCAGTTGCTACCATGATTTTAAGTGTCATGAAAAAATCCTCAAAACATTTGTCACCATATTGAGAACTTGAATCAATGAACAAGGAGAAATTGAAGTATCTTTTGAAAGAGATCTCAATCACATCACATCTTACACCTCTTAACTGAATCATATCAGACTTTTAAATCCCTCATCTTACACTCCTCTGAAGTATCTAATCAAAAACTTTCAGTTCATAATCTTTTATCTTGCCTTGCTAGATTAGCTATAGAATTAGAATATGATATCACTAAAAATTAAGCACTCATCTCTAAATCTAAAAATCCAGATAAACTAAAATGGCAAGTTTCTTTCAATGGAAAACATAATCCAAATGCAAAACACAGTGAAGAAAACTGTTTTGAGCTTCATCCCAAAAAGAAGAAAAGTTGATACATCTCACAAAATGTGTCAACCACAGAATCTGATATACATGCTAATACCAGCTATAATCTGGCTAAAATATTTAAAGCCATTTTACAAAATACTTCTGGTAATCTCATTGTATTTGATAGTGGTGAAACAGTACATATTTTCCAAAATCAAAAATACTTCAAAAATTATCATTTTACTTGTGAGCTGAAAAACCTAGACAATGGCTCTATCATTTACAGCCAAGGAATAGGATCAGTGGATCTTATTACACTGAGAGAAGTGATCACATTTACTAAGTGTCCTAATTTTATTTTTATAAACCAGAATCTGGTTGGGATAGGTCCATTCATTGTTCAAGGATGTACTCAAGTCACAAATCCTGATGGTACCATTCAAATTCACAAAGATGATAAAATCATATTTGACAGAAATTGGGATCCACTTGAAGGACTTATTGCTTTTAATTCTAAGTTTGGCAATTATTTTACTTCTTATTTCAAATATTTTCTGTTATCTAAATCTAAATCTCTTTGGCATTATAGATTGAAGAATATTTAAATAAACTTCAAAAAGTTCTTGGCTTTAGTTTTGAAACTATCTAGATATTTTTGAGCCTTGAATTAATGCTAAAAATTCTTCTCATCCTTTTTCTGGAGCTATTCCCAGAGGCAGTTGTTTTCTTGAATTTTTACATTGTTATTTAAGTGAAAAAATTACTCCACCCTCTAAAGGGAAACCCCATTATTACTTAAAAATAACCAATTCCTTTATGTAATATTTTTTTTATTTACTATTGAAAATAAAGCAGATACTTATGATACTTTTTTTTAATTCAAACTCAAGTTGAGAATTAATCAACTCAAAAAATAGCCAATCTTGTTTGTGACAATGGCACCAAATTTATTAATAAAAGATTCATTTCTCTAAGCATTAAAGAAGGATTTAAGATTATTAACACTTCAACTTACACTCCCCAAAAGAATCTGATTTCTGAATGATGAAATTGAATTACCACTGAAATGGCTCAATCAATACTTTTTCATTCAAAGATACCAGTGAAGTTTTGAGAAGAGGCCATAAACACTTCAGTCTATATTGAAAGTTGCCTTCCATGTTACAGCATAAATTTTAAGACACCATATGAAATAAAATTTTATAAAACTTTAAAGGTAACTCATATGCAAACTTTTGGTTGTATGTTTTATGCTTTAATTGATAAAATTCTAAGAAAAGGAAAATTTTCTCCAAATTCTATCAGATGTTTTTTTCTTGGATATGCTGAAAAAACTACTTTGTGTTGACTTTTAAAACTTGATAATAATAAAATCATATATTCTCATAGTGTAATTTTTGATGAATTAAATTTTACTTTATCTAAAAATTTCAAAAATAACATCCAACTAGTTAAAATTTCCAGTCAATGTGCAGACAATCTTCAACCCATTTTCAAATCCAATGAAGACTCTTCAAATGATCATTCAGCTCAAGAAGTCTAATCTTCAAAACAAGATGCCAATTAAATGTTACCCAATAAAAATCAAATAAATTCAAAAATTTCTAAATTTTGTAAATATAAAATGACATCAAATAAAGCAATAAAATATATCAACTCCAATATTTATGCTAATAACATAATTGAAGGTTCTAGGACACATTATAAACAAGTTCTCAACACTGCTTCATTAATTGAAAATTATATTTTCATGACTTCAGCACTTTCCTCTCATTCTCAAAATTATCTTACATCAAACTTAATTTCTTCTGTTCCACTCACTTATGATGAAGAAATAAATTGCTCTGATGGTGATGACTGGATTAATGCCATTGATAAGGAACTGGAAATTATTGATAAACAAAAGGTATGGGAAATAATTGAGAAGCCAAAAAATGCTCTAAAAATTGGTTCAGTGTGGATTTTAAAAATCAAAGGAGATGCTGATGCTAATCTTAGGAAATAAAAAGTGAGACTTTGTGCTAGAGGATTCTCACAGAAAGCTTGTATAAAATATTTTGAAACATTTTCTCCAATGGGAAGATTGACTACCCTACAAGTTCTCATCAGCATTTCCAACAGTGAATATTGGGATTTTGTAAAAATGAATGTCAAATAAGCTTTCTTCATGAAAATACAGATGAAGAAGTGTTTATGAATTTTACTTTAGGAATGAAAAAACCTGGATATCTCAAGAATCCTGTCTTATTACTAAAAAAATCTCTCTATGGCTTAAAACAAGCCTCACATTGTTGGCATAATTAGCTCCTCAATTTCTTCTACTCAATTAATATTTATCCATCTTCTTCCAACCTGTGCTTATTTATTCATGAGGATGAACTTAATCCTTGTTTTTTCCATGTACATGTGAAGGGTCTGTCAACTTTTAGTAAAAACATTGAATGTTTTAAAGAGGCAATCAAAACTCACTTTGAAATGAAATATTTGGGAGTTGCAAGATTTATTCTTGTAATGTGTGTAACTATAAATCATCAATCTAAAAATCTGACATTATGACAAGATCAAGAGATCAAATATCTATTGATCTC
Source organism: Hemileia vastatrix (assembly GCA_030280995.1). Classification (NCBI taxonomy): domain Eukaryota; kingdom Fungi; phylum Basidiomycota; class Pucciniomycetes; order Pucciniales; family Zaghouaniaceae; genus Hemileia; species Hemileia vastatrix. The sequence continues at coordinate 14,602,083 of JASXTE010000012.1, forward strand.
ATATTAAATGCTGGTTTTTAAACTAATTTCAAGACCAATGATGGTGAACACCCAGTTAGAAAAAGACACTGAAGAAGAATTCAATAAATTTTATAAGTTAAGTATTAATTATTGACAATCTGTTAGACATCTTAATCATACACTACGCAATATAGGGGGTGGACTTTCTAGCAAGTCCTCAACCCGAACTCAGATGGAACTCAGATGGAACTCATACTGAACCCATACTGAACTCTACTTGAACAACCACCTAAAACTTTTCTGCTGAGTGGTGTTCATCCCTGATTGTATGGTTCCTTTATCAATAGCTCAATGTGAGTTCAATCTGTGGTGAGTTTGGGTCCAAGGTTGCGGACTTGCTAGCAAGTCTTCCCCCCATATTGTGTGGTGATATCTCTTGAGGTACTCATCCCAATATTTCTTTTGTCAATATTTAACTTGCACAACATCTTAATTATCCAGGCATCAAAAATTGGATTTCATTCAAAAGATTCTTACATTATTTATAAGGTTCAATGTATAAATCACTTTTTTTTCAAAATTTTTAATAACCTTCTGAATCAAGGCAATCTTATCCATTTCATGCCTGATGGTTATGTGGATGCTTATTGGTCCACTTCTCATGAAACACAAAGGTCTACAACTGAATATTTGTTTATTATTAATGGAACTGGAGTCATTTAGCACTGTTAAAAACAACCAAGCATTTCTTTAAGTACATCCAATACTGAAATTAAAGCAAATTTTTATTCTAGTAAAGAGGCAACTTGGATGTAAAACTTACTCATTGATTTAGGCTATGATTGAAAGGCATCAAAAAGACTATTTTCTGAAAATAAAGAAAGTATTTCAGTGTGAAAAAACCCTGTGTTTCATGCTAGAATAAAGAAAATTAAAATACAATTTTATTGCATCAGAGAAAAATTCATTAAAGCTCCAATTGATCTCCAATATATTCTGACTTCTGATATAGTTGCTTTTATATTCTCCAAATCACTCAGTAAAGAAAATTTATAAAATTCACAAATAAAGTTTTCTTGATAGATAAGATTGACAGCAAGGGTGGATTTGAAGATTTGTAGTTATTCTTTCCTTCTCCAACTTATTTTATTTTATATGCTGAGAATTCATCATTCATGCATGAGCTGAGAATTTCTACTTATTATATTATTTTATCATGCCTTATTGATGTGCCATTTTTCAATATTTTACAAGCATACTATTTCTAATCCATACATATTCTATTCACATATTTATATATCTATATACTCAGTTAGAACTGATTAACCTATTTGTAGAGCACTTGTATATATAATCAACTATATACATACCCTAACATCAATGTATTTAAGAACGCTCATCACACTGTGACTTGGCATTCACTTTCTACCCATTTATTTAATTTTCACTTTTCTTATTGTCTTCTCATCTTATTCTAAATCATTTAGTCCTTCTTTATTTCTCTATTGTCCTCGCTTGTCTGTCCCACTCCCTCGTCTACCATTGTTCTGTGTCCTTAGTCTCCTAGTCCACTAACACAATCTGTTGATTGTTATCAGGTAAAACTTTATGTGCTCTACGACTGCAATGCAATTCACTTTCTACCCTTTTATATTATTTTAACTTTTCTTATTGTCCGCTCATCTTATTCTACATCATTTAGTCCTTCTTTATTTCTCTATTGTCCTCGCTCATCTGTCCCACTCCCTTGTCCACCATTGTCCTGTGTCCTTAGTATCCTAGTCCACTAACACAATCTTTTGATTTTTATCAGGGTTATGGGCCCAGCGCCCCTGCATTTAATCTAAGCTGGCAACACCCCAATCAACTAACGTGTCATCCCCTCCGTCAAGTCCTTTTCACTCTTCCCATACTTCCACACCAAGAATGACAACACCAGCTCCACCTCCCAATTTTTCTTACCTTCAAGATTCCTCTAATTACTCTGAAATCAAAGGCATTGAGAAATTTAATGATAAAAACTACAGTACTTGAAAGAGAGACATTAAATATTCCCTTACCGTGTGAAATCTTGATCAATTTCTACTTGAAGACTGCCCTATCCCTACCAATCCTGATCTCCTTAACATCTTCAACATTTAACAAAGACAAACAAATACCAATATTAAGATGTTCATGGATAGGCTAAATCAACATAAATTCATTTTAGACGACAATGTAGTAGAGCCAGCTCAACTTTGGAAACGTATTAGGGACCACTACGCATCCAAATTAACTCAGAACTGCTCCTATGTTGTCAGCCAATTATTCAAGATCAAGTTTACTGAAGGAAACCTACTTGAAGCAATGAATAATTTCAGAGGAACAATGAAACTACTTTTCAAGGTGGTTCCTGATCTGTTTAAGTACAATATACTCTTCTATATCATGGAAAGCTACGTACTCAATCTTCTTCCTGAATCCTATCAAACTTCAGCTACAATCATCCTGAGTAAATACAACATCACCAATCAAAGACCTATGATTTAAAATATCTTTCAGATATAGAAACTGAGGCTACATGACAAAAAGCCTTAACCTTATCAAACTCAGGCTCAGTCTTGGCTGTGGACACCAAGACCAAACAGCTCTGCTCAAAGGGCAAACACAATCCCTTAGCACTTCACTCTGAATCTTCCTGCTTTCACCTTCATCCCAAGAAATGTGACAAATTTCTCAAAAGTAAAAATGAAAGGGAGAATCGCAATAAAAAAACTCACACAAAGTACTATCAGTTACCAACAATCTACCCAATGACCATTCCATCCTGGACAGTGGCGCATCATTTTCCATCTTTAATAACCAAAATTTCTTTGAGACGTTTCACAATACAAAAACCTCCTTATCTATGGCTAATGGAGACGAGCTAACTGCCCTTGGACAAGGGAAAGCTCTGTTTTCATCAAGCTCAGGTTATCAATTTCATATCAAAAATTCTCTCTATGCACTCGACGTCAAAGCAAATCTAATTTCTCTAGTGGACATATTATCAGACAAACGGAGCATCATCAATGAAATAGGACAATTCAAGATAAAGGACCAGAACTCTACTCTTATTGAATGTTCTGCAAAAGGACGTATCTTAAATTTTCCATCAATCAAAAATTCACTCTTAAATTCAATCAAAAATATTGATTCGACAGATGAAAAGCTAAGACTTCTCCATCATAACTATGGTCATCCCAATAATCAAACTATGGCAAGAATACTACCAGGTTTGGACTTCTCTAATTTTTCCTGTAAAACATGTGCACTTTCTAAAGCTTATTTCCAACTCCCAAATTCCCTCTGGACGTTGTTCATATGGACTTGTGCAGCCCTATCACTCCCAAATCCAAAGGAGGCAAAACCTACTTTCTTCAAATTGTAGATGGACACTCTAGATTTTGACATGTTAAATTTTTACAACTCAAATCAGAAACATTTGAAAAATATAGAGACTTTGAGACACTGGTTGAAAATCCACTGGAGCGGAAAGTCAAATGTATAGTCTCAGATAACAGTGGAAAATTTGTCAATTCATCTACAAGAAATCACGTCAAAAATAAAGGGATCATTCATTTATGCACTGCTCCTTATTCTACCCAACAGAATCCAATTTCTGAAAGAGGGAATTGCTCTATTTTCAAAAAGGCTAAATGCCTACTGATAGAATCTGGACTGGATGCTCACTGGTGGGCTGAAGCCGTCAATACTGCCACTTACTTGCTCAATATTCTCCCATCCACTTCTCTTGAAAACAACAAATCCCCATGGGGATTATGGCACAAAAATGTCAAACCACCATCCAAACTACATCCCTTTGGTTCTGACATTCTTTTCTATCTTCAAAAACAACAACGCCTGGGAAAATTTAATAATAGTGGTGAAGAGGGAATATTCATTGGATATTGCGAAGGTCATGTCAGTTACAGAATCTACTCCCCAACCTCTGACTCAATAATCACAACTCACAATGTCAAATTTTTAAACACCTTCAAATTATCAAATCAAATATCTAAAGGGGTTTCCATCGATTCACTTCAATTTCCTGACATTACTATCAATAATCAATTCAGTTTTTCACATCCAACTTCTGTTAATCTTGATTCTTCAGAAGTAATATCTACTCCCTTGCCTGAATCTTCTAACTTACCAGTAACAGGTGACAAAGCTCCACTACCAAGTAAATCCAAAAACTACAACTATTTTCCTTTTGACACTTGATAATCAAAAGAAATCTCTTCCCAAATTGACACTTCCAATATCCTAACCTCCAAACAAAGATCTAATGTTGCATGCATGATTGTCACCCCCTTTGATACACCACAAAATTATCACAAAGCCATAAACTCCCCTGAAAGTGACGAATGGATGACCACCATTAACACTGAACTGAATAGAATTAGTAAACATGGAGTTGGGAAAGAATCACCACTTCCATCCAATAATCACTTAATAGGTTAAATCTGGACCTTCAAGAAGAAAAAAGACTCTGAAGGAAATATTGTCAAATATAAAGCCTGACTTTGTGCTCAAGGTTTCTCACAAATAGAAGGCATCAAAGATAATGAAACATATGCTCATACAGGTTGATTAGCTACTCTCCGATTTCTACTTGGTCTAGCAGCATATATATTGATTGGGATCTCTACCAAATGGATATATGTTTGGCCTTCCTTCATGGAAATTTGGACAAGGAAATTTATCTAAGATATCCTCTTGGTTACTCTCCCAAAAACAACAATCAATGTCTTCACTTCAAAAATTCACTCTATGGCTTGAAACAGAGTCCACATTTCTGGTATAATAAACTAGTTGATTTCTTCAAAAATATCAATTTCAAAGCCAGTTTAGCAGATCCTTGCCTATTTTATCACACTGATCACACTTGTCCATGCTACGTGTTCATCCATGTATATGATCTTATTATTGGAGGCACTTCCATAAATTATTTCAAAAAGAAAATCTCAAAAGCATTTGATATTGGAGATCACGGAAAACTAAATTGGGTCCTTGGAATGAAAGTGATCATAAATTGGGCTGCTAGAACAATTACTCTCACTCAACAGCTGTATGTTCAAAAATTACTCAACAAATTTAATCATACCACCTGCAGAAGGGTAACAACACCACTTTTTCCTAATTCACAATTCTTGCAAAATAATGAAACCAAACTAACCCATTTATTCAACTATCAAAGAGATATTGGACTGCTAAATTATTTGGTCCTATGTACCAGACCTGTCCTTGCTTTTGCGGCTAGCTCTTTAGCTCAACATCTTAATCAACCAACTGACAAGTAAATAGTGGCATTCTTCCATATATTATGATACCTTCAACTAACCAAAAAATTTGGCATTACTTTAGGTGCTGTCCCTGACAGTGAGCTTGGCTCACTTGTTGGTTTTGCCGATTCAGACTACAACAAATCTCACGATTCTAAATTAACCTCTGGTTCATTAGTCTTTCACTTGGGCCTACTTAGCTGGTGTTCATGCAAGCAACAGTCAGTATCTCTATCCACCTCTGAATCTGAATACTAAGCCATGACTGAGTGTGGTCAGGACTTACTATGGGCAAAGGAATTATTCAATGATTTTTTGATCTCTCTCATCTCTACTCAACTTCATGGTGACAACCAAGGGGAAATCAATCGAGCTCTGAATCCTCTATATCAGCATCGAACTCACCATATTAACACTAAAGTGTGTTGGCTCTGAGAACTAGTTGATACTCAACAACTCAATATCAAATATATCTCAACCAACCTTATTACTGCTGATATCCTCACTAAATCTTTATCTAGAATTAAGCATCATGATTTTTTATCAAATATGAACTTAGGTCCATTGCCGTCTTGAGCACGGGTGGGTGTTAATATTTTACAAGCATACTATTTCTAATCCATACATATTCTATTCACATATTTATATATCTATATACTCAGTTAGAGATGATTAACTTATTAGTAGAGCACTTGTATATATCATCAACTATATACATGCCCTAACATCAATGTATTTAAGAATTTCCGTCACACTGTGATTTGGCATTCACTTTCTACCCTTTTATTTTATTTTCACTTTCATTATTGCCCACTCATCTTATTCTACATCATTTGGTTCTTCTTTATTTCTCTATTGTCCTTGCTTGTCTGTCCCACTCCCTTGTCCACCATTGTCCTGTGTCCATAGTCTCCTAGTCCACTAACACAATCTGTTGATTGTTATCAGGTAAAACTGTATGTGCTCTACGACTGCAATGCAATTCACTTTCTACCCTTTTATAATATTTTCACTTTTCTTATTTTCCGCTCATCTTATTCTACATCATTTAGTCCTTCTTTATTTCTATATTGTCCTCACTTGTCTGTTCCACTCCCTCGTCCACCATTTTCCTGTGTCCTTAGTCTCCTAGTCCACTAACACAATCTGTTGATTGTTATCACCATTCAATCTTATATCAATTTTTTACTTTGGGCTTATTTATTTGTATTTATATAGTACCACTTGTTTCTTTCTCTTTCTCTTCATCTCTGTTATTTTTTCTCAAAATTTTTTCATTACCTTTCACAGGTTAGGTGTTTTTATATATGTCTTATAACATTTATTAATACTAGTTTCTCCTTTCTTCTCTCTGTCATGTTTTAGGTATATTGGCAGAGATCATGTTATAGAGAGGCAGAGGCTCTGTTGTGGTACTCTAAAGTTTATTATGGGACTCATATGGTATTAAAAACGTTTTAGGATTCTCATTTAGTAGTTTTCATAGCTTAATTGGACTCTATGTTGGATTCATAATTGTGAAACTTGTTTATTTTAAAGCATAAAAGATGTTTATAAAATGCTCAGATTAAAATGGTTATTTTATGGTCATAAATGTTCTAATATAGTCACAAGTGTATGAAAAAGATAGTACAGATGCTAAAGAATCTTCTAAAAAAAATTTAGGATTTTTCCTGATTTTATATATATTTTTAGTTATGTTATTTATTGATTTTCAGAATTTTCTTAAATTTGATGATTATTAGTTCAGTGAATAGCACTGTGCAGGCTATCTTCCTGAATTTTTATAAATTTTTAGTGTAGATTTTAGATTTTAATTGAGTCTGGAAGCCTGGAAAAGTTCTGTGAAGATCTGGATGAACCCTGGGACATGTTTAGGAGGTGAAATGGGGACATGTGACTAATATATGCATTTACTTGGCTGTATAATCGACAGTAGAGCATACAAAATCATCAGATATTGACACTTATTTACCAATAATGCATAATTACAACCATTATAACATAATAGGGGGTATCAAAGTTAGAAATTTGTGATTGTTTAAAAGGTATTTCACAACACAAAAAGTAAACCACAAACTTAACATTAATTCTCAGTAAAAAGGTGTTTTTAGGGCAAAATATGGCATATTTAAAAAAATAATTATGGTTGATTTGGTGGAAAAAAGAGTTATTTTAAAATGGAAGATTTCTAACTTTGATACCCCTTAATATTACATATATAACAGCACCATTATAATTTCAATATTTTAGTAATTATAACAAATATTTTACATAACAATTCATAAAGATTTGCTTATAGGGTACCATTAGAAAGGTCTCAACCTTAGGGAATCAAAAATAACATTATTTTCATAAAATAAAAACCTTATAAAAACATATATTACAATCATTTAAATTACTTTTCACTGGTACAGCTTATTGTTGTATTTCTTTATATTTTTCAAAGAATGCTGATTCCAACATCTCAAAAGTGTCAATAAAAACTGGTGAAAAAGTCATTTCTTTATCAATTAGAGATTTTAGTCTAGTTATTTGGGAGCTCTTATTTTACTTAAAGGGGCAGTATTTTTCTAGGTTTATCCAAATCACTTGGATTCTGCTTACAGCAAGGGGACTGTAAAAAGTCTTTCTACACTGTTCACTAATTGAACAATTGTTTTATTTTTATAAAATGTCTCCTTCATTACATACTGTAGATGAGGGTCTAAAGTGGAAATAAAGATCTAAATACATATTTGGTGAAGAAATATTATAAGCTTCATGTTTTTCAAAAAAATTATATGGCTGATATGTATGATTTGTCTGACTAGATTTTCCCAAAGAACAGGCACCCCTAGATTTCTTAATTAGAGGCTTTTATAGCATTAATTTTTCAAAAAAATTAAAGAAGGGGATTAAATAAGGGGCTATACCACTACCCTAGTGTTTTTCAGAAGTATATGATTTATTTATTTACCTGTTGAATGGTGAATAATATGTTGTACAAAGCATTGGATGAAGAATAAATGTCATGCTAAGACTGAGATGAAGAATACACACTATTGTGGTTCAACTTATATTTTTTTATTATTGTAAAAAATTTCAACCATCTATGCCTGAAAATTTTACCCCTACCCCCCAAAAAAAAACTATTGAAAAAATTCCTTTTTGGTTTGTATAAAAAGGCCTCTTAAACCTTTAGGTAGAATTTTAAAAAAAAATTTTTTTGTTATATTTTCCAGTATTGTCTCATTTCACATGACTCTTAAACAGTCTCTGTTTATGCTTTTGAGGAGACACAAAACATGAACATAAGAAAGATTTTTTCAGTAAAAATAGGCAGAATATCACATAGATTGAGGGTAGAAATTATAAAAACATTTTTTCAGAACCTTTGAGCCAAATAAACTAAAAATATCATAAAAAATAAGTGTTAGTATAAATTTTTGTGTTCACATCTAGATGATTGAGTCCTGAAAAGAATAGGAAATAAACACATCAAAAAAAAGAAAAAAAAGGGAGTGGTAAAGGAGAAAGATAAAATTTGAAGTATATTCACAGTCTGTAATTCAGAAAGGTTGTGTGTTCCTTTATTTTTCCTGGTATTTGAGAAAATAATTGAATGGAATAGAAAAAAGGTATGTCATGTTATTTTACTCATTTAATTCTAAGCAATCAGCCCACCTACCAAATCCAGTCTAAATAAAAATAACTCTGGTAAACATCCCTTATTAAAAATGACTAAATAAATAAAATGAAAAGTAAAATTATAATCAAGACATAAAGGAAATTAAACATAAAATTAACAGTAGAAATAAAGATGTTAATATTCACCATAATAATAGGGGGTCTAAAACATTAACATATACACCATTCAAGCACTGGTACCAAGTAAGTCATTTTTTTTGTAGTAAAAATTCCCAGGAAAGGTGTAATAAAACTGTCAGGCTGAGGTCAAGTACAAAGACGTGAACTAGCTTGAATGGTCAGTTATCTAGAAGATTTTTAATGGTCCTATATGAATACTGTAGTATAAATCCAACAAATAGTAAAATATAATAAAAAATAACAGTCTCAGTAATAAAATTCTCACTATCTGTATATCTGGCTTACAATCTTTGTAGTTGGTAGAAAAATAGATTTTAATAATTCAGATACTATTCAAAAGTCTTATAAAAGTACTAATTGATATGTATTGTAATTTATTGGGTTATATTGGTTAAATTGTAATGATAAAGAATGTAGAAACAAGACCCAAAAACCTCCTCCTTTTATACACACTGAGTTCCCCAATGATTCCCTTGATGTACCACCCAATACACAGTTAATGACGCCTCCAAACAACTAATAGACATGCCCATCAACATTTCCAGTAACCCATGACATAATTAGAAGAGTAACAACTGTCAAAATCCTGTATTAATAAGGAAAATCCATCAAAATTAAAGAATAAGATAAAAAGAGAGTATATGTGTATTAAATAATAATATAAAAGACTAAAGAGGAAATTTTTAAGTTTAATAATAGCTTAATAATAAGGGAGATTCACTGTAAAAATAATGGGGCAAATCCTGACATTATACTATGTGAAATTCCCATTCAAAAATACCCAATATTGACTGAGAAACCACCCAAAAACTTAAAAAAGAGCGTGAGATGTGGGGTAACTACATGCAGTCCTTGGCAGGCGCTTGCACGGGTAAATCCTTGACTAAATTTAGGCAAATTTAAGTGTGGTAGTGAAATAAGGCGCCAAGAGTAAGGTTATTAATGAAATTAGTGCATATAAACAAGGTCAATGCTTTATTACTTAAGCTAGGACACTAAATAAGCGCCTGTTGCCTATTTTAGTGTGTTTCCCCACAGTGGGCCTAGAATGTGGGGTAATTATAGTGTGAAAAAGCTAACTTTGCTAAAAATGAAGCTATTCAAATGGGAAAAAAGCAGGCAGTATGTGGCCAGTACACAGAAGCCATTTCTGGCATAAAAAACACCAAATTTGAAAAGTGTTATTTTCATGCATTTAAATAGCCAAATCAATAGTCCTAAATGAGACAAATTGATCTGTCAAAGCGCATTTTTGATATTCTCAAATTTATGGCGCATATAGTCAACTTTTAAGTGAAATAAAGCGCATTTCTTGTTTTTTGCATAAAACAGTGAAAATAACAGCTTTAAGTGTACTTAAAAATTATGTAGCCTTATACTTAAGGTTCTTAAGATTACCATAACATATTCCAACTTAATATTAAGTACATAAGACTTATAAAAGGTGGATATATGCATGTATATAAGGTGTTATAATGGCATATTTTGTATATTATCATAATTTTACTTATGTATACTGTTTGTATTATCATTCCCATGTATAGTTCATGTGTTTAACATAACTTATAAGTACTTTTTACTCAGTCCTGGGGATATACAGGCTGACAAAAACAGTGTGTTTGTACCTCAACATTCCCTTTTTTGAGAACAGGTATTCCATTCATGCACTCCATCTCCTTATCATTACTAGTTAGCACCTGTTACACACATGACCATATCTTGGTATGAATTTGGGGTTTTTTTGAACTCATGTTTGAGACCCCTAGACCCAAGTCTGCTATTTATCATGGTATCTTGGAATAGAGCTTTGAGACTGAATTCCACCAGGCATGTATGGTAATGTTTGAGACCCCCTAATATATAAGGTAAAACTTTAGCTGAAAAGACCTACATATTTTCTATTGAGGCCCAATGAAATCAGGTTTAAATTCTGAGAAAAAGCTTCAGTTCATTTTTAAATCCCACACAAATGTTGAATACTCTTGATAAGTGCAACCCACATGGTACATCACTTCAGATTGTTGTGGCTCATTATTACTAATTGACCCATCTCAAAGTACCAACACAAATAATCAGCAGGTGGTTCTGCCTTCTCTCCTATCAATGTTCCTCTCCCTTATAAAAAGGCTTTTAAGCTTAAGGTTACCACCACTCTCAATTGTCTTCTATCTTGAGAATTCTCCCTACCTCCTCCTTCTCTTAAAAGTAAACTTTTTTGTTGCCTTAGGTGGTGATTTCTACATGAATATATGTCTATAATAGATGTGCAAATAGTCTTTGTCCTCATATTTCAAGCCACTTGTCAAGTGAAATTGTAAGATAATAAAAAAGAAATAAAAGAAGAATTTCCCTCTTATTCCCTTGTATGTACAGTGGCCTGCCAAAAGTCTGTGAACAGCATTTCTGTGTATTTCCATATTTTGCACTGAAATTTCCTTACATTTCACCATTCCGTTCATCTTCTCATGACAACCATTCACTGATCCTCATCCTTTTTACTCGTCAAGAATTATTTTTTTTCCCACTCCCTACCTTTATCACAGCTTCATACATCAAACCCAAACCTTTTGCTTTCATGAAAACACTTCCAAAGTCCTCAATGCATGCAACTAAACTTTTGTCATCTTACCCACACTCGTCCAAGCCTTATCCTACCTCATATCTGCCTATATTCATTGATATTTCTCCTATAAATCATTTTTTGGGTCATTCTTTCTTTTCAAGAGTAAATTTGAATGAAATTTGATCATTCCATAGGCATGATTGGGAAATTTGTGAACCATGGCACTTAGGGGGGAATCAGCACAAAAAATTGATTATCTTTTTCCATCATTTTTCTTTAAACTTTCGCTATTGAGAAGTCATTCTGTGATATCTAGGCTATGTTCAGGTAAGTATTTCACCTGTCTGCAAAAATTCTTAGGTGTAGCTAAAAAAATTGCTTTTTGGATTTTGAATTTTTCTTCATGTTATTTCAGTTATTTTGTATTTTTAGTATGTTAGATTGATTAGAAACATGCTTTTGAACCAAAATACAAAACTTGATGTTTTTCTGAGCAATATTGAGTGAGGAACATTAAAAAAAGAGCATTCACGGACTTTTGACAGGGCACTGTACCTCTCTTGACACTTTCTGTTAGTCTTCATCACTGCGTTTTAAGGCTTCTTCAATTCCTCTTCACTCTGTTTTGTCCCCATACTTTAAAAAAAAAACTCCAAGAAATTTCCATCACTCTACAGATGTCACTTTTACCTTTTGTTTCTTTTAAGTTTATTTTTTCTTTCTCATTAAACTGTATCTTAGTCAATGTTCTCAATTTACTTATAGAAAGCTTTTCACTATACCATAGGGCTAAAAACTACTCAAGCATGTTTGCTAATACTAAGAAAAAGAAAACCATTGGCTAGCTGTAATCCACAAAAAGAACAGATTTGACTTGGATCACAATCAAAAAACAGCTGGCGAGAACAAAATTAGAATACAGTATACATTTCCTTCAAAATTTCTTACTTAAATTTTGGGTGCTAACCAGGAGCTCTATTTTTCATATTTAAGGGAGATAGAAGATTGAAGAGCTTATAGAGTTATTCTAATTGATGCATGATTTTTTTTTTGTTCCATATTCAACACATCATTTTTATGAATATTATTTATCAGATGAAGACTGATATAGCCGATGTTATCAGTGTTGTGTGGCCAAGTGTATGAAGATGAGAAGTACGTGGTGAATGACATATTGCATACGGATGAATGAGTGGGTATAAAAATCTTGGTCTCACTTTCTGGCGGTAGAAAATCAGAAATCGATGGAACGACGATCAGCATCTTTGTCACGTGGCCAGCTCAAGCGTCTGAAGCAGAAGCAGAAGCTCAAGCCAAACGGCATCCCAACTGCGAATTACAAGCAAGACAACGACGATAATCTCGGAGATGGTCAGGGTGGCGACAAGGGCACCCAGAACGATGTTGAACTCAATGATCATCATCAACTAAATTCCAATCTAAACAATCACCATTCCAAAGACTCCCCCCCTCCTTCGTCTCTTGATGTTCTCCTTTCTATTGAAGATGACGATTCATCTTCTATTTACGCCGATGTTTTTGCAAAGTTTCTTCCACAGGATGATGACAACTTGCAATCCGTACATTTAATTCCTTCTTCTGAGCTTCATTTCTTTGGCTTATTCCTTTTTTTTCTTTTTTCTTTTTTCTTTTTTCTTTTTCTTGATTCTTCTCTCTCTCCAGTTAGATCAAAATGGCGTCAAACCTGAGGATCCTGCAAAAGGACAAGTCATCTACTCTGACGATGAAATGCCTTCAGAGTACATTTCAACCTTTGTCTTTACACTTGTTTTTGTTGGTCATTCACTCCACTCACTTTTATCCTTGTCTCTGTCTCTAGTGCTGATTCCGACGCGCCTGTAGTTGAAATATCAAAACGCAAACAGCGAAAAATGGCCAGGCTTTCTGTTGCAGAGCTCAAGCGGCTGGTCAAAAAACCGGAGGTAGTTGAATGGGTCGATGTAACAGCTCAAGATCCAAAATTACTAGTGCAACTTAAGAGCTATCGTAATACTGTACCTATTCCTGCTCATTGGAGCCAAAAGAGGGATTATCTACAAGGCAAAAGAGGAATCGAAAAACCTCCCTTCCAACTTCCAAGTAAATCTTTTTTTGCTTGTGTTCTCTCGCTTCTTGGCATTTAAACATTTTTTTCATAGGTTATATTGCCGAAACTGGTATTGCTACTCAAAGAGATGCTATTAAGGAGAAAGAATCTGAACAATCTCTTCGTCAGAAAACCCGCGAACGGGTTCAGCCTAAGATGGGGAAAATCGACATCGATTACCAAAAACTTCATGATGCCTTTTTTAAGTACCAAACTCCTCCCCCAATGACTGGCTTTGGTGAAATGTATCTTTTTCCAGCTATATTTTATAATTTGATAATCTGTGTGCTGATTGTATTCTTCTTACCTTTTTGACAGGTACTACGAAGGCAAAGAATTTGAAACGAAATTAAAAGAAAAGAGACCTGGTGATTTATCCGAAGAGCTGAAAGAAGCGCTTTCCATACCTCCCCTCGCTCCTCCTCCTTGGCTAATAGCTATGCAAAGGTACGGTCCTCCACCTAGCTACCCCAATCTCAAAATACCAGGGTTAAACGCACCTATACCTGAAGGAGCTCAATGGGGATATCATCCCGGTGGTTGGGGCAAACCTCCGATTGATGAGTATGGCCGACCACTCTATGGTGATGTATTTGGGCAAGCAATTAAGTACGATAACACAGCGGTGTGTGATTTTCTTTATTTCTTCAATTTTAAGCGATTAAACACCGTTCAATTCTCATTTTGTTTTATGATATTGGTAGTTGGGCGAGCCTGTCTCTAAAGAATTATGGGGAGAGCTTGAATCTGATGAGGAGGAAGAGGAAGAAGACGAGTCCGATGAAGACTTGGATGAAGAAGGTGGCAAAGCTGGTGTTCCAGGAGACGGCACTCAGACACCGTCTGGACTCGAGACACCATCAGGCCTGGCGTCTATTACTTCAACCGTGCCTGGAGGATTGGAAACACCAGACTTTTTGGAGTTGCGCAAGAGAAGAGAGGGTACAGTGGCAACAGAAGCGGATAGCGATGGTCCTAAGTCCCTCTATCAAATTATCCCAGAAAAAGAAACAAAAATTACTGGGATTATGGGAAGTGACAAAGCATATGATGTGCGGGGCATATCCCAGCATGGTGCCAACGTAGCGATGCTGGGGCAGGAGAATCGTGGAATGAAAGTAAGTGATTATCTACTAACAAGAGTAAACTTAGATATTCAAAAACGGCACTGTACTGATCATGCATTTGGAAAATTGTAGCGGAAACTCGGTGGTGTAGATGTTGCTCTTGATCCCTCTGAGCTTGAGGGACTTTCTGAAGAACAACTTCGGCAACGGTATGAAGAATCTAGGCGGGCATCAGGAGGTCCAGGGAATCAGCAGGGTGGTCGGGAAGATTTATCGGATCTTGTTGCCCAAGAAGCCGCTAAGAGAAGGGGTAAATTAGATGCTACCAAGGGTAGCAAAGATCGAGACAAAGAAAAGTTTAGGTTTTGATCCTCAAATACAACCCAAAAAAAATGGAATAAGAAGTATATGTATACAGAGCTATCTAGATGCCCTGATCCTCTACCGATACCGAATAATGAATTGTTCTATAGTTCAAGTTGCACCCATCTTTTGTCTTTTGGATAACTGCCAATGTTTTAAAGTAAGATAGATGTGATTCTTGTAATTTACGGCTTCCTTGGCCCGAACTGAGGAAGAATAATGATTTCACCAGGAGAACATTACAGTAACAAATTTTTTATTTGAAATTTCGTTCGGCTATGTATATGATTATATGTGCGTAATATTTTTGGAAACCAGTACCTATGGCCATCTGCGGTACAAATGGGTCTATCCTCAAAAATTCTCAAAAATTATCTTGGGTAGCGGAGATGTTAAATTTAAGTCATTTTTGCCATCTCTTTTGTTTACGCTAATTTGAGTGTAAATTATGGAAAAAACATATTGGTCAAGAATGGGAAGTACTTGATAGAAAGTCCCAAGCTGTCACTTTCAATCATATATACACAACTTGATTCTACATATAAATGTGACTTGCTGTTAAATTGATTAATGAGTAAGCTTATCTCTTGAGACATAATGATTCCATAATTGAAATCGTCAAACAGAGATTTTTTTTGTTTTTTGTTTTTTATAAAAAAAAAACAAATGACTAAAAGAATAGAGAAGAATAAAATAGGGAGCTCTGAAGTTAAGAAATATGACATTTGAATTTAATAGGAAGTCACGTGGACTTTTTTGTAAAATTTTCTTGGTGAACTTGAAACATATCTATCAATCACTGGGCCCTGGTAGATTATAAAATGCAATAATACAATAAATATCCACTATAAAATATATATAAGCCAACATTGGTCATCATTATAAGGATAACCTTCTTCTCAATAAATTGAAAGAGTATGAAATAATATCTTTTGAAAAAATCAAAAGAAATATCAAGTAGTCAATCCCACGCTTAATAACTTGATTTTTTTTTTTTTTTTTTTTTTTTTTTTTTTTTTTTTTGGTAAAGGTATGATATCGAAAGTTAAGTAAAAAAATATTTTAGCCCACGAACATGAGAAGAATTGTTAGATTTTCTTAAGTAAAAATACCTTATTTTGAATACCTTTTGGGTTGGGTAGTTGTTTCATCTTCAGAAGTGCTATGAGGTTATGAGATTTTACATGAGAATATATCATCCATAAAAGATGTAAAACTTGTATAATGAGGTAGATTTTCTAAACAATATATACCTTTGCTTTTCTTGAAACTTTAAATGAGTCTTTTGAGTTATTTTATCTAGCTTCCATGCTGAGTACTCGTGTCCTGAGCTGAACACGATTTCCATATCTTCCAAGGTCCGCCCTTTAGTCTCTGTAATTGGATGCAAAACAAGGAAAAGGGAATCATTTAAAGGAGATCTTGAATAGATAAAGATATCTTTGAAAAAAAAAATATATATATATAAAAAATAAAAATAAAAATAAAAAGTAAAAGAAGTAACTTACCTGGAAAGCAGAATATAACGTGGATGGTCATGGCTACGCAAAATGCAGTAAAAATGAAGAAAGTCTTTTTTAAAGAAATTATTAAAAATAAGTTAGACCCGGCGTATTGCTAGAAGAAAAATTCACTAAGTTACCCTGTATTGTATATGCTCTAAAGCGGGTGGGGCAGCACTTATGAGAGAGGTTAAAAGATATTTGATTGACATTCAACCTTTTAAGTAAAATAAAAGAAAGATGTTTGAATTCAATATTATGCTTACTATGCCAGTGTAAAGTTAAAGAGCCAATTTGAAGCTGTCGATAGTGAGACTGCTTTACCGCGGATGCTCATAGGAAATATTTCACTGGGATATGTCCATGAAACTGGGCCCCAGCTCATAACAAAGGAACACACTAATTTTTGGGGTTTCCCCGAAATTTGTGAACTGAGTCAACTTTACCTTGAGCCAGGAAAAAAAAAAAAAAAAGAAAATACCATAAAGATAAGAGCAAATCATGATTCCATAGGTTACACTTTGGTGACCAGTGATTAACCATGAGGTGGTGCCGTCATGAGAATCGCTATCTACAGAATGTCCATATATTCCCATCAAAGTGCCGACGAGAAAAAGTAATGAACCCTGCACAGTAATAATAAAGGTGAAAGCTATTAATTATTTTTACATGATATCTTATACTTTTGGTTTACCATTAGAGTAGATCCAGTAATTAGCAATGGTTTACGTCCCCAACGGTCAATATAGACTGAAATATACATATTTTTTCTTCAGCCAAACATAAACGTAACGTTATTATTTGATGATTACCAAGACTAACGGATAGCAGGAATCTAAATTTTAAGAAATTTTTAACCACTAAAAATTCAAATGTTTTTTTTTTTTTTTTTTTTTTTTTTTTTTGGATTCTTTTAAATAGTATTCTTACGGTGAAAAGAACGTTAAGGATATATTGCACAGTTGATGCCATCAAGTTACCTTTTCGTCCAGACACGCCAGCTGATTGAAAAATAAAAATAATGTAATACCTAAATTTAGACAAATGAGCAGATATATACCGACGAGTCTTTGTGAACCTTTCATAGCTGTGTTGCTAGTTGAAATTAAGAGCCTACATCATCACATTCATTCCTATTTGTCATGATAGTACATAAATATATTAAAAATTTTCATCAGTCATTGAGATCAGCTTAGGTCTTACTTGTTGGATCATTCAAAACTTACCAGTCATTTGAGACCAAGCTTGTACAGAGCATCCTAATACAACTCTGCGGAAGATTCCGGGTTTAAACAAGTCTTTATAACTCTTGGAACCTTTTTCACGCTCAAACTTTATCTGACTTGCAATTTGCTCTATTTCTAACATGACTAAAGGGTCATTCACATTTCCCCCAGCATGAACATCGGCTAATATTTGCTCCGCTTCTTTTTGCCGGCCTTGGTTCATTAACCATCTTGGAGATTCAGGAAACTGGGAAAAGTGGATGGGTAAGGGTCGAGTATTGATTTTATGTAAGATGACAAACTTTTGTCATCCCAAAAGCTAGCACAATCGCAGGTATCACTAATTGAAAAAAAAACCCCCTATTTAAGTGCATGTTGAGGCTTTCGGATGAACAATATTGACATGAAAATCTGATGAAACTCTTACTTTGAAATCCCCAAGGAATTCTAAAGGAAGCTGCTCCATCAATATAACTACACCCGACTGGATTTAAAAAGACAAAAGACAAAAAAAAAAAAAAAAAAAAAAAAAAAAAAAAAAAAGGAAGGAAGTAAAGAATACGAAAAAAAATTTAAATTTAAAAAATACTTGTTTTGTGGAAAACAAGTGTTATACTAACCCTCAACCAAATATCTTTTTTAATAATAATAATAATAATAATAATAATAATAATAATAATAATAATTGGTTTCTTCCTTTTTAAAAATATTCCAGGAGGACTAAATATCAAAATAATATTTAAAATTTACTCAATCAAAACTCCCCAGGTTGTAGCCCACTGATAAAGAGAAACTATTCGCCCTCTTATTTCAGGTCTGGTGATTTCTGACAAATAAATTGGTACTTTTTTTTTTTTTTTTGAAAAGTCATTAGATTGAAATAAAATACAAACCGGTACAATGCATGTATCAATTCTTTCTGAGCTGGAACGAAAAAAAAAAACATACTAATGGCTGATTCTATTCCGACGCTGATTCCAGAAATAACTCGACCTAAAATGAGCATAGAAAGACTCTGGGAAGCGCACTGCAATGTGCATCCTAAAATCCAGATTATTGCAGCAAGAACAATGGTCTTTATTCTACCTATTCGATCTGCCCACCAGGCTTCAAAACAACATGATTTTAAGATTTATTCTAGAATTTAAAATAGGGAAAACATGAAAGAGAAAAAAAAAAGGAAAGGAAAGGAAAGGAAAGGAAAGAAAGAAAAAAAGAAAAAGAAAAAAGGAGAAAAAAGAGAGAAAAAAAAGAAATACGATTTGTAAGTGCTCCAATAAGTGAGCCCGCTGGCATGGATGCAGTGATACTTCCTTGAAGGTTACTTTTAACAATGTAATTTCCAGAACCGTTTGCAGCAAGTTGCTAAACCATTGAACATGCTGGCTCAATCTGATTGAAATTAGAAAGAGGGAAAATTACATGGCAAATGACCTACTCCAAAGGTCTTTTGATAAGATGGATTGTCAACCACACCACTCATAGTGGACAAATCTAAACCAATTCTGAATTTTACAAAAATCAAATATTATCAAACGTATTAATTTCCACTTGTACTTTTCCAAAAACATCTTACAATCCACCTCCGATTGCTGCGAATGCTCCAATGGCATAAGCATTAGTAAAATATTTTGGCATGATAGAGAAGTCTTGAAATTTGTATAAATTGTATCTTGTTTTAAATTTCAGATAGGTCCAATATAAGCAATAAGGGAAAGAGATGAAGTATTTTTGTATGGAAAATTGGGACTTCTTTTTGAAAATTAAATTAATGTTGAATGGATCAGCTATTTTATAGGGATGTAAGGCTACTGGCAGAAACAGAAGTCAATATAGAGAATATCAATCAATGTTAAAAATTAATGCATACGCGCAGAAAACAAGGAGCAGTGAGAGAAAAATCTAACTAGGTAGGGTGATAGGTGGGGAACAGAGGAATCTGCTAGTTTAGTGAATAGTTGTAACAGGTTTTGACTGCGGGTGATTTCTTAGAGTAATAAGTGTGACAAACATTAATCATTTTTTTTTGTAAAGTTAAGGGTAGTAGGATACCTGCGATATATTTTTTCTTCCTAATGTTTTAATCATGGATTAAAGGAGCCTTAAAGGATAGATCTCCATCTTAAACTTCAGGATCTAGTGATACAGTTAATCTTCTTCTTAGTTGTTACCCCACTTGTGCGAAATGAAGAGCTATATTGCGGGAACATCTTATACGACGTGCAAAAAGGTGTGGATTAGCAAAAATCCACATAAGATTTGGTTACCTACGGTTGCAGTTTTTGATTAAATCAACGCATAAATTTTAATGATAGGTAGACAGACTTCTTTTGAAGCCCTTTACAAACAATCTTGAACCATTAAAATCAAGATTTATGCGATGATTTGGGTAAAAAGTAAAACTTCAGGTAAATCAATGTGATTTAGATTTTTACTAATCCGCGCCTTCTTGCGCGCTGTGTTAGACCACTAAAACTCGATTTTTCATCTACAGCTATACAGCCAAGTCACAAAAGCTTGCGGAATTTTTGAGGAAAAAATAAAAGTTTCGCCTACAAAAAAATGATTTGCCAATTCAAAAGGAAGTACCCCCGACATATTCCGACCCTTTTGAGTAGGCAATATTTTTTGGTAAGAACTTTTTTTTTTTTTTTTTTTTTTTTTTTAATTTTATTTTTTTCTTCAAAATTTCCGCAAGCGTTTATGACTTGGCTGTACTCATGGATAGACTTATATTTCCACACTTGTTTACATTTGTTGAAGCCACAGGCCGTTTTCCTTTTCTTTGGTCTACCAGCCCCACCATCTCCTGGTACAATTGCTCCATGAACTCCTCACTTTCAGTTTCTTTTTATTTCTTTTTTACTTTTCTCTTTTTTATTTACTTAATATCTCCTAAGTGCACCTTTTAGTCATGAAATCTTTGTACGCTACAATTTAAATGGTTTGGTGTTTCATGCCTGAATCAGCGCGTGACGCTAAGAAGTAAATAAATAAATTATTACAGCATATGGCCTGTAATGAATTTTAAGTTTCCGCATTTTGTGTCTCCGAAGTTCTCCACTTTAGCCTCGCATTCAGTTTGAAGATGATCACCATTGACATCTAAATTTTTGCTAACTGCCCCACTTAATTTCTAACACTATAACACTATAACACTATAATACTATCTCTCTTCCACTTTATCAGTTGGGTAATGTCAAGCTGTTCGAGTTATCATTATTTCACTAAGATGCCTTTAACTTTACCTCTATCATAGCGTTCTACCACAAGTTTTACCTAGTCACATTTAATTTTTGGATACTGTAGTTTTTTTCAGATCTTATCAACTTTATCATTGATTGATCTGGAGTTTCTGTTACCGCTAAGTTGGATAAGGTTGTGGAAATATTGATAATTTTTTATTTTTTGATTCACCAAAAAAAAAAAAAAGATTTCCTTATTCAAAAGGGAGTAGTCCCGACCCATCCCCAGCTCATTTGAATGAGCAAATCATTTTTTGTTAAAGAAAACCTGTTTTTTTTTTTGAAAAAAATTCTACAAGCTTTTTCAAACTTAGCTTAACAGTGGTCAGAAATAAGTCATCATCACTACTGATTTTTTTTGGCATTTTTTTTGTTCACTTCGTTGCTTTATACCACCACAATCACATGTATACTTACACTTTGGCGCCTCAATACTGACTCAAGTACATCCCAGGTTCAATTCGGTTGGTAATTTTTTTCATTCCTTTCATTGATACAATTCTTTTTACCCCTGTGGTGCTCTAGCATCAGGCAAGTACTTGGATCTTCAGTTTTATGGATTTCATAAAGCTGGAAGTGTGGTGTTTCAGTTAGGAAAGTATCTGCTTTTTTTATGGTTAAAATTGTTGTTTAGATTTCATTTTGGGATGAGTGAAATTGATTGTATCTTTGTTCTTATTTCATATTTTATATTTCATATTTCATATTTCAAATTTATTTTCTTTTGTCTAATTTTATTGGTGTAAATAACTAGTTGTGTTTCCCGCAATTATCCAATAGTTTCTTGGCTTTAGTTTTTTTGTTTATGATCATATGGGGATGCACTGGCTACCTAATTAGCCTTAGATTATAGACTTTTTTTCTCTTTCTAATGGTACTGTTTATGCCAATTTATATTACCGAGTCAAATTTTATAGTATTTTTCTGTAATAAATAGGGAGTGTCAAACATTACCCTAAGTGCCATTCAAGAACACCCCCGAAAAGGTACCAAGTATTTCATTTTAAATAAAAGTACACTGGTGAAGAACAGGTGTACATCAACAGCATGTTTGTCCCTTAACAGGCCATCTGTTGGGTACATCCAAGCCTTTCAAGCACTTCATCCCCTTAACTTGATTAGTCAGCATTAGGTAAACACATGCCCCCACAATAATCATTTTCTTCACCTAATCATTAGGGGCTCATTTATACATGCACAAAGTCTTAAGGCCCCACTAATATCATACTACAACCCTTAGTTCTTCCCATCCTTGATTACTCCCACCCTTAATTTCCCCCCCCAAATACTAACATGAGTCCTTCAATTTGTCAACAGCTTCAAACAACCACTAATGCTCTGGCACTTGATCTTATGGTTTAGTCTGAAACAGATTCTCATGCTGAATTAGATTTCATTTATATGAGTCATATGTTAGAGTACTTCTACCTTACTTCCCAAACACCTTCTATTCACCATCAACCACAATATCCACTCCAAAAAGTTTCTTAGATTCCTGAAATTAGCTTTTGACAAATTTTCAAAAATACTTATCATGGTTTTAAATGGCTACATGACTTGGTCCATGATCATTCCATTTTCCACAACAACTTTCATTTCCCACAGCAGGATCCTGTAATACAAAGCTGTGTGGCACCATGCTGATTTGGCTCAAGTGGGAATGGCGCTGCCATAACTTGTCTTGAGAACCTCTTCAGTTTAAGTCATGGAAAAGTAAATCCATACCCTAAGAAAGCCAAGAAATCCATCTGTTATCTTCAATATCAAATCCTGCAATAGCCCACTAAGGAGGTTAGACTGGGAGACTCTCAGCTCATGCAAAACAAAGGATTCCCTGTATGTATTGGTTTTATTGATGGCAAAACCATCCCTTTCAGCCAAAATCATGAAAAGGATAGAAATAATTATTTTTATCAGAAAAAGAGTTCAGTGCTTACCTATAACTTACATGTTTGTACTTTAATTACTGATCCTCTCTTATTTTTTCATTGTTCAAGTATTCCATCACTCTCCAAATAATTTGTGGTATGAAAGAGGGCTTCAAACATTACCATATATGCCTGGAAGACTTCAGTCTCAAAATAACATTTCAATATTCCATCATAAATGGCTGACTTGGGGTTAGACATGTCAAACATGAGGTCAAATACTTTCTAATATTGCACCATTTCTCCAACCAAAATTCAGCCCAACAATAAATATATTCTCCCAATCCACTGTGCATTGAATTTCTGCACCACCACCGCCAAATCATCCTGTTTGGTTTTTTCATCAACAAAACAACTGACTCAATTTTTTGTATTTTTTATTATATTACCTTGATCTTTGCTCTCAATTTATACTCTTCACTTTTGAAACTATACCACTTGTAATTCATTTCAAACTCATCGGGAATCAAGTTAAGGCTTGGATTCTTAGTCTCAATAAAAATTTCAATGAAGAAATAGCTCAGATTTATGAATGATCTGGAAAGCTTGTAAATGTTGAAGGTATAGTGAGAACTCTTAACAGTATTATTGCTTAACCTTTTCCTTCAGATCCTCCTGACACACAAGTTAAATTTTTATCAATCTGTGCAAATAAAAGTTCTCTCATCCAATAAATCCATTCTTTTCAACATAGGAATTAGAAAATTTGTGTGATAGGATAAATTTTGTAATATAAGTGACTAATTGTCCAAATTAAGGATTTTATCCAAAATTTATATCTCTGTCAGCTTTAAAACTAATGTAAGAGGCTTGATTTTTTAATTTGAATGTCCAATATTGAAAATTATGGATGAAATACTAAATTTAAACCATTGAAAGTTTAAAATAAGTGTAAAAAGCTCACTTTTGGAGTATAAGAGTTCAATAATAAAAATTATTGATGAAATTCATTATTTTTACCATCAGCATTAGAAAATCAGTGCAAGAGTCTTTCTTTTGGAGTGCAAGACTTCAATAATGCTAATTATGAATGAAATCTATTATTTTCACCATTGAGAGTGGGAAATAATAGAAAGAGGTTTATTTTTGGAGTATAAGAGTTCGATGATGAAAATTGTGGATTAAATCTATTATTTGCACCATTAGCAGTAGAAAATCAGTGTATGAGGACTGCTTTTGGATGATAAGAGCTCAATAATGCAAGTTATGGATGAAAGCTATAATTTTCACCATTCAAAGTTGAAAATTAATTTGGGACACTTTCTTTTTTAATGTAACAGTCACTTCCATCAAAATTTCCAGGGGTAGGTAGATTGGCACAATGCACTGCAGCAGCACATATGTAATTTAAGCCTAGCTCAAGTGTAAGTCAGAAGAATAAATGTCTGCTATTTGAGTATAACACTATGAAAGTCTTTTCAGAAGGGCTGCAATATGATTTTAGAGGTGACTTATAGCTTTCTGTAAATTGTACTGTGCATATATGAATTAGTGTCTAAAGATTATGTAAAAAAAGATTAAGGTGTGGGAGCCATGTCAAAGAATCTCAGTCCACCAATTATTTCTGCCAATTTAGTATCACCAAATAAGCTACCATAATCATCTATGTTATTCAATAAAATCTCAACTAAATCTTGGAAAACTTATTTCCATGACCATTCAGATCAAAGTGATTTACCTAGAGAGGAGAAACCACAATGGCCATCATGAGGAACATCATACATTTCTTGTAAACAAAATTGAAGTGCTTCAGGAATAAGGTGAGATCAGGTAAGGCTTTATGGGAATTTTCTGATGTTGTGGCCAAGTTGGGAACAAGAACTGCTTTAGAAAGACTCTTACAGTTGCCTTTCTGTAAGCAGAATCCAAGGGAGTTGGATAAACAAGAGAAATGGGTTTTCAATTAATTAAGCTTAAAAGTCTACTTGATGAGAAGAGTTTTTTTTGAGTTATTGGATTTGTTAAATTGAGGATGATGATGACCTGTTTAAAATAAAAAAAATACTGAAATGAAACAAAAAGTGACACCAGAAATAGTATCTTTCAAGAAAGTAGTTTATATGCTTTTATACTTTATGAATTAGATAGAGAAATTAATAAATTTGAGTCAACAAGGATGAGAGCCATCTAATGGTACCCTATATGTCAATATTTTTATAAGGAATTCTTGAGTTATGATAAATATTGTTAAATTATAAAAAAGACCCTTATACTCAAAATTAATTTGTCAAAAATAAGTAAAGGACTAAGCCATTTTCCTTTTCATATGATTCTTCTCCTCTAGGCCTTCCTAAAAATACCCTACATGTATATGCCCTACAATAATCCAGTGATCAAGTAGCATAATCAATTCAAAAACCAAATTTTGCCACAGTGACAGAATTTTTCCACTACACTTTGCTTTTGCACTGGAAAATAACTGGAGCAAAATGGAGCACACCAGAGGACTGGAGAACAGTGGCCATTCTATGAGCAAACTACTCCACCAATAATACTGAAAAACACTAAGAAAACAGCAAAATATGATAAAAAACCATCAAGACAAAAATATAAAGAAACATTAGGGCTATCCAATGATAATAGTCACCTTCCAAAATTCCAAAATTCCAGCCTGATAACTCAAAAAATAACTACTAATCTTCCAAAAATCAACCCAAGAGAGCCCCAGTAAGTACCTAAAAGATAGAGAATCACCCTAAATATCCAATAAAACCATATTCCTCCATTAAAACTAGAAATCCTTCAAATGTGACCACATTTTCTAATAATAAATAAGTCCACATTGAATTTTAAAAAAAACACTTTCTTTTTGATGAAAATATCCACATAGACCACATAAAACCCAAAATAATCCAAAATCCAGGAAATAACATAATCCATAAAAAATTGACACCATAGGGCCTACCCTTATTTTGAGTGCAACACTGCACTTTCTTGAACTAACCAAGCATTTTATCTTTGGTTTAGAAAGGTACTCAAAACCTCATGGGTCTCAGGACTCAACTTTAAGTTTTTTTGGATGGCCTAGTGTATAATTCAGAAATTTTGGCTCTAGGATTTTCTTAATGGTCTTTCCATGAGAAATAAAATGTAATTGGCCTTCAATCTCTTACTTTTGGTACCCAGGTATATTGTTGTAAAACTCTTCAAGTATTGAGAGAATATTACTGATTTATATTTCTTGGGATCCTTAAATTTTTACTGTAGAGATTTTTGAAGGATGAACCCACAACTGTTTATGAAAGAGAGAAATAAGGAGCTGTGCATGATTTTAATTCAAAATTTCTTTTATTTGATGGAAAAATGGTAGACCCATGGTGGTGCTAAAATTTTTGGTGCATTGAGAAGATTTTGGTTGAAGAAGTTTTGATTTTGGATATTCATGATTAACCTTTTTTAATTCTGCGTGTGAGATATAGTAAAAGACCCATATAAGTCATAGATAATAGATTAGCAACAGAGAGTGAGAAATGTTAACTTTTCTATCTGAACTGATACCAAAATCTCTCTTGTTGCTTTAGAAGACTAGTAGTTGTGTTATCAATGATATTGGCCCTAATGTTTTAGGATTGACTAGTGATAGATAGAATTAATCTGGATGTCACAGATTCTAAATCTCCAGTTAAAAAAATTAGCCAATTTTTTATAGCAGCATGTTTGCCTTTGATTTAAGATGTAACTAGATTATAAAAGTGAGTAATGTGCCTAGTGCATGCCAAAATAAACTGCTCCTTATGAAACAGCCATTGGGTCTCCAAGTAGTTTAAGATATCATGAGAGCATAATTCATAGATTTTTCTAATATTTGAATTTGATTATAATCCATCAAATGAGTTCAAAACACACTTTAAATTTGATTCAAGAGTTTCACACTCTTTT
Source organism: Hemileia vastatrix (assembly GCA_030280995.1). NCBI lineage: Eukaryota > Fungi > Basidiomycota > Pucciniomycetes > Pucciniales > Zaghouaniaceae > Hemileia > Hemileia vastatrix. The sequence goes on from JASXTE010000012.1 coordinate 14,629,040, forward strand.
TCAGAAGTGAAATTATTTTTTAATTTTATAACAATTCTGTTTTTGATGTTCCAGGCACACAATAATCATTTTGAGTTTGGAAAGTGAGTCTCTATGGCTGAAATAAATTCTTTCTCACAATCTGTGATTATTGCACCAAAAGTTTTGCCTTTGGGAAGTAATCTTTTGACATTTTTAAAGGCCAAAATTTATTATCAATGTTTTCTTGATTAAGAAAGACAAAACAGATTGAAAAAGTATGGCAGGTACAAGTTGTTCCTGATACATGTAGCTAAGGCATCTTGTACCTTATTTTCAGTATTCAAAAATTAAAATATTAGTTCTACAAATCTCAAAGTAGAATAATATAGCACTCACCTGTTTCTCTTGTAAGTGCAATTCATTAAAATTACATGATGAAAATCTTGGAGAATTTTGAAATTCTCCTTTGGAGCAAAAAAGGTGAGTAATTTGATTATTTTAATTTAACTTATAGTCATGAAGTATCTCCTCTCTTTTAAGCCAATTCAAGAGGTATTCTATTGAAGTTAGCCCATCCAACTTTTTTTAACAAGAATTATTACAGATATTGTAAATATCACTAGGAAGAAAATTAAGAGTGGGATATTTTGAGCACAAAGAAGTGAGTATGAGATTTTGGTGGTGCACTAGAATGATGAAAATTTTCAACCATATTTTTTTCTCATCAGTCAGGACTATGTCTGAAGAATAAACTGAAAGAGCTTGATCAGTATGAGGATTATGAAAAATTTTCTCATAAAAAAGCTTTCATTTGCTTTCTTGAGGTTTATTTTTGCTTGTATGTATAAGGTCTACTGAAGAGTTAATGATCTTATTACAGAATGACACTTATCACACTACCTAATATAGGGGGTGGACTTGCTAGCAAGTCCTCAAACTGAACTCAGATGCAACTCAGATGGAACTCAGACTGAACTCATACTGAACCCATACCAAACTCTACTTGAACACCCACCTAAAACTGTTCTGCTGAGTGGTGTTAATCCCTGATTGTATGGTTCCTTTATCAATAGCTCAATGTGTGTTCAATCTGTGGTGAGTTTGGGTCCAAGGTTGTGGACTCGCTAGCAAGTCCGCCACCCATATTGTGTGGTGTCAGTACAATAAAAACCACAGAGAAAGGAAAATGTGTTTAAGAATATTAAAATTACTACATTACTCTGAAATTTTTTCAAGGTGGGCTCAGAACAGCTTTCTGGGTAATTTTTTATCAATCATGTAGCCAATCCACATATAAATTTTTCTCTCCATGGACAGCCACATCAAAAACCATTTCTAGTACATATACAAGTACTTCCTAGAAGATGAAGCTTTTTGTCATAATATTTACAGGAATGATGGCAACCTAAAAGAACTTGCTTAACTCTACCCAAATTATCCTGAATTGACAGGATATAAACTGAATTTTCTCCATGATTGTAAGAGAAATATCTGGCAGATTTTTCAGCCTCACCTAAAGTATTATATAAAGCAGTTGGAGGTAATGGAAATTCCATGGCTACTTATTTAAATGCATAAGTAAAAAATCTTATGAATGCTGAGGCAGAAAATTATATTTTCTTAAGGTGAAACTCATTGTAGAGTACCATTGCATAGATCAATAATACATACTATGTGATTCCTAGGATGAAATCAACAGCCAGTGGGAAGTGACATGCCAGGGATACATGACACTAAATTTAGAAAGGTGGTTTCCAATGCAACCAAAAAAACAGTCCACACAAGGTGTCCCTACATTTATTATCTAGGAAGTATAGTCTATTGCCTTTGAGTAGAGCAGATGATGGTATCAATATATAAGAAAAAACCAAATTTAAGAAAATTAGAATTATTTTTGGCAATATGCATCTTGTTATGAAATCTTCTTAAACTAATTATAACATTAGAAGAAAGGTTTTAATCAACTTCCAGTTTGAAGTATTCCATATCTGTCCAATTTGGTAATCCTACTTTTGTATCAAGTTCATTAATAGGTTCAAATGCATAAATACATATTTTTAAAAATTGATCAGCCAAAAAAGTATTGAACAATCCTATAATTTTCCATCTTTCTAAATCATCCTTCATGTGAGTAGAGCTTATATTTTAAGGTAATTAATAGTAGGTATCAAAGTTAGAAATTTTCAATTATTTTAAAGGTATTTCAAAAAACAAAAATAAAGCCACAAATTTGACATTTATTCTCAATAAAAAGGTTTTTTAAGGGAAAATGTAACAAATTTTGAAAAATAATCATTGTTGATTTGGTGGAAAAAAGACATATTTTGAAAATGAATATTTCTAGCTTTGATACCCACTAATAAATACCTACAGTTGGAATAAGAAAATATATTTCATCAAATTATATCATGATAAACTCTGACCAAGAAATTTTTCACTTTTCATTACCAGGTCTCCATCCAAGTCCAATCATAATTCTTCCTAGCATATTTGTATTATTCAACGGTTGTCAAACTAAAGCCATCTGATATAAATTTAATATAAGATTTAATAAATTGATGAAAATTTTATCTTGAGATCCTTCAAATGAATGATCCTCTAAAATAAATTTAGGTCTGTAACTATTACTGGCAGCTGAAACAACAATATCCTTCCCAATAGTAGTTAAGTACTTCATTTTTTCAGGTAATAATTTCAGGTATATTTTTTTCTTACATATCATAGTTTTATGAAAATTAAGATTTTCTAAATGGTAAAAGTAGGCTGGGAACCATTTTTTTTATTCAAGTTGGTTTATGTTTTTGATATGAGAATCTTTTTTCATCAGAATTAGTTGTTTTTGTATCAGATATTTTGATTGAATCATTTGAATAAGTGATTGAATAAAGTGATAAAAGTGATGAAGAAGAAATGTATATTAATTTAGTATTTTTTTACCTGACTATTAATTGAAAATGAACAAAAAAAACAGAAACATTTTCAATTCATTTCTGAAAGAAAAAAAAACTTACCAGAAAGGCTTGGAAACAGTCAGGAAAAATCCTGGCATTTGTTTTGAAGGAATTTAGAAAAAAAAGGATAAAAAGGCTTCAGCAATTGTCTTGGAAAAATTTCCAAGAAAAAAAATGATTTACTGGAAAGGCATAGAAACAGTCAGCAATTTTCCTGGCACTGTTTACAAAGCAGATCAGAAAAAAAAGAAAACAAAAAAAATAAGCAATTTCCTCAGAAATGTGCTGGAAATTTTACCACATTTTTTGAATACAAAATAATAATACTAATAACTAACTGGAAACAATCATAAACAGTCAGGAAACATACTGGCACTGTTTCCAAAGTAATTTGAAAAAAAGGAAAAAATGGCAGCAATTGTTTCAGGCATAGTTTAAGTACAGAGAAGTGAATATCTTTATTATTCAGTTGTCTAGAATATTTTAATGGTCCAGTATGAATAGTGTTGTCTAAAACCAATTAAGTAATAAAATATAATTCAATATAATGGTCTCATTACTTTAATCTCACTTATAATAAATGGTATGCAGCTTACAGTTGGTAGAAAAATAGAACTAATTATTTAAAACAATATTTAAAAGACTTTACTGGTATTAATGAATATGTATTGTATTTTTTGGCTATATATTTGTAAGTTCATGTAAAATAATGTAGAATATAAGCCAAAACCTCCTCCTTTTATACCCATAAATTTCCCAATGTTCCCCCTTGAATTACCAGTCCTTTACACAGCCAATGACTCCCCAATCTAGCAGTTACAAATTTCCAACAACCCAAGGATCAACCAACAACAAAAGAAGAATCATATCACATGCCAAAATACAAAAATAACAGGGGTAAATCCATCAAAATAAGGTGGTGACCAAAAATGAGAGTATATGTGTGAAATTCTTAAAATAAAATACTAAATAACATAAGAAATGACCCAAATATAATTTATAATTAAGGGGGACTAACAGTAGAGATTAAGGTGTTAATTAATACAAATTTATATGTGAAATCCATATCTAAATTTGACCAATATAGGCTGAGAAACCATTGAGAAACCCAAAATAAGATGTGAAATGTGGGGTGACTTAATGCAGACTCTTGGCAGGCACTTGCATGGGTAAATACACTACCAACAATGTTTGTTATGCCACATGGTGTAATGGTGGCTTAATGGTTGCATAACAAGTACATAACAATTAATTTTATCACTAAGGGACGTAAGGATATTTGTCATTTGTAGGGTAGCACAAGTTTGGTATGCTCATTGTCAATTGTCTGGTAAGTTTATTTCCACTCTTTTTGTCTCTTTTACAAATCAATCACATCTCTCCAGCTAATGAATGCTCACCTCACCAAATTCTATTTGGTCTCTTGCACCACCAATTTCAATGTCACGCTCACTTCCAAACTCAAGTCTTTATCTTTCTCACTTTCATTTGGTAAGTCAATCTTCTCATTACATACAAATTTGTTTGATTTAAAAATTTATAATTTATTTTCTGATTTCCTCAATTTCCATCTAGCTACCTTTTAATACTAGTCTATACCCAGGTGTATCTTTTAAAATGTGAGAAGAAAATTTTGAATCATTTGATTACTTTGAACATTCACAAACTGAGGAATTAGTCCCATCTTTTTCAAGCAAAAAAGACATAAGTCTGTTTCTAACCCCCAAACATTTATGTAGGAGAATTTTTACAGATCATTAGCTTTTTTATAATTTCTTGTTCTTTTCCTATCCAACATTAAAAATCACTGCTTCTCACTGAGGTTAATTACAATATAGACTGTTATTAATGTGTTTATGATTTAGATGTACCAAAAATATTTAATCTATCAGAAAAAATTGGATTTTTGTTACCCAAACACTGTCAAATATAATCATTCTAATTTTTTTCTAACAATCCAAAACAATTAATGCAACTGTTTTGCTTATTAGTTTACTTGATATGCTTTTGGAATTATACTCTATCCATGCGCAATGTGAAACAATCTGGTTGAGAAAAAAAATTTGTGATGGCTGGGACTTTTGCAATCAAAGGTAAATTTTAAGTTCATATTGTGTGAGTTGGGTAAAAAGGTTTTCATAAGAAGGTGGTATGGGGGGAAGAAGATCTAGGACTGCCCATGAATCCTTGATGAGCTGCTTTTTTAATGTGGCTTGATGATGTTTAAACATCTGGCTGATTTTTCCAAAAGTTGTTTCTCCAGAGGAAAGTTTTACAGAAACCATAAAGTTATTTGGATTTTCCTCATATTTTGAATAGATGACATCATTTCGAGTTATATTTTTCATGGGCTCAATACAAGCTGTTACTGTCGCACATCCTTTTTGTTGCTCCAAACCTTTAGAAGGCCAATCAGATGACATTAGCCATCTGAAGCCATCACTTTCTGAGCACTGTGTGTTGAGTTGTTGAACAAGTTTTTCAAACAGTTCTGGCTCTAGGATGTGTGATACTCTAGATTGGTCTAGGGTCTTGGGTAGTTCTTGCGCTGTATTTTTATAATAAGCTTGCTGAAGGCGGGAAAGGAAGGGTTGAAGAGTATCAGGTAGCTTTTCTGGGTCCGTCAATAGCTTTTTCAGATTTCCAACACGACAAAAATTGGTCAAAAATTTAGTTTTGAGTGTTCCTGTAATTTTATATTTGTTAGTAAAAATTATTACTAAAGAGAAGAATAGAGAAATCTAGCTAACTAACCAATTTGACTGTTGTGGCATGATTTAAGGATTGAACCCATCAATTGTTCCATAGGGAAAGACCACCAGGCTTTCACTGGACCAAATTTTTCCAAGGAGTCAGAAAGATGGATTTACATATGATGATTAGGTGTTATTTTAACATCACTGAAAAGTAGTAAGGAACTTTTCAAGTATTCATGTATGTGATGGCAATATTTGGCAATATTTTGCTGAGTCATGTTTTGCTTCAGAGATACAGTTACCAATGTGACCATATGAGAAAAATTATGCAAAAGTGATTGTTTCTCAGGACCAGTAGAATACCAATAAACTGGAAGGATAAGTGGTAATTGAATTGTGAAGAGGTTTTGTCACTCATCTGCTTTCAGTCAACCAAAGGATGCCTTTCCCAATATTGGGAGAGCTTGCCGGACCCAATTGGGAATGTGAATAAGTGGTAAATGTGAATTAATTTAATTAAGTGCATCTGAATTAATGATAATTTTGCTTTTGGATGGTGCAGTCCACTGGCCATGCCAGCCAGCTTCTGATAAAGGAGGAGGATAGTCAAAATTTCTAGAGGCTCTTGTTGATCCAAATAAAGTTTGAAAGTCATAATCATCAGAAATTTCATCAAAAGAAACCTGTTCTTGATCTTAAATTCCTGGGAAAGGCTTGTTAGCATCAATCAAGAGAGAAAAAATCTCATGAGACCCAACTCCTTTGGGTTCTTTCTCATCATTAGTATCTGACATTGCCCAAAACCAACAGAAACGCCAAGCTAGAAGTCCAAGTAAAAGATAATGCATTGCATCAACAACATGATAGTTGAAAATGTCCCAGTACTCAAGTTGAAGTAAGACAGAATACCTCACACCATAATTGTCAAGTAATCTTTTTTTTTTCATGGGCAGTTCTTGATTCCTGATATTTGTTAGCCCAGGAAATGTGATTGGATAGAGTTCAGAAATTCCAAGTCAAGTAATTAATATTACTGATATCTTCTTTTTTTAGTAAACAGTAAGAGCAAGTCCTTGTTGCAGTAGGTGAAGCAAACCCTAGTGCATGACTCAAAGCAGGGAGATCTGCAAAAAAAAAGGCAAGAGAGCATCAAAAATTTGGCAACCTTGTTTAAACTGGTGAGCTTGGCTGATATAAATACCAGGATTTCAAAGCTCTTTGAGTTGGTTGACTATAGGTTGAAGGACTGATTTAATTTGATCAAGCAATGGTTCTTTTGGTCCAGGGACAATTCCTACAAGAAAAATGTTTTCTGGAAGCGCACACAACTCAGGAGGAAGTGACAAGAAAGTTAAAACTGTGAAAGTTATAGAGACATGATTCCCTGACTGTTGGTTTCCATATGGATTGATGGCATCAATAAAAATACCAAATGTCAAGTTTTTTCTATCTGCTGTGAAGGGCTGACCATCAGGGCCTTTAAACTCTTTCCAAGCTTTTGAGTCTTGAATATCTATCACAGGTCCTGAGTATTGAAAGGAGAGAGAGATTTTGCTAAAGCTTGATCAATTTCTTGTTCTATACCTGGTCTGGAGAGGACTCAAGCAATACATTCATGAAGGATTTGGTAACAATAGTGTTGAATGGGCTTCTTTTGGTAATCTTCATGAAATTAACAAGCAAGACACTCTGTAGTTTTGGTGTTGTTTAATTCAACTACTTTGTTGGTATGATCTATAATATTTTCAATTGATTCATCCTGAAATGAAAGATATGTATTATTGCAAAGTATTGGTGCAGTATTCTGATTAGCATATAAGGTAAAACATGAAGGACATATAAGCACCCAAGTGAGAGAAGGGTTTTTCATTAAATTTTTAAAGACTCTATGAATGCTGATAGGAATTGAATCAATCAGTTTTTTTGCAGCATAAGTTACTCTAGAAGAGGCTACAAGTGTGCTGGAGCAGGTCAGTTGAAGGGTTTTCTGTTGAGAGCGCAGGAACCAAGTAATTGTGGCAGCAGAGCAACAGTTAATGACCAAAAGTACTGAAGCAATTAGCTGGGAGTGAATAACTATTGGATTGGATGACTTGAGCATGAATTTGTGAATCCATGCTTCAAATATTTATGAAATAGATAAGTAAAAAAGGAAAGTCCATCAAAATCAAAGATTGGGGCTTCCAAGTGTTGTAAACTCTTCCCAGAAGTGGAAAATTTGACTCCTGGTTAGGAGATAGGGGGGCCTCTGTCAATGACTGGGACTTTTTAACATCAGTCTGATTGAAGAGAGAAAGCCCAGAAAGTAAATCATGAAACTCAGAGGGCCCAGATTCTTGAGTTGATTGTCCGTTGGGTGAAACTAATAGACAAAAAATGGAAAAAAGGATTAGTATACAATTGGGAAAAAAATTGAAAAGGCAAAACTAGTAGAAAAACCATGCAAAAAATTGTTAGATGTGTCACTTTTGGCACCAACACAAAGCTCAACATATTTGGCATCCTCAAGAGCATGCCTTTGGGAAGCAGTGTAGCTGAGCATTACTCCTGGACAAGTTTTCCCATCAAGATTGACACATTTGTATTTAGAGAAACCAAAGCTAAAGCAAGCACAAATTTGATTTTGTCTGGATTGAGGGGAGAGCTGGGGAGGCATTGGGGAAATCAACCAACTAAGAAAATTAAAGCAAAGATCCAATGTGGCATTCTAAATCTGGGTAGGCCACTTAGGTGAAAATTTGATTGGAACTTATTGGAAGAAAATCATGGTGTTACCAGGTGTTAATTTGGTTGAAGAGAGTTAACTGGATTTTTTTGGGTTGAATTTTGGTGTTTTGGAATGGTTATATGTGGTATTTCTTTTGTGATTTGATGGGTTTATGGATTTGTAATTTTGGTGAATGAAGTGTGCTCTTGGAATGGCCACTTTTTTCCAGTGCAAAAGAGAAGTGTACTGGAAAAATTCTGTCATTGTGGCCAAGTTTGGTCATGGTGGCAAAAGTAACTCACTGTGGCAAATTTAGCTCACTCTGGCCAAATTAGCTCATTATGGCAAAATTAGCTCATTATGGAAAAAAGAGCTCATTTTGGCAAAATTTTCTCACAATGGGGAAGTCTGGGCACTGTGGTAAAGTTTGGTCACTGTAGAAAGGTCTGATCACCAGTGCAAAGTTTGGTCACTGTAGAAAAGTCTGATCACCAGTCCAAAGTTTGGTCACTTTAGAAAAGTCTGATCACCAGTTCAAAGTTTGGTCACTGCAGAAAAGTTTGGCTATTGTGGAAAAATTTGGTTAGAATTTATTATGCTTGTTAGATCAATAGTTTATTGTAGATCCTATGCATGTAGGGTATTGTTGGAAAGGTCTGGAGTAGGAGAATCAGATAGAGGAGGGGAGAATCTTAGTCTTCAACAAGTTTTTTTTTCTTTTAGTTTCGATATTATGAGTCTTTTTTGATTATTAACAATATTTAATATATAAAAACAAATTTAAATAAATTATAATACCCTTATAACATTTATAATTTATAACACTTTTGAAATACAACACAACAATTATATTTTCATCACATATAGGGTATCATTGAAAAAGGTCTCCATCTCAGGGAATTGTTTTTATTGTTAAATCATTAAAATAAAATCTTTATAAAAATATATAAGTCTATCTTTTCAGATCTTTCACTGGTACACCTTAATTGTTGTCATCAGTATTTCTTTTCCAACAGCTGCTATTTCTAAATCTCAATAAGCGTTCATAAAATCAGAGTTTCATCTATATATTTCAATCAATTCAAGTAGACTAGAGAGCTTAGTTATTTGAACAACCCTTATTTTACTTAGAAGGAGAGGGTTTTCTTTGGTTTATCCAATTCCTTTGGATTCTGCTTACAGCAAGGCAACTGTAAGAGTCTACCTACACCAAGACAGCTTGAAATCAATGATAAGGTCTCAAAATTGTGCCACACTGGGTTCGATTGGATGAGTTGATGGTTAGGGTTAGTCCCTAGAGCAAATGTGGTTGCAAATACACATCAAAACTAACCCAAAGTGGATTTTTACTATTCCACATGTTTTTGCAGTGTCATAAAATTATAGAAGGTGATTGACATGCTACCTTATTAAAAAATCACTTACATGTAAATTAAAGCTAACTATTTATGTGAAATTTTAGACAAAGTCAACTTTCCAAATCTTAATCTCTCATCAGCCAAATTCTCTGCTTTTGACACAGTATGTAAGTTGATATTTATTACTCTTCTTAAAAAATTTATCAAGCCAAGAAGAAAAGTAAACAAAAAAAATCAAATATATAAATATTTCAGTGTCAGTCCTTTTTGAATTCACAGGGTATTAATGAAAAAAATTATAAAAGATGTATTAAAATATATAAAGATGTATGATATACAGGATAAATGAACAAAATTAATCAACAGTTGATTGGAGAAAAGAAGTAAATCTCATGAAATTTGCTTCTGGCTTGAATTTTAATCCACTGCAAGTCTGAGATGATGAAGATTTGAACCATTCAGGATGATAACAGTCCTTTGGAAGGGTGGTTTTGGGCTTGTTCATACTTAGTTTGGGTGATTCTGCCCATCTACAAATGGCAAGAGGTGGACCTGGACTTTTCTGGTGACCAGAAGTATTATTATTTTTACACCAGGCATCAATCATAGAAATGAGAGTGTCCATTTGTGGATTGCGCCAGATGTAACAAAGAACCACAGTGTGCTTCACCTTGACCTGTTTAAGTTTTTTTTTGCTTGTGGTGAAGTATTTGAACAGTCATGGCTGTCACTCATGCCATCCATTTCAATATCTATATCCGTATCAATTTCTGTGTCATCATCATCAGTCTCCTCCTCACTAAAACAGAGCTCAATGAGCTCAAGCAAGGGATATAATTGAGGTACTGCCAAAAGGGCAGCTGCTTGACTTTGACGCAGCTGAATAGTTACAGAAACAAAAGTTGAGCATCAATTCAAACCATTTGGAAGATAATGAATGAACTTACTTTACATAAGCAAACCCTGTGACGCATAGCCTTCTGACGGTCCTTAATTTTGGGCTATCCCACTGTAATTGTTCATGGTATCTGGGGAAAAATGTGGATTGTTTATTTTGTGAAAAGAATGTGTGAAAATGAAAATAAAACACAATTTACCAAGTCAATTATTGGCATGATTGTATAAAGCAGTTTTAATCACCTCCTTTTGAGCCATTTCTTCTGGAAGACCGGTGTATTTTCCATCTTGAAGAAGCTCCATAAATATGTCTAAAGCCACACTCCAAAGAAAGCAGTTGTCAGAGGAATTTGTGGATTCTTGTAAGTTGGGTCCAAATTTCTTGAAACCTTTTTCCTTCATCATTTGCCACATAATTTCAAGGGTTTCTGAGGTGGCCTCATAATTTCCAGGCCCACCTGGATATGGGTAACATGGATATTCTGTTGGGGGGGAGGGGTAGGGTTCATTACTGAGATCAATTAACCAAGTGGATTTTTCAGCTACTGTAGCAGGTGATGGTAAAGCTTGACCTTTTTTAAGACCAAAGAGTTTTTTACAATGGCGTCGTACTAGTTCCCAAAAATTTCAAAAAAAAATTCATCAACATCTAATGAAAAACAGTATTAAAACCTTACAGCAAGACAACCACCTAAAGGTAGATCAGGGGTTTTGATTGGTTGAGAATCTCTCACGGTGTAGCTAGAAGAGGGAGTGGAGAATTCAGGAATTTCATTTCCCAATTTTTTTCATTATCAATCAGACAATCACACAAAGTTAGGTTGTCCATCTTTAGGAGACATTTTTGATGAAAGTCTTGACTTTCAGCCAAAAAGCTTTGCAAAGTGTCAAAAATTTTTGTATGGGAGCATGAAATTTATTTAAGGAATGCTTAAATTGATGTTAGGTCCCCACTAAAACTCTTTCACTCATTAGATGGGTTGAACTTAGAGAAATCAGACTGATTAAATGATGAATCTTGAGGGGAATCAGGAAAAGGAGTTTGCAGGCTTGATTCAAAAGGATCACAGTCTATTTTTGTTGGGTTAACTGGGCAGAAATTTTGAGGGTGGGATACATTTGGGCAGAGATGACTATCAAAAGTAATAAAATCAACCTCTGCAGATGGGGAGGAGTGTGGAGAAGTAAATGTATGGCTCGTAGAAGGAATTTGAGCTTCTTGCTCCAACATATATTGGAAATTAATCACTTTAGAAGAACAAAGTTGCATTGGTGAATCTACACAGAAACAAAATATTTGTTACTTGAAAAGCAATCTAATCCACAAAGAATACACATTTGTTTTGATATTCTTTGCTTAGCAAAATCAACTCATTTTTGCTCAGACCACTTTTTGCTACATCAAAGTGTGAAAGATATTCTTTGAGCTGTACCACTGAAAATTTAGAAAAACAAACATTGTATTCTTCAATCAGCTTGCCAGGATGGGTATCTGGTGGATGTGCAGTCTCATTTGAGAGGGGGCTCAAATGTATTAGCACATTGTCTTTATGAGGCAATGTTTTGGTAACAGGTGGGGATTTCTGAGACTTGGAATGACATGGAATCTTACCCAACTTTTCATAGAGACTAAAAAGAACACTATGAGGCTCTTGAGAAGTGTAGGAAATACCTTGAGTATCAAAAATATCTTTTATTTGGCAAATGGTGAGATCTAACTCTAGAGTTCAAAATAAGTACAATCAGAAAGGAAGACACCTCTCATTTATAGCCAAGATTAAAGTTAGTCTGAGGACAAAAACACTCACCAGGTAATTCAAAAGGGAAATTATCTTCATCTTCTGGATTCAAATCTTAATAATTGGGGTGAAAATCAGGTGTGCTACTATCCTCATCATCATCTTCAATCAAAATTGGTTTTAAATTATCTTGCACTTTACTTTCAAAAGTTTTTTCATTAAGTGGAGTGTTAAAATTTGACCCAGAACATTCTGGTTTGTAAGTGCATGGATTATTTAGTGAATAGTCAGATTATGGAATGAGAAGAGCCTAATTTGGCTTTGGTGATGCCAATGGAAGTGAGGTAGTCTGATAATTGGGAGCTTCCAAGTTGGATTGGAAATTTTTTGAAACAGATGAGAATTTCTGAGTCCTGGAATTAAGAAGATTCTGACGCAACTGTTCATAACGGTCCACTATCACACTACGGGCTTGTGAGAAGTGTAAAAAATACCTTGTGAATCAAAAATATCTTTCATTTGGCCCACAGTGATATCTGATCCTACAATTCAAGATGATTACAATCAGCACTAAAACAGTTACTCATTTACAGTCAAGAATGAAGTTAGTCTGAACAAGAAAACACTCACCAGGTAATTCAAATGGGTGATTTTCCCCATCTTTTGGGAATTCAATAGGAGAAATATCAATTGAGTTACGAGATGGCTCCAAAATCTGTGTATTCAGCACTTGAGAGTTTTTGTCAGAGTCCTTTGAGATCCCTCCATATCTCTTAGAAAATTTGTCTGTCTGATCCTGGATAAATTCAGTCACTGTACTACCCTGCACATCATCATTGTTGGGAATTTCTTGTAAAAAATTTTGTGTGTGAATTTCAGTGGTAACTTGATTAGCATTAGGATTAAATTTTGGCACAGAAGGTACTGGCTCATCAGTGGCTGGCTTCTCAAGTAAATGATTAGATAGCGGGGAGAGTTGTGCTGAGTTTGAGTTGTCTAATTTTGAGTTGAATGTCAGCTGTACCAATGGAGGTGAGGCATTTTGATAATGTGGAAATTCCAAGGCAGATTGGAAGTCAAAGCTTCCTTTTGCAAGAGAAGAATGAGAAGTTTTGGTGGTTTTCTGATTAGTTTGTTTTTTATGGCCACTTTTTCTCTTGCATTTGTGGATGTTTATAGCAGGATCAACTTTAAAACGTATTTGACAAGGATTCTTGTTGTCTTCACTATTCTCAAGGCCTGTTTGTATGCCACTTTGTCTGCCTTTCCTGGTTGGAATAGTCTTCAGTGCAAACTCATGTGTTTAATTGGTTGGAGGGTTGCTAGGTAGGATAGCTGGTAAAACTGGGGTCACACTCTGAGGGGGGCTTGAGTCTGTTAGCATGTTGTTTTGAAGAGGCAATATTTTGGCAGAAGGTGAGGATTTTTGAGACTTGGACTCAAGCAGCTTATTAAAAAACTCTTCATGACGGTCAACATAAACACTCCAAAGTTCATGATAATTGTAAGCAATACCTTGAGGATTAAAAATAGCCTTTATTTGGTGTACAGTGATATTTGATTTTAGAGTTCCTGATGATTACAATCAGCACTGAAAAAATTACTCATTTACAGTCAAGAATCAAGTTAGTCTGAACAAGAAAATACTCACCAGGTAATTCAAATGGATGATTATTTTCATCTTCTGGGCACTCAATAAGAGTAATATCAACCAATTTATGAGTTGGCTCCAAAATCTGTGTATTTGGTACTTGAGAGGTTTTGTCAGATTCATTTGAGATGCCTTCTGATCCATCAGAAGAGTTATCTGTCTGATCCAGGAGAAATTTAGTTGTGGTACTACCCTGCACATCATAATTGTTCAGAATTTCTTGTAAAGTATCTTGTGCAACAATTCCAGTTTCCCCTTCATTATCTTCAGGATTATATTTTGGCGTTGAAGTTTCTGGTGCAACTGGCTTTAGCAAAGGGCTAGATAACTGAATGAGTTGCAAAGATTTTGTGTCAGAAAGAGATGAGCCACTATGATGATCTGAAGGTACTGAGAAATCTATATTTTTTTGATTGGGAAAATCTGCCTCTAGTTGTTGTTGCAAAAAGAGTAATTTGTTGCCATTTCTAGATAAAAGGTTGCAACATTCATCAACATTCCCTTGAGATTTGTGGCAAGTGCATATGATCTAGCCTGAATCATAAATATCATTGATGGGGACAAATGAAAGTTGCTCAGTTTTGAAGGTAAATTTAAGTAAGGAAAGAATAAGAGTTGTTGAAAAATGAATAACCCCTCAGATATAAAACATACAAGGAAGTCCAGTGAGCATGACATTTTCTAGTGATTGAGGGAGGGAGGGATAATTAGGAGCATCATTACTTGAAGTTGAAGAAGCCGGTGTACACAAATTATTAAAATTATCTGGTCTCAATGTGACTGGTTGTTGGGAATTAGATAAATAATGATCCAAACTTTTATCATTTTTATTTATTAATTTTTTTGGGGCCGCAAAATCTATTGATTGGTTAGCTTGGCTAAAATAGCATTGGTTGCCATTGTCTTCTGGAACAGTCAAAATTTGTTACTCAAGATTTTTCTTGACATTGTAAATGTTATTGCTAACATTATTGAATGAATTATGAGCTTCTGGATTTTCTGGGGGATCAACTATTTGAATTAAAGTAGAAGCTTCACAGCCATCCTGTAGAGAAAGGGAGATAATTGGTTCTTTGAAATAAAAAAAATCATTATCAAACCTGTGGTTAACTTTTTTATCCTTTGTGATGTGTTGGTTAATAAGCTTGGAACAGGTTCCTTCTTGTTATCCTCTGTAGAAGAGGAAATAAGAGGTTCAGAATTACCAGTGATACTTGGTACAGGAACTTTCTCAAATAATTTATTAATTAGTATGGATAAAAACTAACTTTATTTTTGGGTGGAGACAGCCTCTTACTGCAACAATGGGTAGTAGCAAATATGACCTTCTTGACTGGGGGCTCCTGAATATTTTCTTGAAATTTATCACCTTGAAATTTAGATGAAAATGTCAGCTTTTTGGGAGCTAGATTTTTAAGAGATTTGGATATGGGAATTTTCACTTCAGGTGAAAAGCTACTTGTTGAAAATAAGCCTGCAGCTGGGATCAATTGAGTTTCATTTTTCAATAATCTTGTTTGTGGTTGCAATGAGGGTCAGCGGCAAGAGGTTTCCACTGGATCTAAGCTCAAAAATTTCTTCTTTTCATTACTTTATTTGAGCTGAAAGCATTTGAATCACTGTTTTCTTCTGATAAACAGGATTGAGAAGTTAAAGAACCGTGGTAAGAAAACTGAGAAAAAGTTGGCACATTTTTACTCTCATCCTCGTTTGATGAATCCTGCTTATTATGATGCCTATGAGCTTGATTTTTGTGTTTGACCTTTTGCCGCTGATTTGATGACTCAAATAGATCTGGTGGAAGTTTTCAATAGCGTTTTTCCAAAATTGTGTGCCTTTCTTGTGATGTGAAAGTTACACCACATTGTTTGAGGATGCTCTTAATTTGAGCAGTAGTAAGCTGACTAGCTAAATTTAGGAAAGAAAGTTATTGAAGATAATTAAAAAAATGGATTGAGGTTTAAAATTTACCTGGTATTGACAGAAAAAATGTGGGTTTCTTGTTTTCAATGTCTCAAAAAAGTTTGTGTTTTGTTTGCAGGATTTCTGGATCTTGGTTTTGGTTCTTAAGTTCTCCTACATTAGGGGGTGTCAGCTCTGGCAGATCCGCACTTAAATTTGACCAAATCCGCACTTATCTAAGTGCGGATTTCCAAAACACACTAGCCCCAATACTAATGGATTTCAAAAGTGAAAAAAGTCACTTATTTCACTCAAATCCACACTTTCTCAACCAAAAGTGCTGATTTCACTATCAAGTCCCATTTCACTGATTTGTCAGCATCATCCCATTCATACGCAGCACTCCGCAGCATAACACTTCATAACTCAAAACATTGTACATCATTTACATCTTCATATCATATCATATAAGAGTTATGCCTTCCTCACTTTCAAATCGTGATAAATTACATAAAGCAATGACTTTCATGGATCTTGAACTGCTCTTGGACTCTGATTCTGATTCTGATTCTGGTCTAGAAGAAGATTTTGTCTTTTTATCAAAAATGGCCACGAAATGTTACCTTCTTCCCAGAAAGCCTCAAGTACTTCATACCCCCAAGTACACCATCCAAACACTTCTTAACCTATCTACACCCAGTTTTAGACAGCTGTTCAGGACTTCTCAGGAATGTTTCCTTAAATTGCTTGAGCTTATTAAGGATCATCCCATATTTCACAATAATTCTCAAAAAGAGCAACGACATCCTTCAATTCAATTGGCCATCACACTATGTCGTTTGGGTTCAAATGGTAATGGGGCCTCTTTGAAACGTTTAGAAAAAGTCTTTTATTTAGGGTATGGTTCAGTTAACACTTATACCAAACAATGTATCACTGCCATCAACTCCTTGGAATCTCAACTTCTCACCTGACCAACAAAAGAAGAGCGACTTGAATCATCTCAGGTTATTCAAGCAGAGGGTTTCCCAGGATGTATTGGTTTTGTTGATGGTACTACTATTCCTTTGAGCCAGAAACCTGCTCAAGGTGGAAACAATTACTTTGACTGTAAAAAGAGGTAGATTATTTTTAACTCCTTTCATTCTCTTTGAAACTAACACAAAAAAATATATCTTCTTTATAGATATTCAATTTCCGTTCAGCTTATATGTGACCTAAACAAAAAATTTATATCATTCTTTGCTGGCTATCCTGGCTCATGTCATGACTCCTACGTCTTCCAAAGAATGCAAATTTCAAATGAACCTGAAAAATTCTTTGATGAAGATCAGTATCTTCTTGCAGATTCTGCTTATGTGAATGGAAAGTATGTACTTACTGCTTTTCAAGGAGCAGCTTCAGAAGACAGTCAGAACGCCAAGTTCAACAATCATTTGGAAAAGTCAAGAGTCCATATTGAACATTCTATTGGAATCTTGAAAGGCCATTTTTCTAGTTTAAGGGAATTAAGAAGTCCTCTTAGAAATAAATCTGAAATGGAGGCGGTGATCAACTGGATTCTGTGTTGCACTATACTTCATAACCTACTTGCTGACCTCAAAGATCAATGGTTAGAGCTGTATAAAGATGAACAAGTTGATTCACCTCCGACTATATCCAACACGTCTATTTCTCAATCAACTAGTATAAGGGCAAAAATTCTTCCAATAACACTCCAACATTATTCAACGCAATTTTAATTTTTTTTTTCATTCTCTTCAAATGATCAATTTGCATGTGTTATTCACTGAGAATGGTAAATTTTTTTGCATATTTTTTTGGTTTTTGAATTTGCTGTTAAAGTCTTATTTTTTTTATCTCTCTGTAATTTCTTTCATCAACTCAACATGAAATCGCATATTTTCAGCAAACACATATTTTTTCAGTCACTCTCTTTTTTTTCTTCACTCATATCCATTTTCTCCTCTCTTCCTACATCACTCAATCAATTTCACTTATATTTCTTTTTTCTCAACTCATCTCTCCAGGTAAGTCATTTTATCTTTTTTACTTAATTTTTTGCTAATTTTTTTTTTTTTTGGTTTTTTGGTTTTTTGGTTTTTTTGGTTTTTTTTGTAAGTGGTTGTTTTTAAATTTATAGGTAAAATTAACCTTTTTTTTCTCTCTCTCTCTCTCTCCCTCTTTTCTCTCTTTATCCCCCCTTGGCCTGGGATTTTTCACACCTTTACCCTCTCCTTGGAATGGATACATCCCCCTTTTCCCCCCTCCTTGGCTCACTCTAACCTCCCTTTTCTCCCTCTTTGGTCTCATCTCTCCCTTTCTCCCCCTTGTTGGTCTCCTCATTTCCTCCCCTCATTCCACTCCACCCCCCACCAAATCCCCCAAATCCCCTCAAAACTCGCCTTCAATCTGCCCCAAACCCCCCAAACCCACCCTCAAATCCCTCCTACCCCCCCCCTTAAACGTCACTTAACAATTTGCTAACTAATCATTAAGTTAACAAACAATTGCAGCAAATAGTTAGCGAATCATTAAGTTAATGAACGATTCACTGCAATCGATCATTAACTTAACAATTCGTTACCGAATCGTTAAGTAACTTGGAGGGGAGGCTAGGGGGGTTTTGAGGGGGAGATTGGGGGGGGGGTTTGCAGGGGGGTTTGGAGGGGGGGAAAAGAGGTGGATTGAAGGGGGTGTTGGGGGGGTTGCAGGGGGATTTGGAGGGGGATTTGGAGGGGGATTTGGAGGGGATTTGGAGGGGGATTTGGAGAGGGATTTGAAGGGGGGATTTGGGGGATTTGGTGGGGGGTGGAGGGGGGGTTTTACAAGGGTTTTGGGGAGGTGGGAGAGGGGTTTGGAGCGGGGAATTTAGGGGAATGGGGAAGTGATAAAAAAAATTTCACAGTTTTTTGATTTTTTTTTTTAATTTTAGAGAAAAATATTCTTCAAGTTCAAGTGAAATAAAAAAAATCTTATTAGTCTTTTGAGGATTTTTAATTTTTTAATTTAAATTAAGTGAGTTTTTTTTAATGTATAATTTTGGGTGTTTGAAAAGTAACAAATTTTTAAGTAGAAAAATACATGTCTTTAACTTCAGCTTCACCACTTACCTCACTCTCATCTTCTTTAACTTCATTATCATCTTCAAATTCAAATTCTTTTCAATCATCATCTAAAACATTGAAAAAAAATGAACAGTATCAAAATAAAAGAAATTTAAAAAAAGAAATTCACTTGGATCAATTATTTGTCCATATTTCAAAAATCAAGTACTATAAAACTAAAGTTGAAAAAAAAAATATCCAAAAACGTTACCTGAAAATATACATTATTTAACTGAAACTGGAGGTGATGAAGTTAAAGCTGTTATTAATAATAGTTTCAAACCTCAACATATTTACGAAAACCATTCTTTTAATGGTTTAAAAGATGAATCATTTAATCAACTCTGTGATCTCATCATAACACTCTATCAAATGGCTTTGGTTTGCTTATCTTTAAGGAATAAGAATTTGTTGGGTGGAATCATGATTGGAATTGGATGGAGACCAGGATTTGATAAAGTTTTTTCTCTTGGTATGTTTAAAAACTTTTCTGGATTTTTTAATATCATTTTACTGAATTTAATTCAAATAGGCATATATTCTTTACTCAGATCTTTATCTAAAGCTGAATTAGATAATGATTTTCAAAAATGGAATACGTTACCTTCATTTAATTCATTTCTTGCTCTTTGACATAAAAAACTCTTCAATAAAGCTTTTGAAAAATATCATGAAGTTGCTACAAGATTTAGAATACCGAATTTGTGCGACTCTGAATGGGAAGATATTAGCAGTGATTATCTAATGTTTTCAAATGTTATAATCACTCATTCTGGATTTCATAACCGAATTCACACCGACTCAAATGATGCCAATTACCTCACTTATGGAATTTTCACATATATAAATCTTATCACTGGAAAACCTATTCCGTCACCTGTAAAAATTAAAGGACATGGATTATATTTCCCGGATCATAGATGTATAATCGATTTTGGATTAGGAAATGGAATCATCAAAACAGTTTGGAATTCTTCTTACAATAATCACCAAACCGTAAAGGCTCCTCCAGGTTTGGAATCTTGTCAAGACTTCACGCATTTTGGTTGCTCTTTCCAGATCAGTCAAAAGTTAATCCAATGAATAAACAAGTTAAAAAAAGAAGAAAAAGGTAATAAATTTAAACATTCTTTAGGTAGATCTAAAAAGTATGGGGATCCGTGGAGTCACCAAATATTAAATATTCTTCCATAAATTGATAATAAATAAATATGATATTTCAATTTATGAAATTAAAGTAATGGGCCAATGACCTTGTGTTGTATAAATGGTAATCATGATAAAATTAATTTGTTTCATGGAGTTCCTCTAGCCTATACCTGTGGAAAGTCCCAAACTTTTGTTTCACGATTTGATCTGCATTTTGGCTAGAGGAATTGTCATTACTTTAAAAGTAGTACATTTGACATATCTTATTTATATATTAATTAATTTTTGTAACTATATTAAATTTTGATGACTTTCACCCTTTACTTCAATAAAATGCAGGGGAGGGTATTGCCAATTTTTTAAATCTGACATGTGAAATTGATGACTTAGAAAAATTTGGTGGTACCCACCCCTTGTTTCAATAAAATGCAGGGGAGGGTATTGCCAAATTTTCAAAAGAGATATTGAATTTTATTGACTTAGAAGTATTTAGATAAGCAAACTTATTGACATGAAAGTAACGTTAGAAAATTTTTATTATATTTTCAAATTTTTGTCAAAATAAAAGTATAAGCAAACTTATTGACTTGAATGTAAAGATAGAAAAAATGTATGATATTTTCAAAAATTTGTCAAAAATAACGTACTATATTCAAGACCTTTTATAAGTCAGC
Source organism: Hemileia vastatrix (assembly GCA_030280995.1). Taxonomy (NCBI): domain Eukaryota; kingdom Fungi; phylum Basidiomycota; class Pucciniomycetes; order Pucciniales; family Zaghouaniaceae; genus Hemileia; species Hemileia vastatrix. The sequence goes on from JASXTE010000012.1 coordinate 14,649,832, forward strand.
ATATAAGAAAATATTACCAAAAAGAAATCAAAAAAAATTAAATTAACTAGAAAAACAATTTATCAATTGAAAAGGTCAAGTAATTTTTTAATGTCCTCATAAGATTGGCCATTTTTTACACATTCCATAATGAAATCTTTTTTTTAAAACTCTCTTGTTTTTCCAATTCACAAGTAGCCATTTCTCTTTGAAATTGACGTTCATTTACTCTTTCCATCTGCTCTGCCTCAAATTTTTTTTCTTCCAAATCTAAGTCTTGCTGATCTTTCCTTAGCATATGATCAAACTTCATCTTCTCAAAGTCAAGGGCATTTTTTGCAATAGTTGATTTTGCTGAGAAAATTAAATTTAAATAAATAAATAAATGAGTTAATGATTAAGATATATAGTAAATGAAATTTACTTATATTTTTTTTTTTCAAAATAATCCTCAAGGGAGCCAAATGAGCTTGTTGAAGTATTACCATGTTTTAATAGATGGTTCAAGTTCATTGAAGTTGAGGCTTGACACTTTAGTTTGGATTTTGAACAAGAGGCTTCAGGAAGTTCATCTAAAGCAGCTTCTAAAGTGGGATTCACATTTCCAGAATTGAGATTATTTAATGGAGATTGAGTTTGAGTAGGAGGAGACTAGAAAGAAAGAGAAATTCAGAGAAGAATTGAAGAAAAAGCAAAAAGTAAACATACATTTAAATTTTTAGGCCTCTGAGGATTCAGATCTGCTGCGATATAATTGTTCTGCTTGATAGTCGGGATCATCTTCAGCTGAACTATGGTTAGAAGGTGGAGGGGATTTATCCTGTTGATGTACAGGTATTTCAGGAGGATTAATTGATGGTTGAGATTCAGAGGGTATATTCTTAGTAGTATCGTGTAGAAACCAAGGGTTTACATCAACTTGGGAGCCAAAAAGATTATCCATTTCCTCATAGAAAGTACACATGACATTGAGCTTTTTGGAAACAGTAGTAATTCCAATCTCCAAATCATCATCGTCAATACCAAAGCCAGTTTCATTTGCAGCATGATGAGTCTTTTTATATTTTGATTGGTAACTCTTAAATCTCTCCTTCATTTGTTTAGGATTGATATCAATTCTCCCCCTTGTTTTCTTCCTTACTTCATTGGCCATAAATAAGTAGCCATTAACCTTTGAAGAAGGTGGACGTCCAATACAAGTAGACTTTTCACATCCAAAACAAGCTTCAAAATTTGATTTTATTTTAAGGAAGTTGATTATGATGAGATAATCATCCTTTTTAAGCTGACCTGAACCTGACTTTGATTTTTCAGGTGTAGGGCTTGCTTTATGAGGAGACTTTTGTGAAAAAGCAGATTTTTAAGTTACCTTTTGAGATTTGGAATGTCTGGGAGGCATTATGAAACTGGCAAATAACAAGAAAAAAGATTAAGAGGAAGAATAAATAAGTAAAAAATAATGTAAACATGCCTGGTAAAAATATTGAAAATGTCAGGAAGGGGTGTGTGCCGAGGATTGATGGGTAGGTAGTGAGGAAGGTCAGTGTGTCACATGTGACAGGGATGGGGTAAGAAAGGAAGGGATGTTTTGTGGCCAAAATGTGGTTGTGAAAAAAAACAGGAAAAAAGTGCTGATTTGAGGTCATAACTGACGCCCTTTTTTGAAATAAGTGACTTTTTTGCAAAATTTAAGTGCTGATTTGTAAGTGCTGATTTGGTTTGAAATACGCACTTAAGTTAAGTGCTGATTTGCCAGAACTGACACCCCCTATTAAATGAGTTTTTTCTGGATTCCCCAGCTGTAGCAGATGATATGAATCTCAGATTATTGTACTTTTTAATCAAGTTTTCTCTAGTTTCATGTGAACAAGTAGAAACTTGATAGTGATTGAGCATTGCTCTTAAATCTGGCACAATGAGTTCAGACTCAGCTGCAAAGTAAAATATTGGAATTTTAGCAAGTTATACAGAAGTAGAGCATGTGGTGGACTTTTACTTACATGGCCAGCATCATTTCTGAAAATCATTTATAAATTTCTGCTGTAAGTGAAATTTTTGAAGCTTGTGCAATAAGCTTCTATGGGGTTCATGAGGATGCAGTTTGATTGAATTTTTAAATTTTTTTTTTCTAATTCTGCATTTTTCAAAGTGTGAGAGGCTAACAGATATTCAATAATAAGCTTCCCCAAATAACTCCTTGAAATCACTCGCCCAATAAATTTGAAGCAAATGATGATTTTTTTTCAAAGGTCCATCAAGAGCCTTGGTATATTTCCTTCCCATTGTTTGGATAAATTTTATGTGGAATGTTAGTCAGAGTATGAATAGAAAAAAAATGAGAAAAAATAAGATTGAGCAGTCAGTAAAATAAGGAATAAAGAATCAACAGGGAAAGATGCAGTTTGAGAACTGAGTGATACTGTGTATTAGAGAAGTTGAATCTTGAGGAATAATGCAAGACTTGCTCTAGAATTATTTCATTGGTGTCATATAAGGCAGTATATAAACATATATTTGGAATAATCTGTACCTACCATTTTCTTTTCACAAAATTCCGCTATATTTGTTCATGTTTCTTCTTCACAACTTTTCAGAAATATTCCTGTATATTGATTTTTCTCATTTAGACCATTTTCCCTTAGAAAATCAACTTTAAATATTTTCTGTGGTTTTTTTTCATTCTTAAAAAAATATTAAGATCAATTCTAAAACCCTTACAGGTCAGTCTACTCATTATTACTCCAAAAGAATTTACAAAATCATTGGTTATGGCAGATTCAAGGAGTGGCATTGTGGCTTAACCTAGATTTTCAAGTTAAAAAGATCAATTGGAAAGATTACTTCTGTTATTTTATAGAACTTATTTTTAGTGTTTTTATCTTTTTCTCATTGCTAAGACTAAATTTAGCTTTCATTTATTATTTTCCTTTCATTCCTTCTTTTCAATGCTTTCTTGATAGATGAAACAATTCTTTTATTTACTATTAATAATTTTTCTTTCATTTGCTTGTATCACTGTAATTTTTCCTTTGAGATTCCTCCTTTCACATTTAAAACTTTCTTATAATCTTGTTGCTATACTTTGTCCTCCACTTTCCTGAGATTTTCTTGCTCCTAATTATTCCTAAGAATTTAAGGCTTTGATTTCATTTTCATTTTGAGAATAACAGCATTAAAGTTTCAGAAATTCTACTTTATATAATAATAAAATTCAACTTTTGAATTTCTACTCTTGAGATTCAACCTATATTTTTATATAATAAAAATATTTTTGTCAAGAATACACCACATGATGTTTGATTAAAGAAACTTAGACCCATATGCATGTCAACACACCATTGCTGACCTAAAGGAGTTTCTTTATCATAGCTCAAAAAGCATCATCATCCCCTCAGGAACCAAAAAATTGGAACTTCAAGACATGGCTGAAAGATGCTTAAATAAGATGAGTCAGTATTCATCACTCATTTCTTTTTCTTGCTGATAGCAATACTGATTTAGTTTTCACTTCAGCTCAGGAAAGCAATAAGAGCCAATCAGCCTCCACTGTGGTTTTCACCAGGTCTTGTAATGTGAAAAAAGATGATCAGTCAGAGAGTGCAAAAATAGCTTGTGATAATATTCTTCTACCAGCTACCTCAAAAAGTAAAAAGATGGGTTCTCAAGATAATCCAAAGAAAAAAATCTGGATCTAACACCAAGTATCTTGATATACCTCTTAACTCCAAACCCAACTTTCCTGCTAAAATGATCCAAATACCACTCAAAACAGATTTCATCAACTCAAGACCAGAAGATTTACCAGTCAATATCTTTCAAGACAGTAGCTCATCTATAAAAGGGGGAAAAATGGAAAGGTTTTAATGAAAAAAATAAGTTTGCTTGCTTAAAAATTATCCTCACACCAGTTGGTTTTTTAATTTTTCTGTTTATTCATTGTAGGCCAAACGCACACTCAACCACATTCCCAGGGCTGGAAATGTTCATTCAAATGTTGATATGTTGTCCAGATACTTCTTCCAAATGATGTATCCAATCCAGCCTATGTACCTGAAGATGATACAATACATATACATGGTATATATATTGTTGATATGGAAGATGAACTGTTATAATTAATTCTGGATTTATATGATCAAGATTCTGATTTAAATAAATTGGTTACAACTTTGAGTGACTCAAAGAATGCTTCTATTCAAGCATTGATAAAGACACTTCCTCCAAAGTACCAGAGTGCTTTGAGTAAAGGAAATTTTCCATTGAAGATGGTTATATTTACTACAGGAGAAAACTGACCAATGTCATTGTTATTCCTCCTTCCATGAAAGAAACCATCTTAAAACTATGTCATTATGACATATTAGCAGGACATTTTGATCTTGAGAAAACCATTATCAGAATTAAAAACACTGCATGGTGGGTTAATATATCTGAAGACACCAAATTAGATGTTGAATCTTGTTATTCTTGCCAAAAATCAAAAAGATTGACTGGTAAGAGAGCTGGATTAATGCAACATATTGAACCTCCTGATGAAACATGGAAGATAATAAAAATGAATTTTGTAACAGGATTACCCATTTCTGGAAAAGACGGTTATAACTCTTGTTGGGCTATTGTGGACAGATTCACAAAAATGTGTAAATTTATCCCTACTCACAAGGATGTTTCCACTAAAGAGTTAGCTTTCTTATGGTGGTCTCATATGTTTAGTACTGCTGGTTTTCCTAAAGCCATAATCTCTGACAGAGACCCTAAATTTACTTCCAAATTTTGGATGTGTCTGATGGATGTTTGTGGCTGTGATCTGAAAATTTCTACTGCCTATCACCCTCAGTGTCAGCCTAGATATCCCTAGGACTGAGTATTTCTTATGCTTAAAATAAGATAAACTTAAGTAAATTAAGCTTATATCTTAAAAATAAGGTTAAAACAATTATATATATGATTATAATACATATATATATAATTATTACACTATTATATAACTTATAGTAGTTTAAATAGCTAATCCATAGCCTAAAAATACTTATTAAGGTGTTAATGGAGTCATATTAAACTTATCTTAAGTGATATTAAGTAATTATTGACATACATAAGCTTAAATGTATACATAAAGCTTATATTCAGTGAAATATGCAGTATATTATGTATATTTAGGTCTATAAGTGGGTATTAGCCTCTTAATAGCCTATAACCTTTGTTTTTATGCTTATTTTAGGTCATATGGAGGAAATCAGTGGATTCACAACGCCTACAGAAGCATAGACATCTATATCAGGCGCATACACTCAGTTTGGACAACTTAATCTGCTTCCTTAGATGAATATTCACAGATTTATGGGTTGGGAGGTCATTTATGGGTTAATGTGGATGCTTGGGGATGTTATTGGGGGCTTGAACATTTAATTTGTTTCTTTTATATGCTTTTGGTTTCATTAAATCTCTTTTGGATTACTTATTTTACTTGTTTCTTTATGGTATCCGCTTTTATCTGTATTTTCTAATTATGTTTTGGGTCTGCGTTATCATTAATTCTGATGGAGGGTCCTTACTGGAGGTCTGGGTATTGAATCTGCTTGAAGTGGACGCCATGGGGAGGTGATGGGCCCTCACAGTGCTGTAATTTCTGGGGATAGCAGTGAAATCATCTGGATTGAAGGTCTGTGCACTCCAGGGGATTTGGGTATAAGTAAGGAGGGATTTTGATGGTTATTTATCATCAATTACTTACTAGAAATCTATCTAACACTTCAATACAATTATTAACATTTATAAATATATTATAAAGCATATTATAAGTTGATATTATTATTATATAAGCTATAACTATATTCTATTTAGCTATTTTCCACCACTAAGCATGCATTTAAATCCAAGTATTGTGAGTTTTAATTGAGTATAACTATTTTATTAATCTTCCCCTGAGGTTTAATCACTAAATAATTTATCAATAAGTAGTAGGACCATAAATAAATACTATTATATCATACTTATATACTAGACATACTGACACTCAGACTGATGGATTAGCTGAAAGAATAATTCAGACTTTAGAGGACATGATAAGAAGTTATTGTGCCTTTGGCCTAGAGTATAAATACCATGACAGATTCACTCATGATTGGGTTACCTTACTTCCTGGGTTGGAATTTGCATATTATAGCATTGTTCATTCTGTTACTCAAAGAAAGCCTTTTGAGCTCTGGCTTGGATATGTTCCAAATACTCCTGCCCAAATTCTCAATAATAAAATACCTAAATTGTATTTACATCCTGGTGTGAAATCTTTTCTTCAAATGCAAAAACTTTGCAGAATTCATGCTCAAAATTATTTTGAAAAATCCTTTGAATATGAGAAGAAGAGATGGGACAAATCTCATAAAGAATACACTTTTAAAAAGGGTGATGAAGTGTTGATTTTTACAGTCCACTTCAATTTACAAGGTAATAACAAATCAAAAGACCCATTTGTAGGTCCATTTGTTGTCAGAAGAATGATTGGTGACAATGCAGTAACAGTTATTTTGTATTCTCCATATGACAGAAAACATCCTGTTTTTCCAATATCTCTTCTGAAACCTTACACATCCAATAGTGATTTATTTCCAAAATGGAGGGGAAGACCAAAGAAAACCCCTAATTAAATCACTGAGACAGCAGAAATTGATAAGATTCTGAATGACAGTATAGTCACTGCTGAAAAAGGTACAGAATACTTATTGAGATTCAAGAATAAATCATCTGAATATGATTCTTGGATACCTGGGAAGGATATATCTAAGCTTCCTACTCTAATAAAGAAGTATAAAAAGAAAAAATCATAGCATTTTTTCGTTTTTTTAGAGTGAGGGAGTGTCAGCCAGGCTACTAGACTTATCCAGTAAAATAATTAATTATCTTAATGAGATGAAGCCACGCCTTTTTATTTCTTATTAATAATTAATTATCTATTATTTACTTATGTATTACTTACAATTAAATAGCTAAGTACAATAAGTAAATTTAGTAATTAATAAAAATTAATAAATGTCCCATATATTTTTACTCCCTAACACCATGCTCAATAATAAAGTTGAAATGGGAATAAAAATATTATTAAAAATATTAAAAATCTAAAAAAAAAAATCAAATTTCTTTATTAAGAAATTTAAAATTCCGTTAAAATAAGATTTTAAATTAAATGCTCTATACTAAGTGTGACAATCTAAGGGAACTCAAGATTTATATCAAATAAATATGATACATTTTATTGATGCATAATTTTAGTAAATCTTTTTTATATTCACACACTATCTTTTCACTAAATATTTTCTCTCACACTCTCTTATTGGATGTTGTTAACTCTGTGTGTTATCTCTCACCTTTTGCCTATAAAAGCCCTCTCCTTTTTTACTTTTCAACTCATTCTTTACTTACAACATTTATAACAGATCTATTAGACAAAATCTTTATTAATATTTTTTATAACATTAGTATTTACATCACCGTAACCCTAAGATATAAATAATAATAATATTTGAAAAACGTCACCTCTTTAAACTTGAGTAAATTTATCAAAAGAAACAAAACTGCATACCTTGACTTTAAAAGTTCATTAATCCACTTAAAATCCTCGTTGGACCTCCAATTCAACCTTCTAGACCAAAAGACCCTTTGACTGGAACTGACACAAAGATATTATAATAGTTTTGAAAAAAGAGAGTAAAAACATTCTGCCTGGATGAAAAATCCTCATGGAAAAAATAAAGTTAAGATAGATACCTTATATATTCCAAAAATTACTTTCATCAATTCATATTTTTTGTATTTAAAAAAGGTTTTACATGAAAAATGGGTTTAAAAACAACAAACATGAAAAAAAGGGAATAAAAAGAGAAATTAACAGCACAGAAGTAGCCAACCCAAATTAAGAGAGCTGTTTACTATTGATTTATAGGTGCAAAAAGGTTTTACTTAAGGAGATTAGTTAATCTAGCAGACACAAAGGTAATTATAAAGAGTTAAAAATTCTTTTAAAACCCAGCACTTAACTTAAATTCTGATTTTCTGAATTTGAGGCCCCCTAGTTAGTGGGTTGGAGCCTCTGAAAATAATCAAAAACAAACTATTAGAGGGAGTCAAAAATTACCATATATTCCTGGAAGAATTCATTCACAAAATTCCATTCAAAGAAGCCATAATAATTGGCTGACTTGGTGCTATACATGTCAGACATGAGGTCAAATACTTCCTACTCTTGGGCTATTTTCATAACCACAATTTAGCACATCAATACACAAATCCCAACAATAAACTTCATCTAATCCTGTTTCTTTTTTTTCATTATCAAAATTTCCAGCTCAAATTTATATATTTCCCATCACTTTAAGTTTCTCATTTCTATTCTGTTTCTTTTACCATCAATTTATCAAGCTCATGCTTTTATTCTTTTCTTTACTTCAGGTTGTCTTATCTCACCAAATTTTTGTTAGGATTTTCTCTTTCTTTGACCCTTTTTTTATTCTATCATTTTTATTCTTTTTTTTCTTTTATCTCCTTGCTTTATCCACCCTTTCTGACTTTATTATTTTTTTTCCTCCTTTTTTTTGGTTTTAGGTCCATCTAACCCCTATCTCATGTTATTAATTCCTTAATTTATATTCCTTTTTTTCTTTTTTTTTATTTATATAACCTTTAATTTTTATTTCTCTTTATTATTCCCCTCTGGCTTCTGAATTCTGCCTTTTTTTATTTTTATTTTTTATTTTTTTCAAAAAATCATCTTTGAAAAATTTCTAGGAAATTCTCTGAATTTTTCTGAAAATCTTCCATAAGTCTTTTTTTTCTTTTTTTTTATCAGAAATGACTTCAAATCCTACAAGCACATTTCCAGATTATTCTCAAACTGAATTCTTTTCAACAAAATAATACCATTCAGAGAATAAGCAGTGCCTAAAAATATTATGTGATATTCTTGAAATATATTGAATGAAAGAGCTTCAGTTTTCATATGAGTTATTTATGCAACCTCAAAAGTTCTTTGCTCAAGTGAGAATTATAAATTTATCTTTTCCTGATGGCACCTGAGGACTTTCACTAGTAATTTATGTTCTATTAATTGAAAAATTAAACTAAGTGTTTGTTCATTACTAGTTAAAAAAGAATATGCGACCAAGGCTCCGCATGGGATTCAATGTGTAATCATAATTAGAAATTTAGTTTCAAATCAGTAATAATGGTGAGTCCACCTGGCTTATTATATGTCTTATTTGAATTTTATATTATTTTTTTAAGAATATTGAATCATTTTTAAATTGAAGTTTTAAGTAAGTTCAAGTTAATAATTTACTTTAAGAGTTTTATGAACTACCTATTCTTTTTACCATATCATAATTCATTATCACTATTGAGCACTTCTTTTTACACAACATTGTTTGTCATAATATTAATATAATAAAGAAAATTATCCTGAAAAAACCTAGATTTCTAAATATAGTAATTACATAGAAATTATAAAATCTTCTTCCATTTAAAACCTACTATGTATTTAGCTATTTATAGTATACAAACTGCTAATTTAGCAGAATCACTTGCTCATTCTCATTAGTCTTCAAATTTAGGGTTAGAATTCCATTGTTTTCATTTTCAATTTTGGCTTTAGGGTGAGATCACATAGATGGTTTCATATGGCACTTATTATTTAATACAAGTTGTTGCTGAATAAATTATGTATTTTAGTTTTGCCTAATAGGTTGTTTCCAGGCTATAATATGCAGGTATTTATTATAATTATATTTTTATGTTGAAACTGGGTAGAAATAAGCTGGTAATTTCTATAATTAGAAGTTTAAGTTTTTCTCCAGATAGCTTTCATATACTAATTACATGTTTTTCGAATGATGAAAATCATGAATATAATCATTACCTTTACCATATTATTTAAGGTATGATCATAGTAAGAGGATGAGATGTGGAAAAGCTGAAGAGAAGAAAGATAATTATTATGAAAGACAATAAGAAGAACCTTACTCACACTATGTGCAAATTATGGAGGAATTTTCCAATTAATGACATAGAAGCTTTTCTGGGGACTTTATTTCCCAATTTTTCAACAATGAAAACTTCACCAAGGTGTTTTGTTTCACCAAAAAAAAAAATTCCTACTTTTAAAGAACAATCCACTTCAATTCTGAAATCCTTTTTTTCATCTTGAAATTCTCCAAACCAAAATTTTTAATCTCAATGCCCCCATGGCAACCTGAGGGTGAAAATTGGCCTTCAATTTTACTTTTTGCATAAGCTTACTCCCAAAAGTTTACCCCATTCTTTCTTGATTAGTATTCACTCTTGATTTTCATATCCTTTTATTTTTCTCTTTATCAAGCTCTTATTATTTAGAAGGGTACTTGTAAAATTTAAACCACATAGTAAAGAAAGATAGAAAAAATAAATAAAGTATGTACATATATACAAATTTAAATGAAGAAAAACAAAAAAAAATTGAATTGAGTTAAATTATTAGTAAAGAGGCAAACTAAAAAATGATGGGGAGACCACAGAATAATTTTTAAAAGGTTTCCAGGCTAGGCCAATTGTGACTTGTTATTATTAGAAAGAAGTTGGGATTTTTCAGAGGAAAGTGGGATGACCTTTCATCAGGTAGTTAAAATACTTGAAAGGTATGAATTAAAAATGGACTGGAAGCTTTAATAAATCTCATGATGGTTTTCAATGGGATTCAAAATCTTGCTCAAATCCTGTAGGTGATTAATTTTATGAATCATCCACAATTTGAATGTGGGTTCAGTTAGTGTAGGTGCAAGAGATGATTCTAATTGGTTTGAGGGTGTGGTTAAGGGTGAGTGGAAGGGTGGAGGGAATGTGGAATATTCAAGAGGGTTGGGTGGCACATGTGGTAGTCCAGTGAGTGATCAGGAGTGGAGGGGGGGGAAATGAATGAAATTAAATTAAAGAAAAGAAAGTAAAGTAGAGTAAAGTAAAGTAAAGTAAAGTAAAGTAAAGTAAAGTAAAGTAAAGTAAAGTAAAGTAAAGTAAAGTAAAGTAAAGTAAAGTAAAGTAAAGTAAAGTAAAGTAAAGTAAAGTAAAGTAAAGTAAAGTAAAGTAAAGTAAAGTAAAGTAAAGTAAAGTAAAGTAAAGTAAAGTAAAGTAAAGTAAAGTAAAGTAAAGTAAAGTAAAGTAAAGTAAAGTAAAGTAAAGTAAAGTAAAGTAAAGTAAAGTAAAGTAAAGTAAAGTAAAGTAAAGTAAAGTAAAGTAAAGTAAAGTAAAGTAAAGTAAAGTAAAGTAAAGTAAAGTAAAGTAAAGTAAAGTAAAGTAAAGTAAAGTAAAGTAAAGTAAAGTAAAGTAAAGTAAAGTAAAGTAAAGTAAAGTAAAGTAAAGTAAAGTAAAGTAAAGTAAAGTAAAGTAAAGTAAAGTAAAGTAAAGTAAAGTAAAGTAAAGTAAAGTAAAGTAAAGTAAAGTAAAGTAAAGTAAAGTAAAGTAAAGTAAAGTAAAGTAAAGTAAAGTAAAGTAAAGTAAAGTAAAGTAAAGGGAAATTAATTTTTGAAAAGGGGAGTAGGGATGGTTCAGAGGATATGGAAGGTGGATGATTGGATGTGTGGGGAGTGTTTGTGTTAGAAATTGGTAGTGGAGGGGGTGGAAAAATAAATCATCAAAAAATGAAAAAAGAAGAAATATGTAGCAGTGATAGGTGGGTTGTGATAAGTGCAGGAAAGAAGGTTGGGGTGGCTGTGGTCATTTAAGGCCCTGGAGAAAATTCCATGAAATAGGGAAAGGTCAAAATCCACAAAATATTATTAGAGGGTGTCAAACATGGAAAGTCTGGAAACACATTAAATTCATTTCTAGTCACACAAAAATAGGAATCTTATCTATATTATTTCATAAAAAGAAGAATATTTAACAGTAAAAATAAATGTTATTTAAATTTTATAAGCTATTTTTTTGATTGAAAAAAATGAGATTTTCTAATGGTTGATTCTCAACGTTTGACACCCCCTATTAGGGGGTGTCAGTTCTAGAAAATCTGCACTTAACTTAAGTACAGATTTCAAAGCAAATAAGAACTTTTTTCCCAGTTTTTTTTCACAACCACTTATTGGCCACAACATCCCTTTCACATGTGACACACTGGCTTCCATCCCATCATATATCCTTGGTATACAACCCTCACCATAATTCACAATATTTTATTACAAAATTTTGACTTTCCTCAGAGAAAACAAAATACCATTCATTTCAAAGTGAAATAGCAAGTCATGAATTTGAAAAGCAAGAAAATTAAAAAAATTAATTTATTATGGAATATATAAAAAATGGCCAATCTTATGAGTACATTAAAAAATCACTTGACCTTTTTAATTGATTATTTTTTTTGTAATGGTTGGCTCATATTTGCAATGAAAATCTATTATTTTCTGATTATATTCTTCCCCCCCCCCTCAAAGTAACTTCTAATTTCAGATTTGAAATGGTCATTTTTAATTTTCAATGAAAATTTCTGGTTTACTCACTTCATTTGTTTCCCCTCCTTCCTCAATTTCAAATCACATATTTTTTCCTATCACATAACTTTTCAGTCATACACTCTCCCTATGTATCAAAAATTAACATTCCCTTCATTCTCAGTTTCCCCTATCCCTCAACTACTTTTCAGGAATTTCTTGGTGTTTTTTAGCAGTGTTTCTTGTTTTTGATTGGTGGTGTTTTTACAGTTTTTTGGCTGCATTTTTGCTATTGTTTGGCCACTTTTTTGGGATTTTTTGGTGGAATTATTTTTCTATTTTTTGGGAGCTTTTTTTACTTTTGTTTTTCAGTTTTTTTTCTATCTTTTTGGTGTCATTTTTAACATTTTTGTGGTGTTTTTTACTATTTTTTGGCAGTGTCTTTTTTTTTTTTGGGTGGTGTTTTTAGCATTTTTTGCTATCATTTTGTGGTGTTTTTAGAGTTTTTTGTAAATTTTTTTTGTTATTGTTTGGCAGAATCTTTAGAATTTTTTGGAAGCTATTTTTGCTATCATTTGAAAGTGTGGTACGCGCCTCGCAGGTAGTTTGATTTTGGACCAATCAGCTCGCATAGTCCAGGAAGAACAAAGGGGATTCATAGCGCAGTAGGAAGTGCTAAACTGTAATGTGTGTTTGTGTGTTTCAAGGAAAAATGGAAATAGAAGTGCAGAAGAGGATTCAGGGTCTGTGCGCTCAGATTTTGCAGAAGGATGTGCTGCATAGTGGGGAATTTTGTGTTATTGATTTAGGACTGCAAGCGCTGAACAATATGGACTTGTATTTTCCAATAATCGTGTATTACGCACTAAGGAAGGCATTATGGCTTAAGGAAAGGCTCAAGTGTGAAGTATACTGCACCGCGGCTAGTGTAGTAACTTACCAAAACGGGTGATAAGGGAGATTAACTAGTTGAAAATCAAAGCAACTAAGATCAGTGTTAGAAGGAGTCAAACTTGGAAGTAGTGCTGAAACAAACAAAGGTACACTCAGGGGCGCGCATGTCAAGCTGTCAAGCACAATTAAAACAAGTTAATACTAGTGTTAGTAAGGATAGGTTATGATTTAGTCGCTGTAGTTGTTACAAGCGGTGTACGTGGTCTACTAATAAATTAGTTACTGTTTTACTAATGTAGCGCTAGAGTCAGCGCTGGAGATCCACTAGGGAACTGTGTTTAGAGTGCTGGAAAAATATAAAGAGGCTATTGCATCTAGTAATGAGGGAGAACAGATTGAGGAATAGCTAGTTAACATACGAGTAGTTAATAATTGGGGAGTCAAAGAATATTAGATTTTCTGCGTTCAATTATTTGAGAATATATAGATTCAGTAGGGTTAACTATTATTAGAGTTATTTTATTGCTATAATAAGGCATATTCAAAGAGAGCGCTTCAAGAGGGAGTAGCTGTGAATATTAGCGCTTGTTAAGAATAGAAATATCTGGATAGTAATACTTGTTTTTCCAATCTTTTAAACTCAGTTCTCAACTTATTAACTTTCTAATCACAAATTAGTGTTACACATTATTGCGCTATCTATAAAAATAAGAGTGGAAGGCACTTCTTTTTAGAAATTGAAAAGGAGAACCAACTCATCTCGCATTGTGTCTACTGCTTAGTACTTTAGAACTCTCTACAGCGGTGTTTTCTCTATAGTCTGAAATTTTTTTTGACAATTTTTTGAGGCTTTTATTGGCATTTTTGGGGCTTTTTTTTAGGGTTTTCTCAGAGGCATTATATAATGATGTCATTATCAACTCAAATTGACAATGATAGATACAGCTCCTCCTCATGATCATCTCTAACTCTTCTCTCTTCCTCTTCACTTTCCTCTCTATATTCAGTCTCATCTTTAACCAATCAAAAAAGTTTAGCAAAAATCAGAAGAAAAACTTGTTAGAAGGTAAATTGGTGTGAAGTTTACTTTGGTCACTTAACATGTATCAAATTTTTTCAAAAATGGTGTTATTAAGAAAAAATAATATCTGAAAAATTTACCAGAAAATATCAAAGCCTTAATAAAAGATGATGGTGATCAAGTTATAGTGGTTTTCAGTAATGGCTTCAAAACTCAATTTATATTACAGGTTTATTCTTATAATGGAGCTCAAGATGAGAATTTTAATTGCTTTTCAGATCTTATATTGACTTTATATCAAATTGCTTTGGTTAGGAAACCTTTGACTAATAAAATAAAATAAGAAGGATTATCATTTTCCTTGGATAGAGGCCAGGATACTTATATATATATATAAATAGTGCCCTAACTTCCTAAAAAAATAGAAAATCCAGCCGCTAACCTAACTGACCCCCACTGATACCACATTGAATACTTGGGGCTGTGAAATCTAGATGCAGAAGCCCCACCAACAATTCTCATTTCACAACTACTCATTCCACTAAAAACCTGAGATTGTAAGATATATCTATCTATATATAACTATCATTTGTGTGTAAGCCTGCTTTCCATCTGCATAGTAGACAGGTAGAAGGCTTGTGACAAAATAATTTCAATTGGTCTTTTTAATTATTTCTAATTAAATTTCTTCATTCTCATTCTTATTTTAATAATTCCAATAGGTATATATTATTTTCTGAGACAGATTAGTTCTGAAAAAATGAAAGAAGATTTGAAAGAGGGAATAATTTGGGTTATTTTAATTCATTTTTGGCAAATTGTTTGCAGAAATTATGTATCTCTGCTTTTCAGACTAATAGTTTAATTGCAATAAAAATGGGACTGCCTAGTTTTTCAGATGCTGAATGGATCATTTTGGATGAAAGCAATATCTTCACTTCTAATCTTATCATTACTTATGGAGGATTTCATAACAAGATTAACATGGACAGCAACTACTCAAATTCTCTTACCTTTGGTCTCTTCTCTTATATCAAACATAAAACAGATCTCCAAATTCCTTCTCAAAAACTACATAAAGGACATAATGTATATTTTTGAGATCACAAATTTATTATCAGATTTAGTTTAAGAAAAGGAATTATTGAAACAGTTTAGAATTCTTCTAGGGAAAATATTAAAAAACAAGAGCTTTCCCTTGTTTGGAATCATGTGATAGCTTCACCCTTTTTGGGTGCTCATTTCAGATAAATCAAGACTTAATAATTCATGTAAGAAATGTAAGAAAGGTATTTTCTGGTGATTCAAAATATCTAGGTAGACATGCAAAGTATGGGATCTAAGAAAGGTTTCTAATTTTCTCTTTCAATTTCATCATTTTACATATACAATTCATTCATCCACTTCACTTACTTGAGGTTTTAGACTGTTGGGCCATGCTGCTGTGGTTCATGTCTACATATTAATTTGTGGCATTTTTTCATGAATATATTTGTGAATCCTATTTTTTTCCTTAAAGTATAATTACTTAATATTTGTTTTTTGGTTCTGAAAGACTTTTATATCATTGACTTATGCATTTAAATTTAAATTTGGTAATCATGACCCCCTACTAGGATAAAATGCAGGGGGAGATATTGCCATTTTTTTGACATAAATATTAAAGAAAATTATTTAGAAAATAAGAAATTTACTTTATGTTATACTTATAGAAATTGAATGAATGTAATTTTCAAATAAGTGAAATAAAAATTTATGCACTAACATACATGAATTTTAGATTAAAAACATGATTTTGATAATTTTCCAGATTTTCATAGTACTTCTTAATTACATTTTGATAAAAAAAACAGGACATACCAAGTAAATAAATGTTCTTGTGCTTGAAAGTTATGAGTTGAACATTTAAGCACAAATGCACTTTAACCAGAAAGAAACACCTTCCTTTTTTGATAAAATTTATATTTTAACTCTCAAAGCCTTACCAAGTGATTTATAATTCAATTAAATGAATATTACAACTTCATATACTTTTAGAAACTAAAAGATACAAGGCTATCAGCTCACTTAAGAATACAGAAAATTTTTCACTACATATGGAGATTTAGATTAATATTGTGTTCAGAATACAGCAAGTCAGAAAGAGAGTGTAAGGTTACAAAGCTTTCAATAGCTCCATAAAAGATGTGATTTCCTTGATTTCAATCCAGACCCTTCAAAGATGCTTACTTAATCAAAATTTCAGACTCTTGAAGAGACTATCAAGATAAGGTAAGAAAAATAAAAGTCAATAATTTTTTATGGATTTTTTAGAGGCACCAAATATGAAAACTCTCAGGCCATAAAGAGTATCAGAATCAGACAGCTCTCAAAATATAGAGGTTTATTATGAGGATTCAAGTGATGAAGATATTTTAAGTATAGAGCCTTGTGGGCTTAGAGTTTTCTGATAGAAGATAAGAGCCAAACTACTCACCAAACATAATTTATTAACTATGAAACATTCACAACATATATGTGATTTGAGTACAGAAATAAGTTGTAAGTACAAGGATGTAGAGTATATTTCGATTTTAGAGACTAATCTTGGAGTCTAATTAACTAGCTAGAAAATAATTTCAAATCTGAAAACTTAGTAAACTTTATAGTACAGGATCAGTTAGAGAAAGAAAAAAACAAAGGAAAATCAACAGATGAAGAAGATGATGAATCAATTTGGGAGAAGAGAAAAGAGTATAGAAAGTAAAAACAAGCAAAATAAATTTTGTGGGTAGTTAATAAAAAGGCTGAAGGTATGGTATCAGGAGTAGAAAGAAACTTATTAGAAATAAGTGAATTGGTGAGTGATTAAAATATAGAATGGTTTGATGGTGTACAAAAAATGAGATAAGGATGATTTTAAAAAATTTTTAAAAATACATCAAGGTAGAAATTCAGAAAGAATGAATAATACATGTAGTAATAAGGGATACAAATCAAAAGATATTAAAAATAATTAAAGATTAAATTAAAGCTAAATATCCCAATGTGCTAGTTTTATTGGAAGAATTTTCGACCTTATTCCAGTGATTTTAGAAGTGGAAGTGTTGGATATAGTGGGAGGTGGTTTGACTTTTTCATCTTCATACAGCACTAACCATTGATCTTTGAGGTCAGAAAGTAGGTTATGAAGTATAGTGCAACAAAGAATCCAGCTGATTACTACCTCCATTTTGTATTTATTTCTAAGAGGAATTCATAATTCCTTTAAACTAAAAAAATGACCTTTCAAGATTTCAATAGAATGTTCAATATGGACTCTTTTATTTTCCAGATGATTGTTGAACTAGGCATTTTGACTTGTTCTAAAGCTGCTCCCTGAAAAGCAGGAAGTACATACTTTCCATTCACATAATCAGAATCTTCGGGAAGATTCTGATCTTAATCAAAGAATTTTTCAGGTTCTTTTTTATCATGCATTTTTTGAAAGATGTAGGAGTCATGAAATGATCCAGGATAGCCAGAAAAAAAAGATATATATTTTTTTAGTTGATGTCACATATAAGCTGAATGGAAATTGAATATTTATAGAGAAGAGATATTTTTTTATGTTAGTATGAAAAAAAATGAAAGGAACTAAAAAATAAGCTACCTCTTTTTTTGGTCAAAGTAATTGTTTCCACTTTGGGAAGGTTTCTGACTCAAAGGAATAGTATTACCATCAATAAAACAAATACATCCTGTAAAACCCTCTGCTTTCATAACCTGAGATTATTCAAGTTGCTCTTCTTTTGTTGGACAGGTGAGAAGTTGAGATTTTAAGTAGTTCATAGTAGTGATGCATTGTTTTGTATAATTGGTAACAGAACCATACCCTAAATCAAAGAAATTTTCCAAATGTTGCAAGGAAGCTCTATTACAGTTGGAACTCAAACAACATAGTTTGATAGCCAATTGAATTGAAGGATCACTTTGTTGTTTTTGAGAATTTTTATGAAAGACGGGGTGTTCCTGAAAATACTCAAGCAATTTAAGGAAAAATTTCTGAGAAGTCCTGAACAACTTTCTGAAACTGGGCACAGATAGGTTAAGAAGGGTTTGGATGGTTTACTTAGGGTCATGAAGTATTTGAGGATTTTTTGGAAGAATGTACCATTTTATAGCCATTTTTGATAACAAAAGAAAATTTTCTTTAAGATCAGAATCAGAATCACCATCAGACTACAAGAGCAGATCAAGAGCTATGAAAGTCATTGCTTGATGTAATTTATCACAATTTAAGAGTGAGGATGGCATGAATCTTATAAGGTATAATAATGTAAATTTTGTACAATTCTTTGAGTTATAAAGTGTTATGCTGCAGATTGCTGCATATGAATGGGATGATTCTGAAAAATCAGTAAAATGGGGCTTGATGGTGAAATCATCACTTGTGGTTGAAAAAGTGCAGATTTGAGTGAAATAAGTGACTTTTTTTGTCAAGGGGTCTTTCAAGTCTAGAAGGTTTTTCAAGAAGGTCCAAGGGCAGTAACAAGGGTTTTAAAGGATTTCAAAACTAGGTACGTATTTTTCTTATCTTTTGAAGATTATTTACTCAAATAAGAAGAGGTAATAGGGTGGAGCATATTATTTTTAGAGGTTTAGAATTACTGTGAATGTAAGTGCTAAAACAATAATTTTATAATAATAAACAGATGTTTTATATAGTTAAAATAAAGTGAGTAAAGTAAGGAATGACTTTGAAAGGTACAAACGTGAGGGCCTTTTATAGGCAAACATGAGGGACATAAAGACACAAAATTTGCACCATCTATTACAAGGGTGTGAGAAAGAAGCTGACTAAATAGGAGTATATATATAACATAAAAGAAAAGATAGATTAATTGGTACGTCAACAAGGCATCATGTTTATTGGTAAAAAAGCATGAGTTCCCTTGGAATGTCACAATTAATACAACGTAATTGAGTTAATTATATTGATTTCACAGAAATCCAGATCTCTCAGTTAAGTAATAAAATAATTTTAAGGTTTTTTTATTATATTTTTATTATTTATCTTTATTCCCATTTAACTGCATTATTGAGCATGGTGTTTAGGGAGTAAAAATATATGGAACATTTACTTAAATTAATTATTTGCACTACTTAATATACTTAGCTAGTTAGTTGTAAGTAATAAATAAGAAAATAATTAATTGTTAGTAAGAAAAAAGGGTGTGGCTTCATCTCAGTAAAATAATTAATTATTTTACCGGGTAAGTCTAGTAGCCTGGCTGACACTCCCTCACTCTAAAAAAAACAATAAAAAAAATGCTATGATTTTTTCTTTTTATACTTTTTTAGTAGAGTAGGAAGATTAGATATCTTCTTCCCAGGTATCCAAGAATCATATTAAGATGATTTATTCTTGAATCTCAATAAGTATTCTGTACCTTTTTCAGCAGTGACTATTCTGTCATTCAGAATTTTTTCAATTTCTGCTGTTTCATTGATTTCATTTGGGGTTTTATTTGGTCTTCCCCTCCTTTTCGGAAATAAATCACTATTGGATGTGTAAGGTTTCAGAAGAGATATTGGAAAAACAGGATGTTTTCTGTCATATGGAGAATACAAAATAACCTCAACTGCATTATCTCCAATCATTTTTCTGACAACAAATGGATCAACAAATGGGTCTTTTAATTTGTTATTTCCTTGTAAATTGAAGTGGACTGTAGAAATCAACACTTCATCACCCTTTTTAAAAGTGTATTCTTTATGGTATTTGTCCCATCTCTTCTTCTCATATTCAAAGGATTTTTTAATAAAATTTTGAGCATGATTTCTGCAAAGTTGTTGCATTTAAAGAAAAAATTTTACACCAGGATATATATCCAATTTAGGTATTTTGTTATTGAGAATTTGGGCAGGAGTATTTGAAACATATTCAATCCAGAGCTCAAAAGGCTTTCTTTGAGTAACAGAATGAACAGTGCTATTATAAGCAAATTCCAACCCAGGAAGTAAGGTAACCCAATCATGAATGAATCTGTCATTATCTTTATACTCAAGGCCAAAGGAACAATACCTTCTTATCATGTCCTATAAAGTCTGAATCATTCTTTCAGCTAAGCCATCAGTCTGTGGATGGTGGGCAGTAGAAAGTTTCAGATCACAACCACAAACATCCATCAGAGACATCCAAAATTCAGAAGTAAATTTAGGGTCTCTGTCAGAGATTATGGCTTTATGAAAACCAGAAGTATTAAACATATGAGACCACCATAAAAAAGCTAATTCTTTAGTGGAAACATCCTTGTGGGTAGGGATAAATTTACACATTTTAGTGAATCTGTCCAAAATAACCCAACAAGAGTTATAACTGTCTTTTCAAGCAATAGGTAATCCTGTTATAAAATCCATGTTTATTATCTGCCATGGTGCATCAGGAGGTTCAATATGTTGCATTAATCAAGCTCTTTTACCAGTCAATCTTTTTGATTTTTGGCAAGAATCACAGGATTCAACATATAGTTTGGTGTCTTCAGATGTATTAACCCACCAAGCAGTGTTCTTAATTCTGATCATTGTTTTTTCAAGATCAAAATGTCCAGCTAATATGTCATCATGACAAATTTTCAAAATTATTTCTTTCATAGAAGGAGGAATAACCATAAAATTAATCAACTTTCTTCTATAATTTAGATATCCTTCATCAATTGAAAATTTACCTTTTTCCAAAGCCTTCTGGTACTTTGGTGGAAAAGTTTTAATTAATGCTTGTATTGAAGCATTCTTTGGATCATTTAATATGGTGCATAACTTTTTCAAGTCAGTGTCCTTATCATATGAATCCAGAATAAGCTGTAATAGCTCTTACTCCATATCAACCACATATATCCCATGAATATGAATAATTTCATCCTCAGGATCATAAGCAGGATTAGAGTCATCATTTGGTAAAGGTAACCTTGATAACATATCCACATTTGAGTGAGCAATACCAGCCCTATGAATAATTGTCATTCTCCCTATGTATTCTTGAACAGCTAACTGCCATCTGAACATATGTCTAGTAGGTGTTTTCAAGTTTAAAAGGGATTTAACTGCACTGCAGTCAGTGACAAGTTCAAATTTCTGGTCATATAGGTAATAATGTAGCTTCTCTAGAGCCAACACTACAGCTAAACATTCCAATTGAGTAGCACCATATTTCAATTCACTATTTCTCAAGGTTCTTGAAATATAACAAATTACTACTTCTGAAACTTTATCATTTATCACTTGTTTTTGATGGAGGGCAGCACCAAGACCAATGAAACTGGCATCAGTGTACAAAACAAATGGTTGATTAAAGTCAGATAAAGCAAGAATTGGTGCTGACATCAAACAGTGTTTCATAGTGTCAAAGGCTCTTTGTCTTTCACTATTCCAGACAAAAGCAAAATCCTTTCTAATTAATTGGGTAAGGGGTAAAGCTATGACTTGGTAATTTTTAATATACTGTCTATAGTATCCACACATTCCCAAAAAACTCTGGAGCTCTCTAAATGTAGTAGGAGCCTTCACCTGTTGTATGGCTGCCACTTTGTTTTGGTAAACACATATCTGTAAGCCTGAAACAACATGACCAAGAACTTTTAAAGAATGGAAACATAATTTACTTTTCTTCAAAGCAAGTGTCATATTTATCTTATCTATTTTCTGGAACACTTTACACAGGTGGTTAAGATGGTCCTCAAATGTTTTTGAGAATATAATGATATCATCAATATAAACCATCAGCTATCCTTCAATTATCTCTTGATGGAATGTGTTATCCATGACTTTTTGGAAACCTGAAGGGGCATTTTTAGGGCCAAATGGCATCCTAACATACATGTAAATACCCATATGAGTAGCAATCATCAGAAAATTCTGAGAATTTTCCTCAACAGGTACCTGGTGATGTCCCTTGTTACCATCCAAACAGCTGATATATTTAGCACCCTGTAAGGTAGCATGTATAGAGCTAATTTAGGTAAAGGATAGATATGATCAACAGTATAAGTATTTAGTGCTCTATAATCACCACATAACCTGGCTTTATCTTTCTCATAAGAAATTATGACTGGTGAGATAACACAATATTTAGGTGTTTGAACTACATTTTCAATAATATTCATTTTTAAAAGGGTAGAGATATTGTCTTCAATATCTTTTCTCTTTGTGGGAGATACAGGATAAGGCTTCTTCTTTAAACTAGGTGGTATATCAGTTAATGGACAAGAGAATGAAAGTTTCATTTCTTCTTTAACTGATCCCAGTTCATGTGACCCATGAGCAAAGGCCATAGGAAAAGACTTTATCAAGTTAATGATAGAATCTTTATCCTCACCAGAAAGTTTTTCTCCAAAAGAGGCATTGTCAATTTCAGACACAAGGGCATGCATTTCTCTTGTAGATCTTCCTTTATATTGAACTACAGAATTACATGTGTTCAATTCTGGTTTTAATAATTTTTTGGGGGAGGAAATATTAAATTCTCTCTTCCCATTCATCCCCATTGTGAAACATTGGTTTGAGGGATCCAATTTTATGCCATATTTGGTTAAAATATCATTCCCTACAATAAACCAATTGCTTAAGTTATCATTTTTCATAACAATAAAATCACAACTAGCTCTTACAAAACCATAGTTATATTTAAAAAACACTGTGGCTTTGTATTTACCAATGGGGGACAAAACAGAGCCATAACCTCTCCAATTTTCAGAAATTATAGGCATCAGTTTTGATTTATAGTCTTGATCCACTGAAGCAAGTGCTCTTTCAGATACTACACTTCCTCCAGCTCCAGAATCCAGAACAACTTCAATGCTGGTTTTATTAATCAAGACTGGTGCCTTGAGAGGGGCAATAACAATTGAGCTATCCTCAATGTTCTTTATGATCTCAGCATCTTCAACTGTAAATAAAGCATTATTATTAATATCAATAGTATTTAAATAAAGAATATCCTCTTCCAGCATCAAGATTTCTTGTTGAGATTCATATGAAATATTGCTGGCACAATCACTTGAAGTATCATCCAGTGCTACTGTGTCATCAGCATGCTCCTCTTTTTTTTATACAATATTTATCTTCTTGTCACAAACATGGCCCTTCTGCCAAGGTTTGTTGCACTTGAAGCAAGTGTTTGTTGCATACTTTTTAGGTGCAACAGGGGCAGAAGGCTTACCAACCTTTTCCAGAGGTTTCTGTTGGTAATTCGAGGGTTTCTCCCAAGTTGTTCTAGGAATGAATTTTCTGGCATCATACTTGTTGTTTAGAAGAATCTCATTACAAGTATTGATGAAAGAAGAAGGTTCTCTGGTGAACTCAGTCCTAGCCACAATCAAGTCTCTCAAAGACATTGGTAATTTATGAAGGATCCTGTCCTTCCATAATTCAAACTCCATTTTTGGGTCCATAGCTCTTAAGATTTTTACAAGTTTCATTAAGAAATCAATACGTTTATCAGTAGAAGAACTATATTTAGCTTCCTCATACTGCCTTTGTTGATCCATCCTAAACTTGGAGCCCCCAAATTGTGCTTTAATTAATTTTTACCAATCTTCCCATGAGTAATCATTCTCATCTAAGACGACAGATTCATACCACATTAGGGCTACATTGGTAAATAAAGAAATTAAATTAGACACAACTTCCTCATCTGGGAGTTTGTAAGAGTTTTTTAAGTTATCAATTCTGCAAATGAATTGCTGCCAATCAGAAGATGAATCACCATTAAATGTTGGATATTGGTCAAGTTTTGGCCAATTCTTTTGATTTGAAGGAGTCTCCTTAGTACCAGCTTGTTTCTGAGTAAGAAGCAGCTGTAACTTCTCCAAATGTGCAGTAATCTCATAGTTTAATCCCTCTGTTGAAGATCCTGGTTCATCATCAATTTTTTATGGAAACTCAGTGGTATCAACAGGTATTTCTGGAACTAATTTTACTTTAGATGAACTAGCCACAGGTAACCTTGGAGCATCCTGCACTATATGTTCTTTTACAGAAATGTCAGAATATTTTTGATCATTAAACAATGAGTTCAATTTCTCTTCAATGGATGTTAGTCTGGTTTTCACTCTTGGAAGACTAGATAAACTCTCATTGATTTTTTCAAAAGATAACTGATTTTTATTTTGAAAAGATGAATAATGGTCATTCAATCTTTTCAGATTCATCTTATCTATTTCCAGCTCCTGGCAAAAGATAGATACAGTGTCTTTTAATTTGGACAAATCATTTTTAATATTTTGCCACGAAGCGACCTTCTTTTCATGAGTTTCTTTATAATTAAACAAATCATCAGAAACTCTCTGCAATTCACCCCTTAATGATCGATACCCCTGTTAAGTTAATAAACCATTAAACTTCTGAGTTAATTGCATATTGTTCATAATATGATTTTGCTTTGCAATAATATCTCTCAAATACTCATCATTAATATTTGCTACATCTGGAGTGTTCCTCAATAAGGAAACAGAGTAACTTTCCAGATTCTCATAAAACTCAGGATCAAGAGTTTCATCAACCACAGCCATATCAGGATTAATCATTGAAGTAGCAATTAAAAGTAAACGATTAGATACATGAGTGATTTGTCTACTACTCCCAGCCTCTACTGGTCTCAAGGTTTCATCTTCCCTTCCAGATTTACCTGAAGGAACAGAATCAGCTACAAGAAATTGTACTTGAGAATCAATAGAGGGGCTTACCAAGGTTTTCTGGGCATGACCATATTATTTTTTTTTCTTCTGCCTCCTTGATAGGGGTGAGGAGGTGTGGGGTTGACTTGGCTGGGTCTTGATGGACCTGCTTGAGGCAATTGATTCTGTTGATTTTGAGACAGGTAATCCCACTGAGTGTTCAGCCAATCCCACTTACACTTGGATACTTCCACTTTCTATGGCTGCTGGGGAGCCAATTGTTGAAGATCACTGGGGGGAGGAGGTTTCCTCTTCTCTTGAAGAAAAGCATCCATCTTTCTTACCTTTTACTCTAGAGCATCTACTCTTGACCTCAATCTCAAGTTTTCTGTCCTTAATTATTTTATGTGTGTTGAAAGGTTGTTTACTTGTTGAGGTAGTGGCATCTTTTTTATTCTGAAGCCTTTTGGAAGTTCTTCTGGGGGGTTTATTACAGGTTTCTGTTCCTGAGTTGTTTCTACCAGAATTTCCACTTCCTCCATCTCCACATCCTGATTGGGGCAATGATTGATTAGTTTGAGATAATTTTCTAGTTAAAGGAGAACTCACAGAAGTAGCCTCATCATAAATAATTAAATCCAATTCCTCTTCACATGCAGCAGAAACACCTTGGTCAGTCATTTTTTAAATTTAACTGAAATGAGGGAGAGAGCAATAAGATGAATTAGTATTTTTTTTTATTTTTTATTTGAAAGGAAAATAATTATAAAAAATCCTTCAGGATAAAAATCAACTAAAATAATAATAAATTTATTAATTCAAAACAATTTAAACCCAGGACTATAAAATAATCAACTGAAGAAAGAAATTTAAATTTTTTATTAACAATTTTATGATAATTATTATCAGGATTTTAATCAACTGAAAAAAAAAATAATTACCAGGACTTAATGTCTACTGAAATAATTAAATATGAATTTGAAAAGAATTTATTGTCAGGACAATTTGTCAACTGGAACAAATAAATTTTAATTTATCAGGACACAAGTCAACTGAAATTATAATAATTAATTTTTTTTAAAAAAATATGCTTTTATTACTTCTAGGACTAAGAACACAGTTGTTCTATCTTTGTCAACTAGGAAAAATAAATAAAATAATAATAATAATAATAATAAATTTAATTCCAATTTACTAGACACCTCCCCCTGTAAAATGAGAAA
The DNA here is from genome assembly GCA_030280995.1 of Hemileia vastatrix. Lineage (NCBI taxonomy): Eukaryota > Fungi > Basidiomycota > Pucciniomycetes > Pucciniales > Zaghouaniaceae > Hemileia > Hemileia vastatrix. Next base: position 14,676,026 of record JASXTE010000012.1, read on the forward strand.
ATTAATGCCACTTACAGAGTGCTGAGTAAAAGGAAATACATAGAGAATGAAGAGTGCAAAGTGACCCACAAATAGTAATTTCAATAATTACCACAAAATACAAGAGGTTTAGTCAATATATGAACCTAAGTTTTGGAGCGCGGTTTGATTCCCGTTCACATCAAAAAATTTTAGTCACGTGATATATGACGTTTGTCATTTTCATTGTTCACTCGTCCTTACAGGTACCTCAAATAGCAATGGTCCCCACAATCTCCGGCCTCAAGTAACAATGCGCCGTCAACTATTCGGAAAGGTTCCTAATTGTCAAGGGTTCTTTCAAGTCTAGAAGGTTTTTCAATGAGGTCCAAGGGCGGTAACAAGGGTTTTAAAGGATTTCAAAACTAGGTACGTATTTTTCTTATCTTTTAAAGATTATTTACTCAAATAAGAAGAGGTAATAGGGTGGAGTACTATTTTTTTTAGAGATTTAGAATTACGGTGAATGTAAGTGCTAAAACAATAATTTTATAATAATAAAAAGATGTTGTATATAGTTAAAATAAAGTGAGTAAAGTAAGGAATGACTTTGAAAGGTACAAATGTGAGGGCCTTTTATAGGCAAACATGAGGGACATAAAGACACAAAATTTGCACCATCTATTACAAGGGTGTGAGAAAGAAGCTGACTAAATAGGAGTATATATATAACATAAAAGAAAAGATAGATTAATTGGTACGTCAACAAGGCATCATGTTTATTGGGAATAAAGCATTAGTTCCCTTGGAATGTCACAATTAATACAACGTAATTGAGTTAATTATATTGACTTCACAGAAATTCAGATCTCTCAGTTAAGTAATAGAATAATTTTAAGGTTTTTTTATTATATTTTTATTATTAATCTTTATTCCCATTTAACTGCATTATTGAGCACGGTGTTTAGGGAGTAAAAATATATGGGACATTTACTTAAATTAATTATTTACACTACTTAATATACTTAGCTAGTTAGTTGTAAGTAATACATAAGTAAATAATTAATTGTTAGTAAGAAAAAAGGGTGTGGCTTCATCTCAGTAAAATAATTAATTATTTTACCGGGTAAGTCTAGTAGCCTGGCTGACATTTTTCATTTTGAAATCCACCAGTTTTGGGGCTAGTGTTTCAAAAATCCACGCTTAGATAAGTGCAGATTTTCTAGAACTGACACCCCCTATTAGGGGGTATCAAATTTAGAAATGTGTAATTATTTAAAAGGTATTTCACAACACAAAAAGAAAGCCACAATCTTGAAATTAATTTTTAGTAAAAAGGTGTTTTGGGGGCACAATATGGCATATTTTAAAAAATAATCATGGTTGATTTGGCTGAAAAAAAGAGGTATTGTAAATTGGAAGATGTCTAACTTTGATACCCCCAATTATATAGATATCCTTTAATCAAAGGCTTATTAATCCCTTTGAAATAGAGCCTTATGACCAGACTCTAACATTAAATGTCTTTTTTTATTTTAAGAAAAATGTTATTTTTATCCTTTGTATGATTATTTCCTGTCTGATTTTATCTCCATGTATAATATACTAAGCCTTTTTGTGTTAGGGGGTGTCAAAGTTAAAAATGTGCCATTACACAATGGCCCTTTTGTTGACCGAATAAACCATGATAATTTTTTTATATGTTTCATATCTAACACTAAAAACCTCTTTTTTCTGATAACAAAAATTTAATTTTGTAATTTTATTTCTGTGGCAGGAAATGCATTTTAATTTAAGGAATATTTCTAGCTTTGAAACCCCCCTGAGTGCCATGCATCACAGGAAAAATGGGGGATACTTTCTAGCAAGTCTTCTCACGTATCACTCATTGATCCACTCAATGAATCCAGTTTGATTTAGTTGTGCACAAAGGGACACAAAAGCAAAAAAAAAAGTTTTTTAAATACTTCCTACCACCTTCCAGCAGTTTGGAAACTGGGCCTACTAATTTTTGTGTTTCTGATGGAGATAATAGCAATCTTTGAAGGTAGATGATGTAATATTTTTTTATTTAATTTATTACTTGGTAAACCAAATAGTTTAGTGTAATGACTTCTTTCTCTTGATGAATGTAATTTCCCCGCACTTTTCACTGGTGCATAGAGCATTGACATACTCAGATACAGAGACTTGAAAAAAATTATTTAAGTGTTCCTGATTTCATGGTACGTTTTTTTTAATATAAATTTAGCTGAGTTGGAAGTTGAGAGCCAAAAAAAAGGTGATAGTAATGATTTCAGCCACAATCTCCCTTCAATTTTCGCTTCACAACACAGGTCGCAACAAGTTATTAACTTATGTTCAATATAGTCTATTATTCTGAACTCGGAAATTACTGAGTGCATCTGTGTTCTAACAAAATTTTATCGTATTGAAGAACTCAGTTTTCTAAAGTTGTTGGAGTACAATCATAATAATTTTCTATCAATATCGATGTGATGTGGGCGCAATGAAATGTTTGAATTTCTCTCTTAGATAGTGACGAAGCCGATGAAAAAAGCAAGTATGTCTGATTACGTTGATGAATATAAATTTAAGTTGTATAATTTCTGGATTGTTGATGAGGATAGTCCGCTTATGGTATATTATGTCTCCAGCATCTTGCAAATTATCCTCTGTATGATGGTTGCACACACGTCCTCTTCTCAAGTTAGATGAGTTTTGACTTCCACCCTTGCGCAATCATTGCATGCTAGATTGTTTATAGTAAACCAATGATTTGGTCAGGAAGATTAGAAAAATCATCAATCAATCCATTAAGTTCGGTAACAAAGATTACGAATAAAAAAAGACGGTACGAAATTACGAACTTTTCAGCTTATCAAACTTTGAACATTGATATGTTGTGTTTGTCCCATCGGTACAATCTAAAGAATGATTAAAGACAAGCGATTAGAGTAAATCTCATAACTTGAGTAGCATGAAATAAGAACATAAAGTATAATTATTTGGAAGTAACTCTAACAATACATACTCGTGATTCCTCCACCTTCTTCATAAGCAAAACGATGAAAAGATGTTAGACAATTCACGTTGGCATGTTTTGTTGTATCGAACTCGTGCTCGCCAATGAGTCTGTAGCAATCTTTTGCAGCTACAAACCAGAGAGAAAGAATAGGGGAAAATGCCAAAAAAATTCAAGTTAATAAGCTATTGATTACAGTCAAACTATGAAGCAGGAAAAAGTAAAAGTAAAACCTTACAAGATTCACCCCAGCAGACTCTACATCCGTAAATTGTTCCTTCATCGGCACAAGCTAAATTCAAAATATTTCGCTCAACTCAAGTAAATTCATTTAACTTATTTTAGCAAAACATAGAGAGAAAAACCAACTAAAAGGCAAATTATCGGGTAAATGGGGGTCAGCCTTTGCGGAGCTCCAAATACCGCTGCAAGTAATTTTGGTAGTAATAATTTCCCCAACTTTTGGTGACTCTGGGGCTGTGGTGCCAGGCGGAGATGTTGTATTTTTTTGGCTTGGTGGTGGTATTTTATTTTGTGAAATTTCTGAATTCTGAGTAAGGGAAGACTTTTTCTCAGATTCTTGCTGTGTGGTTGCATTGTTGGTGCTTGATGGAGCCAGTGTTGCGCTAGAGTTTGCATTTTGTTGTTCTGATTGATTGCCGTCTGCTGTGACTGAAAAGGCTATCAATACCAGCATTAATAACATAAAAATACAATTTTTAAGTGATAAAACGATCAGCATATTGTAAGAAAATCAAATGTTGCAATTAGATGTTGAAAAAGAGTGGAGAGGGTGTAACGAGGTTAAGCGTAATCTGAAATGAGTTTTTATGTTAACGCAAGATCAGTAGTGCTCGAGCAAGTTTGAGAAGCAGTATGAATTGGTGGGCTCTCTGAGGAAAAGGAGACGAAACATGTTACAAGTTAAAGAAAAATTACACTGAAGTATTTAGTGGTTATATTCAAATTATCATTGTGTTACACCATTGGTTTGCTTGACTGTAACTTCCGTTGTTGTCCTGTATCATGATAGTCAGTTTTCACAGCTTAAAACTTGAGCCAACTGTCAATTTTCAATCAGTAATATGGTTTCTGGGATAAATATTGGTGACAAATGATTCTTCGCAAAAAGTCATTCTCTCACTTACTTTTTTGAAGGGTTAATCCGCGCGGGAGTCAGAACATTAACTAAGGGGACAACTCTCTTACTTCCAATCATCTTTGCATGGACGGTTAACCACTGGTTGTAAATACAGCCAAGTCACAAAAGCTTGCGTGATTTTTGACGAAAAAAATAAACCTTTCCCAAAAAAATTATTTGCTTATTCAAAAGGAAGTACCCCCGTATTGTACCCGAACCTTTTGAATAGGCAAGTCATTTTTTGGTGAGAGCAACTTTGATTTTTTCTTCAAAATTTCCGCAAGTGTTCACAGTCAAACACGTAAACGTTGAGAGAAAAATGAAAATTTTCGAAAATTTAATGACAGTCCAAAAGTTGAGCTGCAGTATTTTTTTGGCATCCAGCATTCATTTTTGTGGCCATCGCGTTGATTTCTCTGTTGTTTCGCCGCTCTTTATCATCTGAGTTGAAAGTGAAGTCCACATAATTTTCATAAAATGAATTAAAGATGTCAAAAAATACTGTTGCTCAACTTTTGGGCTGTCAATAAATTTTCGAAAATTTTCATTTTGGTCTCAATGTTTACAGGGTTGACTGCACACACTGATTCCCCTTGTCCCTCCATTTCACATTCAAATTTTCACTAATTAAAGGCTAATTTTATTTTTTCATAGGGACCAGCTCATTGTGGAGAAAAAAATATTTATAAAAATGTGAACAGTCGTATTTCAGTAGTGTGGGGGAGGTTGGAAATGGACGGGAAAAAATAATAAAAAGAGGCTTTATGAAAATATTTTGATTTAAAGAAATTTCAAAGACTGAAAATTAGAATTCACTCAAGATAGGGTGCATCAAATTGCTGCATTCCACCATTGAATTAATGGTGGAAAAAAATGAAACATCCCAATGATTAGGGGGTCTCAAACATTAGCATATACGCCTGGCAGACTTCAGCCTCAAAACCCCATTCAAAGATGCCATGATAAATGGAAGACTTGGGGTTAGGGATCTCAAAAAAGAGGTCAAATCCTTCATGTGTGTACCAGGTGCAGATCAATCATAACAAGGGGATGGAGTGTGAATAGTGCTAAGGTACTCAAAAAATGACATGTTGAAGGAAAAAAACACCATTCAAGTATAGTGGCCTCTAACAAGTCTGCGACTAGTACTTTTTTAACACTACTTTCTCACAATACGTGGAAAACTGGTGTCGCAGGCAGTCTTGCGAAAACCAATCGCAAGCCAAAAACTGGGCTTAAAAACTACAAAGCACCAATTGCAGTGTCCTGCTACAACAAAAAATTTCCTGCGACACTGCCAAGTGTCGCTGCACACCCCTTTCATTTTGGTCTGCTCATTTTTTTCATATTTCTTTTGTCTCACACTTTTGCATAGTAACGCTACGTATCAAAAGAGACATAGAATAATAAAAAAATTTCACTTCCACTCAGATCTTTAGCTAAATAAGTAATCATTAAAAATTAACAAATATTTACAAAAAAAATATAATAATAATTACCTGGTGTAGAAAGACTCTAATCCAAGGGAGTTGGATAAACCTAAGAAAACCTTGTCCCTTTAAGTAAAATAATAGTTCTCGAAAAACTAAGCTATAATGTCTACTTGATAATAAAAAGACTTGTTGACCAGTTTTTACCAATGGTTTTGAGATGTTAGAATCTGTGTTCTTAAGATAATATAAAGAAATAAAACCAAAAGTTGCACCAGTGAAAAGTTATTTAAATGATTGTAATTTATATGTTTTTATAAAGTCTTATTTTTATGAAAAGATGTTAAAAATGAGTCCCTGGAGTTGAGACCTCTCCAATGATACCCTATAAGTGTATATTTATAAGTTGTTGTCTAAATTATATGAAGTGTTATATAAAATTGTTATATTTATAGGGGTATTACAAATTATAAAATATTCTGTTGTGGTGGTTAATTGTTATGTGAATTATGTTATGTATTATTTATATCTTTATTTATGTATCTAATCTCAAGTTTACAGCTTATGTATGCATAGTCTAGTCACATTCCCCCTTTATCCTTCCAGAGCTTGTCCAGAGTTTGTATGGAGTTTATCTGGACTTTTCCAGAGTTTGTATGGTCTTCCAGACTCAATTGGAACCCTAAAAATTTAATATAAAACTATAAAAGTTAGAGATGATAGAGCTATATCTGAAGAACATTTCCATTAATTTTCTTAGTCTGCGCAGCTCTATTCACTAAGCTAAAAATCATTAAATATGAGTAATTTAAAAAAAAATCAAAGATATTTGAAAATAATTAATAAAATTATTAAAAATTTAAGAAAAATAGTAAAAATTCCCATAAAATTTCCAAGGGCTCTTGAGCCTCCTGAATTTCAATCCTTGAATTTTCAAGCCCATAATTATTTCACTCGACTGTAAAAAATTTATTTTCTTTGACACATTATTTTGACCAATATTTTCTATAAAACCAACCAACTTTCTTTATAATAAAATTAATGCAAAACTAAATAAACCTCTAATCCTCCTAATGAATGGCCCATAAAAAATTCTTAATAACACTTAGTGCCATACTAAACTTTAGACTGCCACACCGGAAACGTAGTTTTAATTAGTGTCTTCTCAGCTCCCCCTGATAGTCATGTTCTTTTTTGAGTGGTTGTGTTTTTTCTGGAAGGTGAGGTATGTACTTGGTGATGATGGTGGGTGAAGAGGAGATGGTGTTTTTGGAGGTGGAAGGTGAGTGGAGAAGGTGGTGGTGGTGGTGGTGGTAGGTGAGTGGAGGTGGTGGTGGTGGTCGGCATGTGGAGGGAGGGGTCAGGGTTGAAAATATTTAAACATTGAACTACTAAAAATGAAGAGAGAAAGAACAAGACAAAAAAAAAGAATCATGAAACTAAAAATCCAAGTGAAGGAAGTGTTCTGAGACATCATTTGCTGTCTCAGACCACACAAAAATGTTTTCAGCCATTTTGAGTTTTGTAAGTAGCAAGGCCTGTGCTGCAACATGCCTTAGTCTGGTTTTCACAGGACAGTTTGAAATGCTGCTTTCAATGTAGTGTCAATAAATATCAGAAAAATAATTTTTTTTTGTATTCTGATGTAAAAGCTTTTTTTGAATCAAACTAACATATTATAAATACAAAACAGCAAAACACCACAAAAAAACACCTGGCACCTGCTAACAGGTGCCAATCCCTCAATTCATCTTTGATTCAAGAGTAACTCAGAGTTGATTCCACATGAGCTGGCATGCTTAATGTTCAGTGCCCAATCTTTCAAGAAGAATTACAGCTGATCTAGAACTGAATCGAATCAAAAATAGGGATTGAAACCTGTTATCAAGTGCCCACATTTTTTTCTGGTGATAGTAATATGAAAAACTTGAAGTACAAAAAGCAAATTTTTCAGCTACCAGAAATTTTTTTTAACTAGATGAGATACATACCATTAGATAGCTGGGCCATTATAGAATGTCTCATCAAAAGTAATTTGGAAAAATAAATATTTGAAAAATAAAAAATAGTTTATTTCCCTTATGCCCACTAATATCTACCAAAAAGTTGATCCCACATAATTATGGATAACTATTTGAATTCTTTTAGACATTGAAGCAATGAGTTTTTCCAATTAAGAGGTTGGTTAGTCTTCCCATTCTAGATGAAATTCTTCTTGCATCTCTTAGATTTTTTAGGTTGATATTTTTCTTGCACATTACACTTGAGGCTTTTCCAAAAAAAAATTGACAGGGTTACAAGTAGGAGATTTAGTTAACTAATCAAGTCTCTTGATATTATTTTCCAATCAAAATGAATTTTTACATTAAGCTTTGTGGACAGGCACATTGTCCTGCATTATTGTTAATGTGTGCTTGGGTTCTTTATTTATGAGATAAGTTATAAGATTATTTCCATAGACATTTTCAATGAAATTGGCTTATTTTTTCTGCTTAGCAGGAAGAAATACTGGTGGAATTTTTTTAGTTTTGAAAAATGCTCCTCAGATAATGTGGATGGAAGGAAATTTTTTTCATACTTCTCAGATTTAGTGCACCAAAATAATTGCTGATGATTTCATTCCTATTTCAAAGGAAGAATTATCAGACCAAATTATTTTCTTCCAGTCCCTATAAATTGACAAAGAATTATTACAAGAAAATTGAAGCCATTTTTCCTTGTGGATTTTATTAAGATGTGGTTTCTTTACTGAAACACACTTGCAATACCCAAGAAAATGAATAATTTTATGAAAAGTGGAAGATGAAGCTTGAGTGGGTAGAGAATCAGAAATGACATGAATTTTCTCTTTTTGATTTCTGCTGATAACTCCAGACATTTTTCAAAGATTATGCAAGTTGAGTTTAGGTGTTCAGGTCAAATGTGGAGCAGCTTAAATTGTTCCAGTATCCTTGAAATACTTAAGAAATGTAGAGAAATTTGAGTGAGATAGATTAAATATTTTACATTTCTTCTGATTTGGAGCCTCCCCTCTAAACAAGCCAAGAATTCACCATTGTACTTCCTGAAAAATTTATGTATTTTTCACCCCATCTCTTGTCATCTATAAAGGGACTAGAAGATAAGAAAACTAATAATAATAGAAATTTTTAATATAGAGTTATAAGGATAGAAAAATACATTACCATAAAATAATAAAGTTGTTCATGAAGTGATGTGGTGTTGGCAGAGGTGGTGGTGGTGTTATTTGGATCCTGAAGGGTGCTGGTGATAAGAAAATTTTAAAAATTAAACATGGTTGTGGACTTTTAAAAGGCCACTGTACACCTGGCTTCAGAAAGAGACCTTAAGTTGAGATAAGTTGAAAGCAATTGATTATTTAACTTAGTAAATATTAAGTAAAGAAATTTTTTATTTCATAAACAAAGAACAATATTAAACACAATAAAAATTCTTGCCTGTAAACTAACAATATACAGTATATATTGAAGGGATGAAAAGATATTTTGGGGTAATAAATTAGTTTTTAATGAAATGAGAATAAATCTGGGATGAGAAAGAGAAAAAAAATTATCTGATGTGTATTGTAAAAACCCTTCTAATTTTTCTATTCAAAACCTTTAATAAAGTTTTTTTTGACCTTTCCTTTCTTTATTAAAATCTTTTCTCTTTCTATTTCTTTCTTCTCTCACTCAATGAAATATCATGGTGGTGATTTATTTTTTGTTTTACTGTTCAATTTTGCCTATATAAAGGGATGGTAAGTGAGGTGTAAAGAGTCATCTTTTAACAAAAATAATTTTTATTACTTATTTTCTAGTCTCTAGTAATTACTAGATTTTATATTTATTAATTAATTAGTTAAATTACTTTACTAAGTAAAGAGGCCTTTATTTATTATCATTGTGTTTTTCTTTAAAATTCTTAAATATTTCTATAATTTATCTAATCTTTTGAGAGATACATAAAGTTCAGGGTAAATTCTTATTAATTAACTGTAGACCAACCGTGACACCTGGCCAGGGAATCTGTAATTCCAATTAAATGACTTAGTAAAATTTTTTTTTGATGGGTTTGAATGGTGTATATGCTAATTTTTAGGCCCCCTATTATCTTTTATTTATTTGCAATAGAGGCACCACAGGAAATTGGTTTGAATGTATTAGAAAAATATTAGGAAAATACCTGGAAAAAAGATGATAAAAGATTTAAAATTAATTTTGTCATAGATTGAAACCAGGTTGATCAGACCTTCATAATTACATTGAAAATCAGCTAAGCCCAGTTCAACAAATGTTTTGGATAATTAATATGCAATATCAGTTATATATATTTAATATGTGAATTCAGTATGTATGCATCACACATATTCTGTGTCCATGCATTAGGCATATTTGATGTTCATATATCATGTATATTGAATATGTATGTATAATGCATATTCTATATGTATCTTTAATGCAATTATATGCATGTACCAAATACATGAATTGACAATATAGTAAGCATTAATGGTATAATTCTAAGAAAAAACTCCTTAAGTTTTTATAATGAAAAGAAACACATTATAGTTTGAACATGTGAAAACTACAAGATCTTTTTAGATTATAGATATATATTGATGGAGGGAAAACCAAAATGTTACACCGCAAAAAATCAAGTGGCACCTGCTAGAAGGTTCCCATCCATATATTTAGTTTTGATTTGAGAGTGAATTTGATTTGATGTGTCAGCCAGGCTACTAGACTTACCCAGTAAAATAATTAATTATTTTACTGAGATGAAGCCACGCCCTTTTTCCTTACTAACAATTAATTTTTTACTTATTTATTACTTACAACTAACTAGCTAAGTATATTAAGTAGTGTAAATAATTAATTTAAGTAAATGTCCCATACATTTTTACTCCCTAACACCGTGCTCAATAATGCAGTTGATTGGGAATAAAGATTAATAATAATAATATAATAAAAAAGCCTTAAAATTATTATATTACTTAATTGAGAGATTTGGATTTCTGTGAAATCAATATAATTAACTCAAATGTGTTGTATTAATTGTGAAAGTCCAAGGGAACTCATACTTTATTACCAATAAAAATGATGCCTTGTTGACCTACCAATTAATTTATCTTTTATTCTATGTCATATATATACTCCTAATTAGTCAGCTTCTTTCTCACATACTTGTAATAGATGGTGTAAATTCCGTGTCTTTATTTCCCTCATTTTCGCCTATAAAAGGCCCTCACTTTTGTACCTTTCAGATCATTCCTTACTTACTCACTTTATTATAACTACATACAAAATCTGTTTATTATTATCAATTATTGTTTTAGTATTTACATTAACTGTAATTCTAAAACTTTCAAAATAATAGTACTCCAACTCTTTACCTCTTCTTATTTGAGTAAATAATCTTTAAAAGATAAGAAAATACATACTAAGTTTGAAATCCTTTAAAACAATTGTTGCCGCCCTTGGACCTCCCTGGAAAACCTTCTAGACTTGAAAGACCTCTTGACATGATGTTTCACAAGCTAGTGTGCTCATTTTTCAGTGCGCAGTCTTTCCAGAAGAATTAAAGTTGAGCTGAAATTGAGTCAAGTCAAAGATAGGGATTGGCACCTGCTATCAGGTGCCCATGTTTTTTTTCTGGTGATAAAGAGTAATTATCACCAAATCTTACTTGCAGGGTAATTAGCCAAGAAGTCTCCTTTTTTAGTAGCTATTTTAATATTTTTGACATTTTTTTAAATATATTCACTGCAAAAAATGTGGGGAACCATGCTATCAAGCCCCATTTCTTCTTAATTTTTTAAATACACATTGATCCATCAATTAAGTCCAGCTTAAGCATATTTATGAAGTATGGAACCCACTTACACAAACTTATTTCTGAACATACTCTAACCCATTTCCAGCTGCTTTAAAACTGTGTTCAAATGGTTTTAAACAAGCCCATTTTTCCCTATCACGCATTATCAAATAGTTTTATACTTAATTTCGCCATTGAGAGCCAAGGGATTGATTAATTAATACACAAAGGATTGTTTCATTACTATTAATAGAAATTAATAGATAGAGAAATACAAATTTTTCTATCATTAGTGGGTAAATTGAATGAGACCAATAAATTCTTTTAATGTAAAAATACATGAGAGTGATTAAAAAATGTGTCTTTAAGGTTTCATGCTGTTCAATAGAATAACTATATTGCATCCACATCTTTGAATTTAAATAAAGTGTCTATAATAGGGGGTGTCAAAAATTACCATATATGCCTGGAAGACTTCAGTCTCAAAACTCCATTCCATGATACCATAATAAATGTAAGACTTGGGCTTAGAAATTTCAAACATGAGGTCAAGTAATTCCTACTCTCATAGCATCTTCCCTAAAACAATTCATCCCACAAAAGCACACATCCCGCCAATCCACTGCACATCAGGTTCCTTCCTGCCTAGCCCCACTTTTTACATGTGCTCAAAATTTTTAAATATTTATTAATCAACATTTCTGACTCAAAGTTATATCTTTCTCATTAAATTACATTCATTCATTTTAATTTCTTGAATCATCATCTCATTCCAGCTGAATTTTCTATTCTTCCCTGTATCTTGTGTTTTCTGAGAGATTGACCTTAAAATTTGAGCCTTCCTTTTTGCACTATATCAATTTTTTTTTCCATGTAATATATACACATTCATGGAATACTCTTTATGCATTTAATTTTCTCCATATTAAATTTCTCTCAAATTCTAACTTCTCTCTTTCTCAATATATTTTTCCTACCTTTCCATCAAGGTAAGTTTCATCTCCTTTTTCTCATGCCTATCTGATATTTCTTTCTTTCTATGAATATTTCACACTTGAATATATGTAGGAATTTTATCTAGTTAGTTTTGCACTTATTTAATTCATCTTTTTTTTAATTTTACCATTTCTTTCAGATTTTAATTCAACTTGAAAATTAAATGTCAGAATAATCATTATTTTTATTCAAATATCATGTACTTTTAAAAAATATTCTCTTGAAGATATCTTTTTACTTCTGCCAAATGGTTATGAATTCAGTTCAGTGGTTTCTGAGATATTGAAATTAAAAGTTCAGCCTTTTTTTACCCAGTTTAACTATTATTTATTTTTATATTACATTCTTAGAAAATAGGGCTTCTGAAATGATAAATTATCAAGTATTTTAGATTTTATTTGGGAAAACACAGCTGCATGCAGTAGCCCCCACCAGCAATTTTCATCACTATAGGTTACATATTCTGATTCCACATTGAATACCATGCAGAGCATGGGTCATGTATGCTTGTTATCTGTTAATGATATAGGCTTTTATCTTTCATTCAATTAAATTAAAAATATTTTTTAAATGAGCAACCTCCAGGTTTAAAATCTTGTGAAAAGTTTATTCATTTTGGCTTTTCATTCAAAATCAACCAAAGTTTGATAGTCTGGGTAAGTAAATTAAGGGGTGAAGGTTAAATGAATACTAAATTGTTAGGGAAGGAGGCTATGTATGTTAATTAAACGATTTACCAAAGTGTTATTTTTATTTCTTAAATTAATAATTTATCACTCATTCAAGATAATGATCATAATTAAGTAATGGGCCAATGGGCCATGATTCTGTATAAAGGTAATCATTCAAAAAATTAATTGGTTGAATGAGTTAAAAATAAAATTTATTTTCATAGGTATTCTTTTACTTTGATCAAATATGAAAGAATTGATTTTAGTATGGTGAAATCTATTATTACTTGATTGATTATCTTTTTTGACTGGTTTATCTATTAATTTATGAAATAAAAATGAAAAATTTGGGAATTCTTTCCCCCTCCCATGGTAAATTTCAGGGGAGGGCATTGAACTTTTTTCATTTTTTTGAAAAAATTTAAAGATGGATTGGTTGGAAAATACTTTTTTGACACATATAAATGTATAAATTAAAAGATGAAGAGCTCTAAAAATGAAAAAAATTGAGTTTTTTGGTTTAACCTTCTTGGTGGGCCATGTCAAGAATTGTTATTGAAGTGAATGGATAGCTATGAAGCCTTATTTGGTGTAAAGATCTATTTTCCATTACTCACATTGAAGAGGTTTTCAAGATGAGCTGTGGCAGAACCATTCCTTTTTGAGTGATATTGGAGAATTTCCACAGAGATTTGTATCACAGAAACCTTCTGTGAGAAATGAGAGTTGTTATGAAGAAAGAAATGATGATGGATAAAACGAATTAGCTGTTTTAAAACATGATGGGTAGTTCAGAAAATTTTTAAAAAGCTAGATTTACAAATTCTAGAAAGATTGAGATGTGGATATAGTGGTTGATGTTGAATAGAAGGTGTTTGGAAAATAAGGTAGTGGCTCTCTAAAAGGTAAGTCATATAAACCAAATCTAATTCAGAAATGGAATTTTTATCAGAATCAACCATAAGATCAAAGGCCAGAGCATTAATTATTGTTTGAAGCTTTTGGAAAATGGAAGGACTCATGTTAGTGTTTTGTGAAAAAAATAAGAGAAGGATTAATCAACGGTGGGATGAATTAAGGTTTGGAGTATGATTTAAGAGGGCTTAAGACTTCATGCAGAGTGTAATTTTCATGAATAAATAAGCACCTAAGGATTAAGTGAAAAAAAAGCCTAATCAATGAGGGTTTAAGTACCTTTTTTCTAAAAAAGTAAGATAAGGGGATGAAGTACTTGAAAGGCTTGGATGTACCCATCAGATGGAATGTTAAGGGAGAAACACACTATTGAAGAACATCTTTTATTCACAGTTTTACTTCAAATTAAAATGAATTCCTTACTACCTTTTTGTGGGGTGCTTGAACGGTGTATATGATAATTTTTGACACCCCCTAATAAACATGTATAAAAATATGCATAAAAATATTTCTTATAAATTCATAATACATATTTCATATGCACAAATTATGGAAATTCATATCTACAAATAATGTATATTGAACATGATTTAATTAAGCATACTCAAAATAGATGCCCAATGCATATTGAATATATACGCATATAGGCTTTAAATATGCATTTATAATGTATAGTAAATATGCATGAAAAATGTGTATTCAATATAGATAAATATTGTATACTGAAGATGTATTTATGATCCATATTTGATGCATATTTAAGTTGGATTCATAATAAATATTAAATATGCATAAATAATTCATATTTCATGCTAAAAATGAAGAAATTATTAACTTTTGCTCAATATGGGATCAAGTGGCGTTAAATCCAGGTCCAATCTGTGACTGAATGTGGTACTAATCTAATTTACTAGATGTTTATAAGTTGTGCATAATTTAGTCATAAATAAGGGGCAGACTGGATTTCAAACAGAGGGGATTGCTTTCAATACTTGCAAATTTTTTGTGATGAGGCTATCAAACTAATGGGTTCCACCATTAAATTAAGGGAAGATAAGGGTTAATACACCAATTCACTTCAAAATGTTTGAAAAATAAAAATTTTATTTGAAATTTGGCACATCAAATCTCTACCCTAAACACCCATTTTAGGAAGAATGGATTTTAATAAAGAATATATTGATCAAACAGCTGAATTCACTGATAAAATGGAAGAAACCCTTGACTTATTCCAGCCAACTCAATGCTGTTTAAGGAAAAAAACTGATAAAAAATAGAATAAAAATAACCAACTGATTTCACTGAAAAAAATGTAGAAGGGGAGGGGAGCCAGTTTCAGCCAAGTGGAGGGATGGGGGTGAGAATGATGTGTAGTGATGAGATGAGGTGAAAAATGGCAAGGATTTTTAAGCTTCATTGAGCTGAATGCAAACTTGAGTTCATTGTTTTTTTCTTTATGATAGTTATGATGGGAAGTGGGAGAGGGGGAAGAAAAGACAATGAAAACTAGCATGGGGTGGGGTGACTTGTGAGAGGAGATAGAAAGGGTGGGGTGGGCTGGTTTGAACTTGGAAGAGAGTGGTTTGTGGTGTTGGTTGTTTTGTGGATTGGTTTTCAAGTGGAATAAGGTTATAGTGACATTTTTGAATGAAGTAAGGTGGGGAGGGGTTTATTTTGAGAGGATTAGAGTGGTGTGGGGTGGTTTAAAAGGGAAGAGGAGAGGAAATGCATGATGGGTAGTGGAAGGTTACAGAGAGTTAAAATTTTGTAAAGAAGATGACACAGGGGGAAGAATCCCTGAACTAGATTTCTACTTCAGTTTTTGGTTTCAGGGTTTGACTCCAGGTCTGATTTGTGGAGTGACCCTGTTTGATCCCACCTTATTTTTTTGCTTTTTGGAAATTGGAATCTCCTTGGCTCATTTCCTCTCATCTTCATGGATTCATCTAAAAATTCTATTTGCACCTCCTCCTCCCTTCTATTACAAGAAAACCCACACCACCCAACCTCAATCCTCTTCCAAAGGCAAATTATAAGATGGGCTTAAAAAGTAACATACAATGGTTTGTCACAAAAATGCACCTAGGAATTGAGCAGGGTCACAAAACTGAGATATACATCTAGTTAATCATTTCTTTACTCTGTGTGAGGTAGGGGAGATGTGATGAGGTGATGATGAAATAGAGGAGATCAAGTTAACATAAATAAAGGAAAGGAATTTAAGAGGAGATAGAAAGGAGAAAAAAGTAATTTAAAAAAATTAGAAAGAGACACACACACAAAATAAATATAATTGGAGGATGATTTCATGATGATGATAAGACATGAGCCAAGTACACCACACAATATGGGGGGTGGACTTGCTAGCAAGTACGCAACCTTGAACCCAAATTCATATAAAATTAAGTAAAAATTGAGTTAGTGATGAAACAATAATGGTGAAATAGTGTATTTACTTTGAAAAAACTTTGAAGCTATTTTGAAAATTTATTGAAGCATAGGAAATCATTGGTAAAAATAATCTTGAGGCTTGAACTACAGGAATTTTTGAAGGAATATTGAAAAAATTGAGCCCCACTACCCAACCAGGCTGGCACATGCAAAATATTTTAAGAAAATCATTCTTATAAGATAATAAAAATCTCATATGGATTGAACTAAGAACCATTCTAAATATTTTTAAAATATTTTTTAGCTATAGTTATATATAGAAATTATCCAAGAAAAAAACATTGAATTGATGATGTTAATCAAATTTTTATCAGTAAACGTTTTCAAAAATACATATTTGTTCTTATTGTATGAATAGATATTCCTGAAGATTTTTCAAGCTTGAAAATATTTGTGGGAGATTCAGAGCTCTTTAACATGAATTTAAAACAGATAAAGTTAAACATATAAGTTATAAAATTTATTATTACACATACTTCACAATTAATAAAAATATATGGGTACTATTTTTTGAAAAAAATAACTTACCATTATTTTCATTATATCAAACCAGTAAGTGTCAAAAATTTATTAGAATATAAAATATGGCTATTAAAAAGTGTGAAACACTTATAGGTTTCTTTTTTGTTTTCACGCCATTTCACTTTCCATTCCTTATAATATAGTATATATTTATATTATTTTATTTTTTTTAAGATTATTCTTCTCATTTCTTTCTTTTCTGCTCTTGTGCATCCCATGCTCCTACCCTCTAGAACCCCCTCCCTCTTTAAAATCCATATTTACTTTCCCCATTCCTCTCCCCTCCCCTACCCTTGTGCCCCCTTTCTCCAGCCCTCTTATCCTAACTCACCCCACCTTGTGTTTTCCACCCCATTCTACCCATTTTGATACCCTCTACTCTCCTCTCTATCCCATCTCACTAAACCTCACTTTGTTATCTCTCCTTTCTACCTGTTTTACTCCATAGGGAGTGAAAATAGTTATTTAGAAAGAAAAAGGGGTGGTGTCAGACTAAAAAAGGCTTGATTGTGGTGGGGAAGAAATGGTTTAGGTGTGGAGTATAAAAAGTGCATATGCAAGCAAGAGGAATGAGATGGGATACAAAAGGGGTATTATGGGGTAAAGGAGTTAATAAAAGAGTGAGAAAAGAGGAAAAAGGGATTTTTTGGAGTAGCAAGGCATTTGAAATTGGTTAGGAAGGATGAGGAGGAAAGAAAGGGGGGTTGGGTGAGTTGAAAAGTGAATGGGGAGGGGAGGGGAGAGGTGAGAAGTGTTATAAAATATTGTGGGAGGGGTGGAGAGTGAAACAAGATTATAAGAATAGTTTTTGAAAGGGAAGGGGTGTGAATAAAATTGAGAGGGGTGAAAAAGCAGCGAAAGGTGAGAAAAGGTAAAAAGTGTGTCAAAGGAGGCAGCAAAAAACTGAAGGTGGACTCTATTCTTCAGCCAAACAACAGAGTCCACCCTTTCAGTTTTCAGCACTTTTGTTCTATCTTATAAAATAATCAATACCTCTACTGTCTTGCTATATGTACACCTCCATCCACAAAAAATACAGCTTTATTGGATGATGGCATTAAAGGCTTCAATTTATGACAGAATATTTATTAATATACAGATATTATCCATAAAATACTATTTCACTTTTTTAGAAATTATTTTACAAAATGCTTCTGATAACTACAAATTAGATAGAAAAAAATAGGAATGTTTTTATAAAAAATTTGATAAAATGAACATAAACTATGTCAAAATTTTCAATTAATGCTCTTATTGATTTTATGAGATGAATGTATTTGAAATTAAACTCTATTATTAGTTCTTTTGATGAGACTACAAAAATCTTTGAATTAAATTATTTAATTAGAATAGAGATTTAACAAAAAATACATTTTAATGATTCAACTTTTAGCTTGATATTTTTTATGATAACTATAAATACATAAATAAGTACCTGTAATAACTATGAATTTGAGAAAATAAAATAAATAAGATTTCTTAACATATGTACCATTATCAATTCAGTAAAAAAATAAACCACTTGAGTCCTTTATTTTACTACACTATTTTAACTCCAATGACTATACAAGTTTTTACATCAATATATAACTTATTATTTATCAAAATTAGATTGAAATACTAATGAGATCTGTTGTACAACTTTGTTTAAAACAAGTTTAAACTATGAGAAAAAAATTTAATTTTTAAAAAATTTATATTAGATTTTCTAACTTAAAAATTAAGTGTATTTTTATATCAAAAAGTTATAAATTAAATAATTTTCAGTTGAAAAAATAAATAGAGGTTATTAATAATTTTGAAAAAATATTATATAAAAATTGATTTTAATTCTATTTTCTATTATTATGATATGAGTTTTTTTTCTGTATGATATGTTAAGAAAATTAATAAGATCAAGACTCACAAATGATAAGATTTATAAAAGGTAGCAGATCTTCTGTTTAATTTAAAAAAATTTAAAGATGGAATTTTTTTCAAATACAAATTATTTAGGTGCTTCTTATTATCTTCTTTTTTTTTGGATTTACATATATAAGCTCAAGTGAAGCCTAAAAATATAACCTGGGTAGTTTTTTGTGAAAGGGAATAAATATTGTTACATAAATTGATATTTTTATGCAAGAAAAGTATAAAAATAGTTTTAGTTGAAATAGTTACTGAAGAGATGAAAGACTCTCTTTTTAAATAAATTTTTATAAATATAAATTAGTACTGTTATATATTTTCCATAATTCAATTACTATGAATACAAATATTGTCTTTTTTCTAATAAAATTTCATATTGATTTTATATTATATACTTTTACATTGGATAGCACCATAATATAATGTTAAACTATCAGTGTAAGTATCATATTTCTAATAAATGATTGATAAATCCTTAAGCCATATACTTTTACTTGAGAATAAGTTTTTAATTTTGAGTTGTGAATTAATTCTGAAAATTCATCTTTCTATAAATTATAAGTGTATACCTGAGCCAGTTTATTTATTTATATTTGAACACCATGAAATTGAGGAATTATGTCTATTAATTTAGAATATGAAGTAAGGTTTATATTAACCAAAATTTAATCTTCTTAATGCTATTCTTTTCCCATAGGGATATTTAAAAATACCTATTGTATATCTTGAACAAAATAAACATGATATAGTAGATCTTCAATGAGAAACTGATAGAATGATAAAAAACACCACTTTCACCTACTACAGAGAGTCCTTGAAAAATATTAAAGTCCTGAATTAAATTTTAAACACCTCTTTTCACACCAGAAATTGTTTTTTAAATGTGTGGTTTATATTGCCTGGTAAGCACTTTTATTATCCCAAAAAATAATATTCAATCACACTTTAGATTTAGAATTACATTTTGAAGAATTTTATATTTTTATACTTATTTTATCTTTAAGATTTATTTTAGTCTATATGTCTTTTTTTCACATTAAAAATTTACTGAGTAGTGATTAATTTTTCAATTCATGAAATAACTCTACCAACTCATAATATTCTTATGCAATGGTGAAAAAATATATTACAAAAATTTTCATAATCTCAGCTATGTATTTCTTTTAATAAGGTTATAATATGAAATTCTTAGTATTTGAGGAATATATAGAACTTTAAAAGGCAGAAATTAATTTTATTTTACTTTTAATCATCCTTTTGAATTTGAAAATCTCAAAACTGGATGAAACTCTACTATCATAAGAAATGGACTTCCTTCAAGAAATATATACAAATAATATTTAAAATAATAGTTCTTAGTGTAAAGAAGGTGTGAGACTCCTTTATTGAGTCAGAAATCAGGGAAAAACACATTCCTGTATTTGAACTCTTTAGTTGTGTCTGTTTTCCACTGAATTCTAGGATATAAAATTTAAGAATTTTGATGGTTCAATGCGTTTTTTAGATAAATTAATTTAACTGAAAATAATTATAATGAATAATCAAAAATTATAAATTTAAATCAAAGAAAAAATCAGTTTATACAGTCCAAACTTAAAAATAAAAGTTTCAAATTCTGAGTTGACAGGAATTTTCAACAAAATCAGTCACTGAATGTGTTTTATATGTTTTCCAAAAAAATTAATGAAATAATTAAGCAGGTTAAAAGTGTTATGTTTGTAATGAATAATACAATTCTCCATCCTTTTATTGATAAATTTCAATTTAAAATTAACATTGAATTATGTTTCATAAAAAATGCTGTGAATTAATCTGATTTTTAAGCTCTCCTTTTTTATTTCAATTAATTGTGCATTAAAATCTCAATATCCTTTCAGTAAAGATCCATTTATCCTTGGAAAAGAGCCTAAGATGAGCTCAAAGTAAAGCTCAGTATGATTTCAGTATGGGTTCAGCCTGAGTTCCATATGAGTTCCATCTGACTTCAAGTTGAGGACTTGCTAGCAAGTCCCCCCCCCCCCAAATATTGTGTGGTGGTAGATGCCTAAATCATAAAGGCAAAAAAAAGTGGATTCAAACAAGGCTGCTTTGTAATTCAGACAAATAAGTGTGCTCTTCAGCCAAAAACTTAACTAGACATCTATTTCAGGGGATTTTCCCCTGTCTCTCCTACTCATTCTCAACTTGCACTCAAACTCCAACTTGTAATTACAAATAAGAATTTTGTGATCAGGTATCATAGGTATTTTTAAAATTCAATTTTTGAGTCTTTTAGTGGTTCATATTATGTGAATTTTAAATCAATTTCCTTATCAATTACAGGATATTTTATTTTATTGAAAGATGGCCCTATATCTTGGTGGAGTCATTGAAAAAAAGTAGTAAAACTTTTCACCACTGAAGTGAAATACATTTCAATGTGTTATTGCACCATATCATTAATCTGGATCATAAACCTCTTCTCTTCTCTGAATACTAATATGGTTACTCCTCATTTATTTACTACCATTGAGTCTCCTGAAATCTTACATGAAAATAGTGGAGAAATATTCTTAGCAAAGGAAACTCAAATGAATGAAATTCAATTCTTATCATTTTTTTTATCATTGGCTGTGACAAAAGGTCAAAAAAAAAGAGAATTCAGTTATTTATTGTCCTACTTCTGATATGCTGGTCAATTTTTTCACTATAAAACAACCTTTTATACATTTTGAAACTGATAGAAGAAATATTAATCTACTCATGCCTGGAGCAGGGAGGTGCCAAAGTAGGATAATACTATATAGAGTATTTACTAAGTAAAACTGTGGCATTCAGGAAATTTTCTTTATAAATGAGTAGATATTACCAAACTATTTATTTATTATTTGACTTTTTAGTATGGATGTATTTTATCATTATATGATTATATATAGTTGGAAATTTTACATCTGTCTTCATCCAATATTCTGTTCATTAAAACCAAAAACTGACTTTGTCAATAAATCATTTTTCTCTTATTATTTAATTTCTTTTATTACTTAGCTCAATATTTAACTAACCTGAACTTTTATTTTCTCTATAATTACTAGTGAAAGTTGAATGATAGTGTTTTCTCTTTATCTAAAAGTTCATAGGGGTTCCTTATATTAAATATCTTATTAAAAAAATAAATATATTGGATCTTCTATACAGATTTGCACCAGATTTTCAAATAAATTCCTCAAAATAATTCCTCAGAATATTCATGAGCACCATGGTGCTAAATAATTTATGTCTCCCCCAGTTCCTATGATCTGTAAAAAATATTGTTTTAAAATGAATTTTAAGGACCTCCAGGCTGTAATTTTCCATGGAAATTTTTTTGACTTGACCTTATTCTTCTTCAAGTTTAAATGGATTAGAATAAAATTAGAGGGTCCGGAATAAATGAATAACAAGAAGTTATAATCACCACCACTCATGGAAAGAATAAAATTTCCAACATAAAATCTTGTTTTATCATGTAAGGTGGAAAATTAGTGAGTGTAAGGCTCACCCCAATACAAGATCAGGCTGAATTTACACTCAATTTTTAAACTAAGATATTGTAAATAAAGGCTTATTAAAAGAATGTATAGATAAAAACTTTGGTATTTAAGTCAAATTATTAAATTTTATAATAAATCATGCTACTCAAAACTATTCTTTATTCACAATTACTCTCATATCTAAATAAATGTGGCTTTTTTATTTTTCAAGTCTAGATTATTGTACTTGTGCACATATAATTTAAAATGAATCCATGTAAATTGATTAATAGATATGAAGATTTTTATACATGACTTGAACTTAAAAATCTCTTATACTTACCTTCTGATAGATTTTATTCTACAGGGAGAGAAAGTATATTTTCATTTTTTTTCAAACAATCAGTTGATTTCAAAATAATTGATCAAATGGAAATAAAAGTCTAATACATGATGGATTTAGAGCCATGGATTCATAAAATATTATTAAAGAAATTAAAAGATAAATTTAATTCCAATGGAATTAAAGCTTGAAGAAGATTTGAAATTTGAACTCAAAAACATGTAGTCCTTTCAAAATGAGACTAGCACCATTAGTGTCAGCCTGTATATTCCCAGGACTGAGTAAAAAGTGCTTATAAGTTATGTCAACCACATGAAATATACAGGGGAACAATAATTGAGAGTACACAAACAGTATACATAAGTAAAATTATGATAATATACAAAATATGCCATTATAACACCTTATATACATGCATATATCCACCTTTTATAGGTCTTATGTACTTAATATTAAGTTGGAATATATTAGGGTAATCTTAAGAGCCTTAAGTATAAGGCTACATAATTTTTAAGTACACTTAAAGCTGTTATATTCATTGTTTTACGCAAAAAACAAGAAATGCGCTTTATTTCACTTAAAAGTTGACTATATGCACTATAAAATTGAGAATATCCAAAACGCGCTTTGAAAGATCAATTTGTCTCATTTAGGACTATTGATTTGGCTATTTAAATGCATAAAAATAACACTTTTCAAATTTGGTGTTTTTTATGCCAGAAATGGCTTCTGTGTACTGGCCACATACTGCCTGCTTTTTTCCCGTGTGAATAGCTTCATTTTTAGCAAAGTTAGCTTTTTCACACTATAATTACCCCACATTCTACGCCCACTGTGGGGAAACACACTAAAATAGGCAACAGGCACTTATTTAGTGTCCTAGCTTAATTAATAGTGCATTGACCTTGTTTATATGCACTAATTTCATTAATAACGTCATTCTTGGCATCTTATTTCATCACCACGCTTAAATTCGCCTAATTTTAGTCAAGTATTTACCCGTGCAAGCGCCTGCCAAGGACTGAATGTAGTTACCCCACATCTCACGCTCTGTTTTAAGTTTTTTGGTGGTTTCTCAGTCAATTTTGGTTATTTTTGGATGGGAATTTCACGTAGTATAATGTCAGGATTAGCCCCTCCATTTCTACAGTAAATCCCCCTTATTCTTAAGCTATTATTAACCTTAAAAGGTCTCCTTTAGTCTTTTATATTATTGTTTTATACGCATATACTCTCTTTTTGTCTTTTTCTTTAATTTTGATGGATTTCCCTTATTATTACTGGATTTTGAAGGTTGTTACTTGTCTAACTATGTCATGGGTTACTAGGGAAGTTGATGGGTATGTCTATTAGTTGTTTTTAGGCGTCATTAACTGTATATTGGATGGTACATCAAGGGAATCATTGGGGAACTCAGTATGTATAAAAGGAGGAGGTTTTTGGATCTTGTTTCTACATTCTTTATCATTTACAATTTACCAATATAACCAAATAAATTACAATACATATCAATTAGTACTTTTATAAGACTTTTGAATAGTATCTGAATTATAAAATATATTTTTCTACCAACTAAAAAGATTGTAAGCCATATATAAAAATAGTGAGAATTATATTACTGAGACCTTTAATTTTGATTATATTTTACTCCTTATTGGATTAGTATTAAAGTATTCATATAGGACCATTAAAATATTCTAGACAACTGATCATTCAAGCTAGCTCATGTCTTTGTACTTGACCTTAGCCTGACAATTAGAAGGAGAAGATGAAATATATTCATATTATTAAAGAAATGATAAGATGTTTGTTTTTGACAAATATTTGACATGTTGTTAAGATTTTTGATACTTTTTATGGATTTTCCAAAAAATATAGTAATAAAGCTTGACAGTATGAATTTTTTTTTTCAAAGATAACTTTTTTAACTATTTTTTTTGAAATGTGGCCAAATTTCACATTTTCACATCAGGAAAAAATGAAGGGGAAATTATGTGAAAGTCCATACCAAAATCATCTCAGTAGGAATGTGAACTTTCAAGAAATATCCCCCGCCTTTTTTCCTGGTGTCAACAGTGCTAATCTTATTTCACTAAAGCCACTATTTTTTTCATGTCAAATTTCCTATTTTTTTAAAATAATTTACTTCCATACAAAATGTAATTTTTATTTTCAATTATTAAAAGTATGTTGTGAATTTAAGCCTCTAAATTAACAATTTGGTTCTGTTTTAGGTTTATTGAGTAATCACTTGGAGATCAACCAAATGTTTGAAAATTGATGTGGACTTATGTCAGCCAGGCTACTAGACTTACTCAGTAAAATAATTAATTATTTTACTGAGTTGAAGCCACGCCTTTCTTCTTAATAATAATTATTTATTCACTTACTTAAGTAGTACTTACAATTAACTAAGTTAAGTACAATAAGTAGTATAAATAAATAATATAAATAAAATGTCCCTTACAATTTTTACTCCCTAACACCGTGCTCAAAAGTATATGTCAAAGGGAATAAAATTAATAATAAATTTATAATATAAAAACTTTAAAACAATTATATTACCTCAGTGAGAGATCTGTAATCCCGTGGAAGTAATATAATTGATTATTTATTGTGTAATAATTGTGACAGTCCAAGGAATTCAAACTTTGTTGCTAACAAATTTGATGCCCTTGTTGACGTACTAATTTATTACTTTCTTATTTCATTTATGTAATCCTTTTTCTTGTCATTCTTTTCTCTCACACTCACAGTAGACGGTGTAAATTCTTTATATTTTAATCTCTCATATTTTGCCTATAAAAGGCCTCTGATTTTGTGCTTTTCAATCCATTCTTTTATCACCTTACTTTTATTACCACGTATTACAACACAAAACTTATATTTTATATTTTCTCACATTGGTATTTACAATAGCGTAATTCTAATCAATAGACTATAACAATATTAAAAATCTACCTCTTTTATTTGAGTAATAAATCACTTAGATTAAGAAATACGTACAAATCTTTGAGAGTCCATTTAAAACCTTTAAAATCCTTGAAAAACTCCGTACCAAATCTTCTAGACCAAAAGCGTACCTTGACAATTGAGGGCCTTTCCGAATTATCAACGGCGCAACGATATTTGAGGCGTAATTGAGGGGACCATCTGTGTGCGAGTACCTGTAAAGGACGAGAAATCGAGAAAACAACGAACGTCATACGTCACGTGACAAAAATTTTTGCTGCGAACGGGAATCAAACCGCGCTCCAAAAATTAAGTTCATATACTGACTAAATGTTGTATATATCGTGGTAATTATTGATATTACTATTTGTGGGTTACTCTTCACTCTTCATTTGCTACGTATTTCCTTTTACTCAGCACTCTGTAAGTAGCATTAATTTGCTCATTTTACAGGGGGAGGTGCCTGGTAATTGGATTTTATTTTTATTATTATATTTTTTTTTATTTTTCCTGGTTGACCATAATAGAGCAATAAGTTTTCTTAGTCCCAGAGGTAATAAAATAATTATATTTTAATATTAATTATTATAATCTTTTCAGTTGACATTTGTCCTGATTAATTTAATTGTTCCAGTTGACAAATTGTCCTGAAAATAATATTTTTAATTAATATATAATTAATATTTAATTACTTCAGTTGACTTTGAGTCCTGGTAAATCAATAAATATTTTAATTAATAAAACTCATATTTAATTATTTCAGTTGACATTATGTCCTGGTAATTAAGTGATCAAGCTTAATAAAATTTTAAAATAAAAATTTATATTTAATTACTTCAGTTGACATTAAGTCTTGGTAGTTAAGTTATCAGTTTAATAAAATTTTGTTAAATTAATAAAGTTTCATATTTGATTACTTCAGTTGACAATAAGTCCTGGTAATAAATTAGTTGATTTAAATCCTGAAAATAATTAATTAAAAATTATTAATAAAAATTTTAATTTATTTCTACAGTTGATTATATTATAATCCTGGTTTTAAATTTTTTTTATTAATAAATTAATTTTATTTAAGATGATGTTTATCCTAAAAAAGATTTATTTTTATTTTATTTTTTTTTAAAAATAAAAAATCAAAAATAAAGACTAATTAATCTTATTGTCTCTTTTCTTCATTTCAGTAAAATCTTAAAATGACTGACCAAATTGGCTCTGCTTCACATGAAGAAGAGCTAGACTTAATTTATTATGATGAGCCTACTTCTGTAAGCTCTCCTTTAACAAGAAGAATTTCTCAAACTAATAAATCCTTTCCCCAAACAGGATGTAGAGATAGAAGAAGTAGAAATCCTAGTGGACACAACTCAGGATCAGAAGCCTATGATAAACCCACCAGAAGAGTTTCCAAAAGGCTTCAGGATAAAAAAGATGCCATTGTCTCAGAAGGTAAAGAATCTTTCAACTCACATAAAGGAGTTAAGGACAGAAAGCTTGAGACTAAAGGTAAGGTAGATGCTCTGGAAGAAAAGGTGAGAAGAACAGATACCTTTCTCCAAGAGAAGAAGAAACCTCTTCCTCCCAGGGATCAACAACAATTGGCTCCCCAGTCCCAAGAGAAGGTGGAAGTGTCCAAGTGGCAGTGGGACTGGTTAAACACTCAGTGGGATTACCTGTCTCAAAATCAGCATCAGTTACCTCAGGCAGGTCCATCAAGGCCCAACCAGGTCAACCCCACTCCTCCCCACCCTTATCAAGGAGGCAAAAGAAGAAGAAAGCCCAATATGGTGATACCCAGCAAACCCTGGTACGTCCCTCTATTGATTCTCAAGTGCCTTTTCTTGTGGCTGATTCTGTTCTTTCACGTAAATCTGAGAGGGAAGAAGACACCTTGAGACCAGTAGAGGCTGGGAGCAGTAGACAGATATCTCATGTATCTAATCCATTACTTTTAATTGCTACCTCAATGATAAACCCTGACATGGCTGTAATTGATGAAACTCTTGACCCTGAGTTCTATGAGAGTCTGGAAGGTTACTCAGTTTCCTTATTGAGAAACACTCCAGATGTAGCAAGAATTAATGATGAGTACTTGAGAGATATTACTGCCAAACAAAATCATATAATGAACAATATCCAATTGACTCAGAGATATAATAGTTTGTTAACTGATCAGGGTTATCAAGCATTAAGAAGTGAATCACAGAGAGTCTCTGATGAATTGTCTCATTACAAAGCAACCCATGAAAAGAAAGTTGCTTTATAGCAAAATATAAAAAATGATTTGTCTAAACTAAAAGATACTGTATCTGCCTGTTTCCAGGAGGTGGAGATAGATAAGATAAATCTGAAAATATTGAATGACCATTTGTCATCTTTTCAAAATAAAAATCAGTTATCTTTTGCAACTATCAATGAGAGTTTATCTAGTCTTCCAAGAATGAAAACAAGACTAACAACCATTAAAGAAAAATTGAACTCATTGTTAAATGACCAGAAATATTCTGAAATTTCTGTGAAGGAACATATAGTGCAGGATGCTCAAATAGTACCTGTGGCTAGTTCATCTAAAGTAAAAATAGCTCCAGAAATACCTGTTGATAACACTGAGTTTCCATCAAAGACTGATGATGCACAAGGATCTGCAACAGAAGGATTAAACAATGAGATTTCAGCCCAATTATAGAAATTACAGCTGCTTCTTACTCAGAAACAAGTTAGTACTAAGGAGACTCCTTCAAATCAAAAGAATTGGCCAAAACTTGACCAGTACCCAACATTTGATGGTGATTCTTCCTCTGATTGGCAACAATTTATTTGCAGAATTGATAACTTAAAAAATTCTTACAAACTTCCAGATGAGGAAATTGTGTCCAAGTTAATTTCTTTGTTCACTAATGTTTCCCTGATGTGGTATGAATCTGTTCTCCTGGATGGGAATGACTACTCATGGGAGGATTGGAAGAAATTAATTAAAGCACAATTTGGTGGCTCCAAGTTCAGAATGGCTCAAGAAAGGCAGTATGAGGAAACTAGATATAGCTCTTCTACTGATAAAACTATTGAGTTTTTAATGAAACTTGTAAAAATCATAAGGGCAATGGACCCAAATATGGAGTTTGATTTATGGAAGGACAGGATCCTTTATAAATTACCAATGTCTCTGAGAGACTTGATAGTGGCTAGGACTGAGTTCTCCAAAGAACCCTCTTCTTTCATTAATACTTGCAATGAGATACTTCTAAACAATAAATATGATGCCAGAAGATTCATTCCTAGGACCCCTTTGGAGAAACCCTCCACTTACCAACAGAAACCTCTGGAAAAGGTTGGTAAACCTTCTGCCCCTGTTGCACCAAAGATGTACGCAAAAAACACTTGCTTCAAGTGCAACAAGCCTTGGCAGAAAGGCCATGTTTGTGACAAGAAGATAAATCTTGTAGAACAAACAGAGGAGCATGCTGATGACACAGTGGCACTAGATGATACATCAAGTGATTGTGCCAGCAATATTTCATATGAATCTCAACAAGAAATCTTGATGCTGGAAGAGGATATTCATTATTTAAATACTATTGATATTGATGATAATGCTTTGTCTACAGTTGAGGATGCTGAGATCATAAAGAACATTGAGGATAACTCAATTGTTATTGCCCCTCTCAAGGCACCAGTCTTGATTAATGGAACCAGCATTGAAGTTGTTCTGGATTCTGGAGCTGGAGGAAGTGTAGTTTCTGAAAGAGCACTTGCTTCAGTGGATCAAGACTATAAATCAAAAATTATGCCTATCATTTCTGAAAATTGGAGAGGTTATGGCTCTGTTTTGTCCCCCATTGGTAAGTACAAATCCACAGTGATTTTTAAATATAACCATGGTTTTGTAAGAGCTAGTTGTGATTTTATTGTCATGAAAAATGATAACTTGAGCAATTGGTTTATTGTAGGGAATGATATTTTAACCAAGTATGGCATAAAATTGGATCCTTCAAACCAATGTTTCACAATGGGGATGAATGGGAAGAGAAAATTTAAAATTTCCTCCCCTAAAAAATTATTATTAAAACCAGAATTGAACACATGTAATTCTGTGGTTCAATATAAAGGAAGATCTACAAAAGAAATGCATGTCCTTATGTCTGAAATTGACAATGCTTCTTTTGGAGAACAACTTTCTGGTGAGGATAAAGATTCCATCATTAACTTGATAAAGTCTTTTCCTATGTCTTTTTCTCATGGATCACATGAACTGGGATTAGTTAAAGAGGAAATGAAACTTTCATTGTCTTGCCCATTAATTGATATACCACCTAGTTTAAAGAAGAAGCCTTATCCTGCTTCTCCCACAAAGAGAAAAGATATTGAAGACAATATCTCTACCCTTTTGAAAATGAATATTATTGAAAAGGTAGTTGAAACACCTAAACATTGTGTTATCTCACCTGTCCTAATTTCTTATAAGAGAGATAAAGCCAGGTTATGTGGTGATTATAGAGCACTAAATACTTATACTGTTGATGATATCTACCCTTTACCTAGAATTAGCTCTATACATGCTACCTTACAGGGTGCTAAATATATCAGCTGTTTGGATGGTAACAAAGGATATCACCAGGTACCTGTTGAGAAAAATTCTCAGAACTTTCTGATGATTTCCACTCATATGGGTATTTATAAGTATATTAGGATGCCAATTGGCCCTAAAAATGCCCCTTCAGTTTTCCAAAAAGTCATGTATAACACATTCCATCAAGAGATAATTGAAGTATGGCTGATGGTTGATATTGATGATATCATTATATTCTCAAAAACACTTGAGGAACATCTTAACCACCTGTGTAAAGTATTCCAGAAAATGGATGAAATAAATATGACACTTGCTTTGAAGAAATGTAAATTTGGTTTCCATTCTTTAAAAGTTCTTGGTCATGTTGTTTCAGGCTTACAGATATGTGTTGACCAGAACAAAGTGGCAGCCATACAACAGGTGAAGGCTCTTACTACAGTGAGAGAGCTCCAAAGTTTTTTGGGAATGTGTGGATACTATAGACAGTATATTAAAAATTACCAAGTCATAGCTTTACCCCTTACCCAATTAACTAGAAAGGATGTTGCTTTTGTCTTGAATAGTGAAAGACAAAGAGCCTTTGACAATATGAAACACTGTTTGATGTCAGCACCAATTCTTGCTTTACCTGACTTTAATAAACCATTTGTTTTGTACACTGATGCCAGTTTCATTGGTCTTGGTGCTGCCCTCCATCAAAAACAAGTGATAAATGATAAAGTTTCAGAAGTAGTAATTTGTTATATTTCAAGAACCTTGAGAAATAGTGAATTGAAATATGGTGCTACTCAATTAGAATGTTTAGCTGTAGTTTGGGCTCTAGAAAAGCTTCATTATTACCTAGATGACCAGAAATTTGAACTTGTCACTGACTGCAGTGCAGTTAAATCCCTTTTAAACTTGAAAACACCCAACAGACATATGTTCAGATGACAGTTGGCTGTTCAAGAATACAAAGGGAGAATGACAATTATTTATAGGGCTGGTATTGTTCACTCAAATGTGGATATGTTATCTAGGTTACCTTTACCAAATAATGACTCTTATCCTGCGTATGATCCTGAGGATGAAATTATTCATATACATGGGATATATGTGGTTGATATGGAGGAAGAGCTATTACAGCTTATTCTGGATTCATATGATAAGAACACTGACTTGAAAAAGTTATGCACCATATTAAATGATCCAAAGAATGCTTCAATACAAGCATTAATTAAAACCCTTCCACCAAAGTACCAAAAAGCTTTGGAAAAAGGTAAATTTTCAATTGATGAAGGATATCTATATTATAGAAGAAAGTTGAGTAATGTCATTGTTAGTCCTCCTTCTATGAAAGAAATCATCTTGAAAAATTGTCATGATGACATATTAGCTGGAAATTTTGATCTTGAAAAAAGAATTATCAGAATTAAGAACACTGCTTGGTGGGTTAATATCTCTGAAGACACAAAATTATATGTTGAGTCTTGTGATTCTTGCCAAAAATCAAAAAGATTAACTGGTAAAAGAGCAGGATTAATGCAACATATTGAACCTCCTGATGCTCCATGGCAAATAATCAACATGGATTTTGTAACAGGATTAACTATTGCTGGTAAAGACAGTTATAACTCTTGTTGGGTTATTGTGGACAGATTCACTAAAATGTGTAAATTTATCCCTACCCACAAGGATGTTTCCACTAAAGAATTAGCTTTCTTATGGTGGTCTCATATGTTTAATACTGCTGGTTTTCCTAAAGCCATAATCTCTAACAGAGACCCTAAATTTACTTCTGAATTTTGGATGTCTCTGATGGATGTTTGTGGTTGTGATCTGAAACTTTCTACTGCCCATCACCCTCAGACTGATGGTTTAGCTGAAAGAATGATTCAGACTTTAGAGGACATGATAAGAAGATATTGTTCCTTTGGCCTTGAGTATAAAGATAATGACAGATTCACTCATGATTGGGTTACCTTACTTCCTGGGTTAGAATTTGCTTATAATAGCACTGTTCATTCTGTTACTCAAAGAAAGCCATTTGAGCTTTGGCTTGGATATGTTCCAAATACTCCTGCCCAAATTCTCAATAACAAAATACCTAAATTGGATATACATCCTGGTGTAAAATCTTTTCTTCAAATGCAACAACTATGTAGAAATCATGCTCAAAAATGTATTGAAAAATCATTTGAATACAGGAAGAAAATATGGGACAAATCCCATAAAGAATACATTTTTAAAAAGGGTGATGAAGTGTTGATTTCTACAATCCACTTCAACTTACAAGGTAATAACAAATTGAAAGATCCATTTGTTGGTCATTTTGTTGTCAGAAGAATGATTGGAGATAATGCAGTTGAGGTTATTCTGTATTCTCCATATGACAGAAAACATCCTGTTTTTCCAATATCTCTTTTGAAACCTTACACATCCAATAGTGATTTATTTCCAAAAAGGAGGGGAAGACCAAAGAAAACCCCAAATGAAATCACTGAAACATCAGAAATTGAAAAAATTCTAAATGAAAGAATAGTCACTGCTGAAAAAGGTACAGAATACTTATTGAGATTCAAGAATTAATCATCTGAATATGATTCTTGGATACCTGGGAAGGAGATATCTAATCTTCTTACTCTACTAAAAAAGTATAAAAAGAAAAAATCATAGCATTTTTTTTATTGTTTTTTTAGAGTGAGGGAGTGTCAGCCAGGCTACTAGACTTACCTGGTAAAATAATTAATTATTTTACTGAGTTGAAGCCATGCCTTTCTTCTTAATAATAATTATTTATTTACTTACTTAAGTAGTACTTACAATTAACTAAGTTAAGTACAATAAGTAGTATAAATAAATAATATAAATAAAATGTCCCTTACAATTTTTACTCCCTAACACCGTGCTCAAAAGTATATGTCAAAGGGAATAAAATTAATAATAAATTTATAATATAAAAACTTTAAAACAATTATATTACCTCAGCGAGAGATCTGTAATTCCGTGAAAGTAATATAATTGATTATTTATTGTGTAATAATTGTGACAGTCCAAGGAATTCAAACTTTGTTGCTAACAAATTTGATGCCCTTGTTGACGTACTAATTTATTACTTTCTTATTTCATTTATGTAATCCTTTTTCTTGTCATTCTTTTCTCTCACACTCACAGTAGACGGTGTAAATTCCTTATATTTTAATCTCTCAAATTTTGCCTATAAAAGGCCTCTGATTTTGTGCTTTTAATCCATTCTTTTACACTACGCAATATAGGGGGTGGACTTGCTAGCAAGTCCTCAACCTGAACTCAGATGGAACTCAGACTGAACTCATGCTGAACTCTACTTGGACACCCACCTAAAACTGTTCTGCTGAGTGGTGTTCATCCCTGATTGTATGGTTCCTTTATCAATAGCTCAATGTGTGCTCAATCTGTGGTGAGTTTGGGTCCAAGGTTGCGGACTCGCTAGCAAGTCCGCCCCCCATATTGCGTGGTGTTATCACCTTACTTTTATTACCACGTATTACAACACAAAACTTATATTTTATATTTTATCACATGAGTATTTACAATAGCGTAATTCTAATCAATAGACTATAACAATATTAAAAATCTACCTCTTTTATTTGAGTAATAAATCACTTAGATTAAGAAATACGTACAAATCTTTTAGAGTCCATTTAAAACCTTTAAAATCCTTGAAAAACTCCGTACTAAATCTTCTAGACCAAAAGTGTACCTTGACAACTTATTTCTATGTATTATGCAGTGGGTGGCCAAATTTTTTGGTCATCATTATACTTCATATAGTTTTTAACTATATTTTTTCTCCTTCCTCCATCATAATCTTACTTTCTTTAACCCTTACTTCCCAATTAATATTCATTTTCTACTCCCGTTTTTTTTATTTTTTTCACATTCTTTTACTAAAAAAATACATTTTTGTCTATCTTGCTTGCCATATTCGAAAGCCTCACAATCACAAAACCCCACCACAGCCACAAAGTGAAAGTTAAAGTGGCTTTAGAATCAGAAACTAGTTTCACTTAAGCTCAATTTTTCTTCCATTTGAAGGTTCCTTACACAACTTTGTTTTGAATCCTAAAGAAATCTGCTACTATATGCAAAATATCCCTTTCACCCCAAAGTGGCTGTTCAACCAAAATTAGCACTTGTGACCTTTGAAAAATAAGTTTCACTTTATCCAGAAACCAAAATTCAAAAACAAATAAGAATTCTATCACTCAGAACTGTCCAAAGAGGTGTCCATAAATTTGAATTCTGATGCTAAGTCACAGTTAAAAAAACCTTATATTAACCAAATCCAAAAACTTAAATGTCTATGATTTTCTCAAAACCATCCCCACTAGTTTTTCAAAGATTTAAAAGAGTGGAATATAGTCAGATGGGTCAAGTTTTTAATTTGAGATTTAATCTTCTCAACAGTTAGTCAGGTATGACAGTTTCAAAAATTCTCAAAGTCTATTTATAACCCACTTTAAAGAGTTGTTTCTCATTTATCATAGTTTTAGAAAATTTTCTTCAATAGATAAAGAGCTCTATCCATATTTCTCCTTCCAAAAAAAAGATTTAAAATAATTTATAACAAATTTAAGTGTCTAAAATCTCTTCCCTTGTATCAAGATATTTTACAGAAGTAACTAGCTCATTAGATTGGAGTATAATGCTTCAGAGAATATGGAAAAAGGTTTGATGGGATTTGGAGTACTTTTAAACCTTCAAAAAATGTATGATTGTTGTCCCCAATATCTAGATCTGAATCTAATAG
This sequence comes from Hemileia vastatrix, assembly GCA_030280995.1. NCBI lineage: Eukaryota > Fungi > Basidiomycota > Pucciniomycetes > Pucciniales > Zaghouaniaceae > Hemileia > Hemileia vastatrix. The sequence goes on from JASXTE010000012.1 coordinate 14,710,978, forward strand.
GGAGTGTGTGGAAAGGGCTGAACTCACAAGTGTAGAAAAATTATTACTCCAACAATATTTCCAATAGGTGCATGGAACTACACTACTTAGCTTTGAATACCTTTTCCAAGGATATAACTAATTTTGGAAAACTTGAAGCAGTCTTGTATCCCATTTCCTGCCAAATTTATGAGTTTAAGGTAGCTGCACTATGCTTTTGTTGGGGAATAAGAGGCATGAAATCACAAGCTTTTCATGATTAGCTGTACTAAATATTGATATTTACTCAACACCAACCCAAATTCCAAATTGTTTTTGTTGTTTCTGGTGGGGGGTCAACCTTCTGGTCACTTACTTTTTTTAAAAAAAATAATTAATTTTTAGGAGTTTTTTTAATTCTGATATAGTAGCTATCCATATTTACCACAAGCAAGGGCTTGGTTTCTGATGATTAAATGTCTGCCATTGTCTTTCAGGCTTGTGTTTCTGAACTCAAAAATGTCAAAATTGGGTAAACTATCTTAATTTAAATTTGTTTCTACCTTTTTAATTTAAATCTATAACATCACAAGCACCAGAATGTGAAACTACTTTTTTTTTTGGTTGAGATATGAAAGTATGATTATGCAATGAAAAATGATTCAAAAATTAGGTCACCCACTGTACATTAATGATGTTACCTTAGAAAGCCATGTAGTTTATTATGAATAAGGGAAAAAAATTTTCATCAATTGCATCATGGTCAAGCTTTTTTTTTAATTTACAGCTAGTCCTAAAACTCTTTGTGAGAAATGCAAAATAATTTTCAACTTTTGCCACAAATTTTACACTCTTTCTGGAAACGCCATCATCACACAATCATGTGATTTGAGAGAGAGAGATGACAAATTTATGTTTTAAATTTCCATTAAAATCCTAAAACAACCAAAGAATAACTCCCTCTCCTACAATTTATTCCTTCCCCCCATAAGTTTTTTTCCTGCCCTCCCACCCAAGCATCCATCACATTTGCCTCCTCACTCCTCATTTGGTGGAAGTGACCTTCCTTTTCCAGGCTTTTAAAGTAATTATTTATTAATGACATTCTTTTTTTTTAAATGCTAATTCTTCCTAATTTTTTGGTACTTGACATTTTTATAGCTTCTATAGGAAATTATTCCCATCTCTTCAAGATATTGTGGTTTTCGCTTTGGTGAGCTAAATTTATTTTCATTTGTTAAAATAATTTTTTATTTATATTGGGGTTTTATCCTATATCTTTCTAGTTTCTCTCTTTGACAAATAAGTCATTTCTGAAATATAATGCACAATTTAAAATATCAGTAGTAATGGATGCTTTGAATGGCATAAGCCTTGATGACATAAATAATAAAAATGCTTGAAAAATTCATGAAAAATCACTTAGGAATTGGCTCAAACTATCCAAATTCACTGAATATGTAGTCACAGATCCATCTAAATACCTTAATACTGGTTTTCCTTTAATATTACAGGAAGAACATCAAAATTTTATCCTTGAAATGGTATCTGAGGACCCTACTGTATATCAGGATGAAGTTCAGGTGAGATTACAGAATGAACATTAAATTAAAGTTTCAAAATTTACTATAGCAATTGACCTAGTTCATTGCCTTCATCTCAGCAAAAAGTTATTGCAACAAGTCAATCCAGATTAGAACCCATTTCAGAGAGCAAAATACTTTGCTACTGTTGGAACACTAGATGTGTCTCAACTAGTATTCCCTGGTGAGTCTTTTTTTGGTTATCATATTTGTTCTTTATGTGAGTTTTGTTATTGTAAATTTCTTTTAGATGAATGTGGTTTGTCTATTGATAATATTCTCCACTCAAAAGGTTGGGGTATAAAAGGGAGGGGCACCAAATGAGTTCCTCATGTGAGAGAAAGACATTGTTTCAACATAATCCCTGCAGTTTCTCTATCAGGTTTAGTTTCAAGCATTATTCAGGAAGAGAATTTCACAAGATTTCATTTTGAATTTATTTTGGAGAGAATTTTGTTAAATGTTTTGTTATCCCTTTTTGATGATTTTTTGCTGATTTGTCTTTTTTTTCAATTTTTTAGTTGCCCATGATGAATCCTTATCCAAGGGGAAATAGTTTACTGGTCTTAGATAATTCAGCTTTCCATCATGGGAGTAGAATAACAGAGATAGTTCATTATTGTGGTTATAAAATTCTATATTTTCCCGTGTATTTTCCAGATTTAAGTCCAATAGAATTTTTTTTTCTTTTCTCAAAATTAACCTTAAAAGATATGCTAATTTGACTGGAGGACTAGGAGATGAAGTAATTATTGATGGCTGGGTAAAGGTGTTATTTACTAAAATCTTATTAACCAAAATTTTCAAAGCTAGTGGGTACATAGTTTAATTAATAAATTTTTAGTTTTGTAATGAACAATCTTTATGTACTATTTTGTAAGTTCAGTAATAAGTTAAATTTAATATTTCTTAAATAACTTTAATCATTAAAAAGTATTATCACTCTTATAAAATCAGCAATAAAAAATAATACTTTAGCTACTATTTTTATTGCTTATATATATAGGATAAGTTTGGGCACATCTTACTAAGGCTTGAGCATATGGGGTTGGAACACCCTGATCTTCCAATTCTGAAGCAGTAAGTCACAAAAGAATGTCCAATGGTTGAGACGCATTCTTTTTCACGCATCTAGAAAGTCCTGATCAAAAGTTTCAACATGAGCAAGGCAAAAAAAATCAGACATTGAAGATTCAAGATCAATGTGTTCTTCATCCAATACAGAAATAGCAGCAGCCTTTGGATATTTATCAAGAATCAATTTTTTAGTCAAGTTGGTTGTTTTCTGAGTAAAAGAATTGATTTTTGTTCCTGAAAACATTTCCAATACATTTATAGGGCTGAGATTAGATCTTGTCACAGACACTTCATTGTTTTGTAAATTGCAAGTATTAATTTGTTGTTGGCAGGCAAACATGAACTGAGGAGTATTTAGTGTAATCAAATGTGTAACATGTGTAGGATTCTTTTGCTTTCTTTAAAAGAAAACTTTTTAATTTTTAAGCAATAGAAAATCTAATGTGAAAAAATTTGTAACTTACAATTTCAGTAGCCCAAATTTCCCCCAAAGCAGGTGTTACAATAAAATACTAAAGTGGATTAGATGGGTTTACACAAAAATAAGCTTCCAATGATCCAATTAGATCCTCTAATGGGGGGTGTGATTATTAAATCAATAATAATATTTCATAATTTTTGGCTGTGCATTCAACACCAGTTCCAAAAGTTGCTTCAGGTACATAATTATTATCAGGTTGTGAGTAGCGTTGGGAGAAAGAGTGTCTCTATGCAAAAATAATTCTTTATAAATAAAAAATATATTTTATTAACCATATATAAGTAACAATAGACAAACCTGTAATTCCCATTTCAGGTCTTGTTGTTCCACCTGGCATATAATAGATCACTGATCAAGAAAAGTTTAAGAAACATCTAGAGACCTTTGTAACATCTCATTTGAATCCAATCAAGTTTTCCTGCTAGCTGCAAACATTCCTCCATGTGGGATTACAACAAACCATGATAAAGTTTCTAGATCCAGTTGCTTCCAGATGTGATCAGCCAATAGATAATTCTCACTACCATTTATAGCACTAATGGATTCATCCTTAAGTTCACTGAAGTCTGAGTTATTAACTGGCCAAAGAAAAGATGAATTTTGAGGTTTGGAGATAGCCTTCTCAAATATTTGTTGTCTTTTAGCCCCAGTAGATCTCCTTCTTTGAGGTCCATGAGAAGTATCATCCATTGGTACATAAAAAAATGTTTTGAAATTGACTGTTAAAAAGGAATGGGGAGGTAACTGTATATCACTCTCAGCTTCACTGACAGAACCTTGGCTTCAAACATCTGAATTACTCAAGGAGAAGTTGGGACTTGGAAATTTATTGATTGAAAGTGATTCCATGATAAAAACCCTTTCAGTTAACATTGAGCTGTCTAAACCCTAAAGAAAGAAAATATCAGGATTTCCAAAAAAATAAAAGAAATAAAAAAATAAAGACTTAAAAAGATTAAATATATTAAAAATAAGGGTTTGAATAGATAAAAAAGGTATGTGGGAAATTAAAAATAAGGGTTATAATAATTAAAAATTGTAGGTGGGGGAGGTGAGGGGGTCTCATAAAATTTTAATGATACAGCACATGGGGAACAAAAATTTGCATTGCTGCATACCCAAATCAAGTAAAATCAAACATTCCCAATTTGGAAAAAACACATGGAGGAAAGAAGATTTCTACATTTTTTTACTTCATAAAATCTCACCCAGAAAGGAACATGAAGGAGACACAAAACAAATAGGCAAGTAAGTACAAGTTGAGAGAGATGAGAATACTGGGGAGAGACAAATGGAAATATAACAGTAACACTTGGAGAAAAAACTGCTAGGATATAGGTAAGTTATTAGGGAACCTAAAAGTATCTACTAATAATTTTGCCACAGCAGCCATGACAGGAGAATTAGACAAGAGAGCAGAAGTAGTGAAAGGCAGTTTGTTTTTATTAAAAATTATAATAAGAGTATGAAAGATAACAGAATGAGAAGGGAAAAAAAGTAAAACATTTTCAGGTGTATCCTTTTCCCCCAAAGAGCAGAGAGTGAAAATTGGAGAGTCAGATGCTTTGAAAGGAAAGAGGTATTTTTTTAAAGGGGAGTGACCAGAGCCTTGGGAGAAGTGAGAGAGATTTAAAATTTAAGAGGGTTCAAATTTTCCTCTGAGCTTCCTAAGAAGATGTTGATGGAGGAGATAGGAGGAGGGAAGATTGATGTGATTTTAAGAAAGATTTCAAAGCAGATACAGAGGGGGGGAGGGGAAAAAGAAAAGAAAGACTCAGAAAAAGGGGCCAGGGGGTGAGAACCATTGACCAGAGTGTCAATCACCTCATTGCTGGGAATGCCCATGTGTCCAAGGCACCATTGAAGTCTCATAATTAGGGTGGGGTTATACTCAATAATTTTATGGGCCACATGCTCTATAGCAATAAGAACCAATGAATTAGGGGAAGTTGAGGATGAGGATGATACCTTTCTGATAACAGCCTGAATATATGTGATGATTGTGACTGACAGGAGGAGGAAGTGGAAGGGGTTGGTTAAAATGATCCTGAGATCTTAAAGCACACATACCAACTCAGCCTCAAATACTGAGTAGAGAGAAGCATCTCCTAAACAAGTAAAAAAAGGAAGACAGAGGCCAGGATCAAAGGCAGCATAAAACACTCCCTCTTTTGATCTTGAACCATCAGTGTAGATGTAGTGTGAAGGTAAGGGGTGAGATGAAAATGAGTGGTAAACATTCTTTATGGCCATATCCTTGGAAAAATTAATGACCTTCTTGGAAAGTGGAGTGGCCCATGGAGGGAAAGCCACTAATGTTTGCAAGTTCATGGAATTGAGGGGGAAGAAAGAGGGGAAGAAGAAGGGAGATGATAAGAAGTGAAGAGAGTAAAGGTGCAATTTAGGCAAAGGAGAGTTGATGGGAGATTTGGTAAACCATGCCATAGGTTTGGAAGAAGAAATGGTGAGAAGTCTTTCCCAGGCTTTATGGACCACCATATCCAAGTGTTGTTTGCATGGGAGAGAAGCTGAATCATGTATGAGGAGGAATAAAGGTGATGAAAAGAAACACCCAAGAGCTCTTTGGGTGGCCCTATTTTAAACAACTTGCAACATCCTTTTAGTACAAGATGTTTTCCTTGGGTTGTGCCAGATAATAGTGGTGTAATCAATTCTAGAATGAATGAGGAAGGAAATGAGAAGCTTATATTGACAGAGTGAGATACCCCAACAAGATGATGTAAGTCAGTGTATGCAGGAGGCATCTTGAAGGCTTTTTGAAACAATCTTAGTGCCATTAGGCTTGAAAGAGGGGGTAGAATCAAGTTCCATTCCCTACCACTTGATTGAGGGGGCAGGCACAAGTGGTCAACCATCAAAAATTATAGAGGGAGGTGACTTTAAGAGGGGAAAAAAAATTTTTAGTTATAACCATTTGGTTTTAGATACATCAAACACTTCCACATGTGAATGGCCCCAAAGAAGTTCCTCATCACCTAATTTCTACAGTGTATTAGTAACATTGTTTGGGTCCTTGTCAGCTGTAAGGAATACAATATCATTAATATATCCTATAGCTAAGCAGGACCTGGAGAGAGAAGGGAGAGTGAGTAAAGAATAATTGTAAATAATGTAAAGAAGAGGAGATAAGGGGGGCCCAGGGGGAGGCCCTTGGGGAAAAAAAGCTTTGGGAGACTTGTATTTAAAGAAAGAAATGCTGGTATTGCAACCCTCATAGGAATTAGAGATAAGATTAATCAAGTCTCAAGGGAGCAGGAGTGAAAATAGAGTGTGAAAAAGAGATTCTGTATTCACTGATGGAAAAGCACCTTTGAAATCTAGAGAAAGAGCAGTGAAAACTTTACCTTGCCATCACTGGTCCTTTGTCCAAAAAATGAGGTGAAGTAAAACATCAGATGTGCTTCTCAGAGGCTGACTGCTGTAGTGTTTTTCTGGGAGGAGGTTGCCTTATTCCATGTAGTAGGATAGGCAATTGATAATCAATGAGTCCATAAGCTTACCCACAGTATTGAGAAGTGTGATTGGGCCGAATGCACAGGGAACAGAATAATTAGGGCAACCAGTTTTGGGGATGATCACTGACTTGGAGTGTTTCCAAGTAATAAGATAGTGTATTTTTCAGCCTAGATATCCCTAAGACTGAGTATTTCTTATGCTTAAAATAAGATAACTTTAAGTATTAAGTTAAGCTTATATCTTAAAAATAAGGTTAAAACAATTATATATATGATTAAAATACATATATATATAATTATTACACTATTATATAACTTATAGTAGTTTAAATAGCTTATCCATAGCCTAAAAATACTTATTAAGGTGTTAATGGAGTCATATTATACTTATCTTAAGTAATATTAAGTACTTATTGACATACATAAGCTTAAATGTATACATAAAGCTCATATTCAGTGAAATATGCAGTATTTTATGTATATTTAGGTCTATAAGTGGGTTTTAGCCTCTTAATAGCCTATAACCTTTGTTTTTCTGCTTATTTTATGTCATATGGACGTAATAAGTGGATTCAAAACGCCTACAGAAGCATGCACACCTATTTCAGGCACATACACTCAGTTTGGACAACTTAATCTGCTTCCTTGGATGGATATCCACAGATTTATGGGTTGGGAGGTCATTGCTGGGTTAATATGAATACTTGGGGATGTTATTGGGGGCTTGGACATTTCATTTGTCTCCTTTATATGCTTTGGGTTTCATTTTATCCCTTTTGGATTAGTTATTTTACCTGTTTCTTTATGGTATCTGCTTTTATCTGGATTTTCTAATTATGGTTTGGGTCAGTGTTAGAATTAATTGTCATGGAGGGTCCTTACTGGAGGTCTGGGTGTTGAATCTGCTTGAAGCGGAAGCCATGGGGAGGTGATGGGCCCTCACAGTGCTGTAATTGCCAGAGATAGCAGTGACATCATCTGGATTGAAGGTCTGTGCACTCCAGGGGATTTTGGTATAAGTAAGGAGGGATTTGATGGCTTATTCATCATCAATTACTTAATACAATTCAATCAAACACTTCAATACAATTATTAGCATTTAGAAATATATTATAAAGCCTTTATAAGTTGATATTATCATTATATAAGCTATAACTATATTCTATTTATCTATTTTCCACCACTAAGCACACATTTAAATCCAAGTATTGTGAGTTTTATTTGAGTATAACTATTTTATTAGTCTTTTCCTGAGGTTTAATCACTAAATCATTTATCAATAAGTAGTAGGACCATTAATAAATACTATTAAATCATACTTATATACTAGACATACTGACAGTATTATTTTCAAACACTGATTGAAAAGGGGTAAAAGAATATTAGCAACAGCATGAGGATTAAAGTGAAGAAGAGCATTGGGAATCTCATCAGGACCAGGTGCTCTGCCTTTTTTAGTTTTGAGAAGAGTGGTAATAAGCTCATGCTTGGTGAAAGGAGGGGAGGGGAAGGGATGAGGAATTTTGGATAAATCACATGGGATTGAGGCCACAGATGTGCCTTCAAAAAGCATGGAGGCTTTTAAGAAATTTTTAGTGATAGTAGCTCCTGACTCATCTGTTAACAGAGGGTTAGAATGCAAATCATAAGGGAGTGAAAGGTACTTAGCCGGTTTGTGAAGTGTGAGAGGAGTGAGAGTGGACAGGAAATTTTGCCAGTGTGATTTTTGTAGAAATTTTATTTCAGAACAGAATGTTTTGTGTGCTGACAGACACTTGGCTGTGTTGTGGGGCATAGGGGAGGAGCATATTCTTCTGTGGGCTCTGTAACAGGATTTCTTGAGGGGATCCAAGATTTCTCTGTTCCACCATATGCAACACAACAAGCCGGGCTGCTGCAGCAGGACAAAAAAATCCATTAGTTCTATAAAAAGGGAAGTGACAAGTTTGGAAGCCTGATCAATGTCAGAGGGAGAGGGGTGGAGAGATAGATGAAAGAAGAGAGGAAAGAGAAGTCTCATCAAACTTCTTCCAATTGCAAAAGGTTTTGTGTGTCTTCAGGAGAGGGGAAAGAAGGAAATGGGTAACAAGTGATCAATGATCAGAGAGATGAGAGATGAGAAAAGGATCCATCACAATCCATAACAAAGCTGATCGCCAAATCCGGGGCTGAACAATTTGCAAATACCAGATCAATGACTGAGGTGAAATTCCTGGAATCACAAAAAGTTGGAATCCCTGGTTGGGAAATTTGTGACATGTTCAGGTTGTAAATGGAATCTAAGAAGAGGGTGGCTGTGGAATGATTGGAGATGTGTTTATCTGCACTGGACCACAAATCATGACGAAGATTGGATTCAGTAAAGAGGAAGGTGGGGATTTTAATAAATTGAGAGAGAGAAGGAAAAATATTCTGTGTAGATGTAAATGTTTGAGGAGGATTATAAATGTTAAAAAGAAGAAGGGGAAAAGGTTTGAGGTCAATGAGGAGGAGAGTGATATTGGGTGAAGGGGAGAGGAGAGAGGTGAAAAGATGGAGGGAAATTTTTTTTAATGTAAAAACAGGTGGGGGAGAGAAGAGAAAGTCAGTAGAACAACAAGGTGCCAGCCTTGTGCAGGGGCTGGAGAAAAGTGATCCAGCAACAGGAAAGGCTCTTGTATTGCAAGGACATCATAAGAGAGGGCTGCAGGGCCATTAAAAAGGGAATTAAAAATGTAAAAAGAGAAATGGCAGTTTAATTGAAAAACAGTAAAGGGAAACTTAAGCAGAAGGTTGGGTTGCCCTATTAAAGAGGTTTATTGAGAGGGCTGGCAGGGAGATGGGGCAGTCTGGTTCATTAAGAAGTGAATTTAGAGATGTTTTAGCTATTTTGATTGTGTGATCATGGGGCAAGGCATCAATACATCTAAAGCAAACAGGTGAGGATAGCTTCTGTGCTTTGCATGACTTTGAACTATGGTGGCCCAGACAATTGGACCATTGAGGGGGAAGGGCACAGTGAATGGATAAGTGACCCTTACCCCAACACTTGAAACAGGTGCTTTTTTTTGTGATTGATAGCTTCAGTGCAGTGAAATTGTCCTGGAATGTATAGTGGAAAGGGAGGAGAGGGGGAGGATAGGGCATCAGCAACCTGTTTTTTAAGAAGGTGAAGCACAGCAGATGAATTTTTTTCCCCCATTCTGGCTTCAGGTCTTCTTAACCAAGTGACTCAGTATAAAGACTTGAGGGTGTAGGGGTTATTGTCAATTAATGCGTTGATATCCAATTGGCTATCAAAGTTGTAGTAAGTTGGAGCCCCATGGACAACCACTGAGTAAGTAAGGGCTTTGTAGATGAGACCTTGAGTGACCCAGGACTGCCATGCACCTGTGAAAGTGTTGAGATCACTAGGGGTAGGGACAATTATTTTTGAATTTGTTAGACTTGTGTCTAATGATCCCATGGATACATATGGTTGTGTTGAAAGAGTTGTTATGAATATTTTTGGCATTAATTTTGTTTTTGAGCATGGTGAGGAGTTGAGCACTGGATAGATCTTTAAGGACTGGAGAAGAAGGATTGGACTGTTTAATAGTGAAGTGGGGGAGACCCAATGAAGCTTGAGCATGTTGGGCTGAAGAAGAAAGCCCAGAGGATGCAACTTATGCAAATGAGGGGAGATTGGAGGGGAGGAGGAAGGGGAGGCAGGAGAAGGTAGAGATGGGGACACAGGTGAGAAGCTTTTTAATCTTGTTGTTGAGGGAGGAATATTATGAGGCTCTTGATGGAAGTCTGCCTGATTAGCTTGATGGGAGATAGCAGCAGCAAGGGACTTGATATCTGACAAGACTGCTTTGTAAAGTGTGACTTTATTCCCTTTTCATGGAGGCTCTTTGATGGTGTCAAGCAGGTTGGTTAGGCAAGAGGACATGGCTTCAGCGTTGGTGGTGCAGGAGATACCCACAAGGCAGACAACACATGCTGCCAGGGAGTCAGGATTGACTGAAGATGGGAGAGGGGCATGGGGAGCAGAGGTGAGGCCAAAGTCCACAAATGGGTTGGCAGGGTTATAACAGGAGTTGTCAAGGGTTTGGGGCTTGAAGGGCAGAAGGGTGATTGGGGGGAGAGGCAGAAGGTTCAATGAAGAGCTCAGGGTGAGCAGCTCTAGCTTCCTCCAATGTGCTAGGAGAGTCATTGATAGGGGGAAAAGAAAACCTGCATCTTTTCGGGTGACAAACAGGTTTAGGAGAGGGAGGGAGGTACAGGGCTACTTGCAGTAGGGTAAGTAGGAGGTGTAGAGCTTGGCGGAGGTGAGGATTCCGGGACCAGAATGAAGTCAGGAGGAATGGGGGAGGGCGGTAAAGGTGGTGGCGCGTCAGTCGCGTCAATTTGCATAAGATCGTCGTCCTGGCCAGAATCCATGAGATTTTTACATTGAAATACAAGATCTGGAAAAAATTTGCATGATGATGGTGTTTCCAGAAAGAGTGTAAAAATTTTGGCAAAAGTTGAAAATTATTTTGCATTTCTCACAAAGCGTTTTAGGACTAGCTGTATATGAGGTTCATATTCCTAATTGTTTAATTAAGGATAGAAAAAGTAAAATCTAGCCAGTTTTTGAATACGCCCACTACAAAAAAAAGAACAAAAACAAAAACAAGCCATTTCCAAGTCTCACTGTTTTGTTTTGTTTTTTCCATAAAGACTGTTTGTTATTCATCATTACTTCACATGAATATAAAAGATAAAAGCAATATAATATACAATTATTCTCAAAAATTGAAACCTCATTTCCTATCTAGCTTCTTCACTAACGAAAAAAAATGAATCAACTCAAGTTCATTGGAGACTGGTAATCTACTGTTTAAGATGCCAGAAAAAAAAGCTGACACCTGTGAACTTTGACAGTTCAATTGCGGGGAAGCACCTGCTAGCAGGTGCCAGCATTTTTTTCCTGGTGAGAATGTGAAAATAAGAAATAATGACAGAATACAATTTACTTGAAATAAAAAAACAAACTACTTTGCTCAATACACAATTTGTCCCGTTTTTGATCGTTCATTTGTTTTCTAATTTAACTTTAGCAAATGAATAGTAACATATTCACTCCAAAAAATGTCTTCTGGTCCAAAAATCTTGGAAACAGCTTTGAAAAAAAAAAGGGAACGAGTCGCTAGCAATCAAATTTCAGATCTTGTGGAAATTCCGAATTTAAAAAGTCTACTCGTTCGTATTTTCGTAAGTTTTTTAAAGAAAAAAAAAACAAATGCAGATTAATTTTTAATCCAATATAAAACTTCTTCTTAAATAAAAATCGACAGGTTCAGTGAACTTTAGACTTACTTAATTCTAGCAAAAACGGCCACTCCACCGAGGAGCAAAGTAACACCAGAGAAGCGCAATGAGCTGCGCGAAGCAACCATTCGTATCCCTAAAAAATAAAAATCAGCTTTCTCCTCAGGTAAATGGAACCATAAACGAAAAATACTCACAATCACTGCTCAAAGCGGTCAGAGCAGTCGAGAGTAATAGAAAGTAAATGACATAACCCATCATACTAAATATTTAGCATTATCAGTCTCAAATTTTCATTTACGTGCGCTTTATAAACATGATAGTACAAAGCAATAGCAAAAATAAAATAAAATAAAATAAGTAACGTTATTTACCGATGATACTTCCACAGACTTCTTGCTTTGCTTTCTCCAAGTACTAATCGTCTGCAACAGTAAAACCCAATAAAGGCACCAAATAAAATCTGTACACTAATTAAAATGACAGTAGAAAGTCCTAAAGTGCCATGCCAAGTAGTAAAATGTGGAGCTGAAAGATATAAAATATACAAAGGAAGAAATTAATCCTCAAAAAGAAACTCGTAAGTTAAGTGAATGGACGAACCATTATGAAGACGTTTATTGTAAAAGATGACAGAGCTACCCATAATAATGCATAGAGCACCAAAGATCTGAAAGATTTCATGAAAAATCAAGCCAGTATGCTTCTCTGATTCTGATGTAGTTGGCTGTAAAGCAAGAATGCCTGGAATTAAAAAAGCCAGTATCAAAAGGGTGAGAATTGTTGGGATCTAAAATAACAGATGAGTTGTTCTGAAACATGAATATAAAACACACCCTGAGAAAAAGCAAGAATGGAGGCAGATTGGAAAAGAGGGTGGAAAGTAAAGATGCCAGCAGGATTGGTCAGGACTATGATCCAGGTCGTGATAAACCAAATGACCAAGCCAATCTAAGGAAAACAGGCCGATATATTTCAGTAATGACTGAGTTAAAGCATCAAAGGATAGATATATTGAGCCAAAAATCTCATTTCAGACCTCAGCTATGTATATCCACACGGCGACATCAGACCGACGGTGAGCATGGAGAAGAGCAGAACAATCCAGGGAAGGCGGTATATCATAGTCTGGATGTGGGGCAGCTTGACCTGGTAGGAGGGGAGAGTATTCTGGCTGGTCGGTGGTGTTGGTGTGAAGCAGAGGGGCCATGATATAGAAGGAAAAAAAAAGATGCACTGGATAATCAACTTTAAGTTGGGATGCTGATTGTCGTGTATGTAAGTAGTTTAAAATTTGGGGATAGTCGAATGATAAAGTTAGATTTTATAAAGTGTCAATCATCTGCACTTGTCAAAACTTAAATAATTGTGTTTGTCGTCGTCACCAGGACACCGATAGCGTTTTTAGAACTGTGAAGGACTCTGCAGCACAACCATCACAGCACAGCTCTCGATTTTCCCGCTCGAGACAAACAATCTCTGTTTCCACTTCCCCTATCCTTCTTTCGGGAAGTTACTCCCTACTCCTTCGCATTCGATGATCATCCAACACCTTCTTTTTTTTCAGCATAGATTACTGTGTGTTAACTGCCACCCTGCTCACCTTTGGGCTGTGAAGTCGGACGAAATCACTTCTTTCATAGATTTCTTTTTCTTTCTTTCTTTTTTTTTTTTTACTTTCCTTTATTCTTAAAGCCTTAGTTTGATCATCATGACTAAGCCACAAATCCCTATTGTCACTCTGCATTTAGGCACATTTCTAATTCTTTTTTTTTTATTATTATTTTAAAAATATGTGCAGTTTTCAAAAGGTGCTAAATGAATGATCTGCCTCCAGGTGGGAAGCCAAGTTAATATAAATGATTAGCACTCTACTGATGGCACAACCTATCAATTGGACTCATATCATTGGTTGAAACTTTATATTTTACAATTGAGCTTAATTGTATGAACCGTGCCAAAATTAATCACTAGTGCCAAGTGACAGATATCCAAAACATAACTGAAACATGGTTATTCGGCATAGCATTGAATGCTTCATATGTTTCCTCTAAAACTGGTTGAATTGCGAACCCGAGGGTTGGAGCACGGTAAAACCCAAGCATATAAGCTAGACCAAGTTGAAGAAAAACAAAGATATTGATTCTCTAAAGATTCCGTATTCATGAGAGCAGTGTATATACACAATAATGTTTAACCAATATGTAATTCTACACCCAGTCAGTAACTAAAGAGGAATGTACATTCATCTCAAAGAAATAGCAGAATGCTTCAAAAACATTAATTTGAATGAAAGAAAGTGTTAAAATCTTCTTAATCAAACTTTTACAGTAAGACGTCACCCCGCGTGAAAATAATCTACAATGACAAAGTTTTTATTAAGGATAATCCAAGGATGAACAAGTTAATTGTACATAATTCGGAATGGCTATGGTTACAAGTGATTGCTGTATGAAACAATCATAGGCTAAAAAGTGCTATGTATCTCTTACTAGAACTCATCTAGGTTTCATGGAGATGTCCAGATAATCCTTTACATAGTTCCCTAGTTCTCTTAAAAAAAAAAGAAAAAGAAAATCAATCAAACAGAATGTCATCACAGTCACATCCACAACCAGCAAGTTCCACACTGGGGCCAACTCCTTCTTCAACATCTCTTCAACTCCCCCTGCACATGCAGCAAACCAGACAACCAGCACCAGCACAACAGCCTGCTACCAAAGATGCTAACAACTCTTCAAACGAAACTACATAGAGACATCCCTAGGAGGAGTGGAAAGAAACTATAAAGGCCCTGGCCAACGTTAAATCTGAACTAAAAAAACTGGCCACACATGCTTAAATCTGATGGATCTAACTTCAGATCATGGCTACAAGAAATTCAACTGCTACTCATGGAATATGTTGAGGACAAAGACTTCTATCACTACAACACATTTTTATTTTGCCATGGGGCGCAACAATTGCGCAATAGTTACGAAACAATTGTTTTTTGCACTTAAGACTCACTTAAGACCTTTAAGTGCTAAAAACAATTGTTACATAACTTTTGCGTAATTGTTGCGCCAATTATGCATCCCAAGACAAAACAAACATTTGTTACTGTGTATGTCAGACACCATCCATCAATGGATTCCAATAGGGAGAAAATAGGCAACACAATCTTTTTGAATTCTGTCAACCTCAATATATGGAAACAGCTTCTTGACAAATTTCTGTCCATGGTAGCTTTTGCTCGCCTATGAAATCATTTTGGTGCAGCATCAAAAGCCACACAACTAAATCTAGTTAATAAAATTTGGCAATCAAACTTAAGCAAAGTCCTACTTCACTCCAAGATGAGAGTACTCATCAATGACCTCAAATACCTAGGCTTTAGATTTATGGAGGACAAGTTCTTCTCAATTTTTCTTCATTGTGCAGTCAACAATGGATCCAATATCAAAAGTGAGGTCCTGTGGGAAACTGGACTGAACATGTGTGAAGATGGTGTAGCACCCAACAGCAAAGATATGAACAGAATAATTGTGACTACTTTCAAGTACTGTAAATTACATGGTGCTGAGTTGCTCAGCTATCCAACTCTTCCCACTGCTCATTCTGTTTTACAAGCTGATGAGCTCTCCCTTGGAAATGATTCTCTGAACAGCCCTTTTGAACAAGAAGCACATGCATAAAGCCCAGCCCAATTCTGGAGCTGCAACTTGTCAAGACATCTGTGTAAAGACTTTATTCATTCCCCTTCATTTGATCAAAGGTAAATTCAATCTCCACATTTAGCATTAACCAATGCTAGATTCTGTGGTCAAACTATTATGGCATCTGGTCCACCCTCCAAAAAATTTCAAATGACTTTCCAAAACATTCCCCCCATCACACTTTAGTTGCCTACACCCATTAATGAATTCAGAAAACAACAGGCCAGTCCAGACGATGGATTCATACTGGCCAGCATATCCATCCAGGAGCAGCAACAGACATCCCCCACATCAACAAAGACCTGAAGTAAAAGAAAAGATCATAGAATTAGATCACACAACTAAGGAAGCAGCAGTTTATTTCAAAAAAATTTCCATCAGTGATCAACCTAGTTCATCAATATGCCAATCCATTTATGACACAGGTGCTACACATTATCTCACAGGTTTAAGAAATGAGTTAGTGGATATCTACCTACTTCCAGACCATCTCCCACTTAAAGTTGCAACTGATAATGGTAAAAACTTTATAACAGGTAAGGGGACCCTATTTTTAACTGGACTGGATTAGACAATAGTTCTCATTAGAAATGTCTATTATTGCAACAAAGCAACATGTATGTTAATTTCTCCAGCTTCACTAATCAGAGCTGGTTCTGACATGGATTTTGACAATCACTATAACATTTCCATCTATTTCAAAGGTGTTCATATACTTAAAGAAACCTTAACTGTTTGCTTCTGGATTCTACCATTTCTGAAATTAAAAAAATACAAAAACCCAAAAACCCAATAAGAAAATTCTATTGCTCTTTCAACTTATTTTCCCACACTTTTAAACCCAGATTTATTATATGAACTAACATATATTTAACCTACAAAAACATTTAAAGACCAGTCTCAAAAAAACCTCAAATCCTTTATGTTATTACGATCAAATTTTTGGCCACTCTAGTCTGTGGAAAACCCACAAACTAATAGCCAATGGTCTAGCAATAGGACTACCTCTGACTCTTCCCCACAGCAAAATTAATTGTGAGATTTTCAAGTTATCCAAAAGCACAGAATTGGCTACACCTGTCTCCACACAACAAAGCTTCAATTGTCTAGAACTAATAACAGCTGGCCTTATTGGTCCACTTGGGTAAACAGCATTTGATAATGGTTTGTATGTGCTTACCATTAAGTATATTGTGACTGTTTATACTGAATGTCACATTTTAAAACAGAAATCAGAGACAGTCACAAAATTAACTGAAACTTTCTTATGTCTAGAAAAAAAATATAATGCTTTAATTGAAATCTTCAAATCAGATAATGGTGGGGATTTCAAAAACAACAAACTAGATGCCTTCCTGAAGTCTAAAGAAATTATATATGAGCTGTCACTCCCTTACTATCATGGTCAAAATGGAAAAATATAAAGACAGAATAGGTCAGTATCTGATATGGGACACACTATGTTATTTGACAGTGGCTTACCTAAGTTCTTCTGGGATTTTTCCTTTTGAGAAATAAGATAGACTTAACAATTAGGTACTCAAAATCATAAGACTGTATATAAATTAGACTTAAAGTGAAATGTGAATTATTTATTTTCCGCTTGATTACCACCACTATACTTCATTTTCTAAAAATGGGAAGCTTACATCCTTAACCATGTATCAAACACAGTGTCAACAGAAAAACGCCATACAAATCCTTATTTGGTATAAAATCTTCAGTACAACTAATCCAACCTTTTGGTACTACAGCGTATGTCATACTCTGAATGAAACATGGAAGAAGCTTGAAAAACACACATTCAAATGTACACTAATTGGTTTTCTCTAAGTCACTAAAAGATGGCTATTCTTTAATCCTGGATAAAAAAGAGTAATTGAATCTGCTTGGGCTGCCTTTTCACCCAAAAAAGTAGTGGACAACATCACTGAAAATAATTCTAATGAAAAAATGAAACTATCACACATTCTAAACCTTGATGACATTGATACACAATGTGACACTCCTTTAATTATAGAAGACTTCACAGCTGAATTTTTTTTGTTTGATGATCAGGAGGCCCTAATCAGCTCAATTGAAGAAAAAGCTCCTCCTCTAGCCTCCTCAGTGCAAAACCTTTTTAAAGAAGCATGAAAAAGTGCAGATATAGAACTATGGAAACAAGAATGTATAGAAGAGTTAGGAAACATGGATAGAATGGATTTTTGGTTGTGTGAAAGGCCACCTATTTGAATGAGAATCACTGATTCTGGATGGGTCTTTCCTGAAAAGACATATAATAATGGATGTGTTATTAAACAAAAATCCAGGTATGATGCAAAAGGTTTCAAGAAAATTTCTGTAATTGATTATAACAAGATGTTTGCTCTAACAGACACCTTCACCTTGAAAATTCTAATACTTACTATTGCAGCACTAAATGATTGGCTAGTTAATTCTTTTAAAGTCATTATGGCTTACTTAGACAGTAAGATAGATGAGGAAGTTTGGTTGAAAGACAGAAAAGAACTATGTTTAAAGAAATCTCTAAATGGAGAATTTCAATCAGCACACTTCTTGTGGATACATATATCAAGAAAAATAAGAAAAAATGGATACACAATCTCACCTTACCTTTCCAGGCTCTATTTCTCACATAAAAAGGACTCCAGTACAGTTATCTGGATTCATGTTAATGATGGTCTTGTCGCCACCACAGAAAATTCAACTCTGGCTTAATTTCAAATGTTTTTAAGCAATGAACTAACAATAAAATAGCAAATTGGACTTGAATCAATAGTAGGCATAAGTGTCAATCAAAACAATGAAGATTTTGTGTTTTTTCAAACAAAACTGATAAACAAAATTCTATTGAAACACAACTCAAATATGATGATGAGATTAAAACCACTTCCTCAATCTTTCAACCTGTCAACTTCACCTGAGGGTAATAATCTAATTTATTCCACTTGATATCTTTCAATTATTGGTTCCTTTAGCTACACAGCCAGTGGAACTAGGCCAGATTGGTCCATTTCACTAAAATATCTTTTTCAATTTTTGAAATTCCCAGCTGAAGAACACTGGACTTCCCTCTTAAACTTATTAAATTATCTGGAACAATAAAAAATGTTGTCTAAATTTATATTTAGAAAAATGAGATACACAAAAAGAGCTTACACTTATTGGTTACATTGACACAAATTGGGGGGCAGAAAATTCTAAATCTACCAACAGGTGTTTAATAATATTACAAGGATGCCCTGTAAGTTGGCCATCCAGGCGTTTACCATGTGTTGCATCATCAACCAGAAATGCAGAAGTGATAGCTTTAAGTTCCACCACATGCATGGGAATGTGAATTGAACACCTACTAGAAGATATAGTAAGATTTAATGGCAAACTACATCTCCAATGAAAAAATGAATTGACAATAAACATCTCTTCTAACCAAGCTTAAATAAAATAACAAGAAATTTCAACAGAGAATTCCACTACATCAATGGGACATTATACCAACAACATCCAAATATAACCTGGATGAGCACTGGAGATCAAATTGCAGATATTCTCACAAAACCTTTTCCAGATAACTCACATGAAACCGTTCTGAGACAACTCAAAGTTGGACAATAATATTTTTTTTCTTCTCTCTTCCATTTTCCTATCTTTCTTTCTTCTACTTTACTATTAAATCTACATAAGTATTTTTTATCTAATTCTTATTATTATTTAATAAAATTAATGAAAAACACAAATACATATATAGTTAGAACCTTTTCTTTTTTGTCAGCCTAGGTATCTCCAGGACTGAGTAATTCTTATGTTTGAAATAAGATAACCTGAATTAAATTAAGCTTATTACCTAAAAATAAAGTTAAAATACTTATATATATGATTATGATACATATATATACAATTATTACACTATTATATGACTTATAGTAGTTTAAATAGCTTATACATAGCCTAATAATACTTTTTAAGGTGTTAATGGAGTCATAATATACTTATTTATCAAATGATATTAAGTAATTATAGACATACATAAGCTTATATGCATACATAAACCTCATATTCAGTGAAATATGTAGTTATATTATGTATATTTAGGTCTATAAGTGGGTTTTAAACTCTTAATAGCCTTTAACCTTTATTTTTCTGCTTATTTTAGGTCATATGGACGTATTCAGTGGACTTACAACGCCTACACAAGCATATACACCTATTTCAGGCACATATATCCAGTTTGGACAACTTAATCTGCTTCCTTGGATGGATTTTCATGGATTTATGGGTTGGGATATGATTACTGGGTTAATATGGATGCTTGAGGATGTTATTTGGGGCTCGAACAGTTAATTTGGTTCCTTTATATGCTTTGGGTTTCATTTTATCCTTTTTGGATTAGTTATTTTACCTATTTATTTATGGTATCTGCTTTGATCTGTTTATTCTATTTATGGTATGGGTCTGAGGTATCTTTAATTGTGATGGAGGGTCCTTACTGGAGGTCTGGGTGTTGAAACTTCTTGAAGTGGACGCCATGGGGAGGTGATGGGCCCTCACAATGCTGTAATTGCCGGGGATAGCAGTGACATCATCTGGATTGAAGGTCTGTGCACTCCAGTGGATTTTGGTATAAGTAAGGGAGGATTTGATGGGTTATTGGACATCACTTACTTACTACACATTAAAAAAAGATTATAAAACAATTATTATCATATAGAAATATATTATAAAGCCTTTATAAATTGATATTATCTTTATATAAGCTATAACTATATTTTATTATTCTATTTTCCACCACTAGCATGCATAAAATCCAAGTATTGTGAGTTTAAATTGAGAATAACTATTTTATTAGTCTTCCCCTGAGGTTTAATCACTAAATCATTTATTAATAAATAGTTGGACCATTAATATTTACTATTATATCATAATTAGGTACTAGCATAAACTGACTTTTTTATTCCTCTATTTGTCCTTTTTAATTATGTACTGCAACTAGTTGAGGGGTGGGTGTCATGTACTCAACTATGCTGCAGCAAGCATGTATATAAGATCTAGATGATAAGAAACAAATAGTTGAGTGAATCTCTGAAAAAAACCAGTACCATTCCCAATAAAAAGAGCATTCAAAGCCCATGTGGTAAATTTTATGTGGCTAAATGTATTACAGCTAATCCTGGAAAGCTTGCAGCTGTCATGCCTCATATTACCTGCAAGCAACAACCAAAACTCAAGATTCTGGAAGAGGATAGGATGCCAAACAACCAAAAGCTTTACAGGATTGGCTGTATGCTGAGGTGCATGGATCCTCCAGTTCATTTTTCTATGATGATGGTCCAGAAATAGCTTTAGCATCCAATCCACCTCTTTTTCAGTGAGTTTTCATCAGCTAATCACATATTAAGAGGTTTCAGTTCTAAAAAATCCACACTTATCTAAGTGTGGATTTCCAAAAAACACTAGCCCCAACACTGGTGGATTTTAAAAGTGAAATAAGTCACTTATTTCACTCAAATCCACACTCTCTCAACTAAAAGTGTTGATTTCACCATAAAGTCTCATTTAACTTATTTTTTAGCATCATCCCACTCATATGCAGCAATAAGTAGCATAAAACTTTATAACTCAAAAAATTCTACCTAATGTAAATTTTTTTACCATATAAGAGTCATGCCTTCCTCACTCTCAAATCATGATAAAATAGATCAAGCAATGACTTTCATAGCTCTTGATCTGCTCTTGGACTTTGAATGTGATGCTGATTCTGATCTTGAAGAAGATTTTGTTTTTTTATCAAAAATGGCTAGGAAAAGTTACTTTCTTCCAAAAAGTCCCCCCTGGTACAACATCCAAAAACTCCTAAACTTATCTGCACCCATTTTTAGACAGATGTTCAGGATTTCTGAAGAATTTATCATAAAATTTGTTAAGATTATTCAGGATCACCCCATTTTTCACAATAATTCTCAAAAAACAACAACATGATCCTTCCATTTAATTAGCCATCACACTATTTTGTTTGGATTCCAATGGTAAGGGAGCTACCTTGAGAGTTTGGAAAATTTCATTGATTTAGGGTATGTGTTTCTGTTAACACTTATACAAAATGATGCATTGCTGCTATAAAATACTTTTAATTTCAACTTCTTATCTGGCCAAAAAAAGAAGAGCAACTTGAATCATCTCAGGTTATTCAAGCAGAGGGTCTCTGAGGATGTCTTGCTTTTGTGGATGGTATTACTATTCCTTTGAGTCAGAAACCTGCCCAAGGTAGAAACAATTACATTGACCAAAAAAAGAGGTAGATTATCTTTTAATTACATCCATTATTTTTCATACTTACACAAATGACTATATCTTCTCTGTAGATATTCAAGTTGCATTCAGCTTTTATGTGACATTAACAAACAATTCATACCTTTTTTTTGCTGGAAATCCTGGATCATGTCATGATTCCAATGTCTTCAAAAGAATGAGAATTTCAAAAGAACTTGAAAAATTCTTTGATGAAGATAAGTATCTTCTAGAAGATTGTGCTTATGTAAATGGAAAGTATGTACTATTAATTTTTTTGGGAACAGCTTCAGAAGACAATCAAAATTCCAAGTTTAAAAATCATTTGGCAAAGTCAAGATTCCATATTGAAAATTCTATTGGAATCTTGAAAGGTTTTTTTTAAAGTCTAAGGGAATTAAGAAATCCTCTTAGAAAGAAATCTGAAATGAAGGCAGTGATCAAATGGACACTTTGCTGCACTATACTTTATAAAATACTTGCTGACCTCAGTGATCAATGGTTAGAGTTGTATGAAGATGAGAGATTTGAAACACCTCCCACTATATCAAACACTTCTATTTCTCAAACTCCTGGAAGAAGGGCTGAAATTCTTCTAATCCCACTAGCACATTGGAAGATTTTTTTAAAATTTAATATTAAATTATTTAAAAATTCTTTTGTTTTAATCTACTATTACTAAAAGTATGAATCATTCCTTCTAAGTTTTTTCAATATTAACCATATTTCTTTTCAACTCATCACTCACTAACTAACTAATCTCTAACAAATATTTAACTTTTCTGATTTGTTAGCTACATTAAATCAATTCAACAAGTCTATCATACAAAAAATTGCTTTTTTTCTAAATTTTTTTCTTAAATGTTTATGTTGAAAAAAAATGAAAATACCCCCCTCTGCATTTTATCCTAGTGGGAGGTCCAGATTTCCAAATTTCAATTAGAATGCATAAATAAACAATAAACAAGTCATTCAAATTAAGAAACATAGATAAAGTAATAGACTTTAAGAAAATTAGTGTGAATCATAAATAAATTCAGGAAAAAATGTCACTCATTAATGTAGACATAATACCACAGTAGCATAGAAAAACAGTCTAAAACCTCAAGTAAGTGAAGTGAATAGATGATTTGTATATATTAGATTATTAAACTATAAGAGTAAAATGGCAACATTTCTTAGACCCCATACTTTTCATCTCCACCTAAATATTGTGTTTCATTAGAAAATTCACCTTTTACATTACTTACCTGATTTATTAAGTCTTCATTTATCTTAAATGAACAACCAAAATGAGTGAAGCTATCACATGATTGTGAACCAGGGGGAGCTCCTTCTGTTTGATGTTAGTTCCTAGAAAAATTCCAGAATGTTTCAATAATAATGTTTTCCAAAACAAATTCAATAATAAATTTGTGATCTGGAAAATTTAAACCATGTCCTTTAACTAGTTTTGGAGATGGAATTGGACAATATGTAATATGGTTTATGTAAAAGAAGATACCATAGCTAAGGGAATTTGAGTCATTTTTTTCCATGAGAATCTTATTATAAAAACCTCAATAAGTAATGATAACATTAGAAGAGAAGATATTTCTATCATCCAGAATGATCTATACAGCATCTCACAAACTACATAGTTCCATTTTTATTGCCAGTTTATTATTAGTTTTAAAAGCACAAACACATAACTAAATATAAAGCCTTCAAGTTATGGAAAAAATTCCAAAAAAAAAATGCCTGAATAAATGCCAAAAAAACCTTTAAAATTCCTGAAAACAATATCAGAAAACACCTGAAAAAACATTGTAAAATGCCTATAAAATATGCCAAAAAAACATCTGTAAAAAATAGCTAAAAAAACCTGCAAAAGGTCCTTGAAAATTCCTGAGAAATACTTAAAAAAATGCCTTAAAAATTCCTGTAAAATAAACCAAAAAATACTTTAAAAATGCCTGCAAAGTACACCACTAAATGCCTGAAAAAAATAGCCTAAAATCACTAATTAAGGCCAAAAAATTTAAAAAAAAGATTTGAGGGATAGTGGAAACTGAAAAAGAATAAAATGTTGATTTTTTGAGACATAGGGTCAGTGATTGAATGAAAAATTATGCATTAGGGTAAAAAATGCAATTTGAAATTTTGGAGGGAGGAGAAACATATGAAGTCAGATGAGGGAAGGGAGGTCAGTTTGCCAAAAGTGACAGGCATGAGGTGGGCAAAGAAGAGATTTTGAGGCCAACATGCAGTTTTGATATAAAATTTGGGAAAAAAGTGCTGATTTGAGGTCATAACTGACACCAATTTTTGAAATAATTGACTATTTTGAAAAATGTAAGTGCTGATTTGCTTTGAGATCTGCACTTAAGTTTAGTGCAAATTTTCCTGAACCGACACCCCTATTGCATATTTATAATGGTAATTTTGAATTTTCAGTGAAAATATCTGGTTTACTTACTTCATTAGTTTCCCCTCCTTCCATAACATCAAATCAAAGATTTTAAATATCACATAATTTCTTATTCTTTGAATCTCTCCCTATGTCTCAAAAAATTAACATTCACTTGTATTTTAGTTTCAACTATCCCTCAATTCCTTTTGGTGGAACTTTTTGTGCTATTTTTTACAATTTTTTAGAACTTTTTAAGACACCATGGCACTTTTTGGTATTGATGTGGTTTCCTTTTGGCAATTTTTAGCAATTTTTTGCATCTTATGGGATTTTTTGACATTTTGGAATTTTTCGCTATCATTTAGGAGTGTTTTTTTAAATATTTTGGTGGAGTTTTTTTTGTACTTTGGTTAAATTTTTTGTTATTTTTTAGTGATGTTTTTTACTATTTTTTAGTGGAATTTATTTACATTTTTTTTTGAATATTTTGGTGGTGTTTTTTTTGCTATTTTTTAAAGGTATTTTTTGTGTATTTTAAAGGCTTTTTTTTGCTAATTTTAAGAAGTGTTTCCTGCATATTTTGGAAGAATTTTTTTTTACTAATTTTGGATGTGTTTTTTTGGAATATTTTGGTGAAATTTTTTACTATTTTTATAAGTGTTTTTTTATGTTTTTTGGAAATGTTTTTTACTAATTTTGGTGGCATTTTTTGCTATTAATTAGTGGTTTTTCTATGGCATATTTTAGTGGAATTAATCAGTAACATTTTAGCCATTCTTGGGAGTATATTAGGGGGTGTCATTTATGAAAAATTCAAATGTCATTGATACAGATTCATTGCACATTCTTTGTGCATTTACTTGCTCCATATTCAATTTCCCCCAAATTTCCACTTTTCTCTTTCTAAATATATTTTTCCTACCTTTCCATTAGGGTAAGTTTCAACTTCTTTTTTTCATGCCTATCTGATATCTTTTTCTTTATATAAAGAATTCACACTCAAATTTATGGAGGACTCTTATCTGGATTATTGTGGACTTATTTAACTACTCTTGTTGTAATTTTCACTATCAATTTTCAAATTTTTGTAAAAGTTTGAAAATAAGTCACAGAAACAGTTAGGTTTAATTTTATACTCATATAATTTTAACTGAAGATTCTCCAAAAGCCTGCCTTTCATTTTGATCAAACAGTTTTTATTTGGTACAGTTTTTTCTGAGGCATTAAACTTTAAATTTGAGCCTTTTTTGTCAAATTTCTTTATTATTTGGTTTGATATTAAATAATCATAGAATAAGACTTTTTAAATACTCATCTAATAATTATGTAGGCATTTAGCTCTTATTCAACTACCTGAAAATTAGTTTTTGAATAGTATT
Organism: Hemileia vastatrix; assembly: GCA_030280995.1. Taxonomy (NCBI): domain Eukaryota; kingdom Fungi; phylum Basidiomycota; class Pucciniomycetes; order Pucciniales; family Zaghouaniaceae; genus Hemileia; species Hemileia vastatrix. The sequence continues at coordinate 14,736,587 of JASXTE010000012.1, forward strand.
TGGAACTTCTTAACTGATTTTCTCTAAAAAACTTAAATTAAGCTTTTATCAAATTTTATTAGCTAGGTCTAACTACCTATTATGAATTCACACTCCAATATATATCAGATGCTTATTCAGATGATGTTGGAATTTTTTAACCTCTCTTTTTGTCACTTTCATTATCAATTTTCAAGTTTTTGTACAAGTTTGAAAAAAAATTCAGAGCTAGGGTTAGGTTTATTTAGATCTCACATTCTTTAATATGAAGATTCTACATAAGCCTACCTTTATTTTACTCAAATGGGTTTGAATTGGGCTCAGTGGTTGTTGAGATATTGACATTTAAAGTTGAGCCTTTTTCTTGCAATATTTTACTTTTATTTGCTTTTATAATACATACTTAGAAAATAAAGAATATGAAATGCTTATCTCATGATAGTTTGAATATATGTAACAGTAATTTTGAATTTCTAATAAAAATTTTAAGCTGACTGATTTCATTTTCACTCTTGGGGAATCCAGCTTTATTTTGGTACACTTTTGGTGTCTTTTTGGCTAGGATTTTTTTGATGCTTTGAATCCTTTTATGTTTAATTTTGTGAGACTATATTAAAATAAGTACATATTCTTTTTTTATAATTTTTTATCATTATATTTAATTTCTTAATGCATATTGTAGAATCATGTTGACTCAAATCAAGAAAATGGATACAGTCCTTTATCATTCTAACGAGAGTCATCAAAAAATTTAAGCTCCCCCTGGTTTGGAATAATGTGATGAATTCACTCATCTTGGCTGTTCTTTTCAAATAAATTAAGACTTAATCAATAGGTTAAGTAAGGTAACAAAAAAAGTTTTTTTAACTTCTAATCTAAAAGTTTAGGTAAACATGCAAAGTATGTGTTCTAGGAAAGGTTACCATTTTTCTCTTTCAATCTCATTAATTAATGTAGGAAAGAATTTAAAAGTTTTGCTTAATTAAATTTTTAGACCTTTGGGCTGTGTTTTGAGGTACATGTTAATAAATTATTGCTGCATGAGCTCATGGCTTTATTTGTGTTAACCACATTTCTTTTCATGAAGTCTAGCAGCTTTAAAATTGAGATTTTCTTTTATTAACTTTTTTATCATTAAATTTAGGCTTGAAAATTGAATTTGGCAATCCAGACCCCCTACTAGGATAATATGCAGGAAGAGGTATTGCCATTTTTTTGAATTGGTAATTTTTTAAAAAAAGTTAGAGGAAAAGTAAATTATAGTATTTTTAGACATAGATAATTGAAAGGAATATAAATTTTACATTATAAATATATAAATTTATGCACCTACATGAATACATTTTAAATTAAAAACACTAATTCAACAATGTACCAAATTTTCATAGTATTTAATTACATTTTTTAACAAAAAACATGACCAAGTAATGAAACATTCTTGTTCATGAAACTTATCTGGTGAGCAAGAGTGTTGGAACTCTTTAACCCAGAAAAAAAATTCTAACTCTTTTTTCCATAAAAGAAATTGTTTTGACCTTGATTGGGGTTCTGGCTAAATTGAATAGTTTTACCATCAAAAAAACAAATACATCCTGTGAAACCCTCTTCAATAAGATGAGAATATTGAAGTTTCTCTTCTTTGGTCAGCCAAGAACACATTTGAGAAAATAAGTTAAAAATAGAAGTGATTCATTGTTTTGTAAAGCTACTAATTGATCCACATCTTAAATAGAAGATTTTTTCCAAATGTTTTCAGGAAGCTCCATTGTCATTGGAGCCCAAATGATATAGTGAGACAGCCAATTTAATTGAAGGATCATGTTTTTGTTTTTGAGAATTTTTGGGAAAAATGGGGTGATCCTGTATAAGCTTGACCAATTTAAGGAAAAACTCCTGGAAATTACTGAATGGCTGTCTTAGACTGGAATCAGATATGTTTAAAAGTTTTTGGATGATATAATTAGGGGTATGGTGTACTTGAGAATTTCAAAGAAAAAGGTAAAATTTACTATCAATTTTTGCTAAAACATCAAAGTCTTCTTCAATATCAGAATCAGAATCCAAGAGGAGATCAATATCTATGAATCTTATTTCTTGATGCAGTTTATCACAATTTGAGAGTGAGGAACTCATGACTTTTATATGGTAAAAAAGTGTAAATGATGTAGGATGCTTTGAGTTATGAAGTGTTATGCTTCTCATTTCTGCATATGAAATTTGTGTTGCTGAAAAATCAGTGGAATAGGACTTTATGGTGAAACCAGAACTTTTTGTTTAGAAAGGGCTTATTTTAGTAACATAAGTGACTTATTTCACTTTTAAAATGTTGGGGGTAGTGTGTTTTGGAAATACCCACTTAAATAAGTGGGATTTGGAAAAATTTAAGCACTTATTTTCACATGTGAATCTTCCAGAACTGACACACCCTAATTTTGGGATGAAGTACCACCACACAATATTTGGGGGGGGAACTTTCTAGCAAGTCCTCAACTTGAAGTCAGATGGTACTCAGACTGAAATCTTCCTGAAATAAGCTTGAAATATTCACAAAACATGGGTGAGTTATAATTGAAAGCATTATGAAAAACTATTCAAAGCTGAATGATAATCAGAATATATGAACTTTTAAAATATTTTCAATTAACAAAACATTTTGATGAAATGTAGTCAGATGATCTTTCTGAATAAAAATTTAAGAATAAAAAGACATGAAATCACATTATTATTTCTTAAGTATAAATTTAAATCATTCTAAGAAATATATTACAAATTTTTGAAAAAATTTAAAAAATAGTTTATGACTTTTTAATGTAGAAAAAATCCATTTTTTCATAATCCAAAACTTTCATTTTTTTATAGAGACTATGTAAACTGAATATTTCTCAATTTTTATTTCTGAATTTTTATATTATGCAATAATTTTCTTATTTAAAAAAATTATATAACTGAAATATTAGGCCATAGATCATATCCCATATTATATTCTGACATTCTGTATAAAAGACACAAAATCATAATATTTAGATGCAGTAATATTTTATTTTTAAATGGTGGACTTGACAAAGCACATTCATTTCTTCTATCCATAAATAAAAAAAAATTGAAGAATGAGATTATATATATTAAACAAAAAAAATTCTTCAAGTGGTAAAGTCTATTTTTTTTAATAAAATTTACAGCAGCAAGAAAATGATACAAACAGTAAGTAAAGTAATTTTGGTTTTTTTTACGATAAAATACGTGTTCAACTTCAAAAGAATTTTATGATAAATTTTTAGTAACTATGATACTTTTCTTAATTTTAAAGCAATTTTTATCAAATACATAAATATTATTTAGGTTCATTTTCATTCTTTAAAATAATTTGATAAAGTCACAGCAATTAGCTTCTACTCAGTGAAATGTTGTTCTTAAAATCAATTAACTAAAAGGAAACAAAAAAAACAAATGGAAAAATTAATATAAATCAACAAATATTCTTTCAAAATGTAAGCTGAATTTTCAGCCTGAATAAATCCAGGAACGAGCAAAAAGTACTTATAAGTTATGTTAAACACAAGGACTATATATGGGAGCAATAAATTAGAGTACACAAATAGTATACATAAGTAAATTTATGATAATATACAAAATATGCCATTATAACACCTTATATACATGCATATATCCACCTTTTATAATTCTTATGTACCTAATATTTAGTTGGAATATGTTAGGGTAATCTTAAGAACCTTAAATATAAGGCTACATAATTTTTAAGTAGACTTAAAGCTGTTGTTTTCATTATTTTATGTGAAAAACAAGAAATGTGCTTTAAATCACTTAAAGTTGACTATATGCACTATAGATTTAATAATATTAAAAATTCCCTTTGACAGATCAATTTGTCTTAATTAGGGCTATTGATTTGGCTACTAAAATTCATAAAAATAACACATTTTAAATCTGGTTTTTTTTATGGCAGAAATGGCTTCTGTGTACTGGCCACATACTGCCTGCATTTTTCCTGTGTGAATAGCTTCATTTTTAGAAAAGTTAGCTTTTTAACACTATAATTACTCCAAATTCTATGCCCACTTTGGGGAAACATGCTAAAATAGGAAACAGGCGCTTATTTAGTGTCCTAGCTTAATTACAAATGCATTGACCCTCTTTTTATGCTCTAATTTCATTAATAACCTCAATCTTGGCACTTTGATTCAATACCACACTTAAATTTGCCTAAATTAGTCAAGGATTTACCCATGCAAGCGCCTGTCAAGGATTGCATGTAGTTTCCCCACATCTCATGCCTTTTTTTGGGGTTTTAAGTGGTTTCTCATTCAATTTTGATTATTTTCAAATGGGGATTTCATGTAGTATAATGTCATGATTAGCCCCATCATTTCTACTGTTAATACCCCTTAATATGGAATAAAAATCAGTTGTAATTTTCTCTTTTAGTCTTTACTTTTAATGTATTACACACATATACTCTCTTTTTTGCTTATTCTTTATTTTTGATGGATTATCTCTATTACTACAGGATTTTGGCAGGTTATATCATTCTAATTATGTTACTGGTCACTTTTTATTTTGTTTTAAACGTCTCTTAGTTGAAATGAGGCTTCATTAATCATGTATAGAGCTGTTAAATCAAGGGGCTCATTGGGGAAGTTATTGTGTATAAAATAAGGGAGTTTTTGGTCTTGTTTTCTGCACTCTTTATCATTAAAATTCAAATATATAACCAATAAAATTACAATAAATATCAATATCACTTATAAAGTCTTTGAATAGTATCTGAATTATTACATCTATTTTTCTACCAACTATAAGATTGTAGCCCATTTATATTTAGTGAGATTAAAATTACTGAGACCCATATATTGAGTTATATTTTAATACTTATTGGATTTGTACTACAGTATTCATATAGGACTATTAAGATATTCTAGACAACTGACCATTCAAGCTAGTTCACGTCTCTGTACTTGACCTCATCCTGATAATCGGGGACCTTTCCTCAAGAATCCTGTTGGTTATTTTTCAGTAAGTAAAAATTCAAAAAAAGAGGCTACAAATAAATAAAATCTGTATAGAAATATTTGTATAATTACAACAGGTTGGAATCACTTATATAGTGATTCCAGAAAAAGAAGCGCTTTTATATAATAAAATTGTGATATTAAATCAACAATTTTACCACTTATTTAACATAAAATTGTTATTAGTGAGAGTCTGTCAATAGACCAATTAATTTTGTGATCTTTTCAGATAATAAACAAGTTAATTAAAATGATTAAATGCTTTCTTTTAACAGAACTATTAATACCTTTTTCTTGGTTTGTAAAATTCATTTAATTTTGTAGAAAGAATCTTACTGACAGATTTTCTTTTTTGAATATAAAAACACAGCTAAATATTGTAGAAAAGTTAAATCAAGTGACCACATAAAAGCATATTTGAATTTTGGAACTTATAAATTCACGTAATACATACAAGTAAGCAATAAAATTGTCTTCAGTGGTATTGATTAATACTTATCAAGCTCCTTTTGGATTTTTAATATCTCAAATTTCAATTCTTTAATTTAAATTCCATGTTAAAATGTGTGACAACAACAATGATATTGTGAGTAATAAGGCAAAACCTTATAGCTTAAGACCTAGAGCTGAAAGACCTTTTACAGGACATTCAAATGGACGGCCAGGATTCTCCCACCAACAGCAACACTCCACAGATGTCTCTGGAGGAAAGGGAAAAACTGTTGAAACAAGTATCAATAAAGAAAAAAATAAATACTTTACAAGAGAAAATTTACTCCATATCCACTCTACTTAAAACCCTAACAATAAGAGTGAACAAAATAGTAGACCAGATAAACAATCTGGAGAAAAGAGCTGCTCAGGGTTTTGTAGAAGTCAATCAAGCTCTAGTGGAAATAAAGGCTCAACCAACAACAGTTGCACCCAACTATTCCACAGCCACACCTCCTTCCCAAGAGGAGGACCAAAAGATTACTGTAAGAAAATTGAAATGGGACTGGTATGCCCAAAACTACAACAACCCTCCTCAACAGCAGTGCTCCAGCAGTCACCCTTACAGGGGAAAGCCAAGGGGAAGCAGGGGAAATGATATAAGACCTTGGTAAATCATCCATCTTCTCAGGATAAACTATATAATCCTAAAAATGAATTAATTTTAGGTAATGAGATTGAAATATAGTTACTGGATAAAATTGATAAAGATTTAAAAAATTATTCATTTGAAAATAACATGTTAAACTTGTCTTTACATGATGACAATGTACATAGTTTTATTGATCACCAGGATAATACTATTGATATTTAAATGGAACCAAATGAAGTAAATCTAGAGCCTGGTAATGAATCTTCTGAATTGGACACAGAAAAAGTTGAATATTTTTTAAAAGAAAATCCAATGGAATCAAAAATCATTAGCAAATTATTATTAAGAATTTAAAAATTGGAATAATTCTCTAGAGAGTCAACCAACAATACAGAAAGGGTATTATTAAATCTCACACAATCATTGAGTACCACAGCCAATAGGTTAAAGATTATTCAAAATTCAAATAATGAATTAACCAATGCAAATAAAAGACTAAACTCTGAGATTAAGAATTTACAAAATAAATTAGAAAATTCTCAGAATATTATGGCTACCATAGAGGGACATGTAAAATTGTCTTTTTCAAATTTGAATGATACCTTAACACATGTACCTGTAATAAAGGATAGGTTACAAAGAGTAGAAATTGAAATAGCCTACATTCTGAAAAATACTGATAAAGTAAAAGATAATACCTCCTATGTGGAAAGATTACCAGTTTTTATGAAACACTCAGATGATAAACCAATGATTGAACATGAAAATAGTGTCATGGGCTCTGAGAATATAAAATCAGTAAAGGATGAAATAAATGATCATCCTTCTAAAGTAAGTGAATTACTTAATATTACTCAGGTTAGGGAAGCGGAAACTAACCAAAAGAACTGGTATAGGTTAGATCAGTACCCTTCTTTTTATGGGGATTTGAAGTCTGATTGGCAACAATTCATTCAGAGAATTGAGAACTTAAAGTTTTCATACAAATTACCTGATGAAAAAATTACATTAAAATGGATATCTTTATTTACAGATGTGGCCTTATTATGGTATGAATCTGTATTGAGTGAGGGAATTAAAAACTCCTGGAATGGATGGAAGGCACTAATTAAAAGGCAATTTGGTGGCCCAAAATTTAGAATCACTCAACAAGGATTGTATGAGAAAACCAGATATAATCCAAATGCTGGAAATACACCCATGGTATTTTTATTTAATTTATTAAAAATTATAAAAGCCATGGACCCAAAAATGGATTATGATGAGTGGAAAGAAAAAATAATATATAAATTGCCTATATCAGTCAGAGACATTATTATAGCTAGAACTGAAACCATCAGAGATACTTCTGGGTTTATTAATATATGAAATGAAATATTATTAAACCACAAATATGAAACCAGGTATAATAATTACAAGCAAAGTTTTGAGGTAGTAAAACCTACTACAAATAGGTTACCAGTGGAGAAGAAAAAACCTTCAGCTCCAATTTTCTATAAAAGACAAGAAGAAAACACTTGTTACAAATGTAATAAACCTTAGGCTAAAGGTCATACTTGTAAGAAAAGAATAAATGTTATTGAAAACTCACAAGATTCTGAACAAAGTAATCATGAAGATGAAAATGAGGAACCTAGTAAGGATTGTAAAAGTAAAATCTATTACAGTGATGATGAAAATGAGATATATGTATTAGAACAGGATATTATGTTCCTGAATAATGCAATACCTCATACAGAACCATCTTTAACTTCCATTGAAGAAGCTGAAATTATTAAAGATGTATCTCATGATACTTACAAAATAACACCTATTAGAGTGCCTGTTATTATATGTGGAAAATAAATGAATGCCATTCTTGACACTGAGGCTACATGTAGTGTAGTTTCTGTGAAGACTTTAATGAAACTTGATAGTAAGTATAAACAAAAACTAGAGCCTGTACAGACAAAGAACTGGAGGGGTTTTGGTTCAGTAATAAATCTAATTGGCAATTACAAAACTGCTGTATTCTTTAAATATAATAATGGATATGTAAGAGCAGTGTGTGAATTTGTGGTAATCAATAATAATAATTGTAGTAATTGGTTTATTATTGGCAATGACTTATTGACCAAATTTGGCATCAAACTAGATCCTGGAAATAGTTACTTCACTATAGGCAAAAATGGGAAAAGAAAATTCAAGATTTGCTCTGATAATTCAGTTTATTCCATTTCTCCTAAAGAAGAACAACTGCAAGGTGGAAGAACCACCTCTGATGTTGTAGAATTAAAAAATAAAATCTAAAAAGCCTCTTTCAGTTCTCAACTCTCAAAAATTGAAGAAAAAAATATTTTGAGATTGATAAAATCATATACTATGGCATTTTCTCATGGTTCAAATGAGCTAGGATTGGTCAAAGACCATGAGATGAAAATCTCTTTAAGTTGTGATTTGGATAATATTCCTGGAAGCTTGAAAAATAAACCTTACCCAGCTTCTCCTGAAAAAAGGAAAGAGATTGAAGACAACATTAAAATGTTTTTAGAAATGGGTATTGTTGAAAAAGTGGACACAACACCTAAGTATTGTGTTATTTCACCATTTATAATCTGTTATGAAAAAGATAAGGCAAGATTATGTGGTGATTACCGAGCTCTGAATACATTCACTTTAGATGATATTTACCTTCTACCAAGGATAGCTTCTATCCATGCTACCTTACAAGGAGAAAAATATAGTCTGGATGGAAACAAAGGTTACCGCCAGATTCCTGTGGAAAAGAATTCTCAGAATTACTTACTCATAACCACACACATGGGAATATATAAATACGTGAGAATGCCTTTTGGCCCAAAGAATGCGCCTTCAGTCTTTCAAGAATTGATAGATAGTATTTTTCATCAGAAAATATTTTAAGGATGGCTTTTAGTTTATATTGAAGACATCATAGTGTTTTCAAAAACATATGATGAACATTTAAATCACTGAAAAGAGTATTTCAAAAGATGGATGAAATTAATATGACAATTGCATTAAAGAAATGTAAGTTTGGGTTTCAATCCTTGAAAGTTCTTGGATATGTTGTACCTGGATTACAAATTTGAGTTGACTAGAACAAAGTGGCAGAAATTAAAAACATTAGTATACCTAAGAATGTGAAATATGTTCAAACTTTTTTAGGTATGTGTGGATATTATAGGCAGTATATAAAAAACTACCAATCCATTTCAGCCCCTATAACAAAATTGATCCTGAAAAATGAGGCTTTCATTTGGAATAATGCAAGACAAAACAGATTTGATGAATTGAAGGAATGTTTAATTTCAGCTCTAATATTTCAACTTCTAGATTTTAACCTACTTTTTATTTTGTATACTGATGCAAGATTCAAAGGGTTAGGTGCTGCTTTACATCAGAAACATATAATAAATGGGAAATTATCTGAAGTAGTTATCTGATATATAATTAGAACCTTAAGAAAGACAGAATTAAGGTATGGTGCCACCCAACTGGAACGTTGTGTGGGCCTTTGAGAAAATTCATTACTATCTGGAAGACCAGAAGTTTGAATTAATAACAGATTTCAGTGCAGTAAAATCATTACTAAACATGAAAACACCTAATAGGCATATGTTTAGATAGAAACTGCATTGGTATAAGGTAAGCTTTCAATTGAAGATGGATATATATATTACAGGAAAAAGCTAAGTAATGTAATAGTTATACCACCCTCTATGAAAGAGTTAATGTTGATTACTTTTCATGATGATATCTTAGCTGGTCCTTTTAATATTAACAAAACATTAACCTGAGTTAAAAATACAGCCTGGGGGATAAACATGAAATAAGATGTACAAAAATACACTGAAACATGTGACTCTTGTCAGAAATATAAAAGATTAACTGGGAAGAGAGCTGGGTTGTTACAAAAAATAGAGCAGCTGAAAGCTCCATGGGAAATTATAAACATGGATTTTGTCACTGGATTTCCATTAGCAGGAAAAGAAAGTTTAAATTCTTGCTGGATAATTGTAGATAGATTAATAAAAATGTGTAAATTTATCCCTACCCATAAAGAGGTATCTGCAAAAGACTTAGCATTACTATGGTGGACTCAAATGATGAATAGTGCTGGGTTTTCCAAAGCAATAGTTTCTGACAGAGACCCTAAATTTACTTCAGAGCTCTGTAAATCTTTGATTTAAGTATCAGGTTTTCAATTGAAATTTTCTACAGCACACCACCCACAAACTGATGGGCTGGCTGAAAGAATGATACAGACTCTTGAAGACATGATCAGAAGATATTAGGCCTTTGGATTAGAATACAAATAAAATGAGAAATTAACACATGAATGGGTAACATTAATTCCTGGCCTTAAATTTTCTTATAATAGCACAACTCATTCTGTAACAAAGAAGAAATCATTTGAACTCTGGCTGGGATATGTACCAAATACCCCAGTAAATCATTTAAATAAATTACCAAGGTTAAATATAAACCCTGGTACTAAATCATTTATTCATATGCAGCAAATGTGTCAAAAGAATGTGGAGGAATGCATCCAAAAAGCATTTGAATATGAAAAGAAAAGGTGGGATAAATCTCATAAAGAATTTGAATTCAAAAAATGAGATGAAGTCCTAATTTCAACACTACATTTAAACTTACTAGGTAATGTTAGATTAAAGGACACCTTTTTAGGACCTTTTTTAGTTAACAAAATGGTTGGTAATAATTCTGTTGAAGTCATATTATATGCTCCATATGATAGGAAATGTCCAGTATTCCCTATCTCATTATTAAAACTGTACCATGCAAATGATCCTGAATTATTTCCAAAAAGAAGAGGAAGGCCTAAAAAGCAACCTGAAGAAATTATGGAAAAATAGGATATTGAAATAATATTCAAGAAAAGAATCCTTACTAAAGAGAAAGGAAATGAGTAATTTTTAAGATTTAAGGGAAAATCAAATAAATTTGATAAATGGATACCTGATAAAGAAATTTCAAATTTATCCTCCCTTCTGAAGAAATTTAAACAGAAATAAATTTATGTTAAGACAACTGAGGGGTTAAAAAATAGTACTCACAATATTCTATTATGTTTTATTTCTTTAAAGAATTAATCTTTAATACTACAGAATTTTCTAAATACCTGAAAAATAAACATAAAATAAAAAAAAGTGTATAACTTATCATTTTTTTTATTTTTTCATTGGGTGGGAAAGTTTTAGCCTGGGAATCCCCAGGACTGAGTGAAAGGTTACTTATAAGCTATGTTAAACACATGGACTACACATGGGAGCAATAAATTAGAGTACACAAATAGTATTCTTTAAGTAAATTTATGATAATATACAAAATATGCTATTATAACACCTTACATACACGCATATATCCACCTTTTATAAGTCTTATGTACCTAATATTAAGTTGGAATATTTAGGGTAATATTAAGAGCCTTTAATATAAGGCTACATAATTTTTAAGTAGACTTAAAGCTGTTGTTTTTATTATTTTATGTGAAAAACAAGAAATGTGCTTTAAATCACTTAAAGTTGACTATATGCACTATAAATTTAGTAATATTAAAATGCGCCTTGCCAGATCAATTTTTCTTAATTAGGGATATTGATTTGGCTACTCAAATTCATAAAAATAACACTTTTCAAATTTGATGTTTTTTATGCCAGAAATGGCTTCTGTGTACTGGCCACATACTACCTGCATTTTTCCCATGTGAATAGCTTCATTTTTAGAAAAGTTAGCTTTTTCACACTATAATTACCCCAAATTCTACTCTCACTGCGGGGAAACATACTAAAATAGGCAACAGGCGCTTATTTAGTGTCCTAGTTTAATTACAAATGCATTGACCCTCTTTATATGCTCTAATTTCATTGATAACCTCAATCTTGGTACTTTAATTCAATAACATGCTTAAATTTGCCTAAATTAGTCAAGTATTTACCCATGCAAGCGCCTGCCAAGGACTGCATGTAGTTGCCCCACATCTCATGCCCTTTTATGGGGTTTTAAGTGGTTTCTCAGTCGATTTTGGTTATTTTTGAATGGGGATTTCATGTAGTATAATTTCATTATTAGCCCCATCATTTCTACTGTTAATACCCCTTAATATGGAGTAATAATCAGTCTTAATTTTACCTTTTAGTCTTTTATTTTAATGTATTCCACGCATATACTCTCTTTTTTGCTAATTCTTTATTTTTGATGGATTATCCCTATTACTACAAGATTTTGGCAGGTTATATCATTCTAATTATATTACTGGTCACTTTTTACATTGTTTTAAATTTCTATTAGTTGGAATGAGGCGTCATAAAACATGTATAGAGCTGGTAAATCAAGGGGTTCATTGGGGAAGTTATTGTGTATAAAAGGAGGAGATTTTTGGTCTTGTTTTCTACATTCTTTATTATTACAATTCAAATATATAACCAATAAAATCACAATACATATCAATATCACTTATAAAGTCTTTGAATAGTATCTGAATTATTACATCTATTTTTCTACCAACTATAAGATTGTAACCTATTTATATTTAGTGAGATTAAAATTACTGAGACCCTTATATTGAGTTATATTTTAATACTTATTGGATATGTACTACAGTTTTCATATAGGACCATTAAAACCTTCCTGAAAACTGAACATTCAAGCTAGTTGACGTCTCTGTACTTGAACTCAGCCTGACATGAATGCTTTCTTTTTCTTGAATTCAATAGTTTAAGATAACAATGGTGTTCACCTGAGAATACACAGCACAAACTAAACAGATTTTTAAAATGAACTATGAGATTTTCTGAATTTAAATTAAAAGTTTTGTTATTTTTCACAGAATCTTTATTATGTATTAAAGTGAATTTTAACTTATCAATGCACGATTTTCTTAATAGAAGAATCAATATATGAGAGTATAGTTTGAAATGAGAGAAAACATATATTTATAGTGATACTTATAGAACAGGCTAATATTAGAATAATTGAATTTTTATTAATTTAAAGTTAAAAAAATATTTTAAATAGGGGGATTAAATGGTTCAATTTTTTTTGAGCTTTGAATTGAGTATAGCAGTGCAGAAGTACCTTCTTTTTTCCAAAACAAGAGTATTAACAATGCAAATTTACAATACGAAATGAGATCATTAGAGTCAGACAAAAGATATAGATTAATAATTTATTGATTCTTTGTTAGTAACATGATTTTAACACCAATATTAAAAAAAATTATTTTCTTTATTATCAAATATAAAAATATAAATAATTGAGATTTTATTGAACATTAATAATTCCTGCATCTTCTTAGCTATATTGCTTATTAAGAATCAATACTTAAATTAATTACTTTTTATAAAATTTCATTTTAATGGAAATTTTTTTAAATTTTCATTTAATATAAAAAGAAAAATTTAAGTCTTTAATTTAAAATTAACTTCAAGTTCAAATTGATAATTTTTTTTTTCAAATTTTTAAACTATCTGAATTCATAACTTAAAGTTTTCAATAAAATTTGAAGTAAAAAGCTAAGCAAAAAGATTTTTATAATCAGAAGGAGCTAAATAATTTTTAATAAATACAAAAATCATATTCCACCAGTATAGTTTAAGTACAAAAAAAAATTTGTGTCTTTTCATGTATATTGTAGATAAAAAAATGAAATTTAAAAGTTTTTTTAATCTATCATATGAGAAAACTCATATTATAATATTAAAAAGAAATTGAAAGATTTTATTATTAATAAAAAAAATCAGAATAGTTCACAATTTTGATATATGTTCAGCATTTCATAGTATTTGGTATAAATATTTTCAATAAAAAGATAAACCTGGGCTCTCATTAAGGATTTTGCAATCAAATTCAAAAAAAAAATAAAAAAATATCACTGATTAACTTATCTTGAACAGTGGCCAGAAACAGAATCCCATTGGGTGTTCAATCCAAGTTCAATCACAACTAAGATGTATATGTTTATAAAATTGTATATAATTATTTGTGTGAGAAAACTTAAGCAATGAAAGGGCTCAAGGGGCTTATTATTTTACTAAATAAAAATCATTAAATATATTGGAACAGATTGATTGTTTGATTTTTATAAATTTTTATTTATTAAGTATAATTTTTCAGGTATGTATAGTAATCATAAAACAAATGAAATCAATCTAAAGGGTAACATATAGCATTGAATTTTTTGTTCAAGTCTCATCTGCACTCTATATAGAAAGCCGTAGCTATTTTTCATCTAACCAACAGCATTTAATATTAAATTGAAGAATTAATCAATTCACCACATAATATAGAAAAGAGGCCTTTTTTTAATATCATATGTGCTTTTTTCCATTTTTTAATTTCTTTCTAAAATTTATCTGTAATTTTTTTTTGATATTATGTATAACTTTCACAATAATTCCATGAAATGATTTTTTAAAAAATTAACTAGGCCTTTATGGCTAGTTTTTATATTTCTATTATTCTTCTACTTCAAATATAAGTATTTATTACAAACAGCCAATATATATGTATTTTGAATTGATTAAGGATTTAAAATAGCTATACAGAAGGTGTCACTATTGGTTTTCTGAATGAAAGCAAAACATTATATTATTACAGAATGGACTCTATCCTTTGGCTGAAAAATTGAGTTCACCTTCTGATTTTCACAAAATTTTTTGATGCACCTTCCACCCTTTTGTACATACTTATCAGACTCCTCACCTGTTTCAATTCTATTCCCACCCCTTTCATTTTGCTCATCATCTTTTTACCTTTTTTTCGTTTTCCATGCCTTCAAAATGGAACTTTTACTCTTCTCACCCTTCCTCACATGTTTTTCTCATACTCCATACTCTCCCCTTTCACTTTTCAGCCCATTTCACCCCTTTTTCTCTAATCATGACCCTTCTAAATCTTTTTAAATCCTATTCCTACCCCAACCCACCCCTTCAAATTGCCACATTGCCCCACCACGCCCTTTTGGCTCCCAGTGCACACCACCATACCTCACTCACAACCACTTAAACCCACTCACTAATGCTTTTTATCCCTCACCACATCTTTTTTCCATCCTAACTCTAATACTCTTCAATACAGTCAACCCCTCACACTTTCAACCCCCTCCCCTTTACTTTCTATCTTACCTCTTTCACTCTAAAGAAATTAAAAGGGGCTAGAGAGGGGAGTGAAAGGAGTGAGTTTCAAAGAGGTAGGATGGAGAGGGATGGAGAAGCAATCAAAAAGTGTGAAGAGGAAATAGAATAGGTAATAAAAAATTAAAATTAAAATAAGGGAGAAGCTTTAACAAGGGAAGAACATGATATGAACCAGAAATAGGAGGGAAAGATATAAAAGGAGAGTTTTTAAACAAAATATATAATCTATATATATATATATATATAATAACAAAGAATGGAAAGGGTAATATCCGAAAACCAAAAAAAAAACACCAAATTTCAGTTTACTAATTATTAGACATATGGTTTATCATAATAAAACTCCACCCTTAATTCTTTGATTTATTCAAGAAGGAATTTTATTATTAAAGAATAATAGTGACCATATCATTTTTTCACTTTATTGAAAAAAATGATATGTATTAATTATATAAATGATACCTCTAAACTAATGTATTTTAACTACATTTGAAAGAAATTTTTAACTTTCACAAATATTTTAAAACTTGAAAAAAAAATTACTAATTCCTGATCATAAAACTAGAATAAATATATATATTTTCAAAACTTTTAATGATTAAATACAATGAAAAATATCAGTCAACTACATATTTTCTCTTCAAAAACTTCTTATTATATTAATTAATTCTCTATATAATGATAGCTCCACAAACTTATGTAGTTATTTAAAAAGCCTTTGATTTGATTTACATGAGAAATTTAATATTTTTTATGAATTAATAAAGAAGAAGCACAATATTTTTAAAGTCTTATGCATTTTACAGTCTTTAAACGTTGTGGACTTCCCTCATATCAATATTCCTATAATAATTACAGTAAGTCAGATTACAAGACTTTTTGTAATAATTTTCAACTGTGCTTCAATAAGTCTTCAAATTGTCTTTGAGTTTATTTCAGAGAGGTTCTAAGCTTGATTGTTGGAAGTTTCATCACTTCCTCATTATGTGCTAAATCAGATATGAATTAGGGTTCAAGGTTGAAAACTTGCTAGCAAGTCTGCCCCCCATATTGCATGGAGTACATTAATTCTCCCAATATCACTATTTTTCAATGGTTCTCAGAATTTTTTCTCAAAAACCAGATTATAGTAGCCAACTCTAGTTCTTGACTCCAAATAGCAGGAGGTAAAGTTAATGACATGTATAAATGGTTTATTTTTACAAAATCTTGAAGTAATCAGTGAAATATTTTATTTGGGGTATAAGAGTAGATCTGTTTCATGTAAAAATATTTAAAAAACTATTTCAACTTGTACCAAGAATTTTTCCTCTTCCTACTGTGTACTTAAAATAATTCTCTATACCCTATCCACACTACTCTGATGTCTACTCTTAATCTCAAAACTCTTTTTCTCCCTTACAACCCTTTTTTTGCACAGCTTATACATTCTGTTCTCAACTCTTTTTTAATTTTTTGCATTAGTCCTGAATTTTCTTCCTCTCAGTTACCTTGAAAGCCAATTTTTCACCTTTCAACTTGTACCTTTGCCTTATTTTATAATTTAAAATATCCCTTTACACCCCTTAATTCCTGGATCAATCAGGATGATACGTTTTTAAAATATAATAAATATATGTTATAAAATCAAAAAGTATAATATCTCACACAAGGGGGAAAAGCCATGAATTATATTTCTAGTTCAGTTTTTGGTTTCAGGGTATGATTCTGGATATGATTTGTGGAGTTACCCTGTTTAACCCCATCTTATTTTTTCTTTTCTGAAATTGGCTTCTCTATTGCTCATGTCTTCTCATATTCATAGATACATCCAAAAATTCTACTAAATTCTTTTTTTAAGGTTTCATTTGTTTTTTCACCACTCACTCATCATCTTTACCCACTTCTTACACTTTTTAAACCCCCTACACCTCCTGTATCTCCTCTTCTCTTCTCTTACAAAACTCCTTCCACCACACCACCTCAATCCAATTCCAAAGGCAAAAAGAAAGGTGGGTTCAAAAATTTAAACTCAATAGTTTGTAACAAGAGTGAAACTAGGAATGGAATAGGGTCATAAAACTAAACTAGAAATATAGCTCAACATTTCTCCCCCTGTTTCATGAAGTGAGGGCTAGATATTATCTAAGAAAAAAAGACAGGTAGGAATGGTGCATGGGTTCAAAGAAAGCAGGAGATCATATGGAGATAGGTGATGTAGATTTTTTTCAAACTATCACAGCCAGAAAGTTAGAAGAGAAATAAAAAAGGAGAGAAGGAACAATTAGATGCATTCATAAATGTTCAGATTCAAAAAAGTAGCCTCAGATTAGTCAAAAAAGCTAAAATGAACTTATATATTAATCCTGTGCTTCTTCTTCTATGTATGTAGCCCCCAATTTACATAAAAAAATTTCAGTAAGCTCCAAATTACTCTTGAAGGTACTCAAAGCATTTTGGGATAGTGATAAATTATTATACATACATATATATATATATATAATTAACCAAGTTGTGATTTTTTTTTTCATGAAAGAGGAGATCTGAAAGAATTGGATAGAAAATAGAATTTTTTTCCATAGAAACTATCCATTAAACTATCTTGAAAAAATATCTGGAGAAAACAAAACAGAATTTAAGCAATAAACATTACTAGATTTTTTCATTTATTTTCAAAGGAAATCATTTTATAGCTGTGTAAGCAAACACACACAAAAAAATTTTTTGCCACACCTAAATTTATTTGTGGCTCCCAATAATTATCAATTTTGAGGCTGTGTAAATGAGTGTTCTCATCTCTCAATGCACAAAATTTAAAACAATTTTATATCTGATTTAGAACAAATTTAAATCAAGTATAAATATTAGAATCTACTTTATAATTCATGTATTTTCTATCTAATGAAGAATCATTTGTAAAATTAGCACTTTAAAAATCAGAAATTAATTTTAATCAAATAATCACTAAATTCATTTCAAATTTATAATAATAATAATAATAATAGGGGGTATCAATTTTCAGGGATCCACAATTAGGGATCAGCAATTTTTTTTTCCAGAATCAGACATTACTAATTGTGGAAGATTCTTATCCGCTAGCCCCAGGGCTAGTGGATAAGGAATCCATGATAATGCATTATCCTGCCTCTTATACCCCAATTTCCATTTGTAATTCCTGATCCCAAACTCATCACATCCATGATAGATTTTTAAGAAAGTCACATGACTTAAAATTTCTAATGCCATCCTTAGGTCTTTCCTCACTCTATGCTACTTATATTTGGTGGAGAACACTTAAGATTTTTTCTCTATCTACACACTCCCCCTACTCATTTGGTGGGAAATTTCTGTTTCTCTCATCAACTAAACCTTCTACCACCAACAATAAAGCACCTCTCTACTAGGAAGCAACTTTACTCAGCTATGAATGCTATTACTTTAACATTAGCTGCTGACTAAGGTTTGGAAGATACTTTAGCTTATATGTCTTATATTTCCAAAAAGTGTTACATCATTCTAAGGGGGCCAAATCTTTATCATGATCCCAGATATGATCTTGCTTCAATTCTTGAAATTCCTCATTCATACTTCACACAACTATTTGGGACTTCTCCTGATTCTTTTTTCAAACTTTCTCAATTCATCTCCAATCATCCTATCTTCCATAATAATTCCCATGAAAAACAGCATAATCCTGAATTTCAACTTGCTGTTGCATTATGTTGCTTTGGTTCAATTGTAAATGATGCTGCTGTAAGACATTTAGATAATCTCTTTAAAATAGGATATGGTACTGTCATATTATACACCAAGCACTGTATGATCACTATCCTTTCTATAAAGTCTCAAGCACTTGCTTGGCCAACTCCACAACAGCAACTTGAATCCTCTCAAGTAATGCAAGCCAAAGGTTTCCCTGGATGTGTAGGTTTTCTTGATGGAACAACTATACCTTTGAGTCAAAAGCCTGATCATGATTTCAACCATTATTTTGATTGAAAAAAAATGTTTCTTCAAAATTTTCTCCAATTTCACATCATTCATAAACTAACTTTTTATCTTCTTTGTAGATACTCTATCTCTTTTCAACTTGTGTGTGATATCAATAAAAATTTTATTGCTTTTCATAGTGGCTGCCCTGGCTCATGTCATGACTCTTGTCAAGGGGTCTTTCAAGTCTAGAAGGTTTTTCACAGTGGTCAGATGGCGGTAACAATGGGATATAGGGATTTTCAAACTTGGAGTACGTATTTCCTTATCTTATAGAATATTTACTCAATAGAAGAGGTCAAAATTTTAAATTATTATTATTATTAATGGATTATAATTACGTTAATGTAAGTACTAAAAGCAATAATAGTTAGTAATAAATATTTTAAGTAGTTTTAATAAATAAGTTAGTCCAAAATGGAATGAATAAAAACAACCAAAAGAGAGGCCTTATATAGGCAAAGGAGAGACAAAGCATGGCAATAAAACTCTAAAAACAGTAGTATGAGAGAGAGAGAAAAAGAATATAACAGAAGGAGTATTTTCAAATAGTAAAGTTGTTCTGAAAAGAAGGTGACAGAAAGGTGTATTTATTATATATGACAGAAATAAATTAATGTATTTAAAATTTACTGTAAATGTCAATTTTAAATAATTAATTTGAATTTTTTGTAGGTAGTGAATTTTATTTAAATTTTTATTGTAATTTATTTTAATATTAATTTCTATTTCTTTTAACCTTTCATTGAGCATGGTGTTAGAAAATATAAATATAAGGAAAATTTTAATATTAATTTTAATTATTCACTAACTTTACCATTTTGTAATTAGTTAATTTTTTATAGGTAAATTTAATGTAAATAATTAATAAAATTAAAATAATAAGGTGTGGCTTCATCCAGTAAATAATTAATTATTTAACTGGGTAAGTCTAGCAGCCTGGCTGACACTCCCTCACTCTAAAAAAAAATAAAAAAAATGCTATGATTTTTTCTTTTTATAATTCTTTAGCAGAGTAGGAAGATTAGATATCTCCTTCCCAGGTATCCAAGAATCATATTCAGAAGATTTATTCTTAAATCTCAATAAGTATTCTGTACCTTTTTCAGAAGTAACTATTCTGTCATTTAGAATCTTATCAATTTCTGCTGTCTCAGTGATTTCATTATGGGTTTTCTTTGGTCTTCCCCTCCTTTTTGGAAATAAATCACTATTGGATGTGTAAGGTTTCAAAAGACATATTGAAAAACAGGATGCTTTCTGTCATATGGAGAATACAAAATAACTTCAACTGCATTATCTCCAATCATTCTTCTGACAACAAATGGTCCAAAAAATGTGTCTTTCAATTTGTTATTACCTTGTAAATTGAAGTGGACTGTAGAAATCAACACCTCTTGTCAAGGGGTACTTTTGGTCTAGAAGCTTGGTTTGAGGTTTATACGAGGAATTTTAGGGTTTTATTGAACTCTCAAAGAATAGTACGTATTTCTTAATCAAAATAATTGCTTTACTCAAATGAAAGAGGTAGGTTTAAGATATCAATATAAATTATAGTTTAGAATTACGGAGTTGTAAATACTAAAGTTATGAAATATAGAAATAAATGTATTGTTGTGAATGCAATAATAATGTAAGTGATAAAAAGAATGTTCTGAAAAGCACAAAGTAAGAGGCCTTTTATAGGCAAAACATGAGGGAATAAAATATACGGAATTTACTCCATATATTGTAAGCATGTGAGAAAAAGAATGACTGAAAGGAGTACATATATGACACAAGAATTAAATAAACTGGTACGTCAACAAGGACATCAAAATTATTAGCAATAAAGTTTGAGTTCCTTGGACTGTCACAATTAATTACGCAATAATTAATTAATTATATTACTTTCACGGGATTCCAGATCTCTCACTGAGGTAATATAATTGTTTTAAAGTTTTTTTATTATAATTTTATTATTAAATTTTATTCCCATTGACTTATACCATTGGCATGGTGTTAGGAAGTAAAATTGTAAGGGACATTTTATTTACACTAATTAATTATACTAATTATTGTACTTAACTAGTTAATTGTAAGTAATACTTAAGTAGATAATTAATTATTAGTAAGAAGAAGGGGCGTGGCTTCAACTCAGTAAAATAATTAATTATTTTACTGGTTAAGTCTAGTAGCCTGGCTGACACCTCTTCACCCTTTTTAAAAGTGTATTCTTTATGGGATTTGTCCCATCTCTTCTTCTCATATTCAAAGGATTTTTCAATAAATAATTGAGCATGACTTCTGCAAAGTTGTTGCATTTGAAGAAAAGATTTTAAACCAGGATGTAAATTCAATTTAGGTATAATATTATTGAGAATTTTGGCTGGAGTATTTTGAACATATCCAAGCCAGAGCTCAAAAGTCTTTCTTTGAGTAACAGAATGAACAGTGCTATTATAAGTAAATTCAAACCCAGGTAGTAAGGTAACCCAATCATGAGTGAATCTGTCATTGTCTTTATACTCAAGGCCAAAGGCACAATAACTTCTTATCATGTCCTCTAAAGTCTGAATCATTCTTTCAGCTTAGCCATCAGTCTGAGGGTGATGGGCAGTAGAAAGTTTCAGATCACAGCCACAAACATCCATCAGAGACATCCAAAATTCAGAAGTAAATTTAGGGTCTCTGTCAGAGATTATGGCTTTAGGAAAACCAGCAGTATTAAAAATATGAGACCACCATAAGAAAGCTAATTCTTTAGTAGAGACATCCTTGTGAGTAGGGATAAATTTACACATTTTTGTGAATCTGTCCACAATAACCCAACAAGAGTTATAACTGTCTTTTACAGAAATGGGTAATCCTGTTACAAAATCCATGTTTATTCTCTGCCATGGTGCATCAGGAGGTTCAATATGTTGCATTAATCCAGCTCTCTTACCAGTAAATCTTTTTGATTTTTGGCAAGAATCACAAGATTCAACATATAATTTGGTGTCTTCAGACATATTAACCCACTAAGCAGAGTTTTTAATTCTGATCATTGTTTTTTCGAGATCAAAATGTCCAGCTAATATGTCATCATGACAAATTTTCAAGATAATTTCTTTCATAGAAGGGGTAATAAAAATGACATTACTCAACTTTCTTCTATAATATAGATATCCTTCATCAATTGAAAATTTACCTTTCTCCAAAGCCTTCTGGTACTTTGTTGGAAGGGTTTTAATTAATGCTTGTATTGAAGCATTCTTTCGATCATTTTATATGGTCCATAAATTTTTTAAGTCAGTTTCCTGATCATATGAATCTAGAATAAGCTGTAATAGCTCTTTCTCCATATAAACCAAATATATCCCATGAATATGAATAATTTC
This sequence comes from Hemileia vastatrix, assembly GCA_030280995.1. Lineage (NCBI taxonomy): Eukaryota > Fungi > Basidiomycota > Pucciniomycetes > Pucciniales > Zaghouaniaceae > Hemileia > Hemileia vastatrix. The sequence goes on from JASXTE010000012.1 coordinate 14,759,166, forward strand.
ATCCCCAGGGTCATAAGCAGGATTAGAGTCATCATTTGGTAAAAGTAACCTTGATAAAATATCATATTTGAGTGAAAAATACCAGCCCTATGAATAATTGTCATTCTCCCTCTGTCTTCTTGAACAGCTAACTTCCATCTGAACATATATCTGTTGGGTGTTTTCAAGTTTAAAAGGGATTTAACTGCACTGCAGTCAGTGACAAGTTCAAATTTCTGGTCATCCAGGTAATAATTTAACATTTCTAAAGCCCACACTATGGCTAAAAAATTCAAGCTGAGTGGCACCAAATTTCAATTCACTATTTCTAAAGGTTCTTGAAATATAAAAAATTACTACTTCTGATACTTTATCACTCATCAATTTTTTTTGATGGAGGGCAGCACCAAGACCAATAAAACTGGCATCAGTGTACAAAACAAATGGCTGATTAAAGTCAGGTAAAGCAAGAATTGGTGCTGACATCAAAAAGTGTTTCATAGTGTCAAAAGCTCTCTATCTTTCACTATTCCAGACAAAAGAAACATCCTTTCTAGTCAGTTGGGTAAGGGGTAATGCTATGACCTGGTAATTTTTAATATACTTTTTTAGTATCCACACATTCCCAAAAAACTCTGAAGCTCTCTAACCATGGTAGGAGCCTTCACCTGTTGTATGGCTGCCACTTTGTTTTGGTCAACACATATCTGTAACCCTGAGACAACATGACCAAGCACTTTTAAGGAATGAAAACCAAATTTTCATTTCTTCAAGGCTAGTGTCATATTTATCTCATCCATCTTATGGAGAACTTTAAATAGGTGGTTAAGATGTTCCTCAAATGTTTTAGAGAATATAATAATATCATCAATATAAACAATCAGCCATCCTTCAATTATTTCCTGATGGAATGTGTTATCCATAACTTTTTGAAAATCTTAAAGGGCATTTTAAGGGCCAAACGGCATCCTAATATACTTATAAATACCCATATGAGTAGCAATCATCAGAAAATTCTGAGAGTTCTTATCAACAGGTACCTGGTGATATCCCTTATTACCATCCAAACAGCTGATATATCTAGCACCTTGTAGGGTAGCATGTATAGAGCTAATACTGGTTAAAGGATAGATATCATCAACAGTATAAGTGCTCATTGCTCTATAATCACCACATAACCTGGCCTTATCTTTCTCATAAGAAATTAGGACAGGTGAGATAACACAATGTTTAGGTGTTTCAACTACCTTTTAAATAATATTCATTTTTAAAAGGGTAGAGATATTGTCTTCAATATCTTTTCTCCTTGTGGTAGAATCTGGATAAGGCTTCTTCTTTAAAGTAGGTGGTATGTCAGTTAATGGACAAGATAATGAAAGTTTCATTTCATCTTTAACTAATCCTAGTTCATGTGACCCATGAGCAAAGGCCATAGGAAAAGATTTTATCAATTTAATGATGGAATCTTTATCCTCACCAGAAAGTTGCTCTCCAAAAGAAGCATTGTCAATTTCAGACATAAGGGCATGAATTTATTTTGTAGATCTTCCTTTATATTGAACCACAGAATTACATGTGTTCAAATCTGGTTTTAACAATCTTTTGGGGGAGGAAATCTTAAATTTTCTCTTCCCATTCATCCCCATTGTGAAACATTGGTTTGAAGGATCCAATTTTATGCCATACTTGGTTAAAATATCATTTCTTATAATAAACCAACTGCTTAAGTTATCATTTTTCATGACAAAAAAATCACATACAGCCCTTACAAAACCATGGTTATATTTAAAAAACACTGTGGCTTTGTATTTACCAATGGGGGACAAAACAGAGCCATAACATCTCCAATTTTCAGAAATGATAGGCATAAGTTTTGATTTATAGTCTTGATCCACTGAAGCAAGTGCTTTTTCAGATACTACACTTCCTCCAGCTCCAGAATCCAGAACAACTTCAATGCTGGTTCCATTGATCAAGACTGGTGCTTTGAGAGGGGCAATAACAATTGAGCTATCCTCAATGTTCCTTATGATCTCAGCATCCTCAACCGTAGATAAAAAATTATTATCAATATCAATAGTATTTAAATAATGAATATCTTCTTCCAGCATCAAGATTTCTTTTTGAGATTCATATGAAATATTGCTGGTACAATCACTTGAAGTATCATCCAGTGCTATTGTGTCATCAGCATGCTCCTCAGTTTGTTCAACAAGATTTATTTTTGTGTCACAAACATGGCCTTTCTGCCAAGGCTTGTTGCACTTGAAGCAAGTGTTTGTTGCATAATTTTTAGGTGCAACAGGAGCAGAAGGTTTACCAACATTTTCCAGAGGTCTCTGTTGGTAAGTGGAGGGTTTCTATAAAGAGGTTCTAGGAGTGAATCTTCTAGCATCATACTTGTTGTTTAGAAGGATCTCATTACAAGTATTAATGAAAGTGAAGGTTCTCTGGAGAACTCAGTCCTAGCCACTATTAAGTCTCTCAGAGACATAGGTAAGTTATAGAGGATCCTGTCCTTCCATAACTCAACTCAATATCTGGGTCCATTGCCCTCAAGATTTTCACAAGTTTCATCAGGAACTCAATAGGTTTTTCTATAGAAGAGCTATATCTGGTTTTTTCATATTGCCTTTGTTGAGCCATCCTAAACTTGGAGCCACCAAATTGTGCTTTAATCAATTTCTTCCAATCTTCCCATGAGTAGTCATTCTTATCCAAGAGAACAGATTCATACCATATTAGGGCTACATTGTTAAATAAAGAAATTAACTTGGACACAATTTCCTTATCTGGGAGTTTGTAAGAATTTTTTAAGTTATCAATTCTTCAAATGAATTGCTTCCAATCATAAGAAGAATCACCATCAAATGTTGGATACTGGTCAAGTTTTGGCCAATTCCTTTGATTTGAAGGAGTATCCTTAGTATTAGCTTGTTTCTGAGTAAGAAGCAGCTGTAACTTCTCCAATTGTGCAGTAATCTCATTGGTTAATCCTTCTGTTGAAGATCCTGGTGAATTATCAATTTTTGATGGAAACTCAATGGTATCAACAGGAATATCCTAATCTAATTTTACTTTAGATGAACTAGAAACAGGTAAACTTGGAGAATCCTGTACCATATTTTCCTTCAAAGAAATTTCAGAATATTTTTGATCATTAAACAATGAATTCAATTTCTCTTCAATGGTTGTTAGTCTGGTTTTCACCCTTGGAAGACTAGATAAACTCTCATTGATTGTTGCAAAGGATAACTAGGTTTTATTTTTAAAAGATTAATAATGATCACTCAATCTTTTCAGGTTCATCTTATCTACCTCTAGCTCCTGGAAACAGGCAAACACAGTATCTTGTAGTTTAGACAAATCATTTTTGATATTTTTCCATAAAGAAACTTTATTTTCATGAGTTGCTATGTAATGAAACAAATCATCAGAAACTTTCTGTAACTCACTCCTTAATGCTTGGTAACCCTTTTCAGTTAACAAACTATTATATTTCTGAGTTAATTGCATGTTGTTCATGATATTATTTTGTTTAGAAATAATATCTCTCAAATATTCATCATTAAATTTTGCTACATCTGGAGTGTTTCTCAATAAAGAAACAGAGTAACTTTCCAGGTTCTCATAAAACTCAGGATCAAGTGTCTCATCAATAATAGCCATATCAGGATTTATCATTGAAGTAGAAATTAAAACTAAAGAATTAGATACATTACAATATTGAGTGATTTTTCTACTCTTATCAACCTCTACTGGTCTCATAGTTTCATCTCCTCTGCCAGAATTACCTGAAGGAACTGGATCAGTAACAAGAAATGGTACATGAGATTCAATAGAGGGACTTACCAAGTTTGGGAAAGATCTGAAGATTGTTTTTTCTTTTTCTGCCTCCTTGATAAGGGTGAGAATGTGTGGGGTCAAATTGACTGGGTCTTGACGGACCTGTCTGAGGCATTTGAGGCTGCTGCTGTTGAGACAGATAATCCCAATGGATGTTTAACCAATCCCACTGCCACTTTGACACTTCCACCTTTTCTGGTTGCTGGGGAGCCAATTGTGGAAGATCCCTGGGGGGAGGAGGTCTCCTCTTCTCTTGAAGAAAGGCATCTATTTTTCTTACCTTTTCTTCTAGTGAGTCTGTTCTTTCTCTCAGTCTTGATTTCTCTGTCCTCAGTTCCTTTATGTGGGTGGAGAGATTCTTTACTTGCTGAGGTAAAGGCATTTTATTTATTTTGAAGCCTTTGGTAAGTCCTTCTAGGGGGTTGATGGAAGGCTTTTATTCCTGAGCATTTGTCTTCCCTAGTATTTACACTTCCTCCATTTCCACATCTTGATTGGTTCAATAATTGACTAATTTGAGCCAATTTTGTAGTCAAGGGAGAACTTACAGAATTAGCTTCATCATAATCAACCAGATCCAATTCCTCTTCATGGGTAGCAGAAACACCTTGATCAGTCATTTTTTAAATTTAACTTGAACTGAGGGAAGGAAATAAATGTATTAGTTTTATTTTTGGTTTTTTAAAAGAAAAATAACGAAAAAAAATTTAAAAATCTTCAGGACAAAAATCAACTGAAATAATACTCACAATTTTTATTAATTAAAAATAATTTTTAACCAGGATTAAAAGAAATCTACTGAAGAAACAAAATTTTTTTTAAACCAATAAATTAATTTTTGATAATTATCAGGATTAAAATCAACTGAAGGGTATTTAATTGCCAGGACTTGATTTCAACTGAAATAATTTTAATATAATTTAATTTTATTAATTTTAATATTTTATTGTCAGAACAATTTTTCAACTGGAACAACAATATTATTTTAATTTATCAAGACAAAGTCAACTGAAAAAAAATAATATAATATAATAATAATAAAATATTTTATATTAATTCTAGGACTACGAACACTATAGTTCTATCTTTTTCAACTAGGAAAAAATAAAAATTCCAAATTACCAGACACCTCCCCCTGTAAAATGAGAAAATTAATGCCACTTTACAGAGTTCTGACTAAAAGGAAATACATAGAGTATGAAAAGTGAAAAGTGACCCACGAATAGTAATCAATATAATTACCACAAATATATGTGACTATAGTCAATATATAAACTTAAGTTTTGGAGCGTGGTTTGATTCCTGGTTGCAGCAAAAAAGTAAGTCACATGGTTGATGACGTTTGTCGTCTTTGTTGTATACTTGTCCTATTGGTACCTCGTTGTTGATGGTCCCTTGGTTGCTGGCTTCAAGATATTGATGTGCCGTCAACTATTTGGAAAGGGCCTCAGTTGTCAAGGGGTCTTTCAAGTCTAGAAGGTTTTTCATGGTGGTCCAATGGCGGTAACAATGGGATATAGGGATTTTCAAACTTGGAGTACATATTTCCTTATCTTATAGAATATTTACTCAATAGAAGAGGTAAAAATTTTAAATTATTATTATTATTGATGAATCAGTATTACGTTAATGTAAGTACTAAAATCAATAATAGGTAGTAATAAATATTTTAAGTAGTATTAATAAATAAGTTAGTCAAAAATGAAATGAATAAAAACAACCAAATAAGAGGCCCTATATAGGCAAAGGAGAGACAAAGAAGGGAAATAAAATTCTAAAAACAGTAGTATGAGAGAGAGAGAAAAAGAATATAACAGAAGGAGTATTTTGAAATAGTAAAGTTGTTCTGAAAAGAAAGTGTCAGAAAGGTGTATTTACTATATATGACAGAAATAAATTAATGTATTTAAAATTTACTGTAAATGTCAATTTTAAATAATTAATTTGAATTTTTTGTAGGTAGTGAATTTTATTTAAATTTTTATTGTAATTTATTTTAATATTAATTTCTATTTCTTTTAACCTGTCATTGAGAACGGTGTTAGAAAATATAAATATAAGGAACATTTTAATATTAATTTTAATTATTCACTAACTTTACCATTTTGTAATTAGTTAATTTGTTATTGGTAAATTTAATGTAAATAATTAATAAAATTAAAATAATAAGGTGTGGATTCATCTAGTAAATAATTAATTATTTTACTGGGTAAGTCTAGCAGCCTGCCTAACAACTCTTCTATCTTCCAAAGAATGAGGATCTCTCAAATTCCTGACTCATACTTTGACAAATCTCAGTACTTCCTTGCATACTCAGCATATGCAAGTGGAAAGTACATTATACCTGCTTTCCAAGGTGCAAGTTTAGAAAATTACCCAAAAATTCTTTTAATTATCATTTTGCACAATCAAGAGTACATATTGAACATTCTATTGGGATTTCAAAGGGAAGATTTTCTAGTCTCCGGGAACTCATAAACCAATTTCAAAAAAATGGAAATCAAACCTGCAAATCATTGGATAATGACTTGCGTTATACTCCATAATAACCTGGCTGATTTAAAGGATGAGTGGTATTATCATTATGAAGAAGCAGATCCTGAAACTGCACCAGCTCTCCCCCTTTGAATTACAAAACTTAATTTCCACTGGGATACACTCTATCATTATGCCAATCACACTCCATTATTTCTCAGAAACACTCCTTTAAAGTTTTTAATGTATTTCATTCTTTTTTTCTTTCACCTCTCATATCCATTTCCTCCTCTCCCCTTGAATCCCTCAATCTATATGTATTTAAGTTTCCCATTCTGATAGAATTAAATGTAATTTTCTAATGATATACATGCCTTCAGATAACAATAATAATAATTATAAATTTCTAAACAACCAGTATTATCCAAATATTTTTGAAGAAATCTATCATGTAAGTATTATTACTTTTCTTTTTCTTTCATTTCTATATAATCAGACATTAAAACATCAGGTATAATCATTTTTAATGTTCTAATAGATTTTGATAGTCTTTTACTGATTTGAATCAAAGAACCTAGACTTGTAAAATTACCAAAATCTTTTACAGGAGTGTTTTGATGATATAGTTTGCTATCAGGCCAAAAAACTACCCATAAACTATCACACTTCTCAAAATTAACCATATACATGAGCTCTGGAAAGATAAAGTGGCCTCCATGTTGTCTAGGTGTGGCTTCCTTCCAAGAATCATCATCTAAAAGTCCATCTGAAGTTGTTGGCCACCAAACACCCAAGCTAGTATCACTTACATCCAAATCTTTCTGTGGCACATTGGAGAAGCCTCCAGAAGTCAAAGCTAGGTTACCTTCAAAAGAATCAATACAATAATAGCCAGGAAGATCTAGTTCATTCACCAGTTTCAGAAAGTTATGATAGTACTTTGAAGCAAGAAGCTTAAATAAAAAGGTGTAAAAAGAAAAAATGAATCCTAAAGCCTCCTGTACTTTTTTGTCATCTACTTCTAAATTTATATAAAACCTGGAGATTTAATAATTATAATGAAGTTTAAAATAAATAAATTTACTTACTGGTGTCAAATAAATGTTGAGTAGCAGCTCTTTCCCAGAAGCATACATATTACCCTCACCACCTTCTTTTTTAGGAGAAGAATTAGTCTTTATTTTATGCCTCAAAATTCTTAGTTATTCACAACATTTCCTGGAACCTTCTAAAATCCCCAAGCTCTTCAATTCTTTAAGTTGAAAGGACTTCACAATTGCTTGATGAATTTCATGATTAGAAGCTTGAATTAATGAAGGTTATGGTGACATGAGCTATGCAATAGGTCCAAGTGTTATAAGAGTCAGAGAATGCAGCAATAAGGCCATGAGATGTAACACCCTCCTGAAATGGACAAGTTTGGTACCAAATCTCTTCAAAATCAGTTTCCACCTCATTGCTCCAGTCCTCCCCCTCCCTTCTGAAATAAGAACTCTTATTTGGATGTCTGTTTCCTCTTCTTGTTGTATAAAATCTGCTTTAAATTTAAAAAATCAATTAAAACCCTAACAAAAATCATCCAAAAAATATTTTTGTTGATGGGGGGCCGCAACTAATAAACCCCACTTAAATCCCCAACAGATATTATTGTTTCTGGGGGGCCACAACTAATAAACCCCACGTGAAACCCCATACAGACCTGAAGGAAGCACATTTGTTCTATTAATTTAAATAGTAAAGAGCTTACATTATTAAATATGAAAGTTCTGGAAATTGAAATATATGAAAGCTTTAAGTTTAAAAGATAAATCATCTTTGCCAACAACAAGGGGATATTTAAATATGTTTTAAAAGTGAGTCCAGTCCTTTTTGGTGCTGATTTTTTAATTCTTTTTTCCTTCTTTTTTATGTGCTCTCTTAAAGCCAGGAAGAACCTGACTGTAAGAGAACCAAAGTCACTGCTATTTTTTAATTTTTATCCCTTTTTTAGATGAGTAATCCTTATTTTTTGTTTTTTTTTTGCTATTTTTTTTTCTTTGATCTCTCCCAGCCAGGCTCTTCCTGGCTGGGAGAGAACCAAATTTTCTGAAACTAGCAGCTACTTTGGTTCTTGATTATTGTAAGTGAATTTTTTTTTAATTTTTTTTTTTTTCAAATTTGTTATTTTTATTTTTTATTTTTTGACCTCTTCCAGCCAGGAAGAACCTGTCTGGGAGAGAACCTGTCAGCCTGTATGTATCAAGGACTGAGTAAAAAGTGCTTATAAGCTATGTTAAACACATGAACTATACATGGGAACAATAAATAAGAGTACACAAATAGTATACATAAGTAAAATTATGATAAATACACAAAAAATGCCATTATAACACCTTATATACATGCATATATCCACCTTTTATAGGTCTTATGTACTTAATATTAAGTTGGAATATGTAAGGGTAATCTTAAGAACCTTAGGTATAAGGCTACATAATTTTTAAGTACACTTAAAGCTGTTATATTCATTGTTTTACGCAAAAAACAAGAAATGCGCTTTATTTCACTTAAAAGTTGACTATATGCGCTATAAAATTGAGAATATCAAAAATGCGCTTTGACTGATCAATTGGTCTCATTGAGGACTATTGATTTGGCTATTTAAATGCATAAAAATAACACTTTTAAAATTTGGTGTTTTTTATGCCAGAAATGGCTTCTGTGTACTGGCCACATACTGCCTGCTTTTTTCCCGTGTGAATAGCTTCATTTTTAGCAAAGTTAGCTTTTTCACACTATAATTACCCCACATTCTACGCCCACTGTGGGGAAACACACTAAAATAGGCAACAGGCGCTTATTTAGTGTCCTAGCTTAATTAATAGTGCATTGACCTTGTTTATATGCACTAATTTCATTAATAACCTCATTCTTGGCATCTTATTTCATCACCACGCTTAAATTCGCCTAATTTTAGTAAAGGATTTACACGTGCAAGCGCCTGCCAAGGACTGCATGTAGTTACCCCACATCTCACGCTCTGTTTTAAGTTTTTTGGTGGTTTCTCAGTCAATTTTGGTTATTTTTGGATGGGAATTTCACATAGTATAATGTCAGGATTAGCCCCTCCATTTCTACAGTAAGTCCCCCTTATTCTTAAGCTATTATTAAGCTTAAAAAGTCACCTTTAGTCTTTTATATTATTGTTTTATACGCATATACTCTCTTTTTGTCTTTTTCTTTAATTTTGATGGATTTCCCTTATTATTACAGGATTTTCGCGGTTGTTACTTGTCTAATTATGTCATGGATCACCAAGGATGTTGATGGGCAGGTCTATTAGTGGATTTGAGGATTCATTAACTGTGTATTGGATGGTATATCAAGGGATTTATTGGGGAACTCAGTGTGTATAAAAGGAGGAGGTTTTTGGGTCTTGTTTTCTTCATTCTTTATCATTTACAATTTAACCAATATAACCAAAAAAATTACAATACATATCAATTAGTACTTTTTAAGACTTTTGAATAGTATCTGAATTATAAAATCTATTTTTCTACCAACTACAAAGATTGTAAGCCATATATAAAAAATAGTGAGAATTATATGACTGAGACCTTTAATTTCGATTATATTTTACTACTCATTGGATTTATACTACAGTATTCATATAGGACCATTTAAATCTTCTAGACAACTGACCATTCAAGCTAGTTCACGTCCTTGTACTTGACCTCAGCCTGACAATTGGGGACCTTTCCTCAAGAATTCTGTTATAATCCAGTAAGTGAAAATTTCAAAGAAGGTACATGTAAATAATATCCCTATAGAAATATTTGGATAATTACAACAGGTTGGGGTCACTCATATAGTGATTTCAGAAAAAGAAGCCCTGTTATATAATAAAATTGTGATATTGAATCAACAATTTTACCACTAATTTAACATAAAATTGTTATTAGTGGGAGTCTGTCAATAGACCAATTAAATTTGTGATCTTTGCAGATAATAAACAAATTAAACTGATTAATTATTTTCTTTTAAACAAGACTCTTAATCTTTTCTTTTATTGGTTTGTAACATTCATTAAATATTTAGAAAGAATCTTACTGACAGTTGTTTTCTTTTAAATATAAAAACACGGCTACATATTGTAGACCAGTTAAATCAAGTGACCACATAAAAAGCATATTTGACTTTTGGCATTTAAAGATTCACTTCATACCAATAAGTAAGCAATAAAATTGTCTTCAGTGGTGTTGATAAATACTGATAAAACTCCTTTTTGAAGTTTTCATATCTAGACTTTCTATTCTTTAAATTCCATGTGAAAATGTGTGACAACAATGACATTGTAAGTAATAAGGAAAAACCATATAACTTAAGACCTAGAGCTGAAAGACCTGTTACAGGAAATTCAAATGGAGTGCCACGACTCTCCCATAATCAAAAACACTCCACCAATGTCTCTGGAGGAAAGGGAAAAGCTTTTAAAGCAGGTTTCAATAAAGAATTCAAAAAATTCATTACAAGAACAAGTTCACTCCCTATCCAACCTACTGAACACCTTGACAATAAGAGTCAACAATATAGTGGACCAGATCAACAATCTGGAAAATAGAGCAGCTCAAGGTTTCATAGAAGTCAACCAAGCTCTAGTGGAAATAAAGACTCAACCACCAACAGTGGCACCCAACAATTCCATAGCAACACCTCCAGCCCAAGAGGAGGACCAAAAAATTACAGTAAGCAAATGGAAATGAGATTGGTACGCCCAAAACTACAACAACCCTCCTCAACAAGGATCCAGCAGTCACCATTACAGGGGAAAGCCAAGGAGAGGCAGGGGAAATGGAATAAGACCTTGGTGAGTCATCCAACTTCTTATGATCAATTACACCAACCTAACAATGAATGACTTATAGGTAATGAGATTGATAAGGAAATATTGGATATGATTGATAATTATTTAAAAGATTATTCATTTGAAAAAAATATGTTAAACTTGTCTTTGCACAAAGACAATGTAGATAGTTTTATTGATCAACAGGATAATGCTATTAATATAAAATTGGAATCAAATGATGAGTCTTCTGAGTTGGACACAGAAAAAATAGAATATTTTTTAAAAGAAAATCCAATGGAATCAAAGATAATAAGTAAATTATTATTGAGAATTGAAAAATTGGAAGAGTTCTCAAAAGAGTCAAACAATAATACAGAAAAGCTATTATTACAGCTAACACAATCATCGAGTGCAACAGCCAATAGATTAAAAATTATTGAAAATTCAAATAATGAATTAGTCAATGAGAATAAAGGCTTAAAATCTGAGATTAGAAATTTAGAAAATAAATTAGAACACTGTCAGAATATTATGGCTACCATTGAGGAACGTGTTAAATTATCTTTTTCAAATGTAAATGACACTCTAACTCATGTTCCAGTAATACAGGATAGGTTACAAAGAGTGGAAATAGAAGTAGCAAACATGTTGAAAAATACTGAAAGAATAAAAGATAACACTTCTTATGTAGCAAGAGTACCTGTTTTCATGAAACATGCAAATGAAACACCAATGATGGAACATGAACATAGTATCATGGGCTCTGAGAATAATAAGTCAGTAAAAGATGAAATACATGATCATCTTTCTAAAGTAAGTGAATTACTAAATATTTCTCAGGTTAGGGAAGCAAAAACTAGCCAAAAGAACTGGCCTAAGTTAGATCAGTACCCATCTTTTGACGGAGATTCAAAATCTGATTGGCAGCAATTCATACAAAGAACTGATAACTTAAAATTTTCATACAAATTACCTGATGAAGAAATTACTTCAAAGTTAATATCTTTATTTAAAGATGTGGCCTTATTATGGTTTGAATCTGTATTGAGTGAGGGAATTAATTACTCCTGGAATGAATGGAAGGCACAAATTGAAAGGCAATTTGGTGGCCCAAAATTTAGAATCACTCAACAAAGATTGTATGAAAAGGCCAGATATAATCCAAATGCTGGAGATAAACCTATGGTATTTTTAATGAATTTAATAAAAATCATGAAAGCCATGGATCCAAAAATGGATTATCAAGAGTGGAAAGAAAAGATAATATACAAGTTACCTATATCAGTTAGAGACATTATTGTAGCTAGAACTGAAACCATCAGAGATACCTCTGGGTTCATTAATATATGTAATGAGATATTATTAAACCACAAATATGAAACCAAGTATATTAATTACAGGCAGAGTGTTGACGTGGTAAAACCTACTAAAAGTAAATTACCAGTGGAGAAGAAAAAACCTTCAGCTCCCCTTGTCCCTAAAAGACAAGAGAATAACACTTGTTATAAATGTAATGAACCTTGGGTTAAGGGTCACACGTGTAAGAAGAGAATAAATGTTATTGAAACCTCCCAGAATTCTTAACCAAGTAATCATGAAGATGAAAATGTGGAATCCAGTGAGGATTGTAAAAGTAACATATCTTACAGTGATGATGAAAATGAGATATTTGTATTAGAACAGGATATTATGTTCCTGAATGATGCTATACCTCATACAGATACATCTTTAACTTCCATTGAAGAAGCTTAAATAATTAAAGATGTATCTCATGATATTTACAAAATAACACCTATCAGAGCACCTGTTATTATATGTGGAAGAGAAATGAATGCCATTCTTGACACTGGGGCTGCAGGTAGTGTAGTTTCTATTAATACATTAATGAAACTTGACAGTAAGTATAAGGAAAAACTAGAACCTGTTCAGACAAAGAACTGGAGGGGTTTTGGTTCAATAATAAATCCAATTGGCAAATACAAAACTGCTGTATTCTTTAAATATAATAATGGATATGTAAGAGCAGTTTGTGAATTTGTAGTAATGGATAATAATAATTGTAGTGATTGGTTTATTATTGGCAATGATTTATTGACAAAATTTGGAATTAAACTAGATCCTGAAAACAGTTGTTTCACCATAGGAGTGAATGGTAAGAGAAAATTCAAGATGTGTTCTGAAAATTCAGTGTATGCCATTTCTCCTAGAGAAGAACAACTACAAGGTGGAAGAACCACCAATGAAATGGGTGAATTGGAAAATAAGATCCAAAAGGCCTCTTTCAGTCCTCAACTCTCAAAAATTGAAGAAGAAAATATTTTGAGATTGATTAAATCATATCCCATGGCATTTGCTCATGGTTCAAATGAACTAGGATTGGTCAAAGACCATGAGATGAAAATCTCTTTAAGCTGTGATTTGGATAATATTCCTGGCAGTCTAAAAAAGAAACCTTACCCAGCATTTCCTGCAAAAAGGAAAGATATTGAAGACAATATAAAAATGTTGTTGGAAATGGGTATTGTTGAAAAAGTGGACACAACACCTAAGTATTGTGTCATTTCACCAGTATTGATCTCTTATGAAAAAGATAAGGCAAGATTATGCAGTGATTATAGAGATCTGAATACATACACAGTAGATGATATTTACCCTCTACCAAGGATAGCTTCTATCCATGCTACTTTACAAGGAGCAAAATATATTTCCTGTCTGGATGGAAACAAAGGTTACCACCAGATTCCTGTGGAAAGAAATTCTCAAAATTATTTATTAATAACCACACATATGGGTATATATAAGTATGTGAGAATGCCATTTGGCCCAAAGAATGCGCCTTCAGTCTTCCAAAAATTGATGGATAGTGTTTTTCATCAGGAAATGTGTCAGTATAGTCTAGTATATAAGTATGATATAATAGTATTATTTTATGGTCCTACTACTTATTAATAAATGATTTAGTGATTAAACCTCAGGGGAAGACTAATAGAATAGTTATACTCAAATAAAACTCACAATACTTGGATTTAAATGCGTGCTAGTGGTGGAAAATAGAAGAATAAAATATAGTTATAGCTTTTATAAAGATAATATCAATTTATAAGGGCTTTATAATATATTTCTGAATACTAATAATTGTATTGTAGTGTTTGTTTGAAGTGTAGTAATTGAATGATGATAATAAACCGTCAAAATACCTCCTTACTTATACCCAAATCCACTGGAGTGCACAGACCTTCAATCCAGATGATGTCACTGCTATCCCCGGCAATTACAGCACTGTGAGGGCTCGTCACCTCCCCATGGCGTCCACTTCAAGCAGTTTAAACACCCAGACCTCCAGTAAGGACCCTCCATCACTATTAATAATAACACAGAGTCATACCATAAATAGAAAACCCAGATAAAAGCGGATACCATAAAGAAACAGGTAAAATAAATGATCAAAAAGAGATTTAATGAAACTAAAAGCATATAAAGGAAACAAATAAAATGTCCAAGCCCCCAATAAAATCCCCAAGCATCCACATTAACCCAGAAACATCCTTCTAACCCATAAATCCGTGAATAACCATCCAAGGAAGTAATTTGAGTTGTCCAAACTGGGTGTATGCGCCTGATATAGGTGTCTATGCTTCTGTAGGCGTTGTGAGTCCACTGATTTCATCCATATGACCTAAAATAAGCAGAAAAACAAGGGTTATAGGCTATTAAGGGGCTAAAACCCACTTATATACCTAAATATACATAATATACTGCATATTTCACTGAATATGAGATTTATGTATACATATAAGCTTATGTATGTCAATAATTACTTCATATCACTTAAGATAAGTATATTATGACTCCATTAACACCTTAATAAGTATTATTAGGCCATGGATAAGCTATTTAAACTATTATAAATTATATAATAGAATAATAATTAAATATATATATAATAAAATAATATATATTATTATTTTAACCTTATTTTTAAGATATAAGCTTAATCTAGTTAAGGTTATCTTATTTTAAGCATAAGAAATACTCAGTCCTAAGGATATTTAGGCTGAAAAAATGGTTGAAGGATGGCTATTGGCCTATATTGATGACATCATAGTGTTTTCAAAAACATATGATGAAAATTTAAATCACCTGAAAAGAGTCTTTCAAAGAATGGATGAAATTAATATGACAATTGTATTAAAGAAATGTAAATTTGGATTCCAATCTTTGAAAGTCCTTGGACATGTTGTATCTGGATTACAAATTTGTGTTGACCAGAATAAGGTGGCAGCAATAAAAACAATTGGTATACCTAAGAATGTAAAAGAAATTCAAAGTTTTTTGGGTATGTGTGGATATTATAGACAATAAATTAAAAATTACCAATCTATTGCAGCTCCTTTGACAACATTAATCAGGAAAATGAGGCTTTCATTTGGAATAATGAAAGACAACACGCCTTTAAAAAATTAAAGGAATGTTTAATGACAGCTCCAATTTTGGGACTGCCAGATTTCACCTTACCTTTTATCTTGTACACTGATGCAAGCTTCATAGGTTTAGGTGCTGCTTTACAGCAAAAACAGATAATAAATGGAAAATTATCTGAAGTAGTTATCTGTTATATATCCAGAACTTTAAGAAAAACTGAATTAAGGTATGGTGCCACACAGTCAGAATGTTTAGCCGTGGTGTGGGCTTTGGAGAAGCTTCATTACTATCTGGAAGACCAGAAGTTTGAACTTATAACAGATTGCAGTGCAGTAAAATCATTGCTAAACATGAAAACACCTAATAGGCACATGTTTAGATGACAACTAGCTGTACAAGAGTACAGAGGAAGAATGAAAATCACTCACAGAGCAGGAACATTGCATTCTAATGTGGATTTATTATCTAAAAGCCCTTTGCCAAATGATACTGACAACCCAGCTTATGTACCTGAAAATGAGGTTATACATATATTTGGGATTTATATAGTGGATTTAGAAGAAGAATTTATGCAAACTATATTAGAAAATTATTCATCTGATAAAGATTTTTCTAAACTAGCTACCATTCTTAATGATCCAACAAATGCCTCCATGAGTGCATCCAAAGTATAGAAATGCATTGGAAAAAGGTAAATTATCAATTGAAGATGGATATATATATTACAGAATAAAGTTAAGTAATGTTATAGTAATACCACCTTCCATGAAAGAGTTAATGTTGAGTACTTGTCATGATGACATCTTAGCTGGTCATTTTGACTTTAACAAAACATTAACCAGAGTTAAAAATACAGCCTGGTGGATAAACATGAAAGAAGATGTACAAAAATACATTGAAACATATGACTCTTGTCAGAAATCTAAAAGATTAACTAGGAAGAGAGCTGGGTTGTTACAACAAATAGAGCAGCCAAAAGCTCCATGGGAAATTATAAACATGGATTTTGTAACTGGCTTGCCATTAGCAGGAAAAGAAAGTTTCAATTCTTGCTGGGTAATAGTGGATAGATTAACAAAAATGTGTAAATTTATCCCTACCCATAAAGAGGTATCTGCAAAAGAATTGGCATTATTATGGTGGACTCAGATGATGAATACTGCTGGGTTCCCCAAAGCCATAATATCTGACAGAGATCCTAAATTTACTTCAGAGTTCTGGACATCTTTGATGGAAGTATCAGGTTGTCAATTGAAGTTTTCTACAGCACACCATCCACAAACTGATGGGCTGGCTGAGAGAATGATACAAACTCTAGAAGACATGATCAGAAGATATTGTGCCTTTGGATTAGAATACAAAGACAATGAGAAATTCACACATGACTGGGTAAAATTAATTCCTGGCCTTGAATTTGCTTATAACAGCACAACTCATTCTGTAACAGAGAAGAAACCATTTGAACTCTGGCTGGGATACGTACCAAATACCCCAGTAAATAATTTAAATAAATTACAAAGGTTGGATATACACCCTGGTACTAAATCTTTTATTCATACACAACAAATGTGTAGAAAGCATTCAGAAGAATGCATCCAAAAAGCATTTGAATATGAAAAGAAAAGGTGGGACAAATCTCATAAAGAATTTGAATTCAAAAAGGGAGATGAAGCCCTCATATCAACACTACATTTTAACTTACAAGGTAATGTTAAATTAAAGGATCCCTTTGTAGGAACTTTTTTAGTAAGTAAAATGGTTGGTAATAATGCAGTGGAAGTCATATTATATGCACCATATGATAGGAAACATCCAGTTTTCCCTATCTCATTATTGAAACCTTACCATGCAAATGATCCTGACTTATTTCCAAAAAGAAGGGGAAGGCCTAAAAAGCAACCTGAAGAAATTGTGGAAAAAGCAGATATTGAAAAAATACTCAAGAAAAGAATCCTTACTAAAGAAAAAGGAAATGAGTATTTACTAAGATTTAAAGGGAAATCAAATGAATGTGATAAATGGATACCTGAAAAAGAAATTTCTAATTTATCCACCCTTCTTAAAAAATTTAAACAGAAATGAATTTCAGTTCAACCAGCTGAGGGGTTAAAAACCAGTACTCATAATAATTTATTATGTTTTATTTCTTTAAAGTATAATCTTTAATGCTACAGAGTTAATCTGAATACCTAAAAATTACAAATAAATAAATAAAATGTATAACTTATCATTTTTTTACTATTTTTTTTGGGTGGGCGAGTGTCAGCCTGTATGTATCCAGGACTGAGTAAAAAGTGCTTATAAGTTATTTTAAACACATGAACTATACATGGGAACAATAAATAAGAGTACACAAATAGTATACATAAGTAAAATTATGATAAATACACAAAAAATGCCATTATAACACCTTATATACATGCATATATCCACCTTTTATAGGTCTTATGTACTTAATATTAAGTTGGAATATGTTAGGGCAATCTTAAGAACCTTAGGTATAAGGCTACATAATTTTTAAGTACACTTAAAGCTGTTATATTCATTGTTTTACGCAAAAAACAAGAAATGCGCTTTATTTCACTTAAAAGTTGACTATATGCGCTATAAAATTGAGAATATCAAAAATGCGCTTTGACTGATCAATTGGGCTCATTGAGGACCATTGATTTGGCTATTTAAATGCATAAAAATAACACTTTTAAAATTTGGTGTTTTTTATGCCAGAAATGGCTTCTGTGTACTGGCCACATACTGCCTGCTTTTTTCCCGTGTGAATAGCTTCATTTTTAGCAAAGTTAGCTTTTTCACACTATAATTACCCCACATTCTACGCCCACTGTGGGGAAACACACTAAAATAGGCGACAGGCGCTTATTTAGTGTCCTAGCTTAATTAATAGTGCATTGACCTTGTTTATATGCACTAATTTCATTAATAACCTCATTCTTGGCATCTTATTTCATCACCACGCTTAAATTCGCCTAATTTTAGTCAAGGATTTACCCATGCAAGCGCCTGCCAAGGACTGCATGTAGTTACCCCACATCTCACGCTCTGTTTTAAGTTTTTTGGTGGTTTCTCAGTCATTTTTGGTTATTTTTGGATGGGAATTTCACATAGTATAATGTCAGGATTAGCCCCTCCATTTCTACAGTAAATCCCCCTTATTCTTAAGCTATTATTAAGCTTAAAAAGTCACCTTTAGTCTTTTATATTATTGTTTTATATGCATATACTCTCTTTTTGTCTTTTTCTTTAATTTTGATGGATTTCCCTTATTATTACAGGATTTTCGCGGTTGTTACTTGTCTAATTATGTCATGGATCACCAAGGATGTTGATGGGCAGGTCTATTAGTGGATTTGAGGAGTCATTAACTGTGTATTGGATGGTATATCAAGGGATTTATTGGGGAACTCAGTGTGTATAAAAGGAGGAGGTTTTTGGGTCTTGTTTTCTTCATTCTTTATCATTTACAATTTGACCAATATAACCAAACAAATTACAATACATATCAATTAGTACTTTTATAAGACTTTTGAATAGTATCTGAATTATAAAATCTATTTTTCTACCAACTACAAAGATTGTAAGCCATATATAATAAATAGTGAGAATTATATTACTGAGACCTTTAATTTCGATTATATTTTACTACTCATTGGATTTATACTACAGTATTCATATAGGACCATTTAAATCTTCTAGACAACTGACCATTCAAGCTAGTTCACGTCCTTGTACTTGACCTCAGCCTGACAGAACCAAAGTCGCTGAAACTAGTAGCAACTTTGGTTCTTGATTAATGCAAGTGATTTTTTTTTCAAATTTTTATTTTGTATTTTTTATTTTTTGATCTCTCCCAGACAGGAAGAACCTGTCTGGGGGAGAACCAGAGTCACTGCAACTAGCACCAACTTTAGTTCTCAATTAATGTAAGTGATTTTTATTTTAATTTTTTTTCTAATTTTTGACACCACCTCTGTAAGCTGGCTGTCTAGAAGAGGGAGGAAAAGGAGAATGGAATAGAGAAATGGAATGAAATAAAGAATTTATACAAAAAAATTTAGATTTAAAAGGCATAAGAAAATTAGAGTGAGAAATAAGGAAAATGCAACAATAAAAGCTTGAGGAGTGACACAATGGGAGGTTCAATATATAATATTTAAATTTTGTAAGTTATGTATCAATGCGCAGTTCACAATTTGTATTATTAACAGACCTAGAGCAACCTTAGATATTTATATAAAATTTATATTAGATTTGAAATACTAATAATAATAACAATAAATGTATTATATTTAAAATATGTTCAAGTTTGAGTGTATAATAAGTGGTGAGGCTACAGGGGGTTACCCAAGGCCTTTAAATAGGCAAGGGGCCCTCTGAAGCGTCATAATAAAGTATATATAAAAATTAATAAAAATATAAAAACAATTAAATGATTCTAAGTAAGTATAAGGGGAAATATGACACAATTAACTAAACACATGAGTTAGAGCCTAAATATCCACCAATTTAATCCCAAACAGTTACCATAAAATAAGTGAGTAATTAAATAAGTTTGAGACGCATAAAAATAATTAATTTAATTTAAAAAATGTCTTATAGTCTTTTTCAATAATAACCAATTTTAGTGAAACATGAAAATAACTTATTTTAACAAGTGAAAAATAATGTAATTAATTAATTTAGTATAAAACATGATTAATCCATTTTTAAAAATTACTTTTATTAGTGTGATAATTAATTTAATTTAAAACAAATACTTAGTGTAACACCATTCATAATTTTTAGGATGAAACAATTTGGAATCCAAAATGCGCCCAATATTATTGTTTAATAACATATTTAAGGTTTTATTTAATATATAAATTTAATTAATTAATTTAATTACATTATAAGTTAATTTTATACTTATAATTATAATAGGGGGTATCAATGTTCAGGGATCCGCAATTAGGGATCAGGAATTTTTTTTTCCGGGATCAGACATTATTAATTGCAGAAGATTCTTATCCACGATAATGCATTATCCTGCCTCTTATACCCCGATTTCCATTCCTAATTCCTGATCCCAAACTTATCTCATCCATGATGGATTTGCAAGAAAGTCACATGACTCATAATTGCTGATTCCATCCTTAAGTCTTTCCTCACTCTATGCTACTTAATTTTGGTGGCAAACACTTAAGTTTTTTTTCTATCTACACACCCCAACTGCACATTTGGCGGTGAATTCCCACTTGCCTCATCACTTAACCCTTCCACCGGCAACAATGAAACACCTCTCTACTAGGAAGCTACTTCACTCAACAATGAAAGCTATCACTTTTCTTTTAGTTCTTTACTATAAATCTGACTCTGATTTGGAATATGCTTTAGCTTATATGTGTTTTCTTTCCAAAAAGCGTTACATCATCACCAGGGGGCCAAATCTTTATCATGATCCCCGATATGATCTGGCCTCCATTCTCAACATTCCTCATTTAAACTTCACACAAATTTTTAGAACTTCTCCTGATTCTTTCTTCAAACTTTATCAACTGAATTCTGAACATCCTATCTTCCATAACAATTCTCATAACAAACAGCATAATCCTGCCATCCAACTTGCTGTTGCTCTATATTGCTTTGGCTCAAATGGAAATGGTGCTGCCGTAAGACGTTTGGATAATCTCTTTAAAATAGGATATGGTACTGTGATATTATACACCAAGCGCTGTATGATTGCTATCCTTTCTCTCAAGTCTCAAACTCTTGCTTGGCCAACTCCAGAACAGCGACTTGAATCCTCTCAAGTAATGCAAGCTGAAGGTTTCTGTCAGCCTAAATATCCTTATTACTGAGTATTTCTTATGCTTAAAACAAGATAAACTTAAGTAGATTAAGCTTATATCTTAAAAATAAGGTTAAAATAATAATATATATTATTTTATTATATATATATATAATTATTATTCTATTATATAACTTATAATAGTTTAAATAGCTTATCCATGGCCTAATAATATTTATTAAGGTGTTAATGGAGTCATAATATACTTATCTTAAGTGATATGAAGTAATTATTTACATACATAAGCTTATATGTATACATAAATCTCATATTCAGTGAAATATGCAGTATATTATGTATATTTAGGTATATAAGTGGGTTTTAGCCACTTAATAGCCTATAACCTTTGTTTTTCTGCTTATTTTAGGTCATATGGATGAAATCAGTGGACTCACAAAGCCTACAGAAGCATAGACACCTATATCAGGCGCATACACCCAGTTTGGACAACTAAAATTACTTCCTTGGATGGTTATTCATGGATTTCTGGGTTGGAAGGATGTTTCTGGGTTAATGTGGATGCTTGGGGATGTTATTGGGGGCTTGGAAATTTTTTTTGTTTCCTTTATATGCTTTTAGTTTCATTAAATCTCTTTTTGATTGTTTATTTTACCTGTTTCTTTATGGTATCCGCTTTTATCTGGATTTTCTATTTATGGTATGGATCAGTGTTATTATTAATAGCGATGGAGGGTCCTTACTGGAGGTCTGGGTGTTGAAACTGCTTGAAGTGGACACCATGGGAAGGTGATGGGCCCTCACAGTGCTGTAATTTCCGGGGATAGCAGTGACATCATCTGGATTGAAGGTCTGTGCACTCCAGTGGATTTGGGTATAAGTAAGAAGTGATTTTGATGGTTATTTATCACCATTCAATTACTACAACTCCAACAAACACTACTATACAATTATTAACCTTTAGAAATATATTATAAAGCCACTATAAATTGATTTTATCTTTATATAAGCTATAACTATATTTTATTCATCTATTTTCCACCACTAGCACACACTTAAATCCAAGTATTGTGATTTTGATTTGAGTATAACTATTTTATTAGTCTTCCCCTGAGGTTTAATCACTAAATCATTTATAAATAAGTAGTAGGACCATAAATAAACACTTTTATATCATACTTATATACTGGACTATACTGACAATTGGGGGTCTTTCCTTATATTTTACTTATTATTTAGTATAAGCCTTGGGACATGACTTTTACTTTAGTACAGCTCAAAATAACCAAATATTTGGGTCTTCTGCATATTATTCGGTCATCATAACTCATTGATTGCGGAAAAGAACCCTTAAAATAATTGTACTAATTTTTTTATCATAAAAATTAGATATTTACAGTAGTAACTGTACCCAATATAAACCCAATTTCACTTGGTATTTGGACACCAATATAACACCCAATTAAATTGGTATTTGGTTAAATCTTGGTAAGCTAATTATTCACCCTTATAAAGGTCTAGTTAAGCTTATTATTTTATTTTTAACAGATTTTTTTGAATTTTTCTTACATTTTATTTAAATAAATAAAGATATAAATTCAGGGTAAGCTCCATTGCTTTTTTATTAGTAATATAATTGCTAATATCTTTTGTCTACTAATTCCATAGAGTTTTTCCCTTTTGTAGACGTAAAATATTGTCATTCTTAACAATATGAGTGCTCCCCAGGACAGTGTAAGTGAAAAGCCTGCTTATAATACCAGGTCTAAAGCTAACAAAAACTTTCCATGACATCACCATGGAGGGTCAACAGTATCCCCAGGCAGAAAGCATGAGTATAGAGGAAAAGGACGCCCTCTAAAAAAAGATAACTATAAAAAAGACATCTCCTCCTCTTCAGGGTCAACTGTCCCACCTGGCCAAACAGGTTCTGAAGTTGGAGGAATCAAAATCACTCATGTTCAAAGAGGTAGAGCAGTTGCAAAACAATTGCAAGGTAGGGTCTCAGCAGATGAATCAGGCATTTGCAGAGTTAAAGGGAGGCCAGCCCAGTCAGTCAAATCAGCAACCCCCTATCCAAGGCCGGTCAACTCACTCCCAGGAGAAAATCCTGGTAGACAAATGGAAATGGGACTGGTTTCATCAACAGTGGACAAGCCACAGTTGCAACAGGGATCCACCACCTCATCTGACTTCCTCCGCTCACCCTTACAAAGGAAAAAAGTGCCAAAAATCAGGACTGGCAACCATCCCTTGGTAAGTAGATTACCCTCTCAGATTGAACATAATACTGATAATTACAATATAGGTAATTCTATTGATGTTAAATCTGTGCAAAAAATAGAGGAGGATTTAAGAAATTTAGGTTTTAGAGTAGATACACCTGACTTGTCTTTTGTCCACAATAACAGTACTATATACAATGATAATACAGTTAACCCTCAGTTGCAACCACCTACTAGTGAGATGAGAAGTTCACAGGAGAGTGAGAGAATTGAAAAGGAGGACATGGAATATTTTAACAATAATCCAACTGTCCATAGAATTGTTTCAGCATTGTGGAATAGAATGACTGATTGTGAGGAACAGACAGTTAAGCTCACTAGTGATACAATTTCATCCTTGACATTAAACATTTCTCAATTAGCAACACGTAACAAAGAATTAGAGAAAGAACATTTGTCTCTAACTCTAAAATATGATTCATTGAGTAATAAATATAATGACCTTTCAAACAAATTTTGTGAGTTAGAAAAATTATATGAAACACATTTATTAAAAACTGAATCAAGAACAAAATTATCTTTTGCCCAGACAAATCAAAGTGTCTCTGAGTTGCTACAAAGATTAACTAAAGTTGAGATTGAAACTGCCAATCTACTAATGAACCAGGATAATCATAAGTATAATCAATATAATAATAATCCTTTCATTGGCAAAAGTGAATCTCATTCCTTCCCTGTACCAACACAATTAAAACCATCTGGTGGTAGTGTCAAATCTGAAAATGTAAGTCACAAATCCGTGCAGGAGTAAATACAAGACCATTTATCAAAAGTGAATGAGTTGTTGAATTTACCTAAGATTAGTGAGATGAAATCCAATCAGAAAAACTGGCCTAAGATAGATCAGTACCCAACTTATGATGGGGAAGCCAGCTCTGATTGGCAACATTTTATTCAAAGAATTGACAACTTGAAATTCTCATATAAGTTACCAGATGAAGAAATAACATCAAAATTAATTTCTTTATTTAAGGATGTTGCTTTATTATGGCTTGAAGCTGTCTTAAGTGAGGGTAAAGACTACTCTTGGGCTGAATGGAAACAACTTATTGAAAAACAATTTGGAGGTTCTAAATTCAGGCTTACTCAGCAGAGACTTTATGAGAAGACTAGGTATAATCTGTTGAATGGTGACAAACCTATGGTATTTTTAATGAATTTAAACAAAATATTAAAAGCCATTGAACCTATTATGGATTTTAACTTATGGAAAGATAAGATAATATATAAATTACCTATATCTGTCAGAGACATTGTTGTAGCTAGAACATTAAATGTTACTGAATATTCTGACTTTATTAATATTTGCAATGAAATATTATTAAACCATAAGTATGAATCAAGGTATTCCACTTATAAACAAAATGTTGAACCTGTAAAAACTCAGAATTTAAAAACACTTCAGGAGAAGCAGAAAAAACCTACTGCACCTGTAGTACCTAAGAAGTATGAAACGAATACTTGTTATAAGTGTAACAAACCTTGGGTCAAAGGTCACAAATGTGAGAAAAACAAAAAGATTGTTGAAAATCAACGTGAATCTGAAACTGAAACTGAAAAAAGTAAATAATCAAGTGATTATGACAGCAATATCTCATATAGTGATGAAAATGAAGTCTGTATGTTGGAAGATGATTTGTCCATCTTTGAAAATCCAATATTAAATATGGACTCAAATGAATCTTTAATGAATTTTGAGGATGCTGAAATCATTAAGGATATACAAGCTGATAACTTTAGAATGACACCTATCACGGTTCCAGCTATCATTTCTGGTGAAAATGTTAATATAGTACTGGACACAGGAGCTGCTTGTTCTGTTGTTTCCACTAATTCATTACACAAAATTGATAGTGAATATAAGTTTAAGCTTGAACCACTTCAAAATACAAATTGGAGAGGTTTTGGATCAGTGCTACACCCCATTGGTAAATACAAAGCTGCTGTTTTCTTTAAACACCAACATGGTTATGTAAGGGTAACTTGTGACTTTGTAGTAATGGATAATACTAACTGTAGTAACTGTTTTATCATTGGAAATGATATTCTGACTAAATTTGGTGTAAAATTAGACCCTGCTAATAACAATTTTACAATTGGCATGAATGGTAAGAGGAAATTTAAAATAAATTCTTTTAACACAGTCTTACACATTGAGTCAGTAACAAATTCCCCGTGTAAAGGAAGAGAATCCAATGAGATGGAACTTCTGGAAACAGAAATTTCAAAAGCATCATTTGGCACTCAGATAAGTAAAACTGAGAAAGATAATATTTTGGAATTAATTAAAGCTTTTCCAATGGCTTTTGCACATGGTACAAATGAACTTGGCCTTGTAAAAGATCATGAAATGAAGATTAGTTTAACCTGTGATATGGATAATATTCCTGCTAGTCTTAAAAAGAAACCATACCCTGCTTCACCAATGAAGAGGAAAGACATAGAGGATAATATTAAGATGTTATTAAAAATGAACATTCTTGAGAAGGTTGAAACTACACCAAAATATTGTGTAATATCACCAGTGCTAATTTCTTATGAACAAGATAAAGCAAGACTGTGCGGTAATTATAGAGCATTAAATACATTTACAGTAGATGATATTTATCCCTTGCCAAGGATTGCCTCTATACATGCTACCCTTAAATGTGCTAAATATATAAGTTGCCTAGATGGAAATAAAGGGTACCATCAAATTCCTGTTGAAAAGAATTCACAGAACTTTTGTTGATAACAACACACATGGGAATTTATAAGTATGTCAGAATGCCATTTGGACCAAAAAATGCTCCATCAGTATTTCAGAAGTTAATGGATATAACATTCCATAATGAAATGATTGAGGGATGGTTAATGGTATACATTGATGACATCATAGTGTTCTCTAAAACTTATGATGAACACTTAATCCATTTAAGGAAAGTATTTCAAAAAATGGATGAAATAAAAATGACCCTTGCATTGAAAAAATGTAGATTTGGGTTTGAATCTTTAAAAGTGCTTGGTCATATTGTACCTGGCTTACAAATATGTGTAGACCAAAATAAAGTGTCTGCAATAAAGAATATTGGCATTCCTCAAAATGTAAAGGATGTACAATCTTTTCTTGGTATGTGTGGTTATTATAGACAATATATAAAAAACTACCAATCAATTGCTGCACCACTGACCACACTGATAAAGAAATCAGAAGCTTTCATTTGGAATAATGAAAGACAACAAGCTTTTGATAAGTTGAAAGAATGTTTAATGACAGCTCCTATCTTGGGTTTACCAGATTTCCAATTACCTTTTGTATTATATACAGATGCAAGTTTTATTGGACTGGGTGCTGCTTTGCATCAAAAACAACTTATTGAAGGAAAAATGTCAGAAGTAGTAATCTGCTATATTTCACGTACTCTGAGAAGTGGTGAGTTGAAATATGGTGCTACTCAACTTGAATGTTTGGCAGTAGTATGGGCTCTTGAGAAGCTACATTATTACCTTGAAGACCAAAAATTTGAGTTAATGACTGACTGTAGTGCAGTTAAGTCACTCTTAAACATGAAAACTCCTAATAGACACATGTTTAGATGGCAATTAGCTGTACAAAAATACAGAGGCCGGATGACTATTACACATAGAGCAGGAACCTTGCACTCTAATGTAGATCTGTTATCTAGAGTACCTCTGCCTAATAATGATGATAATCCTGCTTATGTTCCTGAGTCAGATATTATTAACATTTATGGCATTTATATTGTAGATCTTGAGGATGAATTTATGCAATCAATTCTTGATAATTATAATTCAGATCCTGACTTGAGTAAATTAACTACAATATTAAATGATCCATCTAATGGTTCAATGAATGTTTTAATAAAAACATTACCAATTAAGTATAAAGAGGCATTAGAAAAAGGAAAATTTTCCATTGAGGATTGTTTTATATATTACAGGAAAAAATTAAGTAATGTAATTGTAATTCCCCCTTCAATGAAGGAGTTAATGTTAAGTATATGTCATGATGATATATTAGCAGGTCATTTTGACTACCATAAAACATTAACCAGAGTAAAAAACACAGCTTGGTGGATTAACATGTCTGAGGATGTTCAGAAATATGTTGAAACATGTGATTCTTGTCAAAAATCTAAAAGATTAACAGTAAAAAGAGCTGGTTTATTACAACAAATTGAGCAACCAAAAGCTCCATGGGAAATCATTAACATGGACTTTCTAACAGGTTTGCCAATAGCAGGGCATAAGAGTTATAACTCCTGCTGGGTAATTGTAGATAGATTTACAAAGATGTGTAAATTTATTCCTACCCACAAAGAGGTTTCTGCAAAGGACTTAGCTTTTTTATGGTGGACACAAATGTTAAATACAGCAGGTTTCCCCAAAGCAATAGTTTCTGACAGAGATCCTAAATTTACTTCTGAGTTCTGGACGTCACTTATGGATGTTTCAGGGTGTCAATTAAAACTTTCTACAGCACACCATCCACAAACTGATGGGCTAGCAGAAAGAATGATACAAACCTTAGAAGATATGATAAGAAGATACTGTGCTTTTGGTCTTAATTTTAAAGACAATGACAAATTCACGCATGATTGGGTAACCATTATCCCAGGTTTAGAATTTGCATACAATAGTACAGTACATTCTGTCACTGGCAAAAAGCCATTTGAGTTATGGTTGGGTTCTGTACCTAATATCCCTGCTAAAACTCTTAATAAGTTACCTAGATTGGATATCCATCCAGGTACTAAATCTTTTCTTCAGATGCAGGAATTATGCAGAAAACATGCTCAAGAATGTATAAATAAGGCTTTTGAGTATTAAAAGAAAAGATGGGATAAAGCCCATAAAGAACAAATGTTCAATGAGGGTGATGAAGTCCTTATTTCAACACTACATTTCAATTTAAATGGTAATGTTAAATTGAAGGATCCATTCATTGGACCATTTGTAGTTAAAAAGATGGTTGGTAATAATGCTGTTGAGGTTATTCTATATGCACCATATGATAGAAAACATCCAGTATTTCCTATTTCTCTTATAAAACCATACCATTCTAATGATACTGCTCTATTTCCAAGAAGATCAGGAAGGCATAAACAGCAACCTGAAGAAATAGTTGAAAAGGCAGAAATTGAAAAGATACTTAAAAAGAGACACCTTACTAAAGAAAAGTGAGTTGAGTATCTATTAAGATTTAAAAATAAATCAAGTGAATATGACCAGTGGATTCCAGAAAATTAAATCTCTGATCTTAAAAATCTCTTGAAAAAATTTAAATCTAAATAATACTGTTCATTCAGTATATGTATTATAAAAATTATTTTTTATTTTTTATTTTATTATTTCACTCCTTAGTTTTAATTAAAATGTCTTAACATTTTTTTTATTGTTTTTTTGGGGTGAGGGAGTTTCAGCCTAAATATCCTTAGGACTGAGTATTTCTTATGCTTAAAATAAGATAACCTTAAGTAGATTAAGCTTATATCTTAAAATAAGGTTAAAATAATAATATATATTATTTTATTATATATATATATAATTATTATTCTATTATATAACTTATAATAGTTTAAATAGCTTATCCATGGCCTAATAATATTTATTAAGGTGTTAATGGAGTCATAATATACTTATCTTAAGTGATATGAAGTAATTATTGACATACATAGGCTTATATGTATACATAAATCTCATATTCAGTGAAATATGCAGTATATTATGTATATTTAGGTATATAAGTGGGTTTTAGCCCCTTAATAGCCTATAACCTTTTTTTTTCTGCTTATTTTAGGTCATATGGATGAAATCAGTGGACTCACAACGCCTACAGAAGCATAGACACCTATATCAGGCGCATACACCCAGTTTGGACAACTAAAATTACTTCCTTGGATGGTTATTCACGGATTTATGGGTTGGAAGGATGTTTCTGGGTTAATGTGGATGCTTGGGGATGTTATTGGGGGCTTGGAAATTTTATTTGTTTCCTTTATATGCTTTTAGTTTCATTAAATCTCTTTTTGATTGTTTATTTTACCTGTTTCTTTATGGTATCCGCTTTTATCTGGATTTTCTATTTATGGTATGGATCAGTGTTATTATTAATAGTGATGGAGGGTCCTTACTGGAGGTCTGGGTGTTGAAACTGCTTTAAGTGGACACCATGGGGAGGTGATGGGCCCTCACAGTGCTGTAATTGCCGGGGATAGCAGTGACATCATCTGGATTGAAGGTCTGTGCACTCCAGTGGATTAGGGTATAAGTAAGAAGTGATTTTGACGGTTATTTATCATCATTCAATTGCTAAAACTCCAACAAACACTACTATACAATTATTAACCTTTAGAAATATATTATAAAGCCACTATAAATTGATTTTATCTTTATATAAGCTATAACTATATTTTATTCATCTATTTTCCACTACTAGCACGCACTTAAATCCAAGTATTGTGAGTTTGATTTGAGTATAACTATTTTATTAGTCTTCCCCTGAGGTTTAATCACTAAATCATTTATAAATAAGTAGTAGGACCATAAATAAACACTGTTATATCATACTTATATACTAGACTATACTGACAGTTTCCCTGGCTGTATAGGTTTTGTTGATGGCACAACCATCCCTTTGAGTCAAAAGCCTGCTCATGATGGCAACCATTATTTTGATCGCATAAAAAGGTTTCTTCAAAATCTCCTCCAAGTTCTCATCTTTCACAATCTAACTTTTTATCTTCTTTCTAGATACTCTATTGCCGTTCAACTTGTATGCGATGTCAATAAATAATTTATTGCTTTTCACAGTGGCTGCCCTGGATCATGTCATGACTCTTTCGTCTTCCAAAGAATGAGGATTTCTTAATCCCCTGACTCATACTTTGACGAATCTCAGTACCTCCTTGCAGACTCAGCATATGCAAGTGGAAAGTACATTATACCTGCTTTCCGTGGTGCAACTTCAGAAAATGACCCTAAAACTAAATTTAATTATCACCTTGCACAATCAAGAGTACAAATTGAACATGATATAGGTATTTTAAAGGGACAATTTTCTAGTCTTCGGGAGCTCAGAATCCAATTTAAAAAAAAATTGGAGATAAAAACTGCAAATCATTGGATCTTGACTTGCGTAATACTCCACAATATTCTAGCTGATTTAAAGGATGAGTGGAATGATCTTTATGAAGAAGAGGATCCTAAACCACCACCGGCACTCCCCTCCCTTGATTCACAAATCATCCAATCAACCCGCATATGCCCCATTATAATGCCAATTACTCTCCAACATTTCTCTTCACCCTTTTAATTTTTAATTTTTATGTTTTCATACTTTCCAAATGTCCTCTTTGTGTACTTTAATCACTTGGTTTTGTATTTTGGTTTGTTGCATATTCTTTTTTTTTGAATTTACGGTGAATATCTTTTTTTTAGATGGCTCATTGGTTTTCTTTCACCTCCTCAACATGAAATCGCATATTTTCTTATATCGCATATTTTGTCAGTGATTTTTTTTTTCATTCATTACTCATATCCTTTTCATCCTCTCCTCAAACATCCCTCAAATATTTTGGTGGCATTTATTTTCTCAACTCAACTCACCAGGTAGGTCATTTTTTTTCTTTTTTCTTGGTTTTTTATTTGCTAATCATGATTTTTTTTATATACTTTTTTTTGTTTTTTTTGTTTTTTTGTAAGTGCTTCATTTATTTTTGTTCTAGGGTAAACTAATTTTTGTTTTGTTTTTTTCTCTTTTTTCTCTTTTTTTTTATTTTTTTTTCTCTCCTTCACCTCTCTTTATCATCCTCAAGGCCCCCCTTTTTCCCTCTCTTTACCTGTCTCAAGACCCCCTTTTTACCCCCTTTTTAGCTGCCTCAAATCCCCCTTTCCCCCCTCTTTAGGTCCCTAATCACCCCCCTTCCCCTCTTTTTAGGTGCTTCAATACTCCCCCCTTCCCCTCTCTTTATGTCCCTCAAACCCCCCCCTTCACCTCTCTTTTGCTGCCTCAAACCCCCCCTTCACCTCTCTTTACCCACCTCAAACCCCCCCTTTCCCTCTCTTTAGGCGCCTCAAACACCCCCCCTACCCACTCCCTTACCTCCTCCTCTACCCCCCCCCCCCTCCTTCTTAATGAACGATTGTTAGTGATCATTCACTAAGTAAACAAATCTCTAACAATTCATTTACTTAATGAACAATTGTTCATTAAGAAGGAGGGGGGGGGGGGGGTAGAGGAGGAGGTAAGGGAGTGGGTAGGGGTAAGGGGAGTGGAAGGGGGGGGGGAAAGGAGGGTTTGAGGCGGCTAAAGAGAGGTGAAGGGGGGTGGTTGGGAGATATAAATAAGGGTAAAGGGGGGATTAAGGTAACTAAGGGAGGGGATTTGGGGGGGATTTTGGGGGGTTTTGAGGAAATTAAGCAGGGGTATTCAGGGGGTTTTTGAGGCAGGCAAGGAGAGGATTTGAGGGGACTATTGAGGCAAGAAGGGAGGGATTTGTAAGGGGATTTCACATAAATAAAGGAGTTGAATAGGGGACAATTATGGAAGATAAAGAGGGGTTACCTACTTTCAAATAAATATACTAACAAATTCTTTTTTATAAATTTGATTAATTTTTTAATTTTTTTGGCTGGCAGTATTATAGAAATAAAAAAAAATTTCTTCCTGTTAAGGACTGTCCCTCTTACTTCCAAATCCAAAAAGGTTTTTAACTTAAAAATTAATTTTTCTAGTAAATAATTTTTTTGTTTTTGTTTTTGATTTTACTGAATTTTTTTTTTTTTTTCAGGATCTTGTGAGAAGGTTTTTAATAACCAATCTTCAGGTTCACTTTTTATTTTATTTTTAATTTTTTTTTAATTTAATTTTTACTGAAATTTTCTTTTTTTAATGAATTTAATTATTAATTTTTTTTTATAGGATTTTGCTTTTATTGTGTTTTTTAAAATAAAACCTCAGGTATTTTTTTTATAAATTTTTTTTTTGGAAAATTTTTTACTGATTTTTTGGTTTTTTTTTTCAATTTTATTTTTCAAATAATAAAACAGCTTTTTTTATTATCAGGTAGGAATTTTTTTAAAAAAAAAATTGAGTTGAAATTTTATTGACAATTAATTTTTTTTTCAGATCAAAAAAATGTCTTCTTCTTCTGATTCACTTCTTACTTCTCTCTTATCTTCATCTTTATCTTCTTAATCATCTTCATCTTTATCATCTCTATCATCTTCTTCGAAATCAACATCCATACAATCATCTTCTAAATCATCAAAAAAAATTATCTTCTTTATCATCTTCATCTTTATCATCTCTATCATCTTCTTTGAAATCAACTTCCATACAATCATCTTCTAAATCATCAAAAAAAAAAATAATGATAATCAGTCTCATAAGAAGAAAACATATCTGAAAAAAAAAATTCATCATCTAAATCATCAAAAAAATTTAAAGAGAATCAGTCTCATCAGAAGAAAAGATATCTGAAAAAAAAAATTCTCTGTGAAAGTTATTTTTGTCATATCCCAAACATTATTTTTCATAAAACTAAAGTAGATAAAAAAATCAATATCTGAAAAAATTACCAGAAGATATCAAATATCTAACTGAATTTGGAGATGATCGAGTTGTTGCAGTTATCAGTAATTCTTATAAGGCTCAATTCATATTGGAAGTTCATTCATTTGATGGTGTAAAAGATGAAGCTTTTAATCAACTATCGGATCTTATCATAACTCTTTATCAAATGGCTTTGGTTCTATTACCTAAAAGGAATACAAATTTGTTGGGTGGTATCATGATTGGATTTGGTTGGAGACCAGGTTTTGTTAAAGGATATTCTCTTGGTATGTCTAAAAATTTTTTTTCCATTCTTAATATCATTTCACTTATTTCATTTATATAGGCATATATTTGTTGGTCAAGAATATCACTAAAGCTCATAAAGATGAAAATTTTCACTTATAGGACACTCTACCTTGCTTTAACTCTTTTCTTGCTCTTCCACTCAAAAAGCTCTGTAATAAAGCATTTGAAAAAAATCATGAACTAGCAACCAAAGTTGGAATACCAAATTGGTGTGACTCTGAATGGGAAGATATCAGCCACAAATATCTTTTATTTTCTAATGTTATTATCACTCATTCTGGATTCCACAATAGGATTCATATTGATAGGAATGATTCCAATTTTCTTACTTTTGGTATATTCTCATATATCAATCCGATAACTGGCCACCCAATACCATCTCCAGCTATAATCAAAGGACATGGTTTATATTTTCCAGACCACCGATGCATCATTGATTTTGGTTTGGGAAATTGTATCATCAAAACTATTTGGAATTCTTCTAAGGATAATCATCAAACGACCAAAGCTCCTCCTGGTTTGGAATCCTGTCAAGATTTCACACATTTTGGTTGCTCATTTCAAATCAGTCATAAGTTGATTCAAAGAATCAATAAGGTAAAGAAAGAAGGTAAAGTTATTCGATTTAAAAAAACTTTATCTAGATCCAAAAAGTATGGGGATTAGAGTTGTCATCAAAAATTTTATATTTTTTCATTAATTTTAAATAAATATTTTTTATATATCAATTTGCTCAAGTAATGTGATGAGCCAACAACCTTTGGTTGTATAACAGGTAATCATGATAACATTTATTTGTTTCATGGGGTTCCTCTTGCCTATACCTGTGGAAAGTCCCAAACTTTTGTTTCTTGACTTGGTCTGCATTTTGGCTTGAGGAATTGTCATTACTTTAAACTAGGGAAATTGATATATATTAGATATTTATTTAATAATTTATGTAATTATATTAAATTTAGATGACTTCCACCCCTTACTTCAATAAAATGCAGGGGGGGGGTATTGCCAAATTTTCAAATCTGACATGTGAAATTGATGACTTAGAAAAATTTTGGTGATACCCACCCCTTGCTTCAATAAAATGCAGGGGAGAGTATTGCCAATTTTTTTAAACAGATATAGAATTTTTTTGACTTGTAAATATTTTGGTGAAATTTTTTTTGTGATACCCGTCCCTTACTTCAATAAAATCCATGGGGGGTTTTGCCAAAATTTCTTATAAGACTTGTGAAATTCTTGACATGTAAGAATTTTTGGGATACCGGTAAAATGCAGGGGGTAGTAAAGCCAAATTATCATATAAGACTTTCAAGATTCATGACATGAAAGAATTTTTGTGATACCCACCCCTTACTTCAAAAAAATCCAGGGGTGGGGGATTGTCAAATTTTCAAAGGAGACTTGAAAATTTTATTTAAAAAAAGAATATTTAACATTAAAATACGATATTTCAAGAAATACAGAAAATAAATGTAAATTTATGTACAAATAAATATGAACACATGAAGTGTGAAGGAAATAAAAGAAACTAGTCAACAAAAAATTTCATTAATTGTTCTATTTCTTCAACCGATTTTTTTGCTTTAATGCATTCGATCAAGAAATCTTTCTTTTTAGAAATTTCTTGAAGATCATGCTTATACTTCATCTGTTCCATTAAGTTTTGATGCTGGAGTGTTTTTTCCTCTTTTTTGGATTTTTCAATACTAAGAGTTAACTCGAACTTCTTCTCCTGCAAATCTTGGACCAGATCATCCTTCTGTAAGGAGAGCTTGTACTTCCTCTCTTCCAAATCTTGTACTCTGACATCCCTCCTTAAAGAGAGCTCGTATTTCTTCTTTTCAAAGCTTAGAGTCTCTTTAGCAATTTCTACTTGTTCTAGAGTGAGAATAAAAATTAAAATAAAGTAGAAGAAAAGCAGAGTAAAGTAATAAGAGGTATGATATCACTTACCAGCATCACATTTCTCTAAAAACTGTTCTATCGAAGAGAAAGGTGTTTGTGATGAAGTATCACTTTTTTGTCTTCTTTGGGAGAGGAAATTTAGACTACTTTAAGTCCTTCTCTTTTTGTTCAACGTAGAATTTTCCTCCTCATCATTGTCACTAGCTTCAGACTCAGTTGATTGAGGATCCTGGGTTTGTTCATCAGCCTTTTAAGAAATAAGAAAAAGATAAGTAAATAAAAAATAGAATTGATAAGATAAAAGAAAAAAGAAACAGACCTGAGTTAGATTTGGTTGAGTTAATTCACCTATAGTATCTACAGAAAAGCTATCTAGATATGACTCATTCAAATGAGGGGAGGCTTGAGTGGAGGAAGAGGATGGGAAAAGATTCGCTTCGACATCATGTTCCGAGATAGGATCTTCACCATCCAACATGTTTACAGGATTAACATCGGCTCGCTCTCCAAAAATTTCATCCATCTCTTTAAAGTAAGGACATAAAGAATCAAGTTTATTGTCTATGGATTTTATGCCCTTAGTTATATTGTTGTTGGTAATCCCAAAACCAGTGGAAGATGAAAGAGCCTTTGCCTTCTTGTTTTTTGCTCGGTAATGCTTGAAGCGTTCAGACATCTGTTTAGGCAAAAGATAAATCCTTCCCTTGGTCTTATTGCGTAATTCATTTGCCATTAGAAGATAGCCATTAACTTTTGATGTGGGGGCCGTCCTACTTTAGTGGCATACTCAGTACCAAAACAAGAATCATAGTTAGATTTGGTTTTCAGCCAGTTGATAAGAGTGAGATGGTCATCTTTTTTTAATTGAATGGTCTTTGATTTCTTGGCTGAGCGGGGGAAAGTGGGAGTAGTGGGATTTGAAGAACAACTTGGTGATGGCTGCCTTTGAGAAGATCTAGGATGACGAGGCATGTTAAAATATAAATGAAGATGAAAAGGAGCAGAAACAAGCAGATGAGATGGTGAGGGGTTCTGAGTGGATAGAATGGACAGGATGGGACAAGAATGTTAGTGTTCAGCAAGGTAGAAGCCATATCCAGAGAGTAGTTCAAGATGTGGTTATGGCAGAAAGTAGGTCAAGATGTGGTTATGACAGAAGGTTGTCCAAGATGTGGTTATGAAAAATTGAGTAAAAAAATGTCGGATAAGAGGTGAACATTGACACCTAAAGTGTCTAATAACCCAATTATTAGCAAAAATAATTGCGGAAGATAATTGGGGTATAAGGATTTTTATCCACAATTAGTTTAATTGCGGATCCCTGAACATTGATACCCCCTAATATATGTTTATAATTAATAAATTATTTATTTATATTTATTAAATACATAAAAATGCGCCATAATTTATAGAATATAATATTTATTATGCTTAATTTAAATGTATATATAATTTATATAATAATGAAATTAATATAATACTTATTTTATATATATTTAATAAAATACTTATATCATTTCATTATGCAATATAATATTAATTTATATACATAATAAGCATATTTTTACGCCCTATTTTGGTTCCAGTAAATTGACATAGCAATCAATGGGCTCCTGGTATAGCCTGGCTGATAACCTCCTCCTCTTTCCACCACCACCACCTCCTCTCACTATCTCCACCACCTCCTCTCACCACCACCACCACCACCTCCTCTCACCACCACCACCACCTCCTCCTCTTTCCACCACCACCTCCTCCTCCTCTTGCCACCACCACCTCATTAAATATTTAATAGTAAGTTATCTTATGTTTAAAAAATCATTATTTATATAATGTAAGGATAATGATACCTAAATGTATGTAAATATATATTAATGAGTAGTGATGTTCTTATATAAAATACAATAATTTTTTCATTAAAAAAAGTACTAGGAAGATAGATCTCCTAATTTAAATCTTTAAATCCAAAGTAATTATTTTAATATTGTTGAATTATAATACTTATCATCCTAATTATACAGAACTACATACATTTTCTTCTTAATGTGTATATATATACAAATAGACTTACCAGCAAATTTATTAAGTAGCTTTTGAATATAAAAGAAAATAAAAAAAATTTATATCAATTTATTTTTTGCAATTTATGAAACTAACAATAATTGCTGCCTACCTAAGTTCTCAATTGTGAACTGAGGGAGCTTTAAAAACAAATATGAAGAGTGTGAGACAGAGACATATGAGCATGAGAAAAAAGGTAAAAAGAGAAAAATAACAGGAAAATAAAATTTAGTATATCAGACTAAGAAATTTATCTAATGAAAAGGGTGAAACCAAGAATTCATGAAAAAAGCAAAAAGATTAAAAAAATGAATCACTTATGAAAATTGAAGAGCAGGAGGATAAATAAACAAGGAGTAGGGGTAGTAACAAAGCAGGGTTTTAACATCAGAAAAACAAAAGAATAAAGTACTTTAAAAAATTTACTCCTAGAGTCATGCCCTTGGCCCAAAAAGTAAAATTCCAAGTTTTGTCTTTTATCACAGAAATGCACCCTTGAATAGAATAGGGCTCCAAAACTGAAATCATCGTCTAGCTCAGGTTTTTTTTCCCTGTGATTATACTAGTTAACTTTCATGTGCAAAAAATTATAAACAAGTGAAATGGGAAATAAAACAAAAAAAACTAGTAATCAATCAAACATTTTCATTAAGTGTTCAATTTCCTCAACAGATTTATTAGCTTTAACACATTATATCAAGAAAAATTTCTTTTTGAAACCATCTTCAAGTTGATACTTGAGTTTTATCTGATTCAATAGGAAATTGTACTTGAGAGCCTTCTCCTCTTTCTCTATCTCAAATTTCTTCTCCTCCAAGTCATGTGCCGTCTCATCTTTCTGTAAAGATAGCTCAAATCTCTTCTCCTCCAAGTCTTGTACTCCCATCTCCATTTAAAGTAAGCTCAAATTTTTTTCCTCCAAGTCTTGTGCCCTATTATCCCTGTGTAAAGAGAGCTTGTGTTGTTGCTTTTGAAAGTTGAGAGTATCTCTTGCAAGTTCAAATCTACCTAGAGTGAAAAGAAATATTAACAAAGAAAAATAAAATTTCACTTAATTATTAAGAGGTATGCTATCACTTACCAGATTCACGTTTCTCCATTAAATCATCAATGGAAGAAAAAGGGGTTTGGGAAAAACTATCTCTGTTTTTTTTCTTTGACTGTTGAAATTAAGATTAGTATATGGTCTTTGATTTTTTTTGGAGGTAAAATTTTTCTCTGCATCAACAATGCTAGCTTCAGACTTGCTTGATTGTGGCTCCTGGGTTTGTTACTTTGCCTTTTTAGAAATAAGAAAAAGAGATGTAAATAAAAGAAATGAAACAACTGGACAAGAAAAAGAAGCTCACTTGAGTGATATCTGGTGAATTTATATCTCCATAAGAATCTATTGAAGAGAGATCTTGATTTGTGGATGTCAAATGAGGGGAGGCTTGAGTAGAAGAGGAAGGAAAAAGATTTCTTTTGACATCATGTTCAGAGATATCATCTTCTTCATCCAACATATTTTCAAGATTAACATCTGCTTGCTCTCCAAATATGGAATCCATCTCCTTAGAGTAAGGACATAAAGAATCAAGTTTATTGTCTATATAATTGATGCCCTTAGTGACATCAAGGTTGTTAATACCAAAACCAGTGGAAGATGAAAGAGTCTTAGCCTTTTTGTATTTGGATCAATAGTTCTTGAAGCGTTCAGAAATCTGTTTAGGCAAAATATCAATCCTTCCCTTTGTCTTGTTTCTTAATTCATTGGCCATTAGAAGATATCCATTGACTTTTGATGAAGGGGGCCATCCTACTTTAGTTGAATTCTCAGTACCAAAACAAGAATCATAATTAGCTTTAGTTTTTAGCCAATTTATAAGTAAAAGGTGATCATCATTTTTAAGTTGAATGGTCTTTTATTTCTCAGCTGAGCAGGGGAAAGAGGTAGTAGTGGTATTTGAAGAAAAACAGAGGGAAGCCATCCTTTGAGAAGATCTATTAGGAGAAGGCATGTTGAGATATTTGAAGATGGAAAGGAGAAGAAACAAACAGATGAGATGGGGAGGGGTTCTGAATGAATAGGATGAATAGACAGGATGTGGTTATGAAAGAAAGTAGTGCAAGATGTTGTTATGAAAGAATCTATTCAAGATGTGGTTATGAAAAATTGAGGAT
This sequence comes from Hemileia vastatrix, assembly GCA_030280995.1. Lineage (NCBI taxonomy): Eukaryota > Fungi > Basidiomycota > Pucciniomycetes > Pucciniales > Zaghouaniaceae > Hemileia > Hemileia vastatrix. Next base: position 14,798,792 of record JASXTE010000012.1, read on the forward strand.
AAAAATTTCAGATAGAGGTGGACATTGACACATAAAAGGACTAATAACCAAATTATTAGCAAAATTAATTGTGGAAGATAATTGGGGTATAATGATTTTTATCCACAATTTATTTAATTGCAGATCAGTCAACATTGATACCCCCTAATAATAACAATAATAATAATAATAATAATAATAATAATATTAATAACAATGATAAAAAAATAATAATAATAGAAGGTATCAATGTTAGCTAATCTTCAATTAAATTAATTGCAGATAGAATTCCTTATACCCCAATTATCTTCTGCAATTAATTTTAAAAATAATTGGTTCATTGGACATTTTAAATGTCAATTTTCACCTCTTATCCTCAATTTTTCATAACCACATCTTGGAAAACTTTATGTATATCTCAGCCTCCCTACCTTACTGTGAACTCCCACCCTCATCCCATCCTGTCTATTCCTTCTATGCATTCAGATCCCTTCCCAACACATCTGCTAATTTCAGCTCCTTTTCATTTTCAAATATCTTAACATGCCTTGTTGTCGCAAATATTCTCAAATGCAGCCTTCTCCAACTTGGCTTTCAAATAAAACTACCCCACTCTCCCCCACTCAGCTATTGAATAAATGACCATTCAACTTAAAAACAATCAACTCATAATAATCAACTGGCTAAAAACTAAAACTAATTATGATTCTTGTTTTGCTAGTGAGAATGCAACTAAATTAGGATTCCTTTTTCATCAAAAGTCAATGGCTATATTCTAATGGCCAATAAATTAAGAAATAAGACAAAAGGTGTCAGTGTATCTAGTATTTAAGTATGATTTAATAGTATTTATTAATGGTCCTACTACCTTTTAACAAATGATTTAGTGATTAGACCTCAGGGGAAGACTAATAAAATAGTTATACTCAAATAAAACTCACAATACTTGGATTTAAATGCGTGCTAGTGGTGGAAAATAGATGAATATAATATAGTTATAGCTTATATAAAGATAATATCAATTTATAATGGCTTTATAATATATTTCTAAATGATAATAATTGTTTTATAATTTTTATTTGAATTTTAGTAAGTGAATGATGTCTAATAACCATCAAAATCCTTCCTTACGTATACCAAAATCCACTGGAGTGCACAGACCTTCAATCCAGATGATGTCACTGCTATCCCCGGCAATTACAGCACTGTGAGGGCCCATCACCTCCCCATGGCATCCACTTCAAGCCAATTCAACACCCAGACCTCCAGTAAGGACCCTCCACCACAATTAATGATAACACAGACCCATACCATAAATAGAAAATCCAGATAAAAGCGGATACCATAAAGAAACAGGTAAAATAACTCATCCAAAGAGAATATAGTGAAACCCAAAGCATATAAAGGAAACAAATGAAATGTCCAAGCCCCCAATAACATCCCCAAGCATCCATATTAACCCAGCAATGACCTCCCAACCCATAAATCCGTGAATATCCATCCAAGGAAGCAGATTAAGTTGTCCAAACTGAGTGTATGCGCCTGAAATAGATGTATATTCTTCTGTAGGCATTGTGAGTCCACTGGATAAGTCCATATGACCTAAAATAAGTATAAAAACAAAGTTTATATGCTATTAACAGGCTAAAACCCACTTATAGACCTAAATATACATAATATACTGCATATTTCACTGAATATGAGATTTATGTATACATATAAGCTTATGTACATCAATAATTACTTAATATCACTTAAGATAAGTATATTATGACTCCATTAACAACTTAATAAGTATTATTAGTCTATGGATAAGCTATTTAAACTACTATAATTTATATAATAGAGTAATAATTATATATATATGTAATATAATCATATATATTATTGTTTTAACATTATTTTTAAGATATAAGCTTAATGTACTTAAGGTTATCTTATTTTAAGTATAAGAAATAATCAGTCCTAGGGATATCTAGGCTGACAAAAGGAAGGATTGATCTTTTTCCAAGAAAGATTTCTGAACACTTCAAGAATTATTGATCCAAATACAAGAAGACTAAGAATCTTTCATCTTCAACTGGTTTTGGTATTACTGATGTTGATATAAATAAGGGCATTAAAACTATAGATGATAAACTTGACTCTTTAGGTCCTTACTATAAAGAGATATATTCCTTATTTGGAGAGAAAGCTTATTTTAATCCCTTAAACATGTTGGATGGAGCATATCCTATCTCTAATCATGATATTGAGAGAAATATTTTTAATCATCTTCCTCAACTCAAGCCTCACCTCTTTTTAATTCAACCAATCAAGATATCTTTTCTATAGTTCCTTTGGGTGATATAAACCAACATAATCTAACACCAGTGAGTTTTTTCTTGTATCTAGTTTATATATTTCTTTTTTATTTAATTCTATGTTTCTTATTTCTAAAGAGGCTGATGAAAGGGCTCAGGAGCCACAATCAAGTGAATATGAAGCTAGCAAAAATTATGATGATTACAACATTATACTCAATTCCTCAAAAACAAATCAAAGAGCTTCAACCACTCTGTATTTCAGAAGTCAGATAGAAGGAAAAAGAGATAGTAATTCTCAAACCCTTAATTCTTCAATTGAATATTTTTTAGAGATGTGTGATGCTGGCAAGTGATAGGATATCTCTTAAAAATTTAGTCTACTTTTTTTTATTTTTTGTTAATATTTATTAAAACTCTAGTTAAAGTCAAAGTTGAACCAGAGACTCTTAACTTTCAAAATCAAAAATATGGCCTCTCTTTACAGAGAAACGGTAGGGTAAAAGACTTGGAGGAGAGAAAATATGTGCTCTCTTTGTGGAGGGATTATAGGGAGCAAGGCTTGGAGGAGAATAAATTTGAGATAATTCTAATGATTGAAAAATCAAAAAAGAGGAGAGAGCTCCCAGGTAAATTTTACTATTGCAACAGATGAAACTCAAGTATTAACTTGAATATGGTTCCAAAAAAAAGTATTTATGATAGAATGTGTTAAAGCTAATAAAATTATTGAAGAAATTGAATTCTTAATGAAAATGTTTGATCACAAGTTATTTACTTCTCTTCCCATTTCAATTGTTCTTTATTTTATGTCCATGAAAGAATTTCATAATTTTTGCATATTTCATTACCCTATCCATCATTTTTTAATAACTTTTTAAGAAATTTAACAAATTCATTTTTAAATGGTCCCAATTGCAAATTTGACACACTATTTTTTAGCTCTTTGTGTTTTCATATCAAATTTTTCAAAATTACAACTCAAGTCAAACTTGCACTTCTAAATAGAGCTAAGTCAATAAAATTCTATATCTGTTTTAAAAATTTGTCAATACTCTCCCCCCTTGCAATTTATTGAAGTAATGGGTATCACTGAAAAATTTTCAAGTCATCAATTTTGAATGTCAGATTTGAAATATTGGCAATACCCTCCCCTGAACATCATAGAAGCAAGGGTTGAAAGTTACCAAATTAAATATAATTACATAAATAAATAAATAAGATATGTCAATTTTACTAGTTTTAAAGTAATGGAAATTTCTCTAGACAAAAATGCTAATAAATCTAGAAACCAAGTTTGTTACTTTCAACAGGTATAGGCTAGAGGAAGCCTATGAAACAAATTAATTTTGTCATGATAACCATTCATACAACACAAGGTTGCTGGCCCATTAACTTAGTTCAATGAAGTTAAATAACAGATTTATTTATTAAAAATTTATGAAAGGATAATCAATATTTTGAGACTCTACATATCCCCATACTTTTTTGATCTACCTAAAGTTTTTTTGAATTTATTTATTATACCTTCATTCTATACCTTGTTGATTTGCATGATTAACTTTTGACTGATCAGACAAGAGCATACAAAATGAGTAAAGTCTTGAAAAGATTGTAAAGATGGATGAGCTTTTGTCATTTGGTGATTATTGAGAGAGTCACTACGCAATATAGGGGGTGGACTTGCTAGCAAGTCCCCAACCTGAACTCAGGCACAACTCAGATGGAACTCAGACTGAACTCATACTGAACTCATATTGAACTCTACTTGAAGACCCACCTAAAACTGTTCTGCTGACTGGTGTTTATCCCTGATTGTATGGTTCCTTTGTCAATAGCTCAATGTGTGTTCAATCTGTGGTGAACTTGAGTCCAAGGTTGCGGACTTGCTAACAAGTCCGCCCCCCATATTGCGTGGTGAGTAGTTCCAAATATATTGATAGATTCTGTTTCCTAAACCAAAATTTATTATACAATTATTATCCAGATAATATGAACCATGACATTGTGGTACGCACCTCGCAGGAAGCATGGTTTTGGACCAATCAACCCATGTAGTCCAGGAAGAACAAAAGGGGAGTTAGCGCCGTAGATAGTATTAAATTATAATTTGTATTTGTGTGTTTCAAGAAAGGGAAATAGAAGCGCAAAAAAAAAGATTTAGGGTCTGTGCGCTCGGATTTTGCAGCAGGATGTGCCGCACAATGGAGAATTGTGTGTTATCAATTTAGGACCGCAAGCGCTAAAAAATATGGATTTGGGTTTTCCAATAATTGTGTGTTACCCATTAAGGAAGGAGTTATGGCTTAAGGAGGACTCAAGTGCATAATATACTGCACCGCGGAAAGTGCTATAATTATTGAGACAAGTAACGTAATTTGCAGAGTCTAACTAGTCAAGTAAATTACCAGGACTATCAACTAGTAATGAGGCGAGGAGCATGGGGACTCTATCATAAAAGAAAACTACCCAAGAGTCAAGGCGAGTAGGATCAGAGTTAGAATGGGTAAAACCTGGAAGTAGCACTGAAACAAAACAAAGGTATATTCAAGAGCACGTATATGGAGTATGAGTTAAACAAGTTAAAAACTAGTGTTAGCAAGCATAGGGTGCGATTAGGTGCTGTAGTTGCTACAAGCAATGCACTTAGTTTACTAATAGAATAGTTATTGTTTTACTAATTTGGCGCTAGAGCCAGCACTGGAGATCCACTAGGGAACTGTGTCTTGAGCGCTGGAAAAATATAAAAAAGGAGGACTATACAATAAAAGAAAGACATTGAGTAGGAAAAAATAATAACAATTGAAAAATAATTAGTTAACATACAATTAGTTAATAATTGTGAAGTCAAGTATAATATATTAATTTTTCTGTGGTCATTTGTTTGAGAATAATATTAGAGATATTTCTGAGTCTTTGTCATTTGCCCATCTGTGTGTGTATTTCATATAGTATAGTGGAAAAACGCAGCATAGAGAGAATATATAGATTCAGTAGGATTGACTATTATTAGAGTTATTTTATTGCTATAATAAGGCATATTCAAAGAGAGCTCTTCAAGAGGGAGTAGCTGTGGATATTAGCGCTTTTTAAGAATAGAAATATTCAGATAGTAATATTTGTTTTTCCTGATCTTTTACTTATCTCTCAACTTATAAACTTTCTAATCAGATATTTGTGTTACACATTATTGCACTGTCTTTAAAAATAAGAGTGGCAGGCGCTTCTTTTTAGAAATTAAAAAGGAGAACCAACCCATCTCGCATTGTTACTACTGCCTAGTACTTTAGAACTCTCTACAATTGGTGTCCCAACAGTGGCATAATTGTAACTAGTGTTTTTGATTAGATTGTTTGGTTTTCAGGGTTTCGTCAAGAGGACGTGATCAAGCCGGCCCTTCAGCGGAAGAGTCGTAGGGTCTACAATGAGTGGATCAATAGCCATTATCAGAGGATAGCATAGGGCTGTATTGTGAATATAGTCAGGTTTAATTACCAAGTGTGTGTTTTTGTGATCTTTGTTTCAATTTTATATTTCGGGAATGGATCCTACTGCGACTACATCTAAGGGATGTCAGCAGAGGGTTAAATTGCCCAATTCTTTGGCATTGTTTCCATAGATGGTAACTACAATCATTAGGTGTAAATATGAAAGCTTGCGTTTTGCAGGCATTAATACCAAGAAGTTTTTATGCAGGTTTGAACAAGCAGCTGAAGTTCATGGAGCAACTGAATATGATATGGTGCACCAAGTACTTTTCTTTGTAGCTAATTAGTGCAAAGACAATTTAGAGGATGTAAAGGGGCATGAAGAGCACAATTGGTCAGCGCTAAAAGAACAGATGCTCAAGATATGGCCAAAGATTACCAAGGAAACTAAGTATATGATGAAGGACCTGGATATCCTAGTAAAAAGGGTCAAAGCTAAAGGGGGTGTTTGAGACCCAAAGGAATTTAAAAGTTTTAGGGAATACTTTGATCAAATAGTGGAATATTTAGTTAGTGATGCTAATGTGTCTTTGCCTTGGTTTTGTGAAGCGTTAGCACCAGAAGTTGAAGACTGGGCAAAGAGGCGCTTGGGTAATGAAGGAAAGCTAGTCAAGAAGAGGGACGTTAATTATAAGTACCCTGGATTAGAAGAAGTAGAAATGGCAGTGGAAGCGGAAATGAAGCTGCGCCGAGTTGAGAATTGGGCAGCTAGAATTGCTTTAGATAACGAGGAAATGGACAAAGATGCGTCTGGCGTAGGATCGCCTCCTCAGATGTTGTCTCCTAAAGTTAAAGTTTTCACTAAGGAGAAAGATTCAGTTATGGCAAGGATTGATGAGTTTGAGAAAAAAATAATTGAAGCGGCGAAGGCGAAAGAATTGTTTAGGCGCAAGAGTTCTCCTCAACCTTCGCGTTTTGCTGCTATGGTGTGCAGGGGCATACTAGGATGAGGTGTAATGCGCTTCAAAAGGATAAAGAGGAAAGGGTAGTTTATGAGGATGGGACTACTCTTATGTTGGAAGATGGTACTAAGCTTGTTAAAGACAAGGATTGAGGGATGCAAGCCATGGTTATTGATCATATTAATAAAAAGTCTATGGAAGGCAGGTTGAGTAAGCGCAAAGATCCTGAAATTAAAGAGAAAGGCAAGGATGCGAAGTTAGTAAAATTTTCAGATACTTGCGCAGTGTTGGATTTTAAAGTAAAAGAAGGAGCGGTTGCAGCGCCACTTACCGCAGCGCGTTTGGAGATTTTCGCAGCAAAGCACAAGAAAATGGCCCCACCTACAATTACTAGGCCAAGAAAGGCTGGCGCTAGGTATGTGAATCCAGAGGATATGGAGGAAGTAGGGTATACTACTAGAGAGAATACACCTGCTCCTATTGAGTATGTTGAAATGGATGGTATGGAATCAATTGGTTATGGTATGGAGCATCAGGAAGAAGAACAACCTGCGATGATGGAGGAGCTAGAGGTAGTACAGCAAAGAGCGGTACCTGCTGAAGGAATTCCGGGAACAAGGCATAATACTTTAAAGAACCCACCTGGAAGAGCGAAAGATGGTGCAAAGGCAACTCAACCTAAATGGAGAATGCAGCTCCCGATTCACTCTGATTTTCCTAAGGCAGGCAAGGATTTAGTTGCGCAATGTTTGAAGACTACAGTCTCTGTTCCATTGGGGATGCTGAGAGCAGTAGCGCCAGATGTAATAAATGGAATTGTGGATAAGTGCAGGAATCAAAGGGTTGCTAATTGCGCTGAGTTTGATGTTGGAGAGCAGTCATTTCAGCCAGTTGTTGGATTACCTAGGGCGCCACATTATGCAGGACCCTTTGGGTATTTAACAATTACTGTAAATGGTAAGCAAATTAAAGCGTTAGTGGATACAGGTTCACAAATTAACGTGGTGTCAGTGGATGATGCGGTGGAGTTAGGTCTTCCTTTTAAAGATGGTGAGGGTACTGTTTCAGGAATTGGTGGAGGTATGTTGCCTGTTATAGGTGTAGCAGAGTATGTACGCACTAGAGTTGTGGCAGCAACGAGGGATATACATTTTCATGTCCCAATGGGTGTAGTTAAACCAGTTTTAGGCACACAATTTTTAATGGATTATTCTGAAACTATCGATTATTATTTTAATAAGACTATTGGAATAAGGATTATGGGTTATGATTGTGTTCCAGTAACAGCAGTCTTAGTAGCACCCAAGGATGGTGGCTGGGAGACTAAGTACTCTGGAGCTGCAGGGTTAGAGAAAGAAAGAGAGTATTATGAGGAAGTCTCAGATGATGAGATAGGGCGACATCCAGGAAGGCGCCAATACTTTCATTAGGGACTGGCATTTTAGGTGTTACTATCTCCCAGGATGAGAGGAACCCGGATAGTGACCAGTCAGTCCAACAAGAAGGGATACGTAAAGCAGTACTTCATAGGTGTCTTGGGAATACTACTGTAGAGTTTATTATACCTAAGCTTTTTGATTTCTTTGATTATGGATATTGTTATAGTTATATTAAAAAGAAATGACAAAAACAGGATTTAGGTGCAACCCGTAGTTATATTAGAAAGGGTTTGATTTTAATTAATAAAGGAAGCAGCAAGAGCTGTTTTGCATCAAAGTATAAACCAGTAGCTGTTAAGGTTAAACCAGTGAATGTAGCGATGCCCAAGTTGAGTCCTCCTTTTCAGAGGCCGGCGCTGTCTAGGAATCCTTATGATACTCCTTTAACAAAGTTTCTGCCTGATTTTTTGCCTACTAGTAAGATTACAATGGAAAGGCTTCAGATGGTTAATGTTGGACCAGAGGATTGGTTGTCTCAGGAAGAAAAGAAGTTATTGCTGCATGTTATGGTTCTTAGGGAAAATGCTATTGCATTTTCAGAAGAGGAAAGAGGTTTTTTGAAACACTCTTATGGTAAACCTTATATTGTTCCAGTTATACCTCATGCGCCGTGGCAGACAAAGGCTTTTCCAATACCAGCAGCTATAAGAGAAGAGTTTACGGAATTAATTAGGGGAAGGTTAAAGTCTGGCTTGTATGAACAGTCTATGTCTAGTTATTCAAGTCCAGTGTTTTGTCTTGTTAAACATAATGGTAAATTAAGGGTTGTTCATGATCTTAGGGAGATGAACAAGGTTACAGTAAAAGACGCAGGGATGCCACCAACACCAGAGGAGTTTTTGGATTCTTTTGCAGGACGTGCATGTTACGGATTAGGTGATATTATGGGAGGATACAATGAGCGCAAATTGGATGAATCATCCAGACCCATGACAACGTTTGAAACACCACTTGGGCGCTTCAGGTTAAAAAAGTTACCGCAAGGCCCAACAGATTCTGTGGTGGTATATCAAGCACAGATGATGTGTATATTGCAGGAGGAAATTCCAGAACATGTGGGAATTTTCATTGATTATGGCAGTATAAAAGGACCAGCCAGTGATTATTATGGGGAGGTGTTAGAAGAGAATCCGTATATTAGAAGGTTTGTTTGGGAATATGCAATTACCTTTGAAAGAGTGCTATTTAGGATAGAGGAGGCAGGATTAACAATCTCTAGGTCCAAATTTGCTTGTTGTGTTCCAGCGCTAGATATAGTGGGACATGTGGTATGCAAGGAAGGGAGAATCATTGCTGAAAAACAGAGGAATAAGGTACTTACATGGCCAAGACCAAGAAACACTACAGAAGTTAAAGGGTTTTTAGGCATTTGTACATATGTAAGAATGTTTATTCAAGATTTTACTTTGTTGTATTCACCTTTACGGCGCTTAACAAGAAAAGATGTTGTATGGGATTGGATGGAGGAATGCAAGGAGTCATTCGAGCTATTAAAAAGGATTGTAGGGAAAGATATTCTTTTGAAGAAATTGGAGTATGGACCAGGCGTTGGGAAAATTACTCTAGCGGTGGATTCTAGTGTGTCTGCAGTGGGCGCAGTTTTGATGCAGGAGGATGAGGAAGGTAATGATAGACCTGTCCTTTATGAATCTAAGACTTTTACCAAAGTGAAGTCCAGGTACTCTCAGTCCAAGCTGGAGTTATGCGGAGTAGTGAAAATTCTTAAGAAGCTACAATGGATGCTTTGCGGGCAACATTTTGAGCTGCAGGTTGATGCGCTATTGTTGGTGCAAATGATTAGTAGCCCGAGTTTACCAGATGCGCCCATGACGAGGTGGGTAGCGCAGATTAATTTGTTTTCTTTTGATTTAGTCCATAAGCCGGGAAAATTGCTCACTATGCTATATTCATTATCTAGAAGATGGTTGTGTGAAGAAGACTCGGAAGACAAAGAATTTGAAGAAGATAAGAGATGGGTAAACAGGTTATATTATTGTTATGAAAGATTTGGCAGGATTGTCCGTGATGACAATAAACTAGTAACGTGGAATGTCTGTAAAGACATAAAACTAGATATTGATGATGCAAAGGATTTTTTTAGCAAGGGTAGTCTGAAACTGGATTTAGGGGACGCTGAAGCTAAAGTAGCGACAAGGAGTGTGCTAGGCAAGGTAGTGGAAGAGTCAGATGATGAAGATGATTCAAGGGGAATTCAAGACAGTAGTACCCACCACAAAGAGGGGGAGTATTCTGAAGACAATGCATCTACTGATGAGAGAGTAGAGTTGTTAAGGTTATATTTGGAAGGTAATATTCAACCAAATTTTTGTGATAAAAAGGTTTGGCGCAGTATTGAGAAGCACGCTAAAGGCTATTTTATTAAAAATGGGAATTTATGGAAGAATCAAGCTTTGTCTCCTCAGTTAGTTGTTCAAACTAGGGAAGGGAAGGAGAAGATACTCAGGGATTACATGAGAATTTAGGACACAGAGGTCAAGATTAGACGTATCGCAGAGTTAGGGAAAGATTCTGGTGGCCCAATATGAAGAATGAAGTAAGAGATTGGGTTAAATCTTGTCCTGAATGTCAGAGTAGGAGTTACAGAAAGCCAAAAGAGAAAGGTAGAGCGACGGGCAAAGATACTGTTTTTGGTAGGGTCAGTTTAGATGCAGTTCATATAAAAGAAGGATGCTTTAAATACTTGGTAGTAGCCAGGGATGATCTATCAGGATGAGTTGAAGCAGCGCCGTTGGTAAATCTTAAGGCAAGTAATGTAGCTGAATTTTTGAAGAAAGAATGGGTTTATAGGCATGGGGTAATGAAGATGGTAACCGTAGATGGTGGCGCTGAATTTTCTGGAGAATTCCAAGAGTTAGTAAAAGGTATTGGCGCAAAGTTACGAGTTGCAACACCATATTATCCTGAAGCAGAGGGAATGGTAGAAAGAGGGCATCAAGTTATAAAGGATGTGTTAGTTAAATTATGTGGAAATAATGGGGCAAAGTGGAAGAACTACTTGCCATTAGTTTTGTTTGCGGACAGGATTTCAGTTAAAAGGACAACAGGGTTTTCACCATATGAACTTATGTTTGGTCAAAGGGCAGTATTACCTATTGATCTGGAGGCTGGATCTTTTCCAGTATGTTACTGGGATCAAGAGCGCTCAACTGAAGATTTGATTCTAGCAAGGGTAGCGCAGCTTGAAAGGAAAGACGAGTTTGTGGAGAAGGCCTATGAAAGAATGATGCAGATCCGGGGAAAGTCAGTTAAATATTGGGATGAGCATTTAGCGCATAGGTTGAGAAAGCCATTGAACCCAGGAGATTTGGTTTTGGTTTATAATAGAAGTTTAGAAATCCAATGGGGGAAGATGTTTTCTGACAGATGAAATGGTCTTTATAGGATAAGAAAGCAGATAACTGGAGGGTCTTATTTACTGGAGGAACTGGATGGTACTGAGTGGAAGCGACGTGTGGCTGCAGATCAGATCAAAAGATTCTACCCAAGGGGTGTTCCAGTAATACAATAATACCTCCAGAATGAGGAAAAACTACCATAATAATACCTCCAGGAAGAGGTTAAACTAACAAGTTATGTTAAGCTTTGTTTTTCTAAGAAGACTCACAGGAGGCTTGACACAGTTGTGATGGATAGAGGGCGCTAACTGGAAGTTAGGCGGACTATGGCTGAACAGGCAACTGGCATAAGCGCTCAGATGAGGGTGTAGAGGAAAATGAAATCTTATATTTTCATCGTTCGAGGGGACATGATGAGATAGGCAATTGGATTAAAGGAGACGCATACCATGTAAATGCAAAAGACACTGGGAATTTAGCTAATGAGTTAACTAACCAGGAGTGGAATAATGATTTATAGATGGGGCGCTCTACAGTTCAATTCTTATTTTACATTTCATATTTCTGTATCGCAGTAAAGGCGGTAAAGTTTTATGATTTTTTTAGGGTTTACAGTCTTTTAAAGAAAGTAGAGGGAGAAAAGTTAGGCGCTCTAAATTTAGAAGAAAATTAGTATGGAAGACAGGTGTAGTAAATAGTGCCATGTCTAAAATGATTATTTAAAGGCATAGCATGAAAAATATATGAAGACTATGTACAGGCAGAATGGACAGAGGAGGCTCATAAGGAGAGCGCTAGTGGACTATTCAGTATTGGGGTGAAAGCTATTAGGATATCCTTTCCAGTCTTCAGGCATGACAAAACAATGAGGATTGGCGGGGAATCCAAGAATAGTTGATGAGCTGATTTCGTTCATTAGTTGACCTATCATTTCTATATGGGTATAGAGAGCTTCAAGTTCAGCGTCAGAAAAAGCTGGTGTGTTATAATAGGATAGAGACATAGCATCATATATAAGACAAAGTCTGGAAAACATAAGCATGGAATGAACAAAGGGTAAAGTAATAGGTACCCATCCCAGGGAGATGAATTCATTGAAGCCTGGCAAGGAGTCAGTGGGCAAGGAGAACATAAGTATAATGAAGGATACTTACTTTCTAATAAGTTTTGTGCGCACGCTGATGGTGAAGTAATGGTAACCGCGTCAGGAGCAGCTGTAGTGGAGCCTGAGCGCATAGAAGCATTAGAGCTTGGAGTGGAAGAAGGTGTAGTGCTAGGCTGTATAGATATTTTGCACCTGCAAAAACTAGGAAGCAATGGTGATTCATAAGGAACATTATTATTAGTAGAAATAGTGGGACTAGTGGTTGTAATTATGGGAGCGCTACTAGTAGAGCTAGGTGGAAAGTGAATATAACCAGTAGGCTGAGGAGTATTCTGGTTTAGAGAGATATTGCAAGTTTTGTGGTATCTAAAGCAATTGTCACAGGCAGGTCTAAAGGAGGCATACCACTGAGGTTTAGAAAATGTACAATTAAAGTTGTGGCATTTACAAAACAAGCAAGCTTGATCTTTGGGAACCGTACAATATTGAGTCATGATATTTGGATGAAGGAGATCTAGGTTATTAGATGGGCTACTTATAAGATAACAATGGCATTATAGATGAGTCATCAGTTGCATCATGTCTGACTTGAGCGCTGGATGGATTCTAAGAGGAAAGTGAAAGATTTTTGTCATAATGGAGGACCCAAGGAAAGGCAATTCTGTCACAGTCAAGGGAAAGTCATATATTGCGAAGATCTGAAGATTTCAAGAAAGCGCATGCATATATGACGCAGGGGAGTATTTGCTGATATAGAAAGTAGCAAAAATCTCAAGTTGTTATTTTTTTATTATTATTTGTTGTTTTATCTTTCATAGGCACTTAGTAGAAGGGTGCGCTGCTTAGAAAAAGGATGATATTTTTGGGGGCAACTCATCTCGCAGTTTTAAAGTTCTCACAGGAAAGTTAAGTGAAAATAAAAATAAATATATTAGATTTTTTTTTAAAAGGCCATATACACATTACAAGGAATAAATACAAAAGAAGATATTGTTTTTAGTATTTTGCATCATCAAGGATAGGGATGCAGAAAGCCCAGTCATTGACAGCCTCTTGCATGTTTTGTTTCAAGGTGGTTAATAGCTGTTTTTGTTTATTATACTCAGCGCGAGTATAAACCAGGACCCCCTCAAGGAATTCTTCAACGGCAGTTAGCATGTTGTCCATACAACACATGGTTGCATCATATGGAGTGCAGGCAATTTGCTCTGTGAATTCCCAGTTTTGAGCCATGAAGGGCTCTTCATCATTGACGTCTGGGAGAGTTTCGGTGGGCCATTTGTCCGGGATGATGGAATCAAAGACCGGCTGCATAGTTGTCCAGTCAGGGGTGGGTGTACAAGGAGTACACTTGGGAGTAAGTTTGGTATCCCAGATGAGATCTTCTTCCAAGGCAGGAAGGAATAAAGGGATGTTAGGAGGTGGAGGCGTTTCAGCGTAAGGTGTGCCTGGCGCATTCTAAAAGAGAAAAAAGGAAAATGTTAGCAAAAGAAGAGAGAAGAGAAGGAAGAAGAAAAAAAAACTTACTGTGCTCTCCTCTGAGAAGAGAGATCTTGGGACGGAAGCAACGCTACTGGGTGTAGGTGCACGGTAACCAACCTTGGCTTTTTTGTTGCCAGGTGGGGTGGTAGGAGCAGGTGCCGGGCGCTTGATGGTCATTTGACTCATCATATTGGTTGTAGAAGTGTTGGGGTCCAGGCGGCAAAAGTGGGTGGCCCATTGTAACTTCACTTCTTTTTGTGTTTCTTGCAGTAATTGCATGACTGGAAAAGGAAGAAATGAAAAGTTAGTAATAATAAGGAAGGAAGGAAAGTGAAGATAACTTACACTAAAGAAATTATTGCCACGGCTGGCTTTTGAGAAATGACAGGGAGTTATGCCATTCTCAATGCAGCGGGTGCATCTTGTCCCACCCATCAGTGTAGTTATTGGCCTCGTTGGGGGAGCAGCAGGGGGCTGAGTGCGCACAAACTGTCAAATTGCGTCCACAATGTTGGCGGTATTTTCAGTGTTAGGAGGGGTTCTTCTAGTAGTCATTCAAAGATATAAAAAATAATAAGAGGGAAAAGATAATGATTATAATAAATAAGAGAAGAAGATAGAAGATGGAGGAAGAAAACTCTGCGAGAAGCAGGGTACTTATAGGCTCCTGGGGACAGTTGCAAGTAGAGGGAGGATGTGGTATGCGCCTCACAGGAAGCGTGGTTTTGGACCAATCAGCACGCGTAGTCCAGGAAGAACGAAAGGGGAGTTAGCGCCGTAGATAGTATTAAAATATAATATGTATTTGTGTGTTTCAAAGAAAGGGAAATAGAAGCGCAAAAATAGATGTAGGGTCTGTGCGCTTGGATTTTGCAGCGGGATGTGCCACTCAATGGAGAATTGTGTGTTATCAATTTAGGACTGCAAGCACTAAACAATATAGATTTGGATTTTCCAATAATTGTGTGTTACGCATTAAGGAAGGAGTTATGGCTTAAGAAGGACTCAAGTAAATAATATGCTGCACCGTGGCGAGTGCTATAATTATTGAGACAAGTAACTTCAGTTGCAGAGTCTAACTGGTCAAGTAAATTACCAGGACTATCAACTAGTAATGAGGTGAGAAGCATGGGGACTCGATCACAAAAGAAAACTACCCAAGAGTCAAGGCGACTAGGATCAGCGTTAGAATGGGTCAAACCTGGAAGTAGCACTGAAACAAAACAAAGGTATAGTCAAGAGCGTGTATATGGAGTATGAGTGAAACAAGTTAAAAACTAGTGTTAGCAAGCATAGGGTGAAATTAGGTGCTGTAGTTGCTACAAGCGATGTACGTAGTTTACTAATAGAATAGTTATTGTTTTACTAATGTGGCACTAGAGCCAGTGCTGGAGATCCACTAGGGAACTGTATCTTGAGCGCTGGAAAAATATAAAAAAGGAGGACTATACAATAAAAGAAGGACATCAAGTAGGAAAAAATAATAAGAATTTACAAATAATTAGTTAACATAAGATTAGTTAATAATTGTGAAGTCAAGTATAATATATTAATTTTTCTGTGGTCATTTGTTTGAGAATAATATTAGAGATATTTCTGAGTCTTTGTCATTTGCACATCTGTGTGTGTATTTCATATAGTATAGTGGAAAAATGCAGCATAGAGAGAATATATAGACTCAGTAGGATTGACTATTATTAGAGTTATTGTATTGCTATAATAAGGAATATTCAAAGAGAGCTCTTCAAGAGGGAGTAGCTGTGGATATTAGTGCTTGTTAAGAATAGAAATATCCAGATAGTAATATTTGTTTTTCCTGATCTTTTACTTATCTCTCAACTTATAAACTTTCTAATCAGATATTTGTGTTACACATTATTGCTCTGTCTTTAAAAATAAGAGTGGCAGGCGCTTCTTTTTAGAAATTAAAAAGGAGAACCAACCTATCTCGCATTGTGTCTACTGATTAGTACTTTCGAACTCTCTACAATGTTTGATTTTAGCAGGTTATAATATAGGTTGTCCAGTGAAAGGATTAATATAAAAGAGTATTCCTGAAGTACGACAATTTGAATTATTTTAATTAGTATGAATCTTTCTATGAAAACAATAATGAGTAATTAAAACATTTAATATATATATATTTGCTTCTTATTCCTTCCCATTCTGAGTCACACCAAATCTGTATTCCTAATTTTGTTGCAAGTTCATAATTTTTTTTGAAGGCTTTATTGAAAAGTTTTTAAGTTATAGAGAAAGAAATGAATTGAATGAAGGTATGGTTTTCCATTTTCTAAAATCATCATCTTTTTCAGCTTTAGATAAGTTTTTAAGAAAAGAATGTATGCCTATAGAATTAAAATGATTAAAATGTTTTTAAATATTCAACAAAAATTAATACACTTTCAAAGAGAATATCTTTTAATAAAACCTGGTCTCCATCCAAAACCAGCCAGGATACCACCCAAAATATTCTTATTTTGAATTGGTAAGCAAACCAGTGCCATCTGATACTGTGTTGTGGTTAGATCAGATAGTTGATTATAAGGTTCATTTTTTATAGCATTAAAAGAATGATCTGGCCTTTCACATTGAACTTTATTTTGAACAACCTTGGCCCTGGGCACCTCTTGAGGACCCACATTGCCATCTTCACCCCCCATAATAACATCTTTCTCTCCAATAACCCTAGCTCAATCACCAGCTTCTTTCACTAATCCAGATCCATAACTGGTCTTCCTTACCCCTTCCATAGGAGTAGAATCACTAAAACTTGGTCTGAGGAGAGATGCTAAAGGTACATTGTCCTCAAAATCAAATTCATCTTCTTCAGGCATAGGCTCACCATTCAAATTAAACTGTCCAAAACTGGGAGGCCCCATATCTGCCATCCCCTTCTGCATCCTATAAATTTTGTCCTTAGAGCAAGTTTTCTTTTCCATCTTCTTTTTTTCTTCCTTGCCTACTTTTGACCTTAATTAGCTTTTAATGCTACTTTTTGCCTTATTAGAAGCTACTCTTCTAGCAGCATACACATCATATTCCCCAATCATACAATTTCCACCTACCTTTAAAACTGTTCCCAGCTCTAATCCACAAAAAGAAGCTGTGAAAGTGGCCTTACTGACATCCTTTTCTTTTCCCTTATCAACTTTTCCATCTGCATTACCGTCATTCTTTTTACCACCTTTACTATCATCATCTTTTTCATCATTTAATTATTAAAATATGGCCTTTTTTTCAGCCATCATATTCCTCCTAACTTGATCCAAAGGAGCATGCCCATTGCTGGGTTTGATGAAAGATCCATCTGGAAATTTATAAACCTTGCCATAAAATTTGACTCAACCAGCTTGCAAGTCCTTATCCAAACAAAAACAATCTCCAGCCCTGTTCCCCTCCTAATACAATAGGAGCACACTCTAGGTTTTCCATAACCTCTTCTATAACCATTTCATCCATTCCCATTCCAATTACTACAACCATTGCCATTGCCATTACCAGAGAATTGGCTACCATTTCCATTTAAACCATAGCTCTTCCACTCATAACCCCTAGATTGATAAGAAGAAGAAGTTGAAGATGAGGCCACAGGCATCCTATTAGCCTTCTGAGTTTCTTGAAAAAATATTTTTTCTGCTTAGTTAAGTCAGCCAAGTGATCAACCATCTTTTTGTCCACATTCCTCTCAACCTTATCAGCAGGCTGACCCATCTGAGCCTTCTTTTCCTCTTGACCTTTGACCATAATATTTTTGTTTTCAGCCAAAACTTCACTAAACTTGCTAAAATATTGAGTGCAAGATTCTTGATATTTTTCCAAAGCCATAAGTTTTAAATATGCCTGGATGTGCTCTTTGATAATATCTAAAGCAGGAAGCTTTTGTTCCCCATTTGGAAGATCCTTCGTCTTGTTTTTCCTAAAAAGTTCCTTTAACACATCCATCCTAATATCCCTACTAAAAGAAGACAAAAATAAATCCTTTGCCCAATTTTCATGGCCTATTTCCTCCACCAGAATCAAATATTCCACCACTTCATAAAACTGTCCACATATTTTCTTAAAGTCCACCATATTAGAAACAATAAATTTAGCTTTCCAATCACTAACAATCTTGTTGAGGTCCACCATAGTATACCTAACACCCCATCTATCAGCCATCTCCTTTGACAATTTTAAACAATCCCACTTTTTATAACCATCCATTGCAATGATCACTTCTTACACCTCTTTGTCCACAATAAAAAAATCTGACTTGCTTCAGCATGTCCAAATGAGAAGCCCCATCAACAAAACAATCAGCTTCATACCTGTTTAAAAACCATTTAACTTCTTCCCCATTGAACTTGGGCCCATCCCAAGATACAATACTGACCAATTCCATAACAGGAAGAGAAACACCAGATCCAGAAGCAGAAGACATCCCAAAAATATAATTTTAAACAATTAAAAAAATATAATCATTTTTTGAATAAGCCTCTTGCAGGCTAAGCATGTCCAAGTACCAAGTAAGATCAATTAAAAGCCAGGAAATTTAAACCCAACATTGGGCACCACCAATGTAAAAAGACTCTTACAGCCACATTACTATAAGCAGAATCTAAGGGAGTTGGATGAAGCTAAGAAAACCCTGTCCCTTTAAGTAAATAGAGAGTTCACAATCAATTAATCTATAACCTCTACTTGATAATAAATGACTTTTTGAAAAATTAATTTAGATGGTTCTGAGATGAAGAATTTGTGTTCTTTATAATGAGGGAAAGAAATAAAACAGTGAAGCTGTACCCATAAAATTTGTTTAAATAATTGAATAATATGCTTTTATAAAGCTTTTGTTTTTATGTGAACAGATGTTAAATTTGAGTCGCTGAAGTTTAGACCTTTACAATGGTACCCTATAAGTGTATATTTATGAGTTGTTATATAAAATTTAAAATGTGTTACGAAAAAGTGTTATACTTATAAGGTTATTACAATTTATAAAATTTTATGTAAAATAATGATGGTAGTGGTTTATATGGGTTGTTTTTGTTAATGGTTAAGCTGTATGATTGATTTATTGATGATCTAATTTTAAGTCTACAGGCTTTATATGCATAGTGTGTCACTTGAAAGACTTTCCCTAGCCAGAGCAATACGGAGCTTGACCAGAGATTACCAGAGGTCACACAGAGCTCATCTGGAGAGTTCCATAGCTTTTATGGACTTCTGGACTTAATCAGAACCTTAAAATCTAATAAAAAATGTACAAAAAATACAGATGATAGGACTACATCTGGAGAACCTCACATTAATATTTGGTAGCCTGTGCATCCCTAATCACTGAGAAAAAATTGATTAAAGTTAAGTTATTTGTCAGAAATTAACAATAATCAGTAATAATTTGTTAAATTCTTAAAAATTTAAGAAAAAGTAGGAAAAATTCTGAGAAAAGTTTTAAAGGTTTTTGAGAATCCTATATTTCATTTCCATGCACTTTTGAGCCTATACTTTCATTTCTTGACTGTTAATTAATTATTTCTTCCCTGAATTTTATAATATACCATTTTATCAATAAACCATCCTTTTGTTTAATAATAAAAATATATATAATTTTATTGGCCTTTCCAATATTTGATGTAATTTTCTCATATTACTTTAAAATATTTTAAGTGCCATGCTAATCTTTAGACTGCCACACCATATACTCAGTATTTTCTGAACTCATTCTTCAGCTTCTGGAAATTACAATTTTGATAGCGTACCAATGGAGAATTTTTGGTGGTATCCACAGTTGACATAGAAAGGTTACATTCTGGTTTCTGCATGGATCTTGTTTTTGTATGAGAGTTCAGCCAGAAGTAGCAATTTCACCCAATCATCTTGCTGATAGTTAATAAAATGGCACAGGTATTGTTAAATTTCCTTTTTCATTATCTCCGATTGCCCATCAGTCTGCAGATGCCATGCTGTTGACAAAATGGGCTTAATGTTAAGTTTCTCATACACCTCCTTCAATAACTTAGAATTGAAAGTACTTCAACTTTCTGATTATATACTGTCAGGTAATCCATGTAGTTTCCTGACATGTGCCACCATTAAGTCTGCAATACCCTCTGATGTAATATTTGTAGTGGTGGGGATGAAGTGTGACATCTTGGTGAAATGGTGAACTACTGTGAGGATAGCATTCTTTCCTTGAGATTTGAATAATTCCACTATAAGATCATAGGAGAGCTTCCTGCATGGATTTTTGGAAATGTTTAGTGGTGTCAGTGGTGTTGTTGTTGGACTAACCTGGTTTCTCTGGGAAAATTCACATGACGCTACATAGCACTGGATGTATGCCTTCATGGACTTCCAGTAAAAATTGAAATTCACCAGCTCTACAGTCTTCAGCAGTCCTGGTTTTCCTGAAATTGGGGAATCACACCTTGATTTGACTACCTGCATCTTGAGCTCTTCATCATTTGGAACTAATATCCTCCCATTCCAATACAGTACTTCCTCTTCCAGTTGATAATCCTCCAATCCTTTCCTTACCAATACCTCCTTTGATAAAAGTGCCTCCACCAACTCCTTCACTTTCTGATCCTTTTGCTACCCCCTTCTTACCCATTCCATCAAATCCTCATCTGAAAATTCCACTACATCTAGGATTAACCCTCTCTTCAAGGTCCCCCTTCAATAGTGTTTTCCCAAAATTATGTGGCTGATCTGGAGCTGGGAGTAAGCTGGGAAGGTGTGACAGTGAATCTGGTTTTCCACTTTTCTTCCCTGGTGTGAATTGAAAAACAAAATTAATTCTGCTTAGCAGTTCTGTCTAACACACTTTCTGGCAAGTCAACTTCTTTGTGGTAAGTATGGTTTCCAGATTTTTATGATCCATGTAGATAATAACTTGTAAATAGTGAGGTTCTCCTTCCAAATAGTGGCTCCAGGTACATATGGCCTCAACTAGTGCCAATAAGTCCTTGTCATATATTTCATAGTTCAATTCAGTGCATAACAGTTTACATGACAAATATGCTACTGGGTGTAAGACATTTTCAGCATCATATTGGTATAATACTGCACCCAGTGCAAATTCTGAGAATTCAAATTTAAAAAAAAATGGCTTTATTAAGTCTGGTATCACAAGGATAGGGGCTGTCACAAATTTTCTCTTCAAGTAGTCAAACACATCTTGTTGGCTACTTGTCCAAATTAATTTGGCTTCCTTTTTCATGAAGTCATTCAGTGGTTGGAAAATGTGGGAGTAATTCTCTATAAAGGGGAAATAAAAAATTTTCAAAGCCTAAGAGTGACTGGAGCTCCTTTACTGATGCTGGTGTTGGCCATTTAATTACTACCTTTACTTTCTCCTGGTCCATTTGTACCCTGTTCTTTGAAATGATCATACCCAGGTAGGGGATTTCACTTACTGAGAAGACACATTTTTTGGGTTTTAACCATACTTGTGCATCTCTCAAGTGCTTAAAGCAGTTCCTTACACATATCTGGTGCTCATTCATGAATCTGGAGTAAATCAAGATGTTTTCTAAATACAATGCCACATCAAATGTTTATTTATACAAGTAAAGAAGAATTTATTATTTAACAAATAAGGAATGCAAGTATAGGTCTAAAAATTCCTTGAAATAAACCCTAGGAGTCTTGAAAACCTTTGTAAATTTGCTTAAAATTTTTACTATTTTTTGTATATTTTTAATAATTTTATTAAGTATTTCTGATTATTTTTGATTTTCAATAATTTACTTAACTTTGATGATTTTTAGCTCAGAGAATAGGGTTGCGCAGGCTACCAAAATTTAATAAAAAGGTTTACAGATGTAATCCCTATCACCACACAATATTTGGGGGGAGAGGACTTGCTAGCAAGTCCTTAACTTGAACTTAATGAAACTCAGACTGAAATTATAATGAACTGATACTGAACATTACTTTGAACTCATATTGAGCTCTTAACCAAAAATGGATGAGTCTGTGCTGGAATAATAGTGAAAGTTTCATCAATAATTTATAGAAGTAATAACAAGGGAAAATCAATAATCTGATCCATTCACAGAATTTTTTCAATAAACCATAATTTAATTTTCATTTTGAATTTCACTTGATCATTGAAAAGACTGAAAATTATAATATTTATTTTAAAAACATCACTTTTAACCTCTCTAATGATTTAATTAGTTTTTTTTTGTAAAAATATAAAATAAGATCAGTGGTCCTTTTTATTGGTAACTCCTTTTAAACAAGAATTTGAAGCTTTCATTTTATAATTTAAACCATATTACCTGATATTTTTTTGTATTTTTATTATTTCTGATTATGCAATATAATTATTTTCAATTCAAAGGATTTATTTAAGAACCATATTGAACCATCAAAATTCTCAAGTATTTTATTCTAGAATACTGTGAAAAGACTTATAGTTGAAAAATAAAAGATAGAATTATGTTTTCCTAATTTCTGTTTTAATGAAGTCCTCTCATAGCTTCTTTACACTAAGCACTAGTCATTTATAAATTGTTTAATTATATGTCTAGAAAGAAGTATAAATCTTGTACAAGTGGATTTTAATCCAGTTTTTTACATTTTTATATGCAATAAGATGATTAAAATTAAAAGGAAATATATTTTTACTCTTTATTTTGTTCTATTAAATATTCAGCTACTAAGAATTTTGGAAATATAAATTTATACAGTTTAACACATATATGATATTATGGAACTCATCATGATATATTTTATCAAAATTCCATGTAAATATGGTTATTTGGTAGATTAATCTCATGAGTTGAAATAATTAATCAGTACTGAGTAAATTATCCATATGAAAAACTGAAATTAAATCTAGATGTAAAACTTTAAAGATAATAAAAGAAAAGTAGCATAAATTTATTTAAAATTTAATTTTAATGCTTGATTTTGCTTCAATGCTGTATTGTGGGATAATTTCAGTGTCAACCTGGGAATAAGCACCAATATTTTGCAAAGTGTTATCATGTTAAAAATGTGCTTCAGTTAAAAAAATTTCTTATATTATTGTTCAAGAACTGAATTAAATAGGTAGAACTGGTACTTTTTCATAATTCTATCAGTTTAAAATTGAAAAACTATTATATGATATTCATTTTGTAAAAAATACACAATAGGTACTTTAGATTATACCCATGTAGCAAAGCAGCTGTAAAGTCAATCATATTTTGATTAAAAATAATATTATTCCATATTTTAAATAAATAGAAAAAATATTTCAATTATATGGTTTTGAAAAATAAGTTAAGTTAAATGTTTCATGTACACTTTTTTAGTCTGTAGAATAAAAGATTTGATAGGAGTAATTCACAACTGAACACTTACACACAATTCTAAAATTAAATATATGGTTTCAGAATTTATCAATGATTTATTGGAATTATGATATTCATGCTGACTGGCAGATCTTATATGATGTTTCTATTCAATTTTTAAATGTATGAAAATATTCCCTTTGATGGTTTATTGAAACAGAAGAATTTATAAATCTTCTTGAAATTGGCTTGATCACAAAGTATTAGGGGGTATAAAAGTTATAAATTTTTCATTATTTAAGAGGCCTTTCCCAAAACAAAAATAAAGCCACAAAATTGACATTAGGGGGTGTCAGTTCTGGCAAATCCGCACTTACAAATCCGCACTTAAATTTGACCAAATCCGCACTTAAATAAGTGCGGATTTCCAAAACACACTAGCCCCAATACTGGTGGATTTCAAAATGAAATAAGTCACTTATTTCACTCAAATCCGCACTTTCTCAACCAAAAGTGCTGATTTCACCATCAAGTCCCATTTCACTGATTTGTCAGCATCATCCCATTCATACGCAGCACTCCACAGCATAACACTTCATAACCCAAAACATCATACATCATTTACATCTTCATATCATATCATATAAGAGTCATGCCTTCCTCACTTTCAAATCGTGATAAATTACATAAAGCAATGACTTTCATGGCGCTTGAACTGCTCTTGGACTCTGATTCCGATTCTGATCTAGAAGAAGATTTTGTCGTTTTATCAAAAATGGCCAGGAAACGTTACCTTCTTCCCAGAAAGCCTCAAGTACTTCATACCCCCAAGTACACCATCCAAACACTTCTTAAACTATCTACACCCAGTTTTAGATGGCTGTTCAGGACTTCTCAGGAATGTTTCCTTAAATTGCTTGAGCTTATTCAGGATCATCCCATATTTCACAATAATTCTCAAAAAGAACAACAACATCCTTCAATTCAATTGGCCATCACACTATGTTGTTTGGGTTCAAATGGTAATGGAGCCGCTTTGAAACGTTTAGAAAATGTCTTTGATTTAGGGTATGGTTCAGTTAACACTTATACCAAACGATGTATCACTGCCATCAACTCCTTGGAATCTCAACTTCTCACCTGGCCAACAAAAGAAGAGCGACTTGAATCATCTCAGGTTATGCAAGCAGAGGGCTTTCCAGGATGTATTGGTTTTGTTGATGGTACTACTATTCCTTTGAGCCAGAAACCTGCT
The DNA here is from genome assembly GCA_030280995.1 of Hemileia vastatrix. Taxonomy (NCBI): domain Eukaryota; kingdom Fungi; phylum Basidiomycota; class Pucciniomycetes; order Pucciniales; family Zaghouaniaceae; genus Hemileia; species Hemileia vastatrix. The sequence continues at coordinate 14,823,373 of JASXTE010000012.1, forward strand.
CAAGGTGGAAACAATTACTTTGACCGTAAAAAGAGGTAGATTATTTTTAACTCCTTTCATCCTCCTTGAAACTAACACAAACAAATATATCTTCTTTATAGATATTCAATTAACGTTCAGCTTATATGTGACGTAAACAAAAAATTTATATCATTCTTTGCTGGCTATCCTGGCTCATGTCATGACTCCTACGTCTTCCAAAGAATGCATATTTCAAATGAACCTGAAAAATTCTTTGATGAAAATCAGTATCTTCTTGCAGATTCTGCTTATGAGAATGGAAAGTATGTACTTCCTGCTTTTCGGGGAGCAGCTTCAGAAGACAGTCAAAATGCCAAATTCAACAATCATTTGGCAAAGTCAAGAGTCCGTATTGAACATTCTATTGGAATCTTGAAAGGCCGTTTTTCTAGTTTAAGGGAATTAAGAAGTCCTCTTAGAAATAAATCTGAAATGGAGGCGGTGATCAACTGGATTCTGTGTTGCACTATACTTCATAACCTACTTGCTGACCTCAAAGATCAATGGTTAGAGCTGTATGAAGATGAACAAGTTGATTCACCTCCGACTATATCCAACACTTCTATTTCTCAATCAACTAGTATAAGGGCGAAAATCCTTCCAATAACACTCCAACATTTTTCAACGCAATTTTAATTTTTTTCTCTTTCTCTTCAAATTATCAATTTGCATGTATTATTCACTGAGAATGGTAAATTTTTTTGCATATTTTTTTGGTTTTTGAATTTGCTGTTAAAGTCTTATTTTTTTTTCTCTCTGTGTTTTCTTTCATCAACTCAACATGAAATCGCATATTTTCAGCAAACGCATATTTTTTCAGTCACTCAAAGGTTGGGAAAGAGTTGGAAGGGAAGATTAAGGGTTCCGAGGCATTTTAAATGAAGAAAAGGGTCTGGGAGAGGTTGAGAGGGGTGAAATGGGGATCAAAAGAGGATGGCATACAATGGGGCTGGGAGGATAGCGAAAGGCATGGGGAGGGAAGACAAGCATGTGTTGATAGAATTGAAAGGGATGGAGATTGGTGCAAACAGAGTGTGAAAATAGGAGGATGAACTCTGTTCTTCGGGCGAAGAACAGAGTTCACTTCCATAAAATATTAGCTGAAACATAGTTTTCAATTCTGTAAAAACAGTTGTAAGTAATAGAAAAAGTCACTGATTTTTTTTCTATGTAATCCTTGCTTTACGAGGAGACTTTTGTGACGAAGCAGATTTTTGAGTTACCTTTTGAGATTTGGAATGTCTGGGAGGCATTATGAAACTGGCACATAACAAGAAAAAAGATTAAAAAGTAGAAGAAATAAGTAAAAAAGAATGTAAACATGCCTGGTCAAAATATTGAAAATGTCAGGAAGGGGTGTGTGCCGAGGATTGATGGGTAGGTAGCAAGGAAGGTCAGTGTGTCACATGTGACAGGGATGGGGTAAGAAATGAAGGGATGTTTTGTGGCCAAAATGTGGTTGTGAAAAAAAACGGGAAAAAAGTGCTGATTTGAGGTCATAACTGACACCCTTTTTTGAAATAAGTGACTTTTTTGCAAAATTTAAGTGCTGATTTGTAAGTGCTGATTTGGTTTGAAATCCGCACTTAATTTAAGTGCGGATTTGCCAGAACTGACACCCCCTATTAACTCTAAATAAAAAGGTGTTTTTGGGGCACAATATGTCATATTTTAAAAAATAGTCATGGTTGATTTGGTGGAAAAAGGAGGTATTTTGAAATGGAAGATTTCTAACTTTGATACCCCCTACTGTTATAAAAATTAATTCAAATAGAAAAATTTAAAATATTCATTACAGATTTAAAACAGAAAATAATTATGAAAACTTGACTTTTTATAAAAATTAATATTAATTTAAAAGATATTTACTTATATTTTTTTTACAAAACCACCAATTTCATCCTGTGAGGCTTCCATTCAACTTACAAATATAAGTCTAAAAAATTAATATGATTCTCTGAAGGCTTGTTATAATAGGGGGTATCAAAGTTGACCGATCTTCAATTAAATTAATTGCAGATAAAAATCCTTATACCCCAATTATCTTCTGCAATTATTTTTGCTAATAATTGGGTTATTAGACATATTACGTGTCAAAGTTGACACCTTATCCAACATTTTTCTACTCAATTTTTCATAACCACATCTTGTCCTACTTTCATTCATAACCACATATTTGACTACTCTCTGGATATGCCTTCTAACTTTCTGGGCACTCCCATTCCCATCTCATCCTGTCTATTCTCTCCATTCAGAACACCTTTCCATCTCATATACTTGTTTTTGCTCCTTTTCATCTTCAATTATCTTAACATGCCCCGTCATCATAGATCTTCTCAAAGGCAGATTTCCCCCAGTTTTTCTTCAAACTGCACTACTCCCTTTTTCCCCCGCTCAGCTGAGAGACCAAATACCATTCAATTAAGAAAAGATGATCATCTAATTCTTATCAAATGGCTGAAAACTAAATCTAACTATGATTCTTGTTTTGGAACTGAAAATGCAACTAAAGTAGATGGCCCCCAGAATCAAAAGTTAAAGTTTATCTTCTAATGGCCAACAGATTACAGAATAAGACCAAGGGAAGGATAGATCTTTTACCAAAACAGATGCCTAAACGCTTCAAGAATTATTGAGCCAAATACAAGAAGGCAAAGACTCTTTCATCTTCTTCTGGTTTTGGTATTAATGACCTCAATATCAGTAAGGGCATCAAATACATAGACAGTAAACTTTATTCTTTATGTCCTTACTTGAAAGAGATGGATGCTATTTTCAGAGAGCAAGCTGATGTTAATCATGAAAACATGTTGGATGGTGAAGATGCTATCTCCAAACATGATGTTGAAAGAAATCTTTTTCCTTCTTCTTCTACTCAAGCCTCCCCTCATTTAACTTCCACAAATCAAGATATCTTTTCAATATATCTTTATGGCAATATAAACCACTTGATCTAACTCAAGTATGTTTTTTTTTACCTTACCAATGCTTTTTTTTATTTACATTTTCTTATTTCTAAAAAGGCTGAAGAACAAATGCAGGAGCCACAATCAACTGAGTCAGAAGCCAGAAACAATGATGAGGAGGTAAATGTGACCCTGAACAAAAATCAAAGGGCTTCAAGTAGTCTAAATTTCCACTCTCAAAGAAGAAGAAAAAGGGATACTTCATCTCAAAACCCTTTCTCTTCTCACTACACAATATGGGGGGCAGACTTGCTAGCAAGTCTGCAACCTTGGACCCAAACTCACAACAGGTTGAACACACATTGAGCTATTGATAAAGGAACCATACAATCAGGGATGAACACCACTCAGCAGAACAGTTTTAGGTGGGTGTTCAAGTAGAATTCAGTATGGGTTCAGTATGAGTTCAGTCTGAGTTCCATCTGAGTTCCATCTGAGTTCAGGTTGAGGACTTTCTAGCAAGTCCACCCCCTATATTGCGTAGTGTCTATTAAAGAATTTTTGGAGAAACGTGATGCTGGTAAGTGATACCAAACCTCTTAATTCTTTACTCTGCTTTTTCTCTACTCTTTATTAATATTTATTATCACTCTAGAGCAAGTGGAAGTTTCTAAAGAGACTCTAAAGTTTGAAAAGCAAAAATAACAGCTCTCTTTGAGGAGGGATGACAGGGTAGATGATTTGGAAGAGAAGAAGTTTGAACTCTCTTTACGGAAGGATGATAGTGAATAAGTCTTGGAGGAGAGGAAGTACAAACTCTCTTTATGGAAGGATGATAGGGCACAAGACTTGGAGGAGAAGAAATTGAAGTTATCTCTAAGTATTGAAAAGTCAAAGAAAGAGGAGAAAACACTCAATCATCAAAACCTCATGGATTATATGAAATATAATATTTATTTTGAAGAAAATTCCAAAAAGAAAGATTTCTTGATAGAATGTTTTAAAGCTAATAAATCTGTTGAGGAAATTGAACATTTAAAGAAATTGTTTGATGACTAGTTTGTTTTATTTCTCTCACACTTCAACTGTTCATAATTAATTGTACATAAAAATTTTATCATAATTTCCTGTATTTCTTTAATCTATCCATCATTGGTTGAATTTTCATATTTTAATGTTATAAATGCTTTTTTAAATAAAATTTTCAAGAATTTTTAATGTTAAAAATACTTTTTTAGTTAAAATTTTCAAGTCACATTTGAAAATTTCCCAATCCCACCCCTGCATTTGATTGAACTAAGGGGTGGTTATCATCAAAATTCTTTCAAGTAAAGAATTTTGCAAGTCTTATATGAAATTATGGAAATACTCCCTCCTGAATTTTATTGAAGTAAGGGATGGGTATCACCAAAATTTCAAGTCAATTTATTTTTTGAAATTCTCATATAAAAATTTGGAAATACCCCAACCCGTATTTTATTGAGTTAAGGGAAGGGTATCACCAAATTTTCAAGTTAAAATTTTTTTGAAAGTCTGATATGAAAATTTGGCAATACCCCCCCCCCCCCTGCAATTTATTGAATCAAAGAAATCAAATGGAAGAAAAGTTAAAAATGAAAATTTCTACAATCAATTATTTTCACCAGTCCCAATAAAGTTTTCCTATTTTATATAATAGCCAGTAGAATGACCTAAAGCCAGATGCACCATTATATAAAAACACTAATCTATCTTGATGTAACTTTAAAAAATAATTGGAAGAGACAAATCCAAAATTAAATGAAAAAAATTAAAAAGTAAAAATAAAATTGAAAAAAAGGAAAATTTAAAAAAATATAAAAAATATAAAAAATATAATAAAATAAAAAAGTTTAATAAATGAGTAAAAAAGAGAAAAAAAAATGGAAGAAAATATTTAATGATGAAAAAAATTTTATAATATTTTAGTCACCATACTTGACAGATCTACTAAGAAAAAAATTTTTATCTTAATTTTTTTTTGATTATTAATACAATTAATAAGACCTTCATTTATTTGGAATGAACAGCCGAAATGGGTAAGTTCTTGACAAGAAACTAAAGTTGGAGGTGCTTTAGTTGTTTGATGCCAATGTTGAGAAGAATTTCATGTATCCTCAACTATTCCATTGGCACTACCAAAATCAATAATACATTTATGGTCACAAGAATAAAGGCCATGTCTCTCATCAGAAGAGGGTGATGGAATAGGAACACCAGTCTCTGGATTAATATAAGAGAAAATTCCAAATTTTAGACAATTCTTATCATGTTTATATAGATGAACATTATTGTAGAATCCATTGTAAGTGATGATAACATTAGAACAAAAAGCATAAGCATTTATTTCCTCTTCCCATTCAGGATCAGACAAATTTGGTAAACCAGATTTTAAAGCAAGTTGATGGTTTTTTTGAAAAGCTTGAATAAATAATTTTTTAAATCAATTTTCCAAGAAAATATTAAATGATCCTAAAGAATTCCATTGTTTCAGATCTTCTTCCATTTGCTCTTGTTTCAAATGTTTCAACAAAGAATAAATTCCTGAAATATATGACAAAATTAAAAATTACTTATAAGAAAAAAATATTTACACCCCAAAAGAAACTCCTTGATCATATCCTGGTTGCCAACCAAAACCTTTCATGACACCAGAAATCAGATTTTTTATTTGATAAGGGTTGTCAAACCAAAGCCATTTGATAGAGAGTAGAAATTAAATCAGAAATCTGGAAAAAATCTTCATCCTTTTTCCCATTAAATGAATGAACTTCTAAGATGAATTGAGGTTGGTATCCATTATTGAAAACTGCAACAATGAGATCTATACCGCCTTCTGTAAGGTTTTTGATGTTTTTGTAAAAAAAAATTCTTAAGATTTGATATTGAAGAGATTGTCCAAATGTACAGTGCCCTACCAAAATTCTGTGAATGGTCTTTTTTTGATGTCACTCACTCAATATTGCTCAGAAAAACTTCTAGGTTTGTATTCTGGTTCAAAAGCATGTTTCTAATCAAGATAATCATATATAAATACAAAATCACTATGATAACATAAAAATTAAATTGAAATCAAAAATGAAAATTTTTCAGCTACCATAAATAATTTTTTAGCCAGATGAAATACATACCATTAGATAGCCCAGACATCATAGAATGTCTCCCCAAAAGGAAATTTTAAAAAAAAATATTAATTTTTTTTTTTCAAAAATAAAATAAGTCCTCTCCCCTCTCCTCCACTCCTGTAAGCTACCAACAAGTTGATCCTTCATGGTCATCAAATTTTATTTTTGAAAAAAAAAATTAATATTTTTTTTTTGAAATTTCCTTTTGGGGAGACATTCTATGATGTCTGGGCTATCTAATGGTATGTATTTCATCTGGCTAAAAAAATTATTTATAGTAGCTGAAAAATTTGCTTTTTGGATTTCAATTTAATTTTTATGTTATCATAGTGATTTTGTATTTATATATGATTATCTTGATTAAAAACATGCTTTTGAACCAGAATACAAAACTAGGAGTTTTTATGAGCAATATTGAGTGAGTGACATAAAAAAAAGACTGTTCACAGACTTTTGGTAGGGCACTGTACAAAGAATGTTTTGCAAAATATCTTCATCTTAATCAATTTTCCATTTTGATAAAATTTTGTCTTTGAATTGTTTGATTCTTTAGCTGGTTCCATGATTTTCTGCTTTTTATTTTCTGGTAAGGAAAGCTCAGATTGATTGTGAGAAGGAATAGAATTGAATGACATTGAAGAGATAGAAGAATGTAAATATAAAGAAGAAGAAGTTGAATATATTTTATGGTTATTCTTGGAGCTTTCAAGATTTGAAGATAAGGAAGAAAGAGAGGATAAAGAGGATTCAGAGAAATTGATGATAATGAAGATGAGTGAGTTAAATTTTCCATAGTAACATCCTGAAAAAAAAATTATAAAACAAAAAAAATAAAAAAATAAAAAAAAATATATTAAAAAAACCCAACAATAAAAAATTATCAGTAAAATAATTGAAAAGAAAAAAAAAATTACAAGAAAATCACTAAAAAATTTTGAAAAAAAATAAAAATTCAAAATCAAAACCTGAATTATGATTGAAATACAAGGTAATATCCTAGAAAAAAAATTTATAAAAAAAAAATTGTTAAATAAATTGAAAAAATAAAAATAAAATAAAAATAAATCCTGAATGTTTTTGAAATACCAGATAAAGTTCTTGAAAAAACAAACAAAATCACCAAAAATCAAAAAAAAATTAACATAAATTCAGTAAATTTAATTGAAAAAAAATAGAAATAAAAATAAAATAAAATAAAATTACTTACCTGCTATAGGAAATACCACTTGATGTCCTTCAATCCAATTTATTAAAATAAAATTTAAAAAAAAAATTGAATTCAGTAAATTTCAGAATAATTAATTACTTGCAAAAACACACACAAATAAAAACAAATAAATTACCTGATTTATTTTGGAAGCAGGGGGAAATGTCCAGAAACTAAGGGAAAGAAAAAAAATTCTGTATAAAAAAATTAAAAAAGCAGAGATTAGTCTTTTTTTTCTTGCTTCAAAATGCCCCCCAAAAAGTCCCCCCCTTTACCCCCTCAATCCCCCCCTTTAACCCTTCCTTTCCTGCCTCAAACCCCCCTTTAACACCTCCTTGCCCACCTTGAACCCCCCCTTTACCCCCCACCCTTTACCCCCCCTTTACCCCCCCCCCTTTACCCCCCTCCTTGGCCCCCTCAAGCCCCCCCTTTACCTCCTCAAACCCACCTCAAACCCCCCCCCTCAAACCCCTGCACACACTCCCCAGTGCCTACTTATCAAATAAATAGCAATTCAATAAGTAGGCACTGAGGGGGTGTGAAGGGTTTTGAAGGGGGTTTTGAGGTGGGTAAATGGGGGTAAAAGGGGGGATAGAGGGGGCCAAGGAGGGGGTGAAGGGGGGTGAAGGGGGGGTTTAAGGCGGTCAAGGAGGGGGGGGGGGGGGGTAAAGGGGGGTTTTGAGGTGGGCAAGGAGGGATCAAAGGGGGGATTGAGGGGATAAAGGGGGGGAGTTGAGGTGGCCAAGAAGGGGAGAAAGGGGATATGGAGGCAGAGAAGTAGGGGGGAAAGGGGGATGATGGAGGGGGTAAAGGGGGACTTCAGGTGTCCAAGAAGGGGAGAAAGGAGGGTATGGAGGCAGACAAGGAGGGGGGAAAGGGGGATGATGGAGGGTATAAAAAAAAATAAAACAAAAAAAAAATTATTCTAACCTTGAAAACCAAAAAAAAAAAAGCACTTACAGGAAAAAAAAAAAAAGAAAAAAAAAAAAGAGAGAGAAAAAAAATAAATTATTAGCAAGTAAAAAAAATCAAACATCAGAAAAAAAAAATGACTTACCTGGAGAGATGAGATGAGAAAATAGAAGACTTGAAAATGTTTGAGGGATGTTTGAGGAGAGGAGAAAATGGATATGAGGGATGAATGAAAAAATGAAACAGTGAAAAATTATGCGATTGCAGAAAATATATGATTTCATGTTGAGCTGATGGAATGAAACAAATGAGACATCCAAAAATAAGAATTGACAGAAAATTCAAAATTGTACTTATGCAAAAAAATAATAACCAACACAAGTGAATAAAACATGGAACATGAAAATAACACAAGTGAAAAAAAAAACAAGGAAGTTGAAAATTGGGAGAGTTCAAAAAAATAATTTAAAAGGGTGGTGAGAGAAATGTTTGAGAGTAATAGTCATAATGACAGAGTGTATGCTGGTTGAATGAATTTTTTTTGATTCAAGGGAGGGGAGAGCCAGTGCTGGTTCAAGATTGTCTTCTTCATAAAGATCATTCCACTCATCCTTTAAATTAGCTAGGATATTGTGGAGTATAATGCAAGTCATTATCCAATGATTTGCAGTTTTTATTTCCATTTTTTTTAAATTGGATTCTGAGTTCCCACAGACTAGAAAATCTTCCCTTTAAAATCCCAATAGCCTGTTCAATCCATACTCTTGATTGGGCAAGGTGATAATTAAAGGTGATTTTGGGGTCATTTTCTATAGTTTCACCACAGAAAGCAGGTATAATGTACTTTCCACTTGCATATTCTGAGTCTGCAAGGAGGTACTGAGATTTGTCAAAGTATGAGTCAGGAGTTTGATAAATCCTCATTCTTTGGAAGACGGAAGAGTCATGAAATGAGCCAGGGCAGCCACTATGAAAAGCAATAAATTTTTTACTGACATCACATACAAGTTGAACAGCAATAGAGTATTTAAAAAGAAGATAAAAATTCAGTTTATGAAAGATGTGAAATTGGAGAACATTTTGAAGAAACCTTTTTTTTGAAATCAAAATTATGGTTGCCATCATAAGCAGGATTTTGACTGAAAGGTATAGTTGTGCCATCAACAAATCCTACACATCTAGGGAAATCTTTAGCTTGCATTACTTGAGAGGATTCAAGTTGGTGTTGTGGAGTTGGCCAAGCAAGTGTTTGAGACTTGAGGGAAAGGATGGAAATCATACAGCGCTTGGTGTATAATATCACTGTCGCATATCCTATGGTAAAGATATTTTCCAAGCGTCTTACTGAAGCACCATTTCCATTTAATCCAAAGCAACATAGTGAAACAGAAAGTTGAATAGCAGGATCATGCTGTTTATTTTGAGAATTTTTGTGAAATATAGGATTTTTGGAGATGAGTTGATAAATTTTGAAGAAAGAATGAGGAGAAGCTCAAAATAGTTGAGTGAAGTTTAGTTGAGGAATGTTGAGAATGGAGCAAAGATCATATCTGGGATCATGATGAATATTTGGCCCCATTGGGTTTATGTAATGATTTTTGGAAAGAAAATACATATAGGCTAAAGCATCTTCCAAATCAGAGTCTGTTTTATAGTAAAGAACAAAAAGTAAAGTGATAGAATTCTTAGTTGAGTGAAGTAGCTGCCTAGTAGAGAGGTGTTTCATAGTTATTGGTGGAAGGCTTATGTGATGAGGGAAGTGGGAATTCACTGCCAAATGTGCAGTTGGGGTGTGTAGATAGAAAAAAACTTTAAGTGTTTGCCACCAAAATTAAGTAGCATAGAGTGTGGAAAAACTTAAGGATGGCATCAGAAATTATAAGTCATGTGACTTTCTTAAAAATCCATCATGGATGTGATGAGTTTGGGATCAGGAATTAGGAATGGAAGTTGGGGTATAAGAGGCAGGATAATGCATTATCATGGATTACTTATCCACTAGCCCTGGGGCTAGTGCATAAGAATTATCTGCAATTAATAATGTCAGATCCCGGGAAAAAAAATTCCTGATACCTAATTGCAGATTGGTCAACTTTGATACCCCCTAATGTGTACCTAAAGCAAAAAAAAATTTTTTGAAGTACTTCAAATCTAAGCAGAAAAGCTGATACCTTTTTTATATAATATAGTTGTATAAAATTGATTTTTAGTTATTTTATTAATCTGTCATATGGAAATAACTCATATTATAATAATATATAATCAAATGAAAACTATTTTTAATATAATATTTTCTCAAAATGATTCTTAATTTTTACTTATTTTCAGAACTTCAAAGTATTTAATAAACATATTTTGATATAAAAAATAATTATTTATATATTTAAAAACACTTTATAAAACTTTTAAAAAAAGTATAAATTTTTTTTTCATGGCTTAACTTAGCTTGAACCACATTTGAAACCAGGATAGCATTGAGAGTTCAATCTAAGTTCCACCAAAAACATGATAAATAATTTTTTTGGAATTGTATATAGTCATTGCAATGAAAAAAAAATCAGTAAAAGAAAGGACTCATAAATTTTTTTCTGTTACTGAATAGATTATTGTAAATATATTGAGGCAGATAACTTATTAAAATTTCTTAAATTCAAAGTTATTACAGTCAATTATCCAGTAATATATAGTAATCACAAAACAAGAAATCAAGCTAAATGGATATATATGTAGATAAATCTTTTCTTCAACCTTTACCTAAATTATTTAATTTAACTCAAATCTAATTTTAATCTAATCAACATATTTTACTATTAAATTTAAAAATAAAAACAATAAACTCATGAAATGCATAATTTCTATGGTTTAAAATGTCTTTAAATGTTAAGTTTTAGTTTTCAACTTGTTGCTAAAATTTTCCTAATTGATTGGTAGAAAATGAAGGCTCATATGGGAATAAAAGGGGATGCTGGCACTAAAGTATTGGCTTCCCTGGCTCCCTCAGTGGTCAGGGGTTCATCCTGGAGAGTCTTTTGATGTTTTTTTTATCATCAGTTTACTTCCACCAGAACTGATGCTTCCTCTTGATTTTAAGCAGAAGGCTGGGGATGGGGTACCAATAGGAAGCACTGGGGAGGAGCAAAAAGGGGTTAAAGTGCACCTAGAAGAGAAGAAGGAGCAACAAATAAAAGGGAAGGCGTAAGATGGAAAGGTGGATGGTGCAGAGAAAGTATTTGTCCCCTGGCCTTTGCAGGGGTGAGAGGCTACACCTGGAAAGTCTCCTGGTGTTTCATTATCATCAGTAGACTTTCCACAAAATCTGACACATTCTCTTGATTCTCAGTTTCAGGACTTGGAGGGGACACTGGAGGAAAAAGAAGAGCTGGAATGCAACACAAAAGCTTGGAACATATCCACCAAGATTTTATCCAAGGTTCAAGTCCTCAAATCCAACAAAAATCTTCAAGGAAATGGTCCTTGAGGCTTATTAGGAATTTTTGGAGCTGTTTGGAGAGGGAGAAATAAAGACCCTACCACCTCATTGACAATACAATGTTGCCATTGATACGATTCCAGGCGCAACCCCTCAATTTAGCTGCATAATCCCATTCTCAACCCTAGATTCAATAGCACTAAAAGAGATGATTGATGAAAATTTATAGAATGGGTTTATTAGGGAATCCAAATCTGCCTGGGATGCCCCTGTCATCTTTTCATGAAAAAAGGATGGGTCACTAAGACCTTGCATGGATTTCAGTAGGTTAAATGAGCTGAAGGTAAAGAAAAGATAACCCCTTCACTTGACTGGTGATCTAATTGATAGTCTTCAAGGTGCATAAATCTTTACATCTCTAGATCTTAAGGCAGGTTACCACAGCATACATGTAAAAGAAGGAAATGAACACAAACTGGAATTATGCACTAGATTTAGTCATTTTGAATAGTTGGTAATGCCATTTTGTCCATGTAATGCAACTTCCACTTTCCAATATTTCACTAACAGCATCTTCAGAGACAGAATAGGGATAGATGTAGCGGTATAGCTGGATGACATTTTGATTTACTCCAGATCATTGAAAGAACATCAAATACATGTAGAGCAATTTTTTTTAGCACTTGAGGGAGGCCCAGGTATGGTTAAAGCCAGAAAAATGTGTCTTCTCAGTGAGTGAAATCTCCTACTTGGGTATGATCATTTCAAAAAATAAGGTGAAAATGGATCAGGAGAAAGTAAAACCAGTACCAGAATGCCTGACACTAGCATCAGTAAGGGAGCTCCAGTCATTCCTAGGCTTTTTACAAATTTTTAACCATTGTTTTATTGAAAATGACTCCCATGTTTTCCAGCCATTGCATGACCTCACAAAGAAGGAAGCCAAATTTATTTGGAAGAGTAGGCAACAAGATGTGTTTGACTACCTGAAAAGCCAATGTGTGAAACCCCCTATTCTTGCAATCCCTGACTTTCTTGAAGCCATTTTTTTTGTTCTGGAATGTGACTTCTCAGATTTTGCACTAGGTTCAGTATTATCTCAATAAGACACTGAAAATCTCTTGCACCCAATAGCTTATTTGTCACAAAAACTTCTAGGCTCCAAATGAAACTATGAAACATATGATTAGGAGTTGTTTTAACTAGTAGAAGTCGTATGCACCTGGCCCCATTATTTGGAAGGAGGGCCTCACAGGTTACAAGTTATTATTTACACAGATCATGAAAACCTGGAAACCTTTCTGACCACAAAAAAGCTGACTTGCCAGAAGGTGCGCTGGGAAGAACTTCAAAGTAGCATTAACTTTGTTGCAACATTCCAACCAGGGAAGAAAAATGGAAAACCTGATGCACTATCACAAAATCCTGACTTGGGCCCAGAACTGGGCCAACTACACACTGTTGGGGAGACATTGTTGAAGGGGAACCTTGATGAGGGGGTAGGTAATCCTGAACAAAGTGGAATCTGCAGATGATGATTTGATGGAATGGATAAAAAGAGGGCAGGAAATGGATGAGAGAGTGAAAGAGTTGATGAAGGAACTGTTTTCAAAGGAGGTATTGGTAAGGAAAGGATTGGAAGAGTATCACTTGGAAGGGGGAGCACTGTATTGGAATGGAAGGATAGTGGTGCCAAATGATGAGGAGCTCAAGAGGAATATGGTCAAATCAAGGCATTATTACCCAATGGCAGGAAACCCTGGTCTGCTGAAGACTGTGGAGCTGGTGAAGTGTAATTTTTACTGGAAGTCCATGAAAGCATACATCCAGAACTGTGTAGCAGTGTGCAACTCTTGCCAGAGGAACAAGGCTAGTCCAACCACAACACCACTGAAACCACTAAACATTTCCAAAAAGCCATGGAGGAAGTTCTCCTATGATCTTATGGTGGAATTACCCAAATCTCAAGGAAAGAATGCTATCCTCACAGTAGTTCACCATTGCACCAAGATGTCACACTTCATCCCCACCACTACTAAGGTTACATCACAGGGTATTTCAGACTTAATGGTGGCACATGCCTGGAAATCACATGGATTTCATGAAAGTATAGTATCAGATAAGGGAAGTACTTTTAACTCTAAGCTTCTGAAAGCAATGTATGAGAAACTGAACATTAAGCCCATCTTTTCAACAGCATGGCATCCACAGACTGACAGGCAGTCTGAGATAGTGAATAAGGCAATTGAACAATATTTGTGCCATTTCATTAACTATCAGCAAAAGATGACTGAGTGCAGATGTTACCACTGGCTGAATTCTCATATAACAACTGGACACATGCTGCAACAGGCATGTCACCCTTTTACACCAACTATGGATATCACCCAACATTCTCAATTATTACCCCATCCATGTTATAAGTCCCAGAAGTGGAAGAGTGGATCCAAAGAATATTGAGTATGTGTCAAGATCTAGAAGATGCCCTCAAGTTATCTCAACAATCAATGAAGTGTCATCATAATCAAGGAAGGACTCAGCATTGTGCGCTACAGGTAGGTGACAAGGTTTGGTTAACCTCACATTTCCTTTCCACATTGCACCCCAGCACTAAATTAGAACATACAAGAAATTAGGGCCATTCAAAGTCAAACACTAGGTATCTGACTCAGCTTATGAACTGAAACTACCCATCTCAATGAGGCAAGTACATCCAGTTTTCAACATTTCATTGCTCACAAAGCATAAATAAGATACAATCCCAGGATGTCCAGAGGAGCCACCAGCACCAATCCAAGTGGAAAATGCAGAAGAGAGTGTGAGGTGGAAAAAGGTTATTTCTAAGAGGGTGTACAGGGGAAGGGTTTGGTATTTAGTGCATTGGAAAGGATATGGGGTTGGGGATAAGTCTTGTGAACCAATGGAAAATTTGGCAAATGCTAAGGAAAAGTTGAAGGAGTTTGAGAAGGAGCACAGGGGGCAGGAGGGGTAAAAGAGGGGGTAATGTTAGGATTTGGTTGAGATGTGGGGAGGAGCGCTATGGGTGCTATGCATTTTAATGAAGCGGAAGAGTGGATATTGCATAAGGGGGTTATATAGGGCAAGCACTGTGGAGCATTCCTCATCAGACAACTTATATAGTAATCCAGTTTCTTCTTAGTCTCACTGCTGTATCAGCATAGTCAGTCCTGTCTCACTGTTGGTAATCCCAACATAGTCAGTCTAGTTAGTCTCACTGGCTAGTAGCATAGTCAGTCCTGTCCCAGGCTAGTGTCAGTGCTAGTAGTAGTCCACCTTCTTAGGTCTTAACATTCTCTATCTCTCTCTCTCTCTCTCTCTCAATAAAGTAAAAAACTATTCCATTCTTACATTACATTAGCAATCAAATGCATACAACATTATAGAAAACAATTGTGTATGTGTATGTATGTATGTGTGGGTGGTTGTGGACAATAATATGGATGTATGAGATTAAAAGACAGAGAAAGGCATGGAGGGAGAGAAGAAGGAAAGGAAGGAGAGAGAGCTGCATTGAGATGAATATATAGTCACATAGGGACATGTTGTGAAGAGATAACAAAAAGAAAAAATAATAATAAACAAAGAGGAGAAAAAGGAAAAAAAAATTATGTATGGATTTACATGACAGTCTATTTGCAGGAAGAGACAAGGTGAGATGTGGATTGGTCAAACCAAAGTCTAATGGCGTCTATCTATCTATTAATTTAGTCTAATGGCCCAGCAAACTTAAAACACCAGCATCAAAAAATCCCACATCAACTTGAAGTTATTTTCCATCACCCAGTAAAAGAAAAGAAAATTTAATAAAAACTTACAGCTTCTTGTGTCTTGTTTGAATGATTGGTTCCAACATCTATATCCACATTCCAACAGCAAAACCTAGTCATTCAATGATCATTATTATGAACAATTATAAAGTAAGTTTACACTGAACGCACGCGCAAATATAAAAAAAAAAAAAAAAAAAAAAAAACTCAACAATGTATCAACAGCATTCGAGATTAATCCAGAAACAAATTTAATGATCCAAAAAGGAACAATAGCACCTATTAGAATGACCAAAGGTCCAAAAGTAGTCTTGAAGACGGTATCATCATTATCTAGAGGATATCTTTGCAAGGTTGTGTAAGCTATCAAACCAGATATTAAGCTCAAAGTAAAAGATATTAAGTTCAAGGTTGATTTGACGAGCAAATCTAAAAATGATGAAATTCGGAAGAAAAAAAAAAACAAAAAAAAAAAAAGATTTTTTTAGAATACAGCAAACGAGTAATTACGGCAGGGGTGAACAATGAAAAAATAAACGGCGATGTGATATTACTTACTATCAACAAACCCAACAGTTCCATTACGTCTCAATAATCCCATGATCTTGCGATAACTATCCCAAAAGCCGAATCCGGTAATTCCTGCATAGATAATTGAATAGGCAGAGCAAAAAGCAAATAATCCAGCACCAAACGAAAATAGGGAAGAAATCCAACCCATCCTACTCAAAATGATGTTTGAAAGAAATGAGGTTGGTTGGGGGGACAAAGATATATGCTGCTGTGAAGAGCGAAATGAATTTGAAAATCGTTTGAGCCAATTGGAAGCTCTCGAGATTGAATTAAAGCAAGTTGTTAAAAAGCTAGCCAGACAGACTGTGCCCAATGATGGACCGATCGCTCTGTGAATTGAATCAACAGTGGACTCCACGTCTGAATAATTTGCTCCTGAGCGGGCAGGAGAATGGCGATTGAAGTACCAATTGGATACGACACCAGAGACTGTAATTTTCTGAACATTTTGGATGACGTTGAGAGTCCATGACCAGATAAATGTCACGATAATCGCTCTTGCCATTGAACCTGAATCAATAATCCACAACGAGCTTTTGTTTGGAGGTGCCTTTGAATTATTCGATGGAGCAAAATGGCCAACAGCGAGCAAGCGATAAATGATTGAAACAAAAGGAATTGTGACGAGGACAAAAAGCATAGTCGAGCCCATACAAAGGACGACGAGGCTAGGATGGTCGATGATGACCATGACGGATAGCTCGAAGACTTGCACGGTCCTATTGAGTTGTTTTCTTTGGTTCCAAATAAATTTTGTAAGAATTCCAGCAGTAATGATGCATAGGAATCCAAGCCAACCCATGATAGAAGCGCTAGTGTTGTCTTGAGGGCTGCTGAAAGCGAATGATTGTGACCAAGTTGAGATTCCGATGAGGCTAAGAACGATAGGGATTCCAATAGCAGTGCCATAAACCAGGTATTTGATAGACTTTTTGACCATGACTAAAGAGATGATGGAAAGCAAACTGAACAGAAAAGTCAAGGTAGCGAGAAGGGTGATGATGGGAAGGGTGCGCATGAGATTTGGAGACGGTGATGGATTTGGAAGGGATTGATTGAGATCCGTGGAAGGCGAAAATAGAACGAGCCAACATGCCTGAGCAAAAACATAAAGGAGAGAAGTGAGCCATAACGCGAGCCAGAGAGGATCACGATACGTTTGAGGGCCGATAGCATGATGGCCGACGACCTGGGGGCCTATATCTCTAGCTTCGGAGGGATAGATGAAGAGATTATAAACACCAAGCTGAGATAAGTGATTAGCTGTTGATGCTGAAGCAGGGATTCGAGGATTTGAAGATTGAAGAATTGGATGAGGGGAGAATTCGGGAGGTCTCGGCTGCAGAACTTGATGTTTGGGCAGATGAGGTAGAGGAGTGTGAGATATTGAGGGCAGAGTAATAATTTCAGGAGGAGGAGGAGGAGGAGGGATCTGAATAGAAGGAGAGGAAGGAAGAGGACGAGGAATATTTGAAGAATGATAAATTTTCCAACCGGAGGAAGGAGAAAGATGATTTGCTAAATGGATTTGATTGTCGACGATAGAAGCGAGGGCATGAGAAGCAGCGAGATGACGTTGCAGGGGAGTGACGGTAGAAGACAAAGAGGGGGAGGGAGAAGGAGAAGAACAAGAAGAACAAGAAGGAGAAGGAGGAGAAGGAGGAGAAGGAGGAGAAGGAGGAGAGGAAGAAGAAGGATAGAAAGGATTATCTTCATCTTCAGAGAGGGAAAGAGGAGGGATTATATCATCATCATGAGGGTGATGACTGTGATTGTGATAGTTATGAGAGGGATTTGGATGCTCAGGAGAAGAATAAAAGAGGGGAGTCTGATGGGAAGGAGCAGAAGACTCCAAGGACCAAAAGTGGGAGGTAGAAAGTGGAGACATGAGTGCAGTCAGCAAGGGAAGAGTGAAAGCTGACTCCTTAATACCCAACAAGCTCTCTATAAATAGTTTTCTAATCATCTTTTCTCTCATCTCCACCACTAGCAATCTATCTTTTTCATCCCTTTCCTTTCCTTCACTTCACTTCCTCCCCTTCAACTTGTACCTTCATCCATTTCTATCCATCCATCACCCACACCACAGTCTCCATGTCAGCTATTCCCCTCAATCATCAACTCAATCACTCTCACAACACTCACCTGCTCCCCTGCTTTTCCTCCTGCCCATTCCTGAAATCTCAAGTTACTTTCTCCCCGGCTCTCTGCTTTCACCCGGATTTCCTCCTTCAATCCTTGTCGAGTAGCCCTCGCTGTCACCAATAAATATTTCGTAAACCTGTTCACACATATGAGCATTGTCATCAGTCTTCTCCCCTCTTTTCTTCGTTTTCACACATATCTTCATCCCCATCCATACCCACGCACACTCTCTCCCATCAAATCAAACCAAACTTACCCAAATGAGTTTCTCCACGACGCTGACATCCTGGCAACCTGTGTTTATATGAATATATGGTTGTAATATGAATGTGGATGACCTATTGGTCGGTTGTGGAGTGTATTGTAATGTTGTAGTGTAGTGGCGTAGTAAGGAGCAATCAAGTCCAATTCAATGTTAACGATGACAATCGCTCCCTTTCCAGTCTTGCATTCTCCCTTCCCAAACCTCCTCTCTCCTCATATGCATCTCATCCATGCATGCCCTTGTCCTTCCGATTCATCCCTCATCCATCAACACACTTTAAAAATCTACATACAATTACACATCTCAAACACGTCACGCTTATTTTCTTCTTAATCAGTGTACTCATTCATGTTATTTTTTTTTTTTTTTTAGTTGTGCGTCCTTGACTGAATCAAGATGCGTTGTGGTTCTACTCTGTAGCTCCAATCATGTAAACATAAATCAATCAGTCTGCATCTTGCCTTTTTAATAAGCAAACAACTTCAATACTTAGGCGAACTAATATATATATCATTCTGTATACTAAAATTCCTTTAATAAATAAATAAAAAGCTCAATTACCATATACACCATCCTACTACTACTTAACCTACACCAGTAATAAAATAAAATTTATGTCCATATTATGTTTCTCTCGCAATTCCTTGAACTCTCTTAACTACTTCCAAAAAGAAAGAAAAAAGTACATTTATTTCATACATGGAGGTTGAGAATAATATCAAAAATCCCCACCTCTCAAACTACTTCTGTTACGCTTTTCACTACGTCTTAAAAAGTAAACAATAATCAAATATGTCCACTGGAGTTAAAATAAAATAATTTCCTCGCTAAACCAAACATTAAAGAGAACAGTTCAAATCTATTTTGAATAAAATTTTTTTTGAAAAAGCATTTTATTCTGCTTATCAGACCAGGAAAAGTTTCATTAAAAAAATAAAATGAGCTTCTTTTTAATGATCATAACGAGACTGATTATAAAAACTTTACATATATCTGTATATAAATTAAAATCTATTATGATTTTCTGTTTTTATTAGATAAAAATAAAACAATGTGAAGTATTTTCTTGAAAGCTATTTTCACTTTAATGCAAACAAAAAAAATATAAATAAATATTTTGTTTTTACTACTTATTCATCTTTCTTTTTAAAACCTTTAATTGAAAAAAAAAGCATCACCCATATAGATATTCAATCAGTTTTTTTTTTTGATAGTACTATTTTTTGATTTAGTACATCAATATTCTTATTATTAAATAAATGAATTGACTTGCTTTATTATAAAAAAAAACCTTATTCTTTTCATTTTATTGGCTTAACTATGTTTTAAACTAGGTGTGAAAGATAAGGTCTAATAACAAATCAAATCAAAAAATTAAAATAAAATAATAATAATAATAATAATAATAATAATAATAATAATAATAATAATAATAATAATAATAATAATGAAAAAAGAGAAATATTTAAAAAACACATCAGCATTGTAGAAAGACTCCTACTGTCACCTTGCTGTAGGCAAAATCCAAGGGGGTTTGAGAAACAAGAGAAACACCAGTCCCTTTAATTAAAAAGTGGGCGTTCAATTAAATAAGCTTAAAAGTCTACTTCATAAGAATAAGATTGTTGACTGATTAGATGAACTGAGTTTGAGATGTGATAGACCTGTGTAAAGTAAAATATAACTGGAATGCAAAAAAATATTACACCAGAGAAAAGTTATATAAAAATGATAGTATTTATATGTTTTTTATATTTTCGAATTTTTTTATGAAAGTGTTAAAAGTGAGTTCCCCAAGGATGAGAGCTATCCAATGGTATCCTACAATTACATATATATGTATAAATGTTATGTAAAATAAATGTTAAAAATGAGATTCTGTATGTAAAAGTTGTTGGTTGTTGTTGTCTATGCTGTTCTCTAATGTTTCACAATAATATATCACATCTTCCCTATGGATATTTGAAATCACCTGCCTAATTATGTAAATCCAGGTTACATGACCTTCCCATCAGTCCAGAACTTTTCAGGAGCCAATATAAAAACTAAAAATAGTACCAAAAAATCTAAAAAATATTAGAGAAGGTAAACTAGCATTGGAAAAACAAATTACTATCTTTTTTATAGCTGGTACAGCCCTAATGAATGAATTAAAAATAAAATAAAGTTCACTAAAATTTTTCAAAAACTCATATTTTATAAAATTAATGATCAAATTAAGTGTAAAAAAATTCCAGAAACATTCCAGAAGGTACAGTAAGACCCTATCTTCTTCACATAAATAACTTTGTGTCCTTTTAAACTATATTTGATTGTTAAAATATTTGTTTTATGTCACACATTTCAGGGTAAAAATTTTCCAACTTTTTCCAACCAGTTTTCCAACATGATATCTGTCAACTGACAGGATGATTTAGCTCACAAAAAATTCAGAATAGAAATCAAAATAAATATTATATTAGGGGGTCTCAAACATTACCAAACATACCTAGCATGTTTCATTTGAAAAATGCCACACAAAAATGCTGTGAAACATGGCTGATTTAGTACTTGGGGTCTCAAACATGGGGTCAAATACATCCTACTTTTGTACAATTTTCTTAACCACAATTCAGCCAAAATTATTCACACCCTCCCAATCAACTGTGCATCACCTTCCTTTCATCCTCACTCATATACTCCACTTCACAACTCTTCTCCCCCAGTTCCTTTCCAAATCAATTTTTTCTCTTTCACACCACAGTAAGTCTATTACATTTTATTCCGCTTTTTAGAAAATTTTCCTGCTCAAATTTCTATACTCACAACTTCTTATTTTTATACAAGGCATCAAAAATATCTAAAATCTTTTTTTAGTTTCTCCTTTTCTTCAACAAAATTTTCTTTTTTCACTAATCTCTTTGTTTAGTGTTAATTTATCATGCCTTGCCCAAAATCTACTTCTCAAAAATTTACTCAAATGAAACCGTCTGACCTACATATTGTAATTATCTGGCTGAAATTACTGGCTGAAACTGGTTGAAAATTAAATCTTATTTTGATGCCTGTTTTGGCTGTGCAAAGTCCACTCAAGTTGGTTGTCCACCCACATCAAAATTGAGTGGCTTTCATCAAATGGTAGTGGAGTTGAAATCAAAAACTAAAGGTAAGATAGATTTGACCACAAAGAAAATGAGGGAAAGATTCAAAAACTATCAAACAAAATATAAGAAAACAAAGATGGCTTCTTCTTCAAGTGGGTTTGGAATTAACAAAGATGATGAAAAGCATGAAATCACATCTGTTTCAGAAAAACTCAACTCTATGTGTCCTATTTATGATCAAATGGTTGAACTCTTTGGACAAAGGTCCAATGTCAACCCTCAAAGGCTGTTTTTTCTGTTTATGGGGAGATTGTTACTAAAAGCAAATAAGGTTATATTTTTTATTTTTGTTTTGACTAAAGAATTTTTCTTAATTTATTTCTCTTACTATTAAAAGTTACACTTGTTTCAGAAAAAGAACAAGCGCAAATTGAAATCATGAAGTTGGAGTCTCATGAAAAAACTGAAGAATGTCAATTACTTTTTGAGGAAAAGAAGTGGTTTCATTCACAAACAAAGGAAGAATAATTTTTAGAAATTGAGAAAGATTGTTTAGATTTAAAGAAGGAGAAGGTTAGGATTCAAAGAGAGGATGATGAAAAATTCAAAAATAATCCATTTCAATTAGAAAAAGCCAAAATTCAGTGACAAGCCAATGAATTAAAAATGATTTACGTCAAAAAAAAATTTCTTTTTGGTAATACCCTACCCTGCTATTTGCCATAATAGGGGGTGGGGATCACCATTTTTTTTCTAAGTCAGAAAAAAATTTATGACAAAAAAAATGGCAATACCCTTCCCCATGTTTTATTGAAGTGGGGGAATAGATTGCCAAAATTTATGTTCATTGAATAAATTAACATGAAAACAAGTCTTATAAGATAATTAACAAAACTTAATTAATGACAATTCAAGTAAAAATGTGAGTGGAAATTGTCTGTGACCAAAGTCAATGAAATCAAACACAAATGTATACATGAACCTCATGAGAAAAACAAATTTCCTCATGATTACTGTTATATGACACACAGCCAATAAATAATTAATTTACATAAGTAGAGTATCATACATGACTTGTGAAATTTTAGTTTGTGAAATAAAAATAAAAGTTGAAAACCTATATTACACCCCATATTTTTTTTTTCTTTTTAATTTTTTTTTGTTTTACCTCACTTTTTTCTCATGCCTTATCAATCATATTGACCAGCTCCCTATTGATTCAAAAAGAACAGCCAAAGTGGGTAAATTCTTCAGAGGATTTTAAGCCAGGTGCTGCTTTATTTGTCTCAAAATTGGATTAAACTTACCTAAAAAGCTCTCCTCAAACTACCTGAAAGAAATAGTCCCAAAAATCGCCAAAAAAAAATGTCCCAAAAGTTCAACAAAAGAGCCCCAAATGTTTCCAAAAAAAAGTATCTCAAAACTGCCCAAAAAGTTTTACAAAATTTTCCAAAAAAAAGTGTCCTGAAAGTACCCTAAAACCTCCCAAAAAATTGCCAGAAACGTGCCAAAAGGTTTCCAGAAAAGTGGAAAAAAGTGCCAAATAAAAGTTTCAAAAATTGTCCAAAAACATGCCAAAATAACTTAAAAACACTCTAAAATGCTTTTGAAATGTGTCCGAATTGCTTCCAAAGCTTTCCGAGCATTTCCAAATTGATTTAATGAAAAAATAGACATGAAATAGCCAAAAAAAACACCTAGAATTCACTGAGAAATGCTTGGAAAATGTTTCTGGAAGGTTCTAACCAAATAAAATACCAAAAACAGGCCAAAAACACCTCAAAGTATGTGGAATTTGCTGGTAAAATGTTCCTGAATTATTTCTGAATGATTCCAAAGCAATTTAGCAAAGAAAAAGGCCAAAAAAGTGAAAATGCCTAAAAATGACCAAAAAACACCAAAAAGTCAATAAATCAAGAATAAAAATGATAGAGAACTAGAAAAAAAGGGAAAAAAAGGGGAGTGAAAGGAAAACAAGAACAGATAAATAAACAATCAAACATAAAAGATGATAAAAAAAGAAACAAGAAAAAGAGACAAGAAAAAAGACATTTCAAATAGCAATTAAATTTAAAAAAATGAGAAAGTGACTTACTTTGAGTTCTGTGAAGTGAGAAGTATCAGAACCAAAAATGAATGATGGAAGTTAGAGATGAAGAGAAGATGAAATATCTTATGGAGGCAGAATCTTAGAAATGTTATGCATTTGCAAATGTTATGCAATTTCAAGTCTGGGAGCTGAACCAAAACAAATGAAACTAAGAGACTGAGCAATTTCATTGGCAAAAATTATTACACAAAAAACATAATTGTAAATCAGTTAAGCTAGGCCCTAAAAATAAGAAGCTGCAACAGTGATCTCAAGTTGATGGTGGACTGAAAGCGGCATGTTATGATAGTGAACAGTGGTAAAGATTAAGAGTAAGTGTATGATTATGGGATTGATTAAGTTCTGGTAAGTAATATACCTTAATCATATGAATAAGCCCTTAAGGATTAGGTGAAAAAAAATCTAGGTGTTGGCAATTTTGTACATAGTGTTGGCGTCTTTGTACCTAGTTCTGACTAACCATGATGATAAAGCAAAGTGTTTTGATGACTTGTTTTACCCAAAAGAAGATGTGTTTGGGGACAAATACACTGTTGAAATACACCTGTCCAGGGAAGGTGTATTTCATTTTTTATGGCGGGTTCGGTACCTTTTTTGTGGGGTGTTTTTGTGGCATATTTGGTAATGTTTGAAAGCCCTTATTATAAAAAAAAATGTAAAAAAAATTAAAAAAAAATTAATCCAATTATGGTCACAATAAATGAGCTATTTTTTCAGAAAGAATAAAAATAAATTCATGTTCAAGATTCATTTCTTTTAAATAAGAGAAAAAAATTATCTATAAGATTTTTATGTAAAAATATTTAAAATCAAGTTTTGTAGTTTTACTAATGATGATAGCTTTTCATTGGATTTTACAGGAAATTTTTTAATTTTTTGTGAATTAGAAAAATTTAAATATTTCTTAACAAAAAACTACCTTAAATGGTGCAGCTTATCTCCTAAAACATGAACTTACAAAAAATAATAATTTATCAACAATTTCAATTTTTAAGTCTCTAAGTTAATAATGAATAATCATTTTAAATTAAAATTCCAAGATGAGTAAAACATAACTGATTAAGTTTGAATTTTATTAACAAAAAAAAAAAAGAAATTAATTCAAAAAATAAAATGTGCAAATAAAATAAAATTGAAAAAAAATAGTTTTGATATACAAAGAGAATTTTATGTAGCTAAAGTTTTAGCCTCTCCTTATTCTAATAAGAGCAACATCTTTTTCATACAAATATAATCAAAGATAAAATTAATCACATTGTCTTTGAAAACTTTCAAACTTGAAATTTTGAATATTTTATTTTCACCATCATAAAGAGGAATACCTAGTGATTAAAACTTTCAATTAAATATTTAGTGGTGGTACTTGCAAAAATTCACTATTTTATATTGTGATTAGGGTTATTAGAACTTGAATCTTACAAAAAATTTTCAAGATTTAGTCATGATTACAGAAGATCTTGAAAAGATAATAATATATTTAAATTAAATATTAATAAATAATTAAAATTTCATGGATTTATATAATGTATATTTATGATATTCCTTTTTTATGAATTTTTAATTTGTATATTTTATTATGTTAATTAATAACAGTTAATATGTACTTCAAAAAAGATTTGAAAAATTTTACTAATGATCAAATATAATACAAAAAATTATAGCTCTTTCAGAATTCACCCATAAAAAGTAAGAAGTTAGTGTAATTAAATATTCAAAATGGAAAAATAGGTAATTTTTCTTTAAATTAATTGTTTGAACCACACTCAATGACTATGAAAATGTTTAACTCCAAAAAAACTTTACAAAAATTGGAAGGAGGTCTTTACACTTGGAAAAAAAATATAAACAAAATTTGTGACACATCTTTCAAAATGAGGATTAGAATATATTTATTGATTGCAAATCTACAATGAAGTGAGGATATTCAAATAATTTTTTTTTGTTATTACCATGAAATTAAACTCAAATTATTACACAAGTAATATTTACACACCTTCACTTTCAGTTTAAGTTCTTACTTTTTATATTACCATATATACACCATTTATTCCAGTTAATTTTTATAAAATAAAGCACATAATTTCAATTTACTTTTACCATATTTATCATACTTTGTATTATGTAAAAATAAATATTTTTCAAATACTCTTCTTTAATAAAAATATGTCTTTAAAAAATTTCTCTTCTTTCAAAACAAAATAAATTTCATTCCTGATGGATATAAGATTGAACTCCTAATGTTATTCTGGACATGAGCATTTCTCAACACTAGTTGAACTTTAAGCATATTTTTAATCTTTAAATTATTTAAAACATTTTTTTAATGTGAAAACTCTTTTATGATGTAATGGGTAAGTTTAAAGTCTAACTACATAATTATATGAAAACAATGAATATAATTTAATACACTTGAATTTTATTGCAATAAGATGAGGTCTATCAGAGCATTTTTCACAAACTACTATTTAAATTACAATAATATTACTTCATACCTCATCTATCAAGATTTTAATTACATGAAAACTAGACTTTTTATTACATTGAATAAAATTTTTTTAGTTCACCTGCATTGAAATAATCTCATGCCTAAAAAATGTTCCATTTTTTTAGTAATTTTCAAAATAAAATGAAAATTTTTCTTTATTTTTGAATCTCATTATGAAAAAAGATCAACTTTCTTTTAATTTTGTTATTTTAACCAGTTCTCATTAATTTTATTATATTTTACTATATATTTTAATATTATATTATTCTTTTTTTTCTGTTTCAACTCTTTTAGCTCTATTGTCAGTCAGGCTTCTAGACTTACCCAGAAAAATAATTAATTATTTACTGGATGAAGCCACACCTTATTATTTTAATTATTTAAAGTTAGTTACATTAAAATTACCTATAATAAATTAACCAATTACAGAATGGTAAAGTTAATGAATAATTAAAATTATATATAAAAATATCCCTTATATTTTTATTCTCTAACACTGTGCTCATTGACAGGTTGAAAGAAATAAAAATTTATATTAAAAAATAGATTTTAAATTAAAATAAAAATTTAATAGTCAAATAAAAATAAATATATACAAAAATTTCATAATTCTTATTTAGAAATGACCTTTACAGTAAATAATAAATAAATTAAATTATTCCTGTCATCCTCTGTAAATACATCTTTTTGATGCCTTCTTTTTAGAACAACTTTATTTTTTGAAAATATTCCTTCTGGAATATTCCTTTTTTCTCTCTCTCATACTACTGCTTTTAGAATTTTATTTCTGTGCTTTGTCTCTCCTTTGCCTATATAAGGCCTCTCTTTTTGGTTGTTTTTGATCATTCCATTACTTACTTACATTTAACAAACATTTATTTTATTTAATACTTATTGCTATTAATTATTATTTTTAGTAATTGCATTCTTGTAGTTCTATCTCTTTAATTCATAATAATAATAAAATCTTCTACCTCTTATATTTGAGTAAAACCAATAAAAGGATATAAGTACGTACCCTAAACTTTGAGATCCAAAAATTCCCCTGTTACCGCCGTTGGACCACTGTCAAAAACTTTCTAGACATAAATAACCCCTTGACAACTGAGGCCCTTTCCAAATAGTTGACGGCGCATTGATATCTTGAAGCCGGCAACCAAGGGACCATCGACATCGAGGTGCCAATAAGGAGAAGTATAAAATGAAGACAACAAACATCATCAGCCACATGACTTATTTTTTCGCTGCGACCAGGAATCAAACCGCGCTCCAAAAATTAGGTTCATATATTGACAATATTCATATATAATTGTGGTAATTATTTGATTACTAATTGTGGGTCATTTTACACATTTTATAGCACACGTACATCTTTTGTTACTCAGCACTCTGTAAAGTGGAATCAACTTTCTCATTTCACAGGGGGAGGTGTCTTGAAAAATAAAATTTTTTTATAGTTGACAAAGATAGAACTATATTGATCTTAGTCCTAGAAGTGATATAAGAGTTCAATTAATTATATTATTTTTTTTAATTATTTCAGTTGACTTCTGTACTGATAATTAGAAATTTAATGTTTCAGTTGACAAATTGTCCTAGAAGTGAATTAATAATATTATAAATTAATTAAATAAATTATATCAAATTATTTCAGTTGACATAAGTCCTGGTAATTAAAATTATTTCAGTTGACAATAAGTCCTGGTAATTAAATTATTTCAGTTGAAAATAAGTCCTGGTAATTGAATTATTTTTCAGTTGACTTCTAGTCCTGCTAATTATCAGAATATTACTAATTATTAATTGTTTTATTCTTTCAGTTGATTTATTTTAAATCCTGGTTATAAAATTACCCTAAAAATTAATAAAATTGTGATTATTATATCAGTTGATTTTTTGTCGTGATAAACATTATATTTTAATTATTCCAGTTGATTACAAGGTCCTGATAATTGCCTATATAATATATTTTTTTTCCTTATTTCTCTTTGAATAAAGTAAAAATAATAAATAATCAAATATCTTTTTCTCTCACTTCAGGTTAATTATAACTATGACTGATCAAGGTGCTTCTGCTGGCCGTGATGAGGAACTAGATTTGATTGATCATGATGAAGCCTCTTCTGTAAGTTCTCCTTTGACTACAAAACTGGCTCAAATTAATCAATTACTGGACCAATCAGGATGTAGAAATGCAGGAGATGGAAATATTGGTGGAGACAACTGCTCAGGAACAAAAGCCTTCTATCAACCCCCCAGAAGAGCTTCCCAAAGGCTTCAAGATAAAAAAGATGCCCTTAAGCCAGCAGGTAAAAAATCTCTCCACTCACATCAAGGAGTTGAGGACAGAAAACCTCAAGCTGAGGTCAAGAATAGACTGTCTAGAAGACAAGGTAAGAAAAATAGAGTCTTTTCTTCAAGAGAAGAAGAAACCTCCTCCTCCAAAAGCCCTTCCACAACTGGCCCCCCAGCAACAAGAAAAGGTGGAAGTCTCAAAGTGGCAGTGGGATTGGCTGAATACCCAGTGGTATTATCTGTCCCAACAGCAACAGCAACAAGTACCTCAGTCAGGTCCTTCAAGAACAAATCAGTTCAACCCAACACCTCTTCATCCCTACCAAAGAGGAAGAAGGAGAAAGAACAACCACATCCAGGTCTTTCCCAAGCCATGGTAAGCCCCTCTATAGAATCTCAAGTACCATTTCTTGTAACTGATTCAGTTCTTTCAGGTAATTCTGGAAGAGGAGATGAGACTGTGAGACCAGTAGAGGCTGAGAACAGTAGACAAATTGCTCAATATTCTAATGTATCTAATCCTTTGGTTTTAATTGCTAACTCAATGATAAATCCGGATATGGCTATTATTGATGAGACACTTGATCCTGAGTTTTATCAGAATCTGGAAAGTTATTCTGTTTCACTATTAAGAAATACTCCAGATGTAGCCAAGATTAATGATGATAATTTAGAGATATTATTGCTAAACAAAATCATATAATGACCAACATGTATTTAACTCAGAAATATAATAGTTTGTTAACTGAACAGGGTTATCAAGCATTGAGAAGTGAGTTACAGAGATTTTCTGATGATTTGTTTCATTAAAAAATAACTCATGAAAAGAAAGTTGCTTTATGGCAAAATATCAAGAATGATTTGTCTAAATTAAAAGATACTGTGTCCATCTGTTTTCAGGAGCTAGAGGGACATAAGTTGAACCTAGAAAGATTGAGTAACCATTATTCACCTTTACAAAATAAAAATCAATTATCTTTTGCAAACATCAATGAGAATTTATCTAGTATTCCAAGAGTAAAGACTAGGTTAACAACCATTGAGGAGAAATTGAATTCATTGTTATATAATCAAAAGTTTTCTGACATTTCTTTGAAAGAACCTGTTGAGCAGGATACACCAATTTTACCTGTTCCTAGTTCATCTAAAGTAAAATTAGTTCCAGAAATACCTGTTGATATCACTGAGCTTCCATCAAAAATTGATGATGTACCTGGGTCATCCACAGAAGGATTAAACAATGAAATTACTGACCAATTGGAGAAGTTACAGCTCCTTCTCACTCAGAAAAAAGCTTGTAACAAGGAGACCACTTCAAATCGAAAGAATTGGCCAAAACTTGACCAGTATCCAACATTTGATGGTGACTCTTCCTCTGATTGGAAACAGTTCATTTGCAGAATTGATAATATAAAAAATTCTTACAAACTCCCAGATGAGGAAATTGTGTCAAAATTAATTTCCTTATTTACCAATGTAGCCCTAATGTGGTATGAATCTGTTCTCTTGGATAAAAATGACTACTCATGGGAAGATTGAAAAAATTAATCAAAGCACAATTTGGTGGTTCCAAGTTTAGATTAGCTCAACAAAGGCAATATGAAGAAACAAGATATAGCTCTTCTACTGGAACACCTATTGAGTTCTTGATTAAACTTGTGAAAATCTTAAGGGAAATGGACCTAGAGATGGAGTTTGAGTTATAGAAGGACAGGATCCTCTATAACTTACCTATGTCTCTGAGAGACTTAATAGTTTCTAGGACTGAGTTCTCAAGGGAACCTTCTTCATTCATTAATACTTGTAATGAGATCCTTCTTAACAACAATTATGATGCTAGAAGATTCATGTCTAGAACTTTATTGGATAAAACCTCCAATTACCAACAAAAACCTGTGGAAAAGGTTGGTAAACCTTCTGCCCCTGTTGCATCCAAAAAGTATGCAACAAATACTTGCTTAAAATTCAGTAATCCTTTGCAGAAAGGCCATGTTTGTGAAAAGAAGATACATCTTGTTGAGCAGAC
The DNA here is from genome assembly GCA_030280995.1 of Hemileia vastatrix. Taxonomy (NCBI): domain Eukaryota; kingdom Fungi; phylum Basidiomycota; class Pucciniomycetes; order Pucciniales; family Zaghouaniaceae; genus Hemileia; species Hemileia vastatrix. The sequence goes on from JASXTE010000012.1 coordinate 14,853,762, forward strand.
AGAGGAACATGCTGATGACACAATAGAACTGGATGATACTTCAAGTGATTGTGCCAGCAATATCTCATATGAATCTCACCAGGAAATATTAATGCTGGAAGAGGATATTAATTATTTAAATACTATTTATATTTAGAATAATGATTTATCTACAGTAGAGGATGCTGAGATCATAAAAAACCTTGAGGACAGCTCAATTATTATTGTCCCTCTCAAGGCACCAGTCTTATTCAATGGAAATAACATTGAGGTTGTTTTAGATTCTGGAGCTGGAGGAAGTGTAGTATCTGAAAAAGCACTTGCTTCAGTGGACCAAGATTATAAATCAAAACTTATGCCTATCATTTCTGAGAATTGGAGAAGGTATGGCTCAGTTTTGTCCCCCATTGGTAAATACAAAGCCACAGCATTTTTCAAATATAACAATGGTTTTGTAAGAGCTATATGTGATTTTGTTGTCATGAAAGATGATAACTTGAGTAGTTGGTTCATTGTGGGAAATGACATTTTAACCAAATATGGAATGAAATTAGATCCTTCAAACCAATGCTTCACAATGGGGATGAATGGGAAGAGAAAATTTAAAATTTCCTCCCCAAAGAAATTATTAACACCAGGATTGAACACATGTTATTCTGTAGTTCAATATAAAGGAAGATCTACAAAAGAAATGCCTGCCCTTGTGTCTGAAATTTACAATGCTTCTTTTGGAGAACAACTTTCTGGTGATAAGAAAGATTCAATCATTAAATTGATCAAATCTTTTCCTATAGCCTTTTCTCATGGATCACATGAATTAGGATTGGTAAAAGAAGAAATGAAGCTTTCATTATCTTACCCTTTGACAAAAATACCACCTACTTTAAAGAAGAAGCCTTATCCAGCTTCTCCCACAAAGAGAAAAGATATTGAAGACAATATCTCTACCCTTTTATAAATTAATGAATATTATTGAAAAGGTAGTTGAAACACCTAAACATTGTGTTATCTCACCTGTCCTAATCTCTTATGAGAAATATAAGGCCAGGTTATGTGGTGATTATAGAACAATGAGCACTTATACTGTTGATGATATCTATCCTTTACCCAGAATTAGCTCTATACATGCTACCCTACAAGGTGCTAGATATATCAGCTGTTTTGATGGTAATAAGGGATATCACCAGGTACCTGTTGAGAAGAACTCTCAGAATTTTCTGATGATTGCTACTCATATGGGTATTTATAGGTATATTAGGATGCCATTTGGCCCTAAAAATGCCCCTTAAGATTTTCAAAAAGTTATGGATAAAACATTCCATCAGGAAATAATTGAAGGATGGCTGATTGTTTATATTGATGATATCATTATATTCTCTAAATTATTTGAGGAAAATATTAAGCACCTATGTAAAGTCTTCCATAAGATGGATGAGATAAATATGACACTAGCCTTGAAGAAATGCAAGTTTGGTTTTCATTCCTTAAAAGTTCTTGGTCATTTTGTCTCAGGGTTACAGATATGTGTTGACCAAAACAAAGTGGCAGCCATACAACAGGTGAAGGCTCCTACCGCAGTTAGAGAGCTCCAGAGTTTTTTGCAAATGTGTGGATACTATAGAGAGTATATTAAAAATTACCAAGTCATAGCATTACCCCTTACCCAACTGACTAGGAAAGATGTTTCTTTTGTCTGGAACAGTGAAAGACAAAGGTCTTTTGACACTATGAAACATTGTTTGATGTCAGCACCAATTCTTGCTTTACCTGATTTTAATAAACCATTTTTTTATACACTGATGCCAGTTTTATTGGTCTTGGTGCTGCCCTCCATCAGAAACAAGTAATGAATGATAAAGTATCAGAAGTAGTAATTTGTTATATTTCAAAAACCTTGAGAAATAGTGAGTTGAAATATGATGCCACTCAACTAGAATATTTAGCAGTAGTGTGGGCTCTGGAGAAGCTACATTATTACCTGGATGACCAGAAATTTTAACTTGTCACTGACTGCAGTGAAGTTAAATCCCTACTAAACTTGAAAACACCTAACAGACATATTTTCAGATGGCAACTGGCTGTTCAAGAATATAGAGGGAGAATGACAATAATTCATAGGGCTGGTATTTTTCACTCAAATTTGGATATGTTATCAAGGTTACCTTTGCCAAATGATGACTCAAATCCTGCATATGTTCCTGAAGATGAAATTATTCATATTTAGGGGATATATGTGGTTGATATGGAGGAAGAGCTATTACAGCTTATTCTGGATTCATATGATAAGGACACTGACTTAAAAAATTTATGTTCCATATTAAATGATCCAAAGAATGCTTCAATGCAAGAATTAATTAAAAACCTTCTGCCAAAGTTCCAGAAAGCTTTGGAAAAAGGTAAATTTTCAATTGATGAAGGCTACCTCTATTATAGAAGAAAGTTGAGTAATGCTATTTTTATTCCTCCTTCTATGAAAGAGATCATCTTGAAAATTTGTCATGATGACATATTGGCTGGACATTTTGATCTTGAAAAAATAATGATCAGAATTAAAAACACTGCTTGGTGGGTTAATATGTCTGAGGACACCAAAAAATATTCTGAATCCTGTGATTCTTTCCAAAAATCAAAAATATTTGCTGGTAAAAGAGCTGGATTAATGCAACATATTGAATCTCCTGAAGCACCATGGCAAATAATAAACATGTACTTTGTAACAGGATTACCCATTTCTGGGAAAGACAGTTATAGCTCTTGTTGGGTTATTGTGGATAGATTCACAAAAATGTGTAAATTTATCCCCACCCACAAAAATGTTTCCACTAAAGAATTAGCCTTCTTATGGTGGTCTCATATCTTTAATACTGCTGGTTTTCCTAAGGCCATAATCTCTGACAGGGACCCTAAATTTACTTCTGAATTTTGGATGTCTCTAATGGATGTTTGTGGTTGTGATCTGAAACTTTCTACTGCCCATCACCCCCAAACCAATGGATTGGCTGAAATAATTATTCAGACTTTAGAGGACATGATAAGAAGGTATTGTGCATTTGGCCTTGAGTACAAAGACAATGACAGATTTACTCATGATTGGGTTACCTTACTTCCTGGGTTGGAATTCGCTTATAATAGCACTGTTCATTCTGTTACTCAAAGAAAGCCTTTTGAGCTCTGGCTTGGATATGTTCCAAATACTCCTGCCGAAATTCTCAATAATAAAATACCTAAATTGGATTTACATCCTGGTGTAAAATCTTTTCTTCAAACGCAAAAACTTTGCAGAAGTCATGCTCAAAAATTTATTGAAAAATCCTTTGAATATGAGAAGAAGAGATGGGACTAATCCCATAAAGAATACACTTTTAAAAAGGGTGATGAAGTACTGATTTTTACAGTCCACTTCAATTTGCAAGGTAATGACAAATTGAAAGACCCATTGTAGGTCCATTTGTTGTCAGAAGAATGGTTGTTGATAATGCAGTTGAAGTTATTTTGTATTTGTCACCGGACGACCTACGCACAAGGTCGAGGATGTTCCTGTAAGTGAGATGAGGAGTTTAGAGACTTCTTCGAAGCACAGAGGAATGATTCGAGGAAGTGATTTGAAGATGATTTGAAGGAAGAACTACTGCTTTGAGTTATGTTCGAGAAGTATTCTAATATAATTGAAAGGTAATATTAAAATTCTTAACATCTCACAAAGGGTTGGAAACTCAACAATCAAAGATTTAGGATTTAGAAATGATTATTGAGAAAATAAAGAAAGATACAATAATAATGATTTAACTTAAAAGATTTACCACTATTAACTATAAATACGTTTTATAATTTAATTCTAAAGAATATCAAACCAAAAACCCAACCCCTTTTATATCCTTTACTCCTCCTCACATTGACCTCATAACCATCCACTATTCCGCACACCACAGACCATTAAAATACATCCGTTACACCTGGACCCTCCTCACTAACATCCGTTAACCCCTTAATCCTCCACTAACCATTCCGTCCATGCTCACTACCCCCTTAATAACCCACAGACATTTCATAAACCTTTTAATGTACTATTATTTTAACTATTGCGCTGTGCGTTGCTTATTGAAAAAAAGACTAAGACAGACTATTGAGAGATTGACTAATTTAGATTTAGAGTTTAGGCTAGCGCGGTTGAATAGCGAGTACACAAAGGAAAGTCGCAGTTACTATGGAAAATTTCTTTCTGCCCTTCGAGTATGGATTTGAGCCTCTTATTATTGATTTAATGAGCTGCTTTTGCCTCGAGTGTCACGTGGCATGTGAAAGATGCCCGGGTATAAGAACGCGAGCTCCGTTGAGCGTAAAACATACTTCCCTCCTTATTTTAATTATTCTATAATTTATTATGACTGATTTCCCTACTCCAACTCCCATGCCTCCACACCCTAAAGCGGATGGGGGCATTGTTACACAACAATATTCCAAGACTTGCACGGCCTGAAAGTCGATGGAGTAATTTTGCGTAGAAAGCACGGCAACACAAGGTCCTTGCCAGAAGTGCGAATTTCGCCGATGGAGAAGGGTGGTGTGTGATGCTTTGTCCAAGAATGCCAACATCGAGAGTCGGTTCACTAAGACAAAATATTGGGTGATTCTCAAGACAAAGGAAGTAGTCGAAGACATTTGGGATGTATCAATTGGGGATGATCAATCTGTGGGAGAAAATGAGGAAGAAGCTGAAGCCGATGTAGCAACATGGGTTACTCGGGCTACGAGCAAGAAGCGAATGGTCGAAGCTGAAGTCGACGAGTTAGTTGAGGAGGAAGAGGAAGTCTCCATCTTGAGACGGACCCCGAAGAAGCGACGGGTGGTCATCGAGGATGACGAAGAGGAGAAGGAAGTGGCGGTGGAGGTTACTCCAAAATTATTTTTAGAAGTAGACCCTATTTTCAAAGTAAGTACATTCCCTGATATTTTAGAAATCAAGTGACTGATGATCTTGTTTTTAGAATTCAGATGTCATCACAGAAGTCCCTACGGCGGAAGCTTTGAATGCAGAAGCAACCATTGTGGAACCCACTTCTGTGGAAGTGGCAGTGTCGATCAAAGATAGATTACCGGTGGTTACCTTGAGAGAGGAGAAAGTCTTTGAGAAATGTAGGAAGGAAATAAGGGAAATTTTGGAGAAGATGAAGGGATTGGTTTGGGAGAAAGTAAAGGAGAGAATTTAAAATGGAAGGAAAAAAGAAAAAAGAAAGAAAAGAAAGTAGAAATAATTTTTATTTAGTTATTTATATTTTTATTTTGTTGTTTTATTTTAAAAAAAATTTTTTATTTTTGTTATTAGATTTTGAGAGAAAAAAGGAAAAGACAGAAAAAAAAGAAGATTTAAATAGAATTTTGTTTTTAAAATTTTTTGAAAGAAGAAGTTTAAATGAGAGAGGAAAAGAAAGAATATTTGATTGAAGGAGTTTTAGTTTTAAAGTTCGAAAAGAAAAAGAATTAAGTAAGAAGAAAGAAAGAAAGAAATAATTGATTGAAATAATTTTGTTGTAAATAAAATTTAATGAAAGAAACAATTTGTTATTTATGAAAGTTTGTTAATTGAAGATTTGAGGAATTCAGTTATTTGAAAAATGAAAAGAGAGAAAAGAAGAGAAGAAATAAATTTTTAAAAGAGTTTTGAAAGAAAAGAAGTAATTTGTTTGAAGGATTTAAAAGAGAGATTTAGAGGTTGAAGTGAGGTTCAAGAAGATGGTTGTGTTGCATTTGTAAAGAATTTTGATAGTTTGAGGAAAAGAAAATTTTAAAGAAAGAATGTATATAGAAAATTGAGAAGGAAAAAAAGAAAAAGAAGTAAATTTTTAAAGAAAAAAGATTTTTATTTTATTTGTTTTATTTTATTTTAATTTAATTTAATTTTAATTTTATTTTAATTTTATTTAATTTTATTTATTATTTTTTTTTAAAGAAGGTTGAAAAATTTTGAAAAAAAAAGAATAAAGAAGAAAAAAAAATTAAAGAATTTTTTAGAAGTATAGATATTTTAGGTTTTAAAAAGAAAAAAAGGAAAAGAGAAGAAAGAAATAATAAAGAGAAAGGAAAAAATAAAAGAGAGTTTTAAAGTTTTGCTTTTAAAGGATATTTAAGATGAAAAGATTTTAGGAGTTCAGAGGCGTTAGAAACATTGATGGCTGGTTCCCAGGATGTTTTGTCTGAGTCATTGAGGAAGCCTTCCCATTCCACTAGGTATTGAAGTTTCCCCTTGCGCATTCTTGAATCAAGGATACGGCTTACTTCCCACTCTAGATGGTCTTCTACTTCGACCGGTTCCGGAGGAGGTTTGTTCTTGCCCGGGTATGTTTTTTGGGACAGTTCCAGGAGAGATACGTGAAAAACAGGGTGAATAGCCTGCCATTTAGGAGGTAGCTTGAGTTGAAATGCAGTTTTAGAGACTTCAGAGTCGATTTCGAATGGTCCCAAGCGTTTTTCAGCCAGTTTCTTTGATGGTTGAGTTGTTTGAATGTTTTGTGCGTTGAGCCATACTTTGTCGCCTGGTTTAAAAGAAGGAGCAGTTTGTCGATGTTTTTCAGCCTGTTCCTTGTACTTTTGAACTGCTAATTCCAAATTTGATTTAAGTTCTTCTTGGAGTCGTGATATGGTTCAAAGGTAATGTTCCGCAGGATGATTAGTTCCTACGTGAATTGAGTTGAATCGAGGATTTCTTCCATAAACAGTTTCGAAAGGAGATTGTTGTGTCGAAGAATGAGTTGAGTTATTATAAGCGAATTCGGCCAATGGTAACCATGTGGTCCAATTGTCTTGTTGGTAACTGAAGTACATTCAAAGGTATTGTTCGAGGATTTGGTTGACCCTTTCTGTTTGCCCATCAGTTTCAGGATGATAGGCTGTGGAGAGGTTCCTCGTGATATTGAGTTGTCGACACAGTTGAGTCCAGAATGTGGATACAAACAATGAGCCTCTATCTGAAATAATATCATTAGGTAAGCCGTGTTTGGAAAATACATATTCTAGAAACAATTTTGACAAATCTTCTGCTGTAGCAGTAGTAGTGGTTTTAATAAAAATATAAATTTTTGAAAATCTATCTACTATTACTAATATAGCATCAAAATTATTAGAAAGAGGAAGTTGAGAAATAAAATCCATCGATAAAGATTTCCAAGGTTTAGAGGGAATAGGAAGTGGTTGAAGCAACCCATACTTCCGGTGACAGGGAGCCTTATTCCTATTACATTCGTAACAAGCTTTTATATAGGCCTTGATTTCCCTGGTCATACCTGGCCAGAAGAAATCCCTCGCTATTAACTGGTAGGTTTTATCGACCCCAAAATGACCAGCTAATGGAGAATCATGTCGACTATTGAAAATCCATAATTTTATTTCATTGTTGTCGGGTATGACTACGCTTCCCTTGAAAACTAATAGACCTGAATCAGTACTAAATCTTTTTGCCCCATGCTTCGAGAGTATTTTGTCTCTTAACCCTAAACAATAATTGTCCTTCGACTGAGCTTTGAGGAGGTTGGATAGTGGATTTTGAAAGGATTGAATTGTCATCGAATTAAGTTGATGAGTCTCTAACATTGATTCGTTGAAGATTGATTTCACATTTTCTGGGTTCTTGTCAGCAAATGCGTCCCCCTGCTGTGAGTAAACGTCGTCCCAACGTGACAAGAAATCTGGGACAATGCAGTTCTTACCTGGGCGATAGGAAATAGAAAAAGAAAATTCAGACAGAAATTCAGCCCACCTGGCTTGATGCCTGGTTTACACTTTGGAGGACATAAAGTATTTCAAAGCATTATGGTCAGTTAAAATTTGAAAAGGACCATCTAAGCTGAGAAGAAAATAGCGCCTTTTTTAAGACAATGAATAATAGCTAAAAGCTCTTTGTCATGAATTTCAAAATATAATTCTGCTGCAATGAGTTTGCGTGACTCAAAAGCAACAGGATTAAACAATTTTGTTTCAGGATTTAATTGGGAAATGACCCCTGAAATAGCATAATCGCTCGCATCTGTCTCGACTATTGTCGAAGCAGAAGGATCAAAGTGTCAAAGAATCGGAGCTGTGGTGAACGCCGTCTTCAATTCTTCAAATTCCTTTCGTGCTGTTGAAGTAAAAACAAAAGAAATATCTTTTCTAAAAATAGAAGTAAGATTGGAAATATTTTTAGAGTAATCTTTAATAAATCTTCTATAGAAATTTGCAAAACCCAAAAATCCCTGGAGGGATTTAACGGATTTGGGCTCAGGCCATTCTAGGACTTTTTGGACCTTTTTGTTTTCCATGACTAAACCATCAGTGGACAACGTAAAACCCAAAAAATCGATTGATTTAAGACGGAATTTGCATTTATTGTGCTTGGCGTAGAGACCGTGATCTCAAAGTCGATTTAGAACCTGTCGAACATGATGAATATGTTCATTCAGTGTCTTTGAGAAAATTAAAATATCGTCTAAATAGACAACAACAAATTGTTCGACAACATCTTGGAAGATGTCATTAACAAAAGTTTGAAAAGTTGATGGTGTGTTACATAATCCAAAAGGCATAACTAAATATTCAAAACTACCAAATCTAGTGCGCATTACAGTCAGTGGTTCATGACCTTCTGCAATGCAAATAAGATTGTAAGTGCCTCTAAGATCAATTTTATAAAAGAAATTAGCACCATTGAAAAGGGTAAGAAGTAATGAAATAGGGGGAACAGGATATGCATTTTTCTTAGTGACTGTGTTGAGCTTTCTGTAGTCAACACACAACCTAAGGCTACCATCCTTCTTTTTTACAAAGAGAAAAGGGGAGCCAGTTGGAGATTTACTGGCTCTGATGAAACCTTTGGCTACATTCTCTGCAATGTAGTCTCGAAGAACTTGAGATTCGTCCTTTGATAAAGAATAGACAGGACCTGCCGGAGGTACTGGACCTATTAACTCTATCTGATGGTTGTAGGGTCGATTAGGTGGTAACTAATTGGCCTTGCGGATTGAAAAAACATTGAGAAAATAATGAGAGATTTCTGGTAGAGTTGATTTAATGGATTCAACGTTGATTTGGTCATCCTCATCATCTTTGAGGGAATCTGTTGAGGGAAGACCAGAATTGAGAGAGCATAATTCGATTGCTTCGAGGCAATTTAAATCCTCTTCAAGTGAAGTCATCGAGCTAGAAGAGTTAGCCAATCGCTCATTTAAAGAAGGATCATATACTTGCAAGTCATCTGGCTGAGATTTGTCCTCTAGCAGGACGTTGTCAGGCGGGTTGTTTAACTCCCTATTTACCTGCATTGAAGAATTAGAAATATACTTAGTGCTTGGGGTGATCAATCCCCGTGTCCAATCAATTTCAGTATTCCAATGCGTTAAAAAGTCATGGCCAAGAATGGTATCGTCCATCCTTGGGGCGTCCAAGACTGATAATTCCCACTTGAAGGGGGGAAAGTTCGGAAAGTTGAAAACCCATAAAACTTTCTTACTGACCCAATATTTGGGTTCCTCTGATTCGACCAAATAAATTGGAGTTCAATCAATATCTGTAAATGTCAGCTTTAACTTCTCCGCAAAAGATAAACTGAAAAAAGAAGTTGAAGCTCCAGAGTCTATAAGACAACTGAAGGGGGTATCCTCCTTAAAAAGAATGAATCTCAAGCAATTTAAGGCAACTCCAGTCCTTAAGACATGGAGGTTCTGTGCACTGGGAGAGATAAGATAGTTTGCTTTGCACACAAGTAAACTATCTACTAGTTTTTTGACTTCAAACTAGTACCTTCTCTTTCCTTCAATTTTACACAATCTTCTGGCTTGTGCTTACCCCCACAATACATACATAACCCATTATCTGCTCGCCTCTTTCTCTCAGCTTCTTTAAGTTCTCCTTTAGGATCCAGTACTTTACTGATATTGCCTGGGGTCAAGCTTTTTGGTTGAGGTTTGTCATTTCCCTTATCGGACTTGGATTGAATCAAGGAGGATTGAGTTGTCTGTGGGTGTGAAGAAGGTCCCAATTTAAAATTTGGGCCTTGAGATTTGTTGGCGTATCAACGATGTTGAAGTTGTCCTTGGTAAATGCTGTCAAGTTTGAGGGTTCAATCCATTAAATCGGTTAAAGTAGTCATCTTCTGACCATGAAGATTTAACTGATCCAGAATCCTTGAAGGAAGTCCTTTTTTGAAATGATACTTAAGGGCAGCATCATTCCAACCTACTCGAGTTTGAAGCGCTCTGAAGTTCAAGATATAATCAGAGGCTTTACCATTATCACTCATGCGAAGAAAATCAAGTTCAATTTCTGCGTTGTCAGTTTCATTAGGGTCACCAAACAATGTGAAGAGTTGGTCTTTGAACTTTTCCCAGTTATTAAGAAGTAAGTGGGTTTCGGTCAAAGAGAGCATGAGAAGATAAGGTTCGAACCATCTTGCTGCTTTTCCAGCTAGGAATGAAGAAGCGTAAACAACCTTCCATAGGTCATTGTTGAAGGATCGAGGGTCATTATGGAACAGGAGCTTGCAGGTTTGCAAGAAGGGTCGCAATCTGTCTGGATGTTCTCCATCAAATTTATCAGGAGATTTCAAAGAAGGAGTTTTGAATTTAGATCCCTCTGAAGACGTTGAATTTGAAAGGGTCTTCATGAAAAGTCTAATGAAATCTTCCAGAGAATTAGATGGTCCAGGTTCTGAAGGTTGACCAGAAGGGTGATTAGCAGGGGCAGATGGTGCCTCGTGCATTGTATCCTCTTCTTCTTCATCATCACTAGAATCATCAAAATCTTGTGGGATGTCTTCTACAGATTGGACTGAATGTTTCCATTCCCTAAGGTCGAGTGGCTCCAAGGAGTGAGGGTGGGAAACAGGCCGTGTGGCTGTTGGCCTGCCTCTGGAGTGAGCTCTAGTAGTAGCGCCCGTAGGAGGAGTGCATTGAACAGGTGCAATTTTAAGAATTTAGAGAAAACACCTGAAAAGGACGTAGTAGTGCAAAGAATGAGAACTACGGAGAATTAAATTATACTGTCACCGGATGACCTACGCACAAGGTCGAGGATGTTCCTGTAAGTGAGATGAGGAGTTTAGAGACTTCTTCAAAGCACAGAGGAATGATTCTAACATGATTGGAAGGAAGAACTACTGCTTCGAGTTATGTTCGAGAAGGATTCTAATATAATTGAAAGGTAATATTAAAATTCTTAACATCTCACAAAGGGTTGGAAACTCAACAATCAAAGATTTAGGATTTAGAAATGATTATTGAGAAAATAAAGAAAGATACAATAATAATGATTTAACTTAAAAGATTTACCACTATTAACTATAAATACGTTTTATAATTTAATTCTAAAGAATATCAAACCAAAAACCCAACCCCTTTTATATCCTTTACTCCTCCTCACATTGACCTCATAACCATCCACTATTCCGCACACCACAGACCATTAAAATACATCCGTTACACCTGGACCCTCCTCACTAACATCCGTTAACCCCTTAACCCTCCACTAACCATTCTGTCCATGCTCACTACCCCCTTAAGATCCAACAGACATTTAATAAACCTTTTAATGTACTATTATTTTAACTATTGCGCTGTGCGTTGCTTATTGAAAAAAAGACTAAGACACACTATTGAGAGATTGACTAATTTAGATTTAGAGTTTAGGCTAGCACGGTTGAATAGCGATTACACAAAGGAAAGTCGCAGTTACTATGGAAAATTGCTTTCTGCGCTTCGAGTATGGATTTGAGCCTCTTATTATTGATTTAATGAGCTGCTTTTGCCTCGAGTGTCACGTGGTGTGTGACAGTATTCTCCATATGACAGAAAGAATCCTGTGTTTCCAATATATCTTCTGAAACTTTACACATCCAATAGTGATTTATTTCCCAAAAGGAGGGGAAGACCAAAAAAGACCCCTAATGAAATCACTGAGACAGCTGAAATTGATAAGATTCTAAATGACAGAATAGTTACTGCTGAAAAAGGTACAGAATACTTATTGAGATTCAAGAATAAATCATCTGAATATGATTCTTGGATACCTGGGAAGGAGATATCTAATCTTCCTACTCTGCTAAAAAAATATAAAAAGAAAAAATCATAGCATTTTTTTTATTGTTTTTTTTAGAGTGAGCGAGTGTCAGCCAGGCTGCTAGACTTACCCAGTAAAATAATTAATTATTTAATGGATGAAGCCACACCTTATTATTTTAATTATTTAAAATTATTTACATTAAAATTACCTATAATAAATTAACCAATTACAGAATGGTAAAGTTAATAAATAATTAAAATTAAATATAAAAATGACCCTTATATTTTTATTCTCTACCACCATGCTCAGTGACAGGTTGAAAGAAATAAAAATTTATATTAAAAAATAGATTTTAAATTAAAATAAAAATAAATATATACAAAAATTTCAAAATTCTTATTTAGAAATAACCCTTACAGTAAATATTAAATAAATTAACTAATTCCCATCATACTCTGTAAATATATCTTTTTGACACCTTTTTAGAAAAACTTTATTATTTGAAGATATTCCTTCTGGAATATTCCTTTTTTCTCTCTCTCATACTAATTTTTTTAAAATTTTATTTCCGTGCTTTGTCTCTCCTTTGCCTATATAAGGCCTCTCTTTTTGCTTGTTTTTGATCATTCCATTACTTACTTAAATTTATTTTATTTAATACTTATTGCTATTAATTATTAGTTTTAGTAATTGCATTCTTGTTGTTTTATCTCTTTAATTCATAATAATAATAAAATCTTCTACCTCTTATATGTGAGTAAAACCAATAAAAGGATATAAGTACGTACCCTAAACTTTGAGATCCAAAAATTCCCCTGTTACTGCCATTTGACCACCGTTAAAAACCTTCTAGACATAAAAGACCCCTTGACATCTATTCTACATTTTTTTTATTTTACTGTTTCTCACTAAATTATATTAGACCTTATTTTAACTCATTTTATTGTTTGATCTTCAATTTTACTCAGAAATACTGATGGATGGCCATGCATCAGATCTTATCAGCCTTTTTTACCAAAAGAATACTGTGGCATGGCTGTGAAAAATAATTCATAAAATACAATAAAATGAGATTAGATAAATTTTAAATAAATATATAAGATTTTAATACAATAAAAATAACTAAATAACTAAGAAAAATTATCTAAAATTAATAATAATGAAAAAAATCATGAAAAATGAGACTATATTAAAAAAATAAATAAGAAATATCTTTAGATCAAATCAATAAATTAAATCAAGTAAAAGAAAATTTAAGTTAAATTGTAAGTTATAATATAATATATAATCAAATATAAGATAGTATAACACATGATGATGTTAATTAATCAAAAAACATATATTAAAAAATACTAAAAAATGAATTAAGCAAAGACAATAAAATATGAATCAGTAAAATAAAATGTAATATAATAGATAGAAATTGAGTAAAATAAAGTATATTAAATCAAATCAAATCATAGAATAAGCAAAAAAAGTAATAATACTAAATTAGAATATGAATATTTCTATTCAATATCAACTTGTATATGCATATTGATTATGATTTATGTTATTTATATTCATTTTAACTCCTCATATTCATATTCAATGTTAATACACATAATTTTATTCAATATCATTATCCTTACACTTATTTATTTTCTGCATAAATATTTATTATCACTTTCATTATTTATATGCATTGTTGATTTGGATTTACATACTGAGTACAAGTTTTTAGACATATATCAAATTTCACATTTCTTATATGTAAAATAGTGTGGCAAATTCTTGAAATATCATAAAATGGATCTAAAAAATCATTAATAGGGGGTTTCAGTTCTGTTAAATCCACACTTAACTTAAGTGTCGATTTCAAACGAAATCAGCACCAAAATTTTTCAAAAAAGTTGCTTATTTCAAAAATGTGTGTTAGTAATAACCTCAAATCAGCTCTTTTTTCCTGATTATTTTTCAAACCAATTGTTGGCTACATCATTTCTTCCTTTTCCACCCTGTCCCTGTCACAGGTGACACCCAGACCTCAATCCTCTCATCAATCCTTGGCACATACTCCTCACTGAGATTTGAAAATTTTTATTGTGACATTACAACCAGGCATGTTTTTTTCCTTCTTTTTTTTATATTTTCAACTTCTTAATCTCATTTCTTGTAACATAAAAGTTTCATAATGCCTCATAGAAAATCCAACACTCAAAAGGCAACTCAAAAAAAGCTTCATCAAAAAGGTCTTCCCATAATGTAACCCCTCATCTGATAAATCAAAGTCTGGACAGCTAAAAAAGGAAGAGTATTTCATCATTATCAAATTCCTCAAAATTAAATCAAATTATGATGCATTTTTTGGATTTGAGAAGTCCACCCAAATCAGATGTCCACCTTCATTAAAGGTCAATGACTTTTTGTTGATGGAAAATGAAGTAAAGAAGAAAACAGAAGGGAAAATCAACATCAATCCTAAGAAAATGAAGGAGAGGTTAAAAAGTTATCCATTAAAATATAAAAAGGCTCCTTCTTCTTCCACTTCCACTGGGTTTGGTATTGTTGATTATGATTTGGAGAGTGGAATTATTACTGTTTTCAAAAATCTCAATGTCATGTGCCTTCTCTATGAGGAAATGGATATTATGGTTGTTTCCTGATTTAATAATTAATTTTAATATTATCAAAAATAGTTATGTCATGAGATTCTGATAACACCATTTGTCGTTACTTGACTCCAAAATATTTCACTTATGGAATTTCAGATGGTAAAATAATACTGACACCTGTGAAAAATTCCTCATCACCAACATAACTTTATCACCTCACCACCAATTTATATTTCTAAATAAAGCTAAGTCAACAAAATTCCATATATGTTTGACAAATTTCAAAATACCCTCCCCTGAATTTTTTTGAAGCAAGGGGTGGGTATCACTAAATTTTTCTAAGTCATCAATTTTCAATGTCAGATTTGAAAGTTTGGCAATAACCTCCCCTGAATTTTATTGAAGTAAGAGGTGAAAACTACCAAAATTTAATAAAATTCCATGAATTAATAAATAAATAAATAAGATTAGTCAAATTTACTAGTTTTAAAGTAATAAAAATTCCTCAAGCCAAAATGCAGACCAAGTCTAGAAACTAAGTTTGGGACTTTCAACAGGAATAAGCAAGATGAACCCCATGAAACAAATTAATGTTATCATCATTACCTTTTATACAACCCAAGGTTGTTGGCTCATTACTTTAGTTTTTTAAATTGAAATACCAGATTTATTTATTAAGAATTTATGAAAAAATAAAAAGTATTTGTGACTGTTTAAATCCCCAAACTTTTTATATCTACATAAAGGTTTGTAAATTTATTAACTTTATCTTCTTTTTTTACTTTGTTGATTTTTTGGACTAACTTATGACTGATATGTTAAGAGCAGTAAAAATGAGTGAAGGTTTATACATATTAAAATGGTAAGAAAAAGAAAAACATCTTGATAAAAGGGCAGAATAATAAGTAAAGAGAAAGGTAGTTTGAGGAATCTGGAAGGATAAATGCATGATGTAAACATTATGATATGCATTAAGAAATAAATTAAAGTGAAATTGGTAAAAAAAAAGGCTCAACTTTAAAGTTAAATATCTCAGCAACCACTAAACCAGGTTCAAATCAGTTTTCTGGAAATGAAAGATAATCTTCAGAAGTATCTTCAGTTAAAAGGAAAGTAGATTCTAATAAACCCATCCCTAATACTGACTCTTATTTTCAAAATTTCACAAAAACTATAAAAGTGATGATGGAAATTCCAAGAAGAGGGAGATAAAAGCCTAGATAATCATCAGATAAGAGTTTCAGAGGCATTATTCTCAAATTATGCAATATAAAAATATGAAGTAAATTAGGTGAAATTTGGAAAAAAAGGCTCAACTTCATGAGTCAAAATCTCAGCAACCACTGAACCTAATTCAAACATGTTTGTGGTAAATGAGAGATAGGCTTCAGGAGAATATTTAGATAAAGGAAATGTGAATTTAATAAACCTAAACCTGATTTGTTATATAAAAAAATGAAAGAAAAAAACTCACATTGGGAAAAAAAGGCTCACATTTGAAGGTCAATATCTCAGCAACCACTGAACCAAATTCAAATCTGTTTGTGGGAAATGATAGATAGCCTTCAGAAGAATCTTCAGTTAAAGAGAAATTAGATTCAAATTAACTTAATCCTATTTCCAAGTCTTATTTTGAAAATTTTACAAAAAATTGAAAATGATAATAAAAATGTCAACATGATGAGTAGAATTAGTCAACTGTTATCCAGATATGAGTCCTAAATATATTTAAGTATTAAATTTTCATATAAATAGAGAGATATCATATAGACATGAAAAAAGGATATTAAACATGCTTTGATTGAAAGGTAGGAAAAATAGTGTGAGAAGGAGTGAAGTTAGAATTCAGGGGAATTCAAATATGGAGCAAGGGAAATTCTTAAAGAATGTGCAATGTATGTGTTTCAATGAAATTGAACCAAAAAAAAAGTGAAATGGGGGAAAGGAGGGATGAAGAGTATGATGATGGAGCTAAAAAAAAAAAGAAAGAAAAGAGGGAGAGAAGAAAAAAAAAAGGTTAATTTTACCTTAATAATCAAAAAATAAACACTTACTAAAGAAGGTTAGATACAAAAAAAAATTAATTAGAAAATACATAAGTAAAAATGAACAAATGACTTACTTGGAGAGATGAGTTGAGAAAACAATTGACTTCAAATTATTTGAGACATGAAAGAGGATAGGAGGAAATGGATATGAGTGATGAAAGAATAAAATAATGAATGAAAAATTATGAAATTGCAGAAAGTATGAGATTTAATGTTGAGTTGATGAAGGAAAACAAAGAGAATATAGCATAAAATTCATAATTAATTTCAATATGCAACTAAGAATAACCATTCTAAGGATATATTCCTGAGAAAACCTGAAAAAATGTCTTAAAAATGGTTACAGATAAGTTAAAAAGTGTTTTGATGGTGTACTTAGGGGTATAAAGTGCTTGAGCCTTTCTTGGAAGAAGTTAATGTTTCCAGGCCACTTTTGATAAAAAAAGAAAATCTTCTTCAAGATCAGAATCAAAATTTTAATCAGAGTCCAAGAGGAAATCAAGAGCTATAAAACTCATTGCTTGATGTAGCTTATCACAATTTGAGAGTGAGGAAGGCATGAATCTTATATGGCATAAAAATGTAAATGATGTACAATGTTTTGAGTTATAAAGTGTGATGCTTCAGAGTGCTGTGTATGAATGGGATGATTCTGAAAAATAAGTGAAATGGGACATTATGGTGAAATCAGCATTTTTGGTTTGGAAAGTGCAGATTTGAGTGAAATAAGTGACTTATTTCATTTTGAAATCCACCAGTGTTGAGGCTAGTGTGTTTTCAAAATTTACATTTAAATAAGTGTGTAGTTGGTCAATTTTAAGTGCAGATTTGTAAGTGCATATTTTCCAGAACCAACACCCCCTATTGTATATGCTTTTTCAAAAAATTATAAAGTGAAAATTTCTGGTAAAATATTTTCTTCATTATCAGATGGATAATCATCATGTTTTAACATTTTTCAATTAATTATTGTTAATTTTTAAATAAAAACAAAATAAATCCTTGTAAAATGAAAAAATTTAATCAGGACTTCAGCTCTGTCTTGAAATATAATTATAAAAACTTAATTTAACATATGTGATAATAATGATTTTTTTTAAAAAAAATAATTTGTGAATAAATATCATTTAAAGTTTAGAATTTTTTTTCATTTCACCCTTATTAACTATTAGAAAAGATCATATTACATTTTTTAAAGGAGTCAAAGCTGACATTCAATCCCAATCCATTACCTGCTTAGCATGAGTTGATGCTGAATTCCATCTGATTTCAATCTAATTTTAAGTTGAGGACTA
Source organism: Hemileia vastatrix (assembly GCA_030280995.1). Taxonomy (NCBI): domain Eukaryota; kingdom Fungi; phylum Basidiomycota; class Pucciniomycetes; order Pucciniales; family Zaghouaniaceae; genus Hemileia; species Hemileia vastatrix. The sequence goes on from JASXTE010000012.1 coordinate 14,871,702, forward strand.
GCTAGCAAGTCCTCCCCCCCTCCAAATATTGCATAGTGTAAACACTAAATATAACAATTTTCCTGCTGAAATTTCAATTTAAAAATAAAAATTATAGCCTATAAACCCATTCATCAACAAAAAAAAGGATGTAGAGTGTGGGGTAACTGTATTCATATACTTTTCAGGAGCTTTCACACCTGAATTGTTGACTAATTTAGTACATTTATGTATTTTTAGGCAAGATTTTTAATTCTGGGTGTTGATCTTGAGGTTAATGCGTTAACTAGTGCACATAATGAGGTCAATTAATGAGTATTGCAATTATGACACTAATCAAGCACTTGCTGCTTATTTTAGAGTGATTTCACATTTAGTGCAAACACTCTAGTGATTGATTTGGTGTGAAATTACTAAATTATTATATAATGAAGATATGCATTTGGGATAAATGCAGGCAGAATAAGGCCACTACACATAATCCAATTCTAGCATATAAAACGTTAAATCTTATAAGTCATATTTTAAAACTATAAATTTGCCCAATCAATTTTACTAAATAATGGATATTGATCTGCCAGAGTGAATTTTGAATATAATTAAATTTATAGCACATATATCCAGCTTTTAAGTGATTTAAAGTGCATTTATCTATTATTTCAATACAAGCCTTCTACCTTTCTGCTATGCATATGAACAACAGAATCTCACACACATTTCATGATTTTCATGATAAAGGTAAGAGGAATTAGGTTTAGCAGCACAATCACCTATTTTTTTTAGGAAGTTAGGGCACTAAGATGTTGATACAATAGATGATAATGAAAAACAGCTTAGGAACACATAATAAATCATGTAACCTTATTTATAAGGTACTTATGATTACCTTACACCATGAAAGTTTAATATTATATATATAAGGCCTATTAAAGGTGGGTTTAAGCATGTATAGAAGGTATTTATTTTTCATATACTGTAGCATATGACTTATTTTACCTATGTACACTTACTGTATATACTTAGAAGTTCTCAACATGCCTAATGAATGTATTTAGATAAATTTATGTTATTAATTTACACAGTCTCGTTTATGTCTAGGCTGAAAAAACCTAACCTTAATTCAAGCTTTGTTTTTCAAAATTGCATAAAACTTTGTGAATGGCTAGTGAAAATGAAAACAACAGGGGCTCACTAAGTCCATTATTTACCAGAGAAGTGCCCCTATATATATTTCAGTGTGAATTCATGATAGAATGAAGGAGACATAAGAGAGGCATTCAAAAAAAATTAAAAAAAAAAGGAGATGACACTTACCTTGATGGAAAGGTAGGAAAAAATAGAGTGAGAAAAAGTTAATTTGTAACTTGGGGGAAATTGAATATGGAGCAAAAAAAAAAATGAATATTTAGTGCACTATGAATGTGTATCAATGAAATTCCAATTAGAGAGAATTAAAACCTCTTAATTTTCTCCTAAAAATGTCCAAAATGCCACCAAAAAACAACACTAATCAATAGTAAAAAAAAAATACCACAAAAATCTGAAAAAAAAAAAAAATCTTCCAAAAAACAGTAAAAAAAAAAACACACACCACTAAACAATAGAGAACAATGCCTCTAAAATAAGTAATAAAATATTTTAAAATACTCAAAAAAACCACAAAAAGATAAACAAATTCTGCTCAAAAATTCCACCAACAAATTCTCCTAAACAATAAGAAAAATCACCACTAAAATACATAAAATTACACAAAAAAGTCCAATAAATGCTACTAAAATATAGCAAAATGTGTTGCCAAAAAATATGCTTCCAAAATATGCAAAACAAAAAAAAAAAAAAAAAAAAAAAAAAGGCTGCCAAAATCAGGAATAAATATACCTCCAAAAATAGGCAATAAAATATGCTAAACAATATCAAAAAAAAAAAAAAAAAAAAAAAAAATCCACCAAAAGGAATGGAGGGATAATAGAACCTGAAAAACAAGGGAATGTCAATTTTTTTTTTTTTTTTTTTTTTTTTTGAGATATAGGGAGGGAGTTAAAGAATGAAAAAAAAAATTATGTGATGGGGAAGAAGATGTGATTTGATGTTATCAACAGAGGGGAAACCAATGAAGTTGGTAAATCAGATTTTTTCATTGAAAATGAAAAATGACCATTACAAATATAAAATTTTCAATTTATGGAGAGGGGGTTGGGGGTGGGGAAATGAATATAATCAGCAAAAATGAGATTTTCATTTCAAATATGAGCCAACCATCACAAGGCAAAAACAATTCACCCATTAAAAAAGTCAAGCAACTTTTTAATAGTGTTAAAATTTCTGACTGTCATAATGAAACTTGTATTTTACAAGAAAAGAGATTAAGAGGTTAAAAAATAAATAAATAAATAATAAAACAAGGTAGACATGTCTGGTTCAAATGTCACAAGAAAATGTTGAAAACCTCAGTAAGGGGTGGGTGTTTGCCAATGACTGATGAATAGGAAGGGAGGTCAGTGTGTCACATGTGATTGAGATGTTGTGGCCAACATGTTGTTATGAAAAAAAAACAGACAGAAAGTGCTGATTTGTGGTGAGAGCTGACACTGATTTTTAAAATAAGTCACTTTATTGCGAAATTTAACTGCTGGTTTGGTTTGAAAACTGCACTTAAGTTAAGTGTAGATTTTCCTGTACTGACACCACCCCCCCCCCCTCCATCTCTCTCTTCCCTAATATGTTAATTTTACTATTATAATAGCAGGTTTTTAAGATTTGGAAACTTGACACTCATCATTCATCAAATATGTTTGACCATAACATTTTTTAATTGATTTCTGATTTGAAGAAAGAAACACTACACCATGAATTTTTTTTTTTTTTTTTTTAAAAAAAAAACCTGCTAGAAAGTTCCTTCCCCTCTCTCACCAGTTGACATGTTCACCAATACATCAAGGGAGCTCAAGAAGAATGAAAGAAGATTTAGATATTTTAAGACTTTAGAATGTTACTTCAAGACAAAGAGGAAAGAAAAAGCCTTGAAGGATAAATTAAGATTTTTCAATGAGATGAAGCTTATTTAACATTGTGAATGGTTAATAAACTTTAAGAAATTTAAAATAGGTTCAAGAAGAACTTAATTAAGTTACATGTCTCCTTTAAGGAAATTTAATGAAGGCTTGAAAAGCTAAGTAAGGTTAAAAGTATCTTTCTGAAACATAATTTGGGTTTAAGGAAAGGTTTAAAGAATTGTCAAAAAGGATCATTAAAGTTTATTCCAGCCTTGAAGCACATAAATAAAGGTTAGAGTAGCCTCAACAAAGATCACTAAAATGTGGAATAACTTTCTAGTTAAAGTACTAGTGCTGAAATTCAAATGAGGAATCTCTTTAAAAGTTTACACAACTTAGTAGAGTATTTCTCAAATTGAAAGGATGTATCTGAAATGGTTTGTTTTTTTATAGTTTCAAAATAATATTAGAAAATACTAAGACAAAAATAATTAAAGAATTTATTGAGAAAAATGAATAAGACAACTCAAGTAATTTAATTTTAAGGAATAAAGGTGAATACAAAAAAGAGATATAATATTTCTAAATTAAACTGGTTCTCAGACTTGAAATTAAAATTTAATCAAACATGTTTTAGTATATGAAAAAAAAAAAAAAATCAAGTGAATAAACTCATTAAATCAAGATGGAAGTAGATCTTTTTAATGAAGGAATCAGATAAATTCATTGAAGAACAATTGAATGACATAGTTCAACTCTCAAGTTATGTTTTGAGAATATCTACATATAAACTAGAAAATTAAAAAAAAAAAATTTAAAAAATTGAGAAAAACTTATTTATTATTCAAATCACTTTACCATGATGCTTGTTAAATTTGAAGTCCATATCCCATCCATTTTGTCTGACAAAAAAAAAAAAAAAAAAAAAAAACATCATACTCATTAGATAAAAGTCCACATCACCACATGTTATGTGACTACCCTAAATTGAACTAGAGTATAAGTCAATCAGCATTATATATATATATATATATATAATTATTTATTTATTTTTTAGCAAGTTCCAGATTTTTTTATTTTATTTTATTTTTCCTTCTGGATGCTCTTAGTAGTTGATAGAATTTGGTTGAGAGGTGAGGAGGAGGAGGAGGAGGAGCACTATGGGTGTTATGCATTGTAAAGAGGCAGAAGAGTGGACATTGCATAAGGGGGTTATATGGGGCAAGCACTGTGGAGCACTCCACATTGGACAACTTATCTAGTAATCCAGTTACTTCTTAGCCTCACTGCTGAATTAGCATAGTCAGTCCCGTCTCAGGCTAGTGTTAGCGCTAGTAGTAGTCTTCCTCCTTTGGTTTTAACAGTAGTCACCCCATTTTTTTATTCTAAAAATCAAAATTACTTACATTTTTTAACCCAGACCACTCTCCCTTTCCTTTTCCCCTTCAACCCTCTTTCCCCCCCCCCTTCCCCTTTGATAAACATGTTATGAAACTCACTAAAGAATAAACCCATCACATCTTTGAAGTCATGACCAAACATTCATTCACCCTACTTTCATTAAAAAAACAAATAAACCTAGAACAAAACCAAAATGATTTCATTTAACAACACTTTCTTTCTCTCTCTCTCTCTCTCTCTCTCTCTCTCTCTCCTCCCTCATTTATTTATTGATATTGATTTTTCGGGTAATTCAATTTTAGCTGTTTTTTAATGGATAAAGTTATATGCCATGCTGTAACTTTTCTTTTTTTTTTTTTGTGGCCACATGTTTTTCCGACAAACTAGTCTCCTATTTGAACCACCCCCCCCCAAAAAAAAAAAAAAAAAAAAAAAAAAAAAACACACAATCCAAGCAGCAAAATACATCAAAACAAAAATATCTCTAAACCCAATCTCATTTAAGTCCCACCTATATACTACCTTTTATACACTCAATTTAAATCTCAATTGCACAGTTTTCTTATCATCTCTCGATGTCCATCCATGTTTTGTTTGAATCTGATCCTAGATAAGGACAAAGTATTTTCTTTTATTTCATTATGATCATCAACTTTTGACATTTCTGAAAAGGTGGAAGATGAAGCAATCGAACTAGGAAGAAATTCTCCAAAAATAACTAGTTTTTCAATATCGTCCAATAATCCTTCCCAATACAGATAAGAATGATTGTGAACCTCGGTGGGGCTAAGCTGAATGCGAAGAATTTTAATTACCCGATGAAGCTTATCTATTTGAGATTGTGTCCCAGCATGCTCAAACAGCTGGCGAGTACAATCTATCCAAGCATCATCCAGAATAGTTAAACATTTATGTCCATCGTTTTTTAGGAGATTTAACGAAGAATGATCTATATGTTTAAAATCATAGATGCGAGGAAGAAATTGGAGTAGTTTTGGAGATAAAAGTTGTCCAAGGTACTGGTTGAGAGTAGCATGAAACTCTGAAAGTAAATGATTCATTTCCGCATGCTGAGTAGGATTGGACATTACCGTATCAGCTGAGGAAGGTAAATGATTCAGTTGTCCAGTCAACTCAGATAAAATTCCTAGGCTTGATGGCGGAATACTTAAGTCTAGTTGGTAGTCTGGTTTATTAAAATCTTCTTGCATTTCATGATCATCATCCATTACTTGAATCTTTGGGGAGGAAAACAAAGAGTTAGAAAAATTAATCGCAGGCAGAGCAACGCTGGTAGCTGATAATGGGAAGGTAATAGAAGCTGAAGGGGGAGTTTTGATAAGCGCAGAGTCTTCGTTAGAGAAGGGGGAGTAGGTAGCAATAGGAACATGTCTATGAGCCCGAGCGTGCATAGAACCCCAGAGGGTCTGGTCAGAAGAATGAAAAGAAGGGCTTTTGGGCTCTTTATGTTTATCGACAAGTGAAGTGGAAGATTTCCTAGGTGGCAGAATCGAAGATGCTTTTGCTTGATGGTAAGCTGGGCCCATAATCCTTTTGTTGTGAGTTATTTGTCCAGTCAGATGGTTTATATGTTGAGCTAAAACTGGATTCATGTGCGCCAAAAGATCACGAGCAGATAATTCCGGGATGGCTTGGATACAATAAAGACCTGTACAAAATAAATCAGAAGATGAGCAAGACCACAATTTCTTGAGTGGAGGTTGAAGTTTTAAAGATAATATTTAATTAGATGACAAACAAACCGTCATTTCTAGCTTCAAGAATCAAAGCTTTATCATTGGTCATCAAATCAACTTGACTTGTAGGACCCAACTCTTTTTCGAAAAAAAGTGCACAATCTTCAATATATGCATCAGGGGACTACAACAATAATCATGTGGACAACGCACATGTCATTACGCATTTCGCACACAAAAGGTTGAAAGCCAAATTAGACGTACCGCAAATTTACCTTTGGAAAGTTCTTGATCGAAAACTTGTGATTTTGATTGAAAGATGACGATTGGAGGTTGAACATCGATCATTTTGGTCATCCATAAAATTGATTTACGGGCGCATTGGTGGAGAGGAAGATCCACGGCCTGTTTCTTTGCTGAATGAGAGACGGCCAGCTTTTCGGGGGAATGATTGGAAGAGGCCAAATGCCTGGATGTATGATCAGATGGAGACGGAAGAGGTTCGATGACCGCAACGACGGATTGCACATTACGAGCCATCTTGTGTTTATCAATCCTAAATGAGATGAGGTAAGCACCCAATAATCAGCACTGGGAGCGTCGGAACAGTGATCGACCATCCACGAAATCAAGAGACAAGGCCAACCCTCGTTTGAATAGCCGGCAAGGGTCAATAAACAATTTGGGGCATAGCCACTCACTCTGCGCGGACCATTTTTGGAATGATAAAGCCACATGGGGGGAAGGGAGTTTGAAAAGCAGAACATTTCAGGGAAATGGAAATTAAATCGGCGACGACTTCAATCAAACTAAGATGAGAGATAAGGATATTTGTATCGAGAACAATCCATCTGGTTGGAATGTGATGCTTGACGGAGGAAGTTGGAAATACACTTGACGAGGTCTCAAAGACATCCTCCATCTCGACATCTTGTAAATCAATTTTACCAATTTTCTGACGAGAATGATAAAGAGACTCAGCCAGGACGTTTGTTGCAGCTTGTTCGTCATGGAGTGAGAGTGTGAAGGTCTGCATGATCACATCACCATCGCTATCGTAGCACACAGCCATGACAGGGAAATAGTGTGGTGGAAGACGTTGAAGAACAATAAAATGATGGTAGGATCCAGGCAGACTTTATCCAAGATAGCCCCAAAGAGTTCTTTTAAAATGTGTTTCCTTATTACAATGTTTTGCTGAAGATGTCCACCAGCTGCAGCTACAGATCAACTGACGTTCTGGGATGATTTATTGCAACGGAGAACAGTCCCTCCACAAGTAGCAATCACACCCCTCAGCCCACCTGAAACAGTCACATCAGCAGACTCACTCTTCCCTAACGGATAACGTACTAATCACGTCCTTTGCTCTCTGCTAATAGCCTCTTCTTCTCATCATGGCCATTTCCTGTTCAACCGTGCCCTAGATACTTACTTGGATTAATTAATCTGTTGTTAGTGTCTATCAACTAAACTACCTTACAACAACTTAAAAACTGATGGTTGATCAAACTTGTAATTCTATTTGCACTGCAGCCAATTCAAATCTTGTCCTATCTGTTATCTTTCCTCTCCTTCACACACCTCACATGCCTCACTGTTATCACGCTTTATCGCCCATTTGCGCATCCTTAAAAGCCTGTCTTTATCTTATATGGTGTGCAAAAGTCTAAACAAGTACATCAAAAAAAAAAACCATCCTTTGTGTAACTAGGACTGGTTTGTTTCATTTTGTAATTTGTAATTTGTATTTTTTTTTTTTTCCTCCCGAACCCTTTATTTAATTACAGCTCCCCCTCAAACTCCAGCCTTACTTCTCTCTAGACCCAGTGCTCCCCCTTATTGTCTAGTCCCACTGGGTAAAAACCAGCTTTGTCTCTCAAAGAAACACAATCCCTTATCCAAAGCATCCCAAATCTATTATAGATCTATTAGAGCATCCCCAGCCGTGTCGGCAAAGTGGTTCGGTATGCATAGTTTACCGACTTATTCCCCAATCATTGCTCAATTAGACTCTAGTAACTAATTTATTCTGTAGTCATATAATCAAATGAACAAAGTTGCTTGTGTAGCTTCTGTAATTGCCAAAACCTCGCGCCACTTTTTTTTTGACTCAACCATTAGGGGGTATCAAAGTTGAGGGATCCGCAATTAGGGATCAGGAATTTTTTTTCCTGGGATCAGACATTATTAATTGCGGAAGATTCTTATCCACTAGCCCCGGGGCTGGTGGATAAGGAATCCACGATAATGCATTATCCCACCTCTTATACCCCAATTTCCATTCCTAATTCCTGATCCCAAACTCATCACATCCATGATGGATTTGTATAAAAGTCACATGACTTATAATTGCTGATGCCATCCTTAAGTCTTTCCTCACTCTATGATACTAAATTTTGGTGGCAAACATGTAACATTTTTTTCAATCTACACACCCCACCTGCTTATTTGGTGGCAAATTCCCACTTCCCACTCATCACCTAAACCTTCTACTGACAACCTTTTCTACCAACAATAATGAAGCACTTCTCTACTAGGAAGCAGCTTCACACAGCTATGAATGCAATCACTTTAGTGTTAGCCACTGACTCTGATTCTGACTCTGGTTTGGAAGACACTTTAGCTTATATGTCTTATCTTTCCAAAAAGTGTTACATCATCCCAAGGGGGCCACATATTTATCATGATCCCAGATATGATCTCTGCTCCATTCTCAACATTCCTCAACTAAACTTCACTCAACTATTTCAAACTTCTCCTGATTCTTTTTTCAAACTTTATCAACTCATCTCCAAACATGCTATATTTCATAATATTTCTCAAAATAAACGGTGTGATCTGGCTATTCAACTTTCTGTTGCGCTATGTTGCTTTGGCTCAAATGGAAATGGTGCTTCTGTAAGACGTCTAGATAATCTCTTTACCATAGGATATGGTACTGTCATATTATACACCAAGCGCTGCATGATTGCTATCCTTTCTCTCAAGTCTCAAATACTTGCTTAGCCAACTCCACAACAGCCACTTGAATCCTCTCAAGTAATGCAAGCCAAATGTTTCCCTGGATGTGTAGGTTTTGTTGATGGTACAACTATACCTTTGAGTTAAAAAGCTTGATCATGATGGCAGCCATTATTTTGATTTCAAAAAAACGGTTTCTTCAAAATGTTCTCCAATTTCACATATTTTATAAACTAACTTTTAATCTTCTTTGTAGATACTCTATTGCTGTTCAACTTGTCTGTGATGTCAACAAAAAGTTTATTGCTTTTCATAGTGGCTTCCCCGGCTCATGTCATGACTCCTCTGTCTTCCAAAGATTTAGGATTTCTCAAAGTCCTGACTCATTCTTTGATGAATCTCAGTACCTTGTTTCAGACTCAGCATATGCAAGTGGGAAGTACATCATACCTGCTTTCCGTGGTGCAACCTTAGAAAATGACCCCAAAACCACCTTTAAGAATCACCTTGCCCAATCAAGAGTATGGATTGAACATGCTATTGGGATTTTAAAGGGAAAATTTTCTAGTCTCTGGGAACTCAGAATCCAATTTCAAAAAAAAAAAATGGAAATAAAAACTGAAAATCATTGGATAATAACTTGTGTTATACTCCACAATATCCTAGCTGATTTAAAGGATGAGTGGAATGATCTTTATGAAGAAGAGGATCCTGAACCAGCACCAGCTCTCCCCTCCCTTGAATCACAAAAAATTCATTCAACCGGTGTGGCATTCCACATCTGGGTAGGCCAATAAGGTGAAAATTTGATTGAATATTGGTTGAAAGGAAATTATGGTGTAATCAGGTGTTAATTTGGTCATTATGGATATTTTTGAACTGATTTGTGGAATTTTGGAATGGTTATATGATGGTATTTTTTTTGGTTTTATGGATTTGGCAATGGTTTCACTGGATTTTGGGGAGGATTCTCCATCTTTTTGGGTATTTTCAGGGGCTCTTTTCAGTCTATTTTTGGAAGATGAGTAGCAATTTTCTGGATTATCAGGCTGGATATTAGGAATTTTTGGAAGGTGATTATGATCATGGGATAGCCCAGATTTTTCTATATCTTTTATGTCTTGATGGTTTTTTTATCATATTTTACTGGTTTCTTAGTGTTTTACTTGATTTAGTGACTTTTAGTATTACTGGTGGATATGGTGTGCTGATGGAATAGCCACTGAGCTCCAGTGCTCTGGTGCAAAAGCAAAGTGTACTGGAAAAATTCTGTCATTGTGGCAAAGTTTGGTCCTGGTGGAAAAATTATCTCACTGTGGCAAATTTAGCTCAATCTGGCAAAATTAGCTCATTGTGGCAAAATTTATCTCACAATGGGAAAGTCTGGTCACTGGGTTAAAATTTGGGTATTGTGGCAAAATTTGGCTAGAAATTTATTATGCTTACTAGATCAATAGTTTATTGTCGATCCTATGCATGTAGGGTATTGTTGGAAAGGTCTGGAGCAGGGGAAACAGAAGGAGGGGAAGAGAATCTTAGTCTTCTACATTTTTTTGTCTTTTTAGTTTCGATAATAAGGGTCTTTTTAATAATTAACAATATTTAACATATAACAACAATTATAATAAAAATTATCAACATATAGGGTCCCATTGGATAGCTCTCATCCTGGGTGGCTCAAATTTATTAATTTTCTTATAAAATTCATAAAATAAAAATGAAATAAAGTACACTCTTTAATTTTGATGGGAAACTGGATAAAACTGGGGCAGTCCTTTAATAAGGCACCTTTGAACAGGTCATTCCAAGGGTAGTTTCTGGAATACTTTACTGTATTTTTCAGTCTCTGGGGCAAGTGTTGTGGCTTGTTCTAAGTATTTGCTGTGACTGGTATCAGTGTAATCTGGTACTAGGTATTTTTTTGGATGGTGTAACCAATGGTTGCACTTAGATTTGTCTTATTATAGGTTTCCAACACATTTAAAGTCTAACTCTCAGAATTTCAACTCATCCAACTCTTCAAGCAGATCTTCAAGCTTAGTTAATTGAATCTTATGTTTACTTAGAGGGACAGGGATTTATTTTTGTTTTTCCAACTCCTTCAGATTCTGCTTACAGCAAGGCAACTGTAAGAGTCTTTCTACACCGGCATACACTCTGTCATTATGCCTATTACTATCCAACATTTTTCTTCACCACCCTTTTAAATTATTTTTTCATACTCTCCCAATTTTCAACTTCCTTTTTTTTTTTCACTTGTGTTATTTTCATGTTCCTTGTTTTATTCACTTGTGTTGGTTATTTTTTTTTTTTGCATAACTAAAATTTTGAATTTGATTTCCATTCCCTTTTTTGGATGTGTCATTTGTTTCATTTCATCAGCTCAACATGAAATCACATATTTTCTGCAATCACCTAATTTTTCACTGTTTCATTTTTTTCATTCATCCCTCACATCCATTTCTTCCTCTCCTCAAACATCTGTCAAATATTTTCAATTCTTTTATTTTCTCATCTCATCTCTCCAGGTAAGTCTTTTTTTTTTTTTTTTTTTTTTTCTTATTTTTTCTTATTTTTTCTTATTTTTGAAATTTTTTTTTTTTACTTGCTCAGAATTTTATTTTTTCTCTTTTTTTTTTTATTTTATTTTATTTTTTTTGGTTTTTCAAGGTTAGACTAATTTTGTTTTTTTTGTTTTATCTTTTTTTTTCATACTCCATCATCCCCCTTTCCCCCCTCCTTGTCTGCCTCCATACCCTCCTTTCTCCCCTTCTTGGCCACCTCAAGTCCCCCTTTTACCCCCTCCATCACCCCCTTTCCCCCCTCCTTGTCTGCCTCCATACCCCCCTTTCTCCCCCCCTTCACCCCCCCTTCACTCCCCTTTAATCCCTCCTTGCCCACATAAAACCCCCCTTTACCCCCTCAAACATTGATCTGTCAAAGAACATTTTTAATATTATTTAATTTATGGCACATATAATCAAGGTTTAAGTGATTTAAAGTGCATTAATTGATTTTTACATAAAACAATGAAAACAACAGCTTTAAGTCTACTTAAAATTTATTTAACCTTATATTTAAGGCTCTTAAGATTACCCTAACATTTTCCAACTTAATATTAAGTACATAAGACTTATAAAAGGTGGATATATGCATGTATATAAGGTGTTATAATGGCATATATTGTATTTTATCATAATTTTTACTTATGTATACAACTTGTGTACTTTAATTGATTGTTCCCATGTATCATCCATGTGTTTAACATAAAGTATAGATAATTTTTACTCAGTCCTGGGGTTATCCAGGCTGACAAAAAGTGGCTAAAAAATAGTTAAAAAATCTTCTAAAAAATCTTCAAAAACTCCAAGAAAAAAATGCCACAATACAATAGCAAAAAATACCACTAAAAAAGGCCAAAAAATGTCACTAAACAATAGCATAAAAACACCACTAATAATGCTAAAAAACTGACTTTGAAAATTCTAATAAATGCTGCTAAAGGAAAGTAAAAAATGAAACTAAATGATAGCAAAAAGAATGCTTCCAAAAATTCCACTAAATTCTGCCAAAAATGCCAAAAGAAAGATTTGAGGGGTAGTGGAAACTGAAAAAGAAGGAAATGTAAATCATTTGAGACATAGGGAGGGTGGCTAAATGAGAAACTATGTAATAGGGAAAAATATGTGATTTGAAACTATGGAGGGAGGCAAAAAAAATGAATTCTATAGAACAAAAAATTTCATTGAAAATGCAAAATGACTGTTTAAAATATGCAATTTGAAGTTACAGAGAGGGGGAGAAATGAAGATAATCAGCAAAGATGAGATTTTCATTTCAAATATGAGCTAACCATTACAAAGCAAAAACAAATGATCACTTAAAAAATTCAAGTAATTTTTTAAGTCCTCATAAGATTGGCCATTTTTTATACATTCAATTATGAATTTCTTTTTTAATCTTCTTTTTTTTCCCCATTCACAACTTTCCATTTTTCATTTAAACTCATGTTCTTTCATTTCTACCAAGTGAAGATGAATTCTTTCCATCTCCTCCACCTCATCTTTCACCTTTTCAAAGTTTGATTGATGCAAAACAAAATTCTTCCAAATCTAAGGACTGTTGATCTTTCATTAACATATGATCAAAATTCATATTCTCAAAGTCCAGGGAAAATTTCACAATAGAAGATTTTTCTAATATAAAATCCAGCATGGAAAAATATATAAATTTGTTAGTGAAGAAGATATATAGTAAAATTTTCTTACTAAGATCTTTTTTCTCAAAGTAATAATCAAGGAATCCCAAAGGGTAATTTTAATTAATGCCATTTTTTAAAAGATGGTTAAGGTTCATTGAAGTTAAAGCTCAACACTTTAGTTTGGATTTTGAGCTTGAGGGTTCAAGAAGCTTATCTAAAGCAGTTTCCAAAGTAGGATTCTCATTGCTGAGATCATGATTATTTTTTAAAATTTGAGTTTGAGTATGAGACTAGAGAAGAAAGTACGAGTAATTTAGCAAGGAATTAACAAAAAAAGAATATGTAAACATACAACAAATAATTGGGGCTCCAAGGACTCAGATCTGCTCCAAAATATTTTTTCTGCTTGATATTCAGGATCATCTTCAGCAAAACTATGATTAGAAGCTGGAGGGGATGAGTTTCATTAAATTACAGAGGTTTCAGGAGTATTATTAGATGTTTGAGGTCCAGAGGGTATATCCTTAGCAGTTTTGTGTAGAAACCAAGGGTTGACATCAACTTGGGAACTATAAAGAATATCTATTTCCTAATTGAAAGGACACAAGACATTCAGCTTTTCAGAAACAGTAGTAACTCAATTCTCCAAACCATCATCATCAATACCAAAAAGCAGTGGAAATAGCAGAAAAATGAGTCTTTTTATATTTTGATTGATAAATTTTTAATTTCTACTTCATTTTCTTAGGATTGATTTTGATTCTCCCTTTTGTTTTCTTCTTTACTTCATTTGTCATCAATAAGAAGTCATTGACCTTTGATGAAGGTAGACATCCATTAAAAGTGGACTTCTTACATCCAAAATATGCATCATAATTTGATTTAATTTTAAGGAATTCTATGATGATGAGATAGTCTTCCTTTTTCAGCTGTCCAGACTTTGATTTTTCTGTTGAGGGGCTTGCTTTACAAAAAGACTTTTTTGATGAAGCATTTTTTTTTACTTTTCTTTTGAGTCTTAGATTTTCTGGGAGGAATTTTTAAACTGGTATGTTACAAGAAAATAGATTAAGAGGTTGAAAAATTAAATAAAAAAGAAGGGAACCATGCCCAGTTAAAATTTTGAAAATTTCAGTGAGCAGTGTGTTCCGAGGATTGATGGATAGGGGGTGAGGTCAGTGTGTCACATGTGACAGGGATGTTATGGCCAACATGTGGTTGTGAAAAAAAATTATGCAAAACATGCTGATTTAAGTTCAGAAATGATACCAATTTTTGAAATAAGTGACTTTTTTGAAAAATTTAAGTGCTGATTTGCTTTGAAATCCACACTAAAGTCAAGTGCAGATTTTCCAGAAATGACACACCCTATTGTTTTACATATGACAAATAATTTTTCAAAAATCAAAGTTGATTCCCTGAGGTAAACAAGTAAGCAAACTATATCACATATATATATTTACTTACAAATGGGAAGGAAGTGAATAAAAGGGAATAAGGAGGAAAGTGAATCAAAAGGGAGGGGGGGATAGGATAGAAAAGTGGCAGGTGAGACACCACACAATATTTGAGGGGGAATTGCTAGCAAGTCCTCAACTTGAAGTCAGATGGAGCTCAGATGGAACTCACAATGAACTTTGATGGAACTTTTACTGAACTGTGCTTGAAAACCAACTAAAACTATTGTACAAAACTAGCTGAATCTTTTGTGATATCATATGGAAAGTGAAATAAACTTATCTTAAATTTTGAATGGAAAGAGTTTCAGTAATCATTCCAAACACACTACACCTTGAGCACATAATTTCAACTCAGTATTTTATATTATAGTTAAAGATGGAGCTTAAAACCCATTAAAAATTATAATTTTTCAAGTGATATTTTTATTCTTATTTATTACTTATTTAAAATATGTTGAAACATATTAAAAATCATATTTAAACATTTAATATTAGTTGAAAAAAATTACCAGAATTTTCAAAACTACACATTTCAGAGAACTATTATAATTTGAATTTTTTTGATTCACTTTTTGATATTTTTCAGTCATGTAACATTATTTTGAGTCAGGAAAAGTGAAATTGAATATTCACTTGCTGGGTGGTATTCAGTATTTAAATGCAAATTGATAATTCATATGTATAATGAAAATAATTTTGAATATTCATCCAAAAAAAAAATATGCATAAAAAATTTATATTGAATATGCATATTAAAATTCATATAGAATATGAATATGCAAAATGAATCTTGAATATTTATATTCAATGAAATAATGAATATGCATACAAAAAATTAAATTGTGTATAAATATTAAAATTTATATTGAATAAAATATTTAAAAGAAATTCAGTATAAATTGATTATATGTTGTATTAAGGGGTATCAATGTTAGAAATTTGTAATTATTTAAAAGGTAATTCACAACACAAAAAGAAATTCACAACATTGACATTAATTCAGAGTAAAGTGGTGCTTTGGGGGCACAATATGGCATATTTAAAAAAATAATCATGGATGATTTGGTGTAAAAAAGAGGTATTTTGAAATGGCAGATTTCCAACTTTGATACTCCCTATTATGAATTTTTTTAAATTTATTTTATTTTATTATATTTTATTATATTTTAAAACATTCATTTTATTTAATTCATCATCTCAAATTAAATTGTATTGTAATGTATTGTATTTTATTATATTGAGTTGTATTTGGTTATGTATTATATGATTTTATTTTATTTTATTAGAATTTTTTTTATTTTATTGCACTTTATTACATTCTTTTTCAAAATATATAATAATGATTTATTTTTTTATCCCATTTTATACCATTTGTATTTATCTTTATTTGATTCTAGCTATTATACTCATCTATCTGTCTTTTTTATATTCAATTACATTATAATAAGTCTTAATTTCATTTAATTCATTTTATTAGATTTGATGAATGCTGTTGTATAGCCATGTAAAAGCATTAAGCTGGTTAATTTGGCTGGTGAACTCTGATGTACGGTGTAGAAAACCCTATTCTACTAGCTATAGGCCTTGACCAAGGGAGTTGGAGAAAAAACAGAAAGAATAACCCCTGTCCCTTTAGAAAAACAAGTGAGATTTACCTGTTGCAGAAAATTGGAGATCTGTTTGCTAGACCCTCTAATTAAACACTCTTGACCCCTTTAAAAGTGAAGATAATAGTCCCAGACAGACTACCAGAAAGAGTTGAAATTAAAAGTAATATATTCCAACAAAACACAAGCCAATGAGACAGTGAGGAACAGAGAGGCAATGAGTAAAGAGATAAGATAATCCCCCTAAAAATCTTCCCACACACGCATCATACAGCCAGTGCACAGACCACCCTTTTGGCACCTGTACCAGCCAAATTGAATAAAAACCCTCCAGAAGCGCTCCCCAACCTTCTAAAACAGAGGTGGGAGGGCTGCCCAACGTCGGCCGGGCTGCCTTAAGCGGCCCCGCCTCCCTGAAGCCAGAAAACCAATAAAAACATCACATCTACTTAGAAAAATTCACTACAACTACTAAAACCCTTAAAACACAAAATTAAGCTATGACAACATTGAGACATGAAACGTAGAGCCAAATAAGCCCTATCCAATGGTACTAAGCACTTAACCCTAAGACTTAAGGTCAGCCTGTAAAACACAAAAAGCAAAATTAAACAGCTATCTTTTATAATGAAAAATGAGAAAATGACCCCTTAAAACTTAGAATATGAAAAATGTCCTCAAGACATGAAATATAGAGAAACACCGGGGCTATCCAATGGTAGTACCCACATACAAGCAGTCCAAATATTCACGGAATAAATCCATAAAAACACCTAATTCTTCAACCAATGTCAATTAAGACATGCACAAACAGCACCAAACCGCACAAAAAGGCCCCTGCCAATGTTGGAAGACCACATTCTCCCTCCAATTGAGAATTTCCACATTCTTTCTTCCCCAATCCATCATGATTAACCTTCTTCCCAAATCTGCCTCTGAAATGGGTCCTTGCCAACACTGCATTGACAATAATCTAATCTGCTCCATCACACCTCCGGCCCATCCATACAGAACGTCCTGTGATGTCTGCCACTCCAGAAAGAAGACCTGCTACAGACCTGGTCCATTATCATCTGCAACAGCTTTGCCTCCACCTCAACCTGGTCCATCTTCTACCAGCACCAAAAGATCTAGGCCATCCATCCTGATACACAGATTCATCAAAAAGCTACACCCTTCTCAGAAGAGTGCCACAACCCATAAAACAACAAGTTCCATCATCCCTGGTCCATCTGATGGTAAAGAACTTTCATTTCTTCCTTCAACTTTAAAACTGATGACTTCTCAGTTCCTCCATCTTCTGACAGTGATAATGACAATGTAGGATCCATTGCACCACCAACACCAAACCACTTGCCCACAATTAAGGCCAAGTTACAACAACACACATCTCAACAGAAACAACTTCTGCTTCACTACTTCCAATCCACTCTTTCTAGAGATCCACAGGACATTGAGAACAGAAGGCACCTCATCCACCAGTTCAAGGCTAATTCTGAACACTTCATTTCATCTCTTGATTCCCTCTGTAATTCCACTAGTACTTGAGCTTGATTCAGAAAAGAAAAATTGACCACACCCTCTATAGGATGTAACCACAAAAAACCCTCAGTTTTAAGACTTGGGGGACCATCTTCATTTTATAGTCTTGGGGGACTCAAAAACCCTCAGTTTATAGTCTTGGGGGACTCAAAAACCTAAATCATAAACCCAGAACCAGAGATCAACCACATTAAGACACAGAGAAAAAACTAACATTCTGGGGTAATTGTGAATAGAGCTTCCAGCCCATCAATTACCCCCAAACTTGCCTTTGCTAAGTTCAGAGGCTCCCCCTGTGGATACCCTCTGCCAATCTTTCAACCAACTCCAACAACAAAACTCATTCCTCAGTTTATAGTCTCGGGGGACTACAACATCAACAATCCTCAGTTTAAAGTCTTGGGGGACTAACACAGTGTTCAGTTTAAAGTCTTGACGGACTACTTCTTGACAAAATCTTGAAAAAAGCCAGTTAAAAGTCTTGGAGGACTACTAGATCCACAGTAGTAAAATTAAATTCTTGAATAAATCTTTAACAACCAGCCAGTTTTAAGTCTTGGAGGACTAACAGAATTTTCAGTTTAAAGTCTTGATGGACTGCCCCATTTTCAGTTTAAAGTCTTGATGGATTGGTTTTCAGTTTAAAGTCTTGAGGGACTTTCCAGAAACAAAATCTTGAAGAGATAGCCCACAAATCCCCAAACCAAAAACCATCAAAGCCAAAACATTTAACCTCCTTTAATAAATAAAAAAAATAAAATGGTATCCCCCAGCCAATTGATGAGCTGATCCCCTGATACCTGACCCACATCCAAGTGCACATTGATGTGGTCACACCTAAAAAAATTTAATTTTTTATTTTGACACCTCCTCTTCTACCAAAAACATTGCCAGAGCCCTATCTTGAGCCTTTGAACAAACATAGCCTCCATAAAAAAATTAAAAGAAAAAAAGAGAAAAAAAGAAAATAATCTTGAATCCACCACTTTCACAGCCAACACCCTAAAACCACATAGCAAAGCCAGCTCCAGGTCAACAGAAAAGATCACTGGGTGAGCTCCCTCCAATAAGTAAAAATGATGGGAGACCACCAGTGATTCGCCGCCACTCCAAAGAAATACAGAAGCCAGTCCATAGCCAGTTTAAAATCATAGTGGACTAAAGCCTGAATAACAAAAAACAGAACTAGGATTCAACTAGGACTAAATAAATACTTAAAACAGACATTATGGGGTAACTGTTCTACAGAGCAGCCAGCTCATCAGTTACCCCCACACTTGCCAAAATAAAACCTAGAAGCCCCCCCTGGGTACCTTCTAACAAACACAACATTAAACACAAAAAAAACCAAAACCAATAATCATGAGGGGTCCAGCACTTGAAGACAAAAAGAATTTCCAGTTTACAGTCATGGTGGACTAAAAACTTGTTAAAGAAAAAAAAACCAATACTAGAATTCAACAAAATTAAGAGAAGGGGTTGGAAACAGACAATCTGGGGTAACTGTTGATAGAGCAGCCAGCCCATCAGTCACCCCCACACTTGCCAAAATAAAATCTAGAAGCCCCACCCCTGGGTACCTTCTAACAAAAAGGATTCTCCAACACAAATCTTCTCCCATAAAAAACCAAAACCATTAAAATTCTTGAAAGCCAAAAAAAATCCAATTTAGAAATAAAATTTTGCAGTTTAACCTCATGCTGGAGGTGAAATAAAACCAAGAATCTTCATTTTATTTTAAATAAAATATCCATCTTCACTTGAATTTTTTTTTCTTCCATCTTCATTATACTAAGATTTTTTATTATTATTTCCCTTTTTTATATAGAGACTTGAACCAGAGAGACTGATAAGAATTTGACAAAAAAAATCCTGACCAAATACATAGAGGCCAAATTAAGCAAAACCAAAACAAATTAAGTAGTTTATCCTCATTTCGGAGGAATCAGATTCTTGAAATCCCAAGGTTTAAACCAATAAGTTTGCCCCTAGGGCCTGAACCCCCTAAGCTCCTCTTCCAATTCTGATATCCCAACATCAGACCTCCAAAAAAATCTTCCATCCTCCTCCATACACTGAGTCTACCATATTTCACATCACCAGAATCAATAAATTCTCCACCCTGTGAAACATCTGGAACCTCCACCACCTCTTTAAAATCAACCTCCATACCAGTGACATCCAAAACATCACAATTTTCCTCTTCCCTATAGGAATCTTGCTTAGAATCTGCAAAATCCTCCAGAATAACATCCATAACATCAAAATAAAAATCCTCCTCCAAGCAGAGAGCTTCAGATTTTGAGGGAACCACTTGAAAATAATCTTCCTCTATGAGAAAAAGATCCAAGACAGAATCTTTCTGTCCATCCAAAAATTCAACTGATACAACCTCCTCCAATAAGCCATTATCTGAACTTGAGAAAGAAAAATAATCATCCCACAGCAACCATTCATCCACAACAGATTCCTTCTCAATATCCCAAAATCCTTCTTCATCACCAGACAAGTCCTCCTTCCCACATAATTCACCCAACCTTGAGGAAATACACTGATACTCCAGTGTGTAAATTTTCAAAACATCCAGTGAAGCACATTCCTGAGATCCTATGGAATCCTTTGGAAAAGAATAATTAGTTTCACAAACATCATCAGAGTACCCATCTTCCAAAATTGATGGCTCCAACACCTTTCCAGAAACTGAATTTTCCACCACAGTCTCCTGAACCTCTCCATCCAACAGGATTTCCTCTCCAGATTCTACATCCCTATCCATCATACCATCCAAATATCCCAAATAACCTCCTTCAGAATAGCCATACCAGGAATCCTATTTTCCCCATTTGGAAGAGTCTTCATCAAGTCAGCCTTGAAAAGAATCTTCATAACCTCCACCTTTACATCCCTACCCATGGCACTCCAAAATACATACTTGGCCCCATCTTCATGTGGTAATATATCATTATATACCAGATAATCCAGAGCCTCCCCAAACTCCTCCATAAATTCCCCATACTGAGAAAAAGAAGTTACACCACCTTTCAATTCCCACTTCCTAGAAATCCCATGAAGATCCACCATTGAGAAAGTAGTGGGCCACCTTTTTAGCATTTCAATCTTCAACTTTCCCCAGTCCTGACTCCTATATCCTTCCATGCCAGAAACCTCCTTCTCCACCTCCCTATTACCAATGAAAAAGATTACTTGCCTAACCATGTCCAACAGTGAGGCCCCATCAATCTAAGCAGCAACCTCAAACCTAGACAAAAACCCCTTTGCATCCTCTCCCAAAAACCTTGAACCATCCCAAGACTGAATCCTAACCATCCTAGCAATTCCAAGTTACAGCCTCCAATCTCCACCAAAGATAGCCAAAGTCCCCCCAATAGCCTTAGAGACCTAGGAGGGACCAAAACCAACAGAAAAGAAGACCCCTAGACCAACCACAAAGAGATATAGCACCAAATCCAAAATCCACCAAAGAGAGAAGCCTAGATCAACAGAGATTCCAAAAAGCCAACAGATTCGAACCCCATGTTGGGCGCCAGAAATGTAGACAATCCTATAGTACTAGCTATAGGCCTTGAAAAAGGGAGTTGGAGAAAAACCAGAAAGAATAACCCCTTTCCCTTTAGAAAAACAAGTGAGATTTACCAGTTGCAGAAAATTGGAGATCTGTTTGCTAGACCCTCTAATTAAACACTCTTGACCCCTCTAAAAGTGAAGATAATAGTCCCAGAAAGACTACCAGAAGGAGTTGAAATGAACAGTAATATATTCCAACAAAACACAAGCCAATGAGACAGTGAGGACCAGAGAGGCAATGAGTAAAGAGATAAGATTATCCCCCTAAAAATCTTCCCACACACACATCATACAGCCAGTGCACAGACCACCCTTTTGGCACCTGTACCAGCCAAATTGAATAAAAACCCTCCAGAAGCACTCCCCAACCTTCTAAAACAGAGGTGGGCAGGCCGCCTGAAGCAGCCCCACCTCCCTGAAGCCAGAAAATCAATAAAAACATCTAATCTACTTAGAAAAATCCATTACAACTACTAAAACCCTTAAAACACAAAATTAAGCTATGACAACATTGAGACATGAAACATAGAGCCAAATTAGCCCTATCCAATGGTACTAAGCACTTAACCCTAAGACTTAAGGTCAGCCCGTAAAAGGTGAAAAACAAAATTAAACAGCTATCTTTTATAATGAAAAATGAGAAAATGACCCCTTAAAACTTAGAATATGAGAAATGTCCACAAGACATGAAATATAGAGAAACACCGGGGCTATCCAATGGTAGTACCCACATACAAGCAGTCCAAATATTCACGGAATAAATCCATAAAAACACCTAATTCTTCAACCAATGTCAATTAAGGCATGCACAAACAGCACCAAACCGCACAACAAAGGCCCCTGCCAATGTTGGAAGACCACAACGGATGTAGATCAGAGTTCACAGGCAAAAAATTGGATGTGGTACTCTGATTTACGGCTTTAGATCAGAGTCCACATGGATAAAAATGGGTGGTGAACTTTGATGTACAGCCTTAAATCAGAGTTCTCATGCATCAAATTGGAAGTGGTAATCTGATGTACAGCCATATGTCAGGGTACACATGCATAAAAATGCATGTGGTACTCTGATGTATGGCTGTAGATCAGGGTACACATGCATAAAAATGGTTTGTGAAATCTGATTTAAAGCTTTAGATCAGAGGTCACATGCATGAAAATGGGTTGTGAACTCTGATCAATGGGTTTAAATCAGAGTTCACCAGCTCATTTTGAGAATTCAAAGACTTTTATTTTCACATGTAATATCACCTTTTTAAATAAAATAAGATAATAAAAATTAAGTTAAGATGTAAGGGAATAAAATATACTAAAATAAAACAAAACAAAATTAAATTAAATTAAATTAAATAGAATAATAGTAATTGAAATTAAATGAAATATAATAAATTATAATACAGTATTATATAGTATGATAGAATAAAATAAATCAAAATCAGATCAAATAAAATAAAATGAGTCAAAGTTAATATTTTTCTAAAAGGCATAATAGAAATTATAGAAAATTGATAACTCATTAAGAAACATTATCAAAAAAATTAACTTTTTTTCATGAACTAGGTTTTTTCAGTGTAGTTGAAAGAATATAGATGTACCAATGTATTCAAATATAAACTATGGACAGACCTTGAAGCCTGATAATCTGTTTATCAATATATCACAGGAGAAAAAAACAGTGAACTAGATGTCTAGTTGTTTCTTTGGTCTTTGTTCAAGCCTTGGTTGTGATTCTGCTCAATACCTTGGAGTGACCATGGTTGAGCTCACCCCCTTTCACTTTCTATCAACATTCACTTTTTTACTCACTTACACACTAACCTTTTTTCATTGTCACTTTCTTGCTTGTTCACTTCCCTTTTTCTTGCCCCCTTTCCCTTTTAATTTCTTGCTCCATGTTTCCTTTTTTTCTGCCTGCTTTCTCTGTCCTTCTTTTACTTATCTATTGCCTTCCTTGCTCTTCTGCTTACTTGTTCACCCCTTCTCTGTTTTTTTATCACTGCAATCCCACTCTCTCCCTTCTTCCACTAGCACAGGTGAATCAAGAATATCTTGTAATCACGCTAGCTTCCCAAAAATAGAAAAAAAAATCAAGACTTGCAGTCAGTAAAGCAGTTTCAATCTTACAAAAATTTTATCTTCTAAAAAATACTAAAACTGGAAATAGTTATTGTTTGACATGTCGCAATATTGTGATAAACATTTTTAAATTTCACAATAGTTTTTCAGATAAATATTTTTATTTTGATAAAGTAATTATGCGTCTTTCACCTTACTATCATGGGGGTGCAATAGTTATCTTGATCTCAGATAATTTAAAGTGTAATTTGTTAGTGAAGGATACTTCTTGTAAGGATAATCAAGAAATCTTTGAAAATAGATCATTGGTATAAGAATAGAGACTTCTCAACAAAATTGTAAAGATACATTTTTAAGAAGTCAAAAACCTGTTAACAAATCCAATAATAATATCACCACAAAAAACACCTGGCACCTGCTAGCTGGTGTCAACCCCTCAATCCATTGGTGATTTGAAAATAATCCCAATTTAATGCTGCACAAGCTGGAATTCTTAGTGTTCAGTGCACAGTCTTCCCAGAATAATTACTGCTAATATAAAACTTAATCAATTCAAATATAGGGATTGGCACCTACTACCAGGTGCCCACATTTTTTTCTGGTAATATTAATAATAATAATAATAATAATAATAATAGTAAAGATCCTGAATTAAATCTAAATACATAAATGATAAGACAACACAGGGGGAAAAAGTGAGAACTAGACATCAAGTTGAGTTTTGTGACCCTATTCCAGTCATGGGTACGTTTCTGTGACAACACATGGAATGTTGCTTTTTTTGCTCACCTTCTTTTCTTTTTTTCTGATGTTGGAATCTCCTTGCCCCACGTCACTACCTGTATGCACATCTCTTCACTATCCTACTTATCCACTTCCTCATCCCTGCCCCATATGAACACCCCATACCACCTTTTTCCTTGAAAAACAACCCCTCCACCACACAACATGATATTTTACTTGCAAAACACCTCAAGCAATCCAGACCTCCTTACTGCACTTGGAAACAACTCCCACAACCCCACCCCACATTCCTCTACTCATAAAACAGCCCACACTACCAAAGCACATTTTATTGCACTTAAAATACATCCCTCACAACCCACATCACCTTTCACCTCTCATAAATCAGCCCAAAATACCCCTACCCACTTGAGTGCACTTGAAAAACACCTTGGGAGATCTACACCAGCTTCCCCTTCTTGAAATCCATCCCACACTACCCCAGCCCATTTTAATGTACTCATAATACACCCCTCAAAAGACACACCACCTATCTGCTCTCAAAAAACAGCCCACACCACCCCTTCCCACTTTACTGCACTCAAAAAACATCCTAAGGGACCCTCCTCAACTTTCCCTTCTTGCAAATAATCCCACAAAACCTCTAACACCCCACAACACTTTAATATGCTTGAAAACTAACCCACACTACCCCAGCCCACTATGATATACTCAAAAAACACCACTCACAAACTACACCACCTTTATCTTCTCAAAAACCAGCTGCTACCACACCTCCCCACTAAAATGT
Source organism: Hemileia vastatrix (assembly GCA_030280995.1). Lineage (NCBI taxonomy): Eukaryota > Fungi > Basidiomycota > Pucciniomycetes > Pucciniales > Zaghouaniaceae > Hemileia > Hemileia vastatrix. Next base: position 14,896,741 of record JASXTE010000012.1, read on the forward strand.
ACTCAAAAAACATCCCATAAATCCCTCCTCAACTTTTCCTTCTTGAAAATCAACTCACAACACCCCTCATACTTTACTGAACTCAAAAAACACCCATAACAGCCCACACCACTTTCCTCCTCTTGCAAACTACCCCAACCCCCACCAGCCCACACCACCCCTCCCTTTTCAACTGCACTCAAAAATCACCCTAGTCATCCCTCCTCAATTTTTTCCTCTCACAAATTAGCCCAAACCACACCTCTTACTTTACTGCACTCAAAAAAGATCCTAGCCACCCCTACAAATCTTTCTCCTCTTAAAAACCAGCCATATTACTCCATCTTGAACTATGACTATCAGAAACAAAAAATCATTGTAAATAAATTCCAGTCTTAGAAGCTAGAAAACTGTACAGCTATCTACAACACATGAAAATGATTTAAATAAGTAGAGAGATAGCTGTTCAATCAAATAGAAAAATTTGAACTGATGAATTAGAAAATTATCAACCTTCAAATTTTCTTTGAGCTAAAAAAATGAAGAGTTCAAGTAGCTTGTAATAATGGAAATATTTAATTTAATTGAAATACCCCCAAAAAAATGGGCGTCTTTTAAAGCAAATTGTTTTCCAAGTCTGTAAAAATTAGTGTACTCTTGGATGGATTGTTTCTATAGAGCCAGAAAATTTATCACTTAAGTTTATGCAAAAGTTTCAAAAAAAACAAATTTCATTTTTTCGTGTTTGTTTTTATTTTGAAATATATATTAAATTAGGGAGGGGATCTATAAAGTAGTAGGAAGGAATTTTTGTTGTGAAATAAGCATGTAAATATCATAGCTCTGAATTTTTTATTGCTACATAAGCCTATTAAAAGTTGTTTTTAGAACCTTTTTTTAATAAATAATAATCATTTAAATGTATTATTTTTCTCATGTAATTCATAAATGTTTCCAGTTTTATAATTCTTTTTTTATAACTCTTCTAAGTTTATTTCTTATCAATTTTAAAAATTTAAATATTATTGTATAGATGGTATCAAGTAGAATGGTTGGTAGCTTTTTAAAGCTGAACTAAATTATGTTTCCAGAGGTAAAATTAGATATTTCTCAATTAATGATAAATTTTGATATAATGTGATAGAAAAAATTCACAAAAGAGATAATATAAAATATCATAATAGAATGATATATTAGTATAATAAAACACTATTTTTATCATTAAACCAGACTTAATGTAAGCTAATATTAAATTATCTACACCAAATATATATTTTTGCTGACAGTACCAGTTAGTGTTTACTAAATACTCAAAATTTTAGCAAGTTATCTTATTGAAATTTATAGATTATAAAGCATAATATTAAAATGTGGACTTGCTATTAATCTTTCAACATTGAATCCTAATTCAATACCAGTTGGAAAAACATGGGGGTCTGAAGGAAGCAAATGATGAGTAAGGGAGATATTTAATTTAAATTAGCTTAAATAGAGGTAAAAAATTAATGCAAGAATAAATGATAAATTTCTAGTCTGTAATTAATCTGAATTATTATAAACTAGTCAGTTCCAATTCACCACTGGGTTATTATAGACTCACCAGGTATTTAGTAGTAATTTACTGCCTCATTGAATCTCATTAACAACTTTCTCAGCAATGAAAAAATAATGAGAAACTTTCAAGCCTCATCTGAGGTATCATATAGTCAGCACTCACTCAGCACTCATTAAGAACTCATTTAATTCTTGGAAATTATTTATTCACCACTCATCTACTTCTCAGTCACAATCAATTCAGTACTCAGTTAGGGCTTAATAAGCGCACATTTACCTCTTGATAACAACTCAATAATTTTTTTCAGAGCTTAGTAATTCCTTAATTAGAATTCATTTACATCTCTGACACTACTCATTTAACATTCATTCCATTCTAAATCATTACTTATCTACTACTAGATCACATCTCACAGACTTCTATGTCAAAGATCAGTAAGCACCCAGTCACTGCTTACTTAATGTAAAGTAAGAACCAATTCATTTTTCAGTTGATTATTATTCAGTTCTAAATTGGTGATCAGAGAGAGTTCAAAAATTCTTCAGTCACTGGTCAGCCACAACTCAGTAAAACATCAGTCACAACTTAATCTTAGCTCTTTCATTTCTCAGTTAATACATTGTTAAAAGCCAACTAATCCTGATTAAGAGTCAATTTTTCACTGGGTTAATGCTCTTCAAGCTCTCAGTCATAGGAACTTCACATCTCAGTAAGCACTCATTCATTACTCATTCATGACTAAGTAAAAAAGATGAGAAAAACAGTTTTAAAGCTTATTTATCTAAAAATAGCCATCATTAACTATAATGGAGGGTATTAAAGTACTCACATCTTCTGTTTGAGACCCACAATTATTTTTTCACAGATCAAATTTCTTGATTGGAGAAGATTCTCATTCTAGAATTTTCTGAAGCAAGCATGTCTTTTGAAAATATTATTTAACAATGGAAGAGGATTCAATAGAAATAGTAACTACTTCAAAACTAAACTTAAAATAAATAATTAAAAAGCTTATAGACCCACATTAATAAGCTTAGAAATAGAGTAATTTAATTGGTAAACTTTTGATATTCTTGTTTTTATATAATAATAATTTTACAATTCTAGAATTGATATACAGTTTTTGACTATAAATATGTCTTCTACCACCTTGGAAATCCAATGCCTGATTTAATTTCTATTTCAAAAAAATAATTTGATTCTTTGCTAACTTTTGGATGCACTCAAGTGATATTTTTTGAGGCTCTATAAAAGTATTTCTTCTGATAATACACTAATTTTTACAAAACTTTGAAAATGAATTTCTCTATAAGGCCCCCGTTTTTTGGGGGGGTATTTTAATTAAATTAAATATTTCCATTATTACAAGGTACTTGAACTCTTCATTTTTTAAGCTCAAAGAAATTTAGAAGCTTGATAATTTTCTAATTCATCAGTTCAAATTTTTCTATTTAATTGAACAGCTATTTCCTTTCTTATTAAAATAATTTTCATGTGTTGTAGATAGCTGTACAGTTTTCTAGCTTCTAAGACTGAAATTTATTTGCAATGATTTTTTTTTCTTAAAGTAATAATTCAAGATGGAGTAATATGGGTGGTTTTTAAGAGGAGAAAGATGAGGAGGGGTGGCTAGGATCTTTTTTGAGTGCAGTAAAGTAAGAGGTGTGGTGTGGGCTAATTTGTGAGAGGAAAAAATTGAGGAGGGATGACTAGGGTGATTTTTGAGTGCAGTTGAAAAGGGAGGGGTGGTGTGGGCTGGTGGGGGTTGGGGTAGTTTGCAAGAGGAGGAAATTGGTGTGGGCTGTTATGGGTTTTTATTGAGTGCAGTAAAGTATGAGGAGTGTTGTGAGCTGATTTTGAAGAGGGAAAAGTTGAGGAGGGATTTATGGGATGTTTTTTGAGTACATTTTAGTGGGGAGGTGTGGTTGCGGCTGGTTTTTGAGAAGATAAAGGTGGTGTAGTTTGTGAGTGGTGTTTTTTGAGTAGATCATAGTGGGCTGGGGTAGTGTGGGTTATTTTTCAAGCAGAGTAAAGTGGTTTGGGGTGTTAGAAGTGTTGTGAGATTATTTTCAAGAAGGGAAAGTTAAGGAGGGTCCCTTAGGATGTTTTTTGAGTGCAGTAAAGTGGGAAGGGGTGGTGTGGGCTGTTTTTTGAGAGCAGATAGGTGGTGTGGCTTTTGAGGGGTGTATTATGAGTACATTAAAATGGGCTGGGGTAGTTAGGGATGGTTTTCAAGAAGGGGAAGCTGGTGTAGATCTCCCAAGGTGTTTTTCAAGTGCACTCAAGTGGGTAGGGGTATTTTGGGCTGATTTGTGAGAGGTGAAAGGTGATGTGGGTTGTGAGGGATGTATTTTAAGTGCAATAAAATGTGCTTTGGTAGTGTGGGATGTTTTATGAGTAGAGGAATGTGGAGTGGGGTTGTGGGAGTTGTTTCCAAGTGCAGTAGGGGGGAGTGGATTGCTTGAGGTGTTTTTCAAGTACAATATCATGTCATGTGGTGGTGGGGTTGTTTCCAAGGAGAAAGGTGGTATGGGGTGTTCATATGGGGCAGGGATGTGGAAGTGGAGAAATAGGATAGTGAAGAGATGTGCATACAGGTAGTGGCATGAGGCAAGGAGATGCCAATGTCAGAAAAAAAGAAAAAACTTAAGCACCACTAGAGTCACTCTCAAGTTAATCAAACAGGGTTACTCTACAAAATACACCCAGAGGTTTACCTAGCAACCAAAAACTGAACTAGAAGTGTAGCTCAAGGTTTTTTACCCCTGTTCAAATTTTGATGAATCATTTTCTTGATAAAGCTTACTTCAAGTTTACTATCTGAGTTAATATTTTGAGAAGATTTACAATTGGACCAAAAAGAAGAGTTACCTTTAGTTTGGGAGCACAATCATGTATTGAGAATCTATTACCAAGATGAACAAGTTTTAAAAGATACCCTTGAACACTTTGAGGGAAGAGAGGTTTCATTATTGCCTTCCAGCCAAGTTTTATACCAAAATCCATGAACAGTTTAGTGGTCCCTAATCCATTTTTACAGTGCACATCACTGCAATTTCCAATGACATTTGCATCATCAGTGGAGATGGTGACATTAGGTCAGGTAAACAAAGCAGTTGGGGAAGTTAGGAGGTTGGCCAACTCTTCCTGAAAATTACAAATATAAAATTTATCTTTGATGAATGAATAAAAAACTTATTTTGTAATAACTGGTTTCATGTAAAAATTTTATCTTATCTCAGTGCCCAAATCCCATAACTGCCAGTAATGATGCTTTATGTAATAGACATGGCCATTGGTTAATTTATGAATGGGAGCCCAAGGTTTTTGAGGAGAATAATTTTACTGAAGACCAAGTTGAGCAGTTTGAGGAGCAGAATTTTCCACGGGGCAGGGTACTCATCTAAGTTTTAGAAATTTTATGCAAGAAAAACAAAACACAAGAAAAAAAATTGAGTCAGCAGGACTATAATTTGATCATATAGTCAAGTGATATATAGAAGAGTGAGATTAAGGAAGTGAAGTAGGTTATTCAAGGGTCAATGGAGGAAGGGAAAAAAGAGGAAGGGAAAGAGAAAGATTGGAGGCCAGAGTCAAATGGCCAGATTCTTTAGTTTCCTTGGGGTCTGCAGGAGAGTTGGAGATGGGTGCTGATCACATCTTATCCTTGGACTGCACCATTAGCTGGTTTTTTTGACACTCCCTGACTTCTGGTGTTGCTTCTGTTGAATTGTGGCTGTACAGGGCAGGTCTAAATGAGGGAAGGGGTGAGCCATAGATGGTGTGGAAAGTAGTGATAGGCTGTGAGAGATGGGTAGAGGAGGGCCAAAAATGGAGTGAGGGAGAGTGATACAATAAAAAAAATGATCAGGAAACCAAATATGATAATAAAAAGATTAAAAAACTTACCAAAAGATGAGTATAGGAAAGTGACAAAACAAAATGGCTGAAGTTGGAGGGGCAGGAGCAAAATTGAATTGAGTCATGGTTGATTGAGGAGGGAAGAGTGGGTGATGGCTGAAAGGGGAAAAATAAATTGAATTGGGCTCAGACAGGGCCATTACCAGAATCACACACAGGGTTATAACCAGAAACCAAAAAAAACAACTAGACATCTAGTTCACTGTTTTTTTCTCCTGTGTATATAGGATAAATAAAATACTTCTTCATGGATAGGACTCTTATAGCTCTCATTAAAAAAAACTGGATATAAATGAGTTTAATAGGTCTCTATATTCCCAGATACATTTGTACTTAAATTTAAAGCTTATCATTTACATTATAAACCAGTTTATCCATTCTTAAATTTTTTTTAGAAAATTCAAAGACATTAAATATGTTTCATAGGGGGTATCAATGTTCAGGGATCGGCAATTAAATTAATTGCAGATAAAAATCCTTATACCCCAATTATCTTCCACAATTATTTTTGCTAATAATTGGGTTATTAGACACTTTAAGTGTCAATGTTCACCTCTTATCCAAAATTTTTCTACTCAATTTTTCATAACCACATACCGGACAACTTTCTGTCATAACCACATCTTGGCCTACTTTCATTCATAACATCTGCAATTATATGTCATGTGACTTGCATACAAATCAATCATGGATGTTATGAGTTTGGGATCAGGAATTAGGAATGGAAATTGGGGTATAAGAAGCAGGATAATGCATTATCGGGGATTCCTTGTCCACTATCCCTGGGGCTAGTGGATAAGAATCTTCCACAATTAATAATGTCTGATCCTGGGGAAAAAAATTACTGATCCCTAATTGCAGATCCCTGAACATTTATACCCCCTAATGTTTATGTTAATTTGAAAATTTCTCAGGATAAGATTTGCGTTGGGAGTTCAATCAGAGATCCATCAAGACTGAGATTAACCTTGTAGGTTTTTTTTCTAAAAATATTTTGTAGATAATAAAATTTGACTGATTTTTCAAAGATATTTATAATTATTATCCTCATAAAATGAAATAATTGGAAAGAATGAATGTATTAGTATGTATTTATTAATTTAAAAATTTCACTACTTTTGACTTTTTCAGCTTTATTAATGATATAAGTAGTAAAAACTTATGTGTCTTAAATTTCTGAAGATCTATACATAGCCTTAAACTAGAATTTAATTTCAGTTAAATTTAAAATGAAGATCTCCACTTTAGTATAACAGGGTGAAGAATTTAAGACCATAACTCAGTATTCATATGATTGAAATAAAGCTGCTTCTGTAGTAAGAAATTTAAGATTAAGGCAAATTCTGATGTTTGGTAAAACAATAGCAGCCACGCTCTTATTTTTAAAAACTCTTATTTCAATTTTTCTCAAACACTCATTTAATGTTCTCACTCTTACTAGCATCTTTATATGTGTTCATATTTGCTCAACAAATGTTTTTCTACCTTCCTTTTGCCTTTCACTTTTCTCTCCTCCATTTTTTCACTCCCTATCCCACAAATCTTAACCTGTTTCTTGTCCCATAAAATAGATCCCCACTCTTTCCAATACCCTTCAATCAAAAATTAAACCCATTCTGATCCTTTTTTCTATCCTCAATTATATGTATGGCCTCTTTAAACCCATTTTACTTCCCTCTCTACCCCTTTTTTTCAACCCATACTTCTAATTTTTATCATCACCCTTTGCCTTTTGCTACACTTAACCTCTCATCAATCCCTTTTCATTTTCTCAAAAAAATCTCTTGGTTTCTATGAGTTATAACAGGCATAAAGGTCTGAGGAAGTGATAAATAGGGAAGAAAATAAGTTGAAAGGGGTGGGGATGCTTTTAAAGGGTCAGAGAGCATTTGATAGCAGAAGAAAGGGTTTAAAATCATGGAAAAAATTGTGTTGATAGAAAAGAAAAGAAATTTTTAACAAAGGGATAATATTAAAGATCATTATTTATGTAAGAGAGAAGGTAGGGATGGAGAGATAAGTAATAGTGTTCTACATAATAAAATAATGATAAAATGTGAGAATTATTTTATATAGCATGCAAACAGGAATGGAATCAATTCAAAAATTCAAATAGAAATCAAATAAACCATTTTTATACTATTCATCCCAATAGAATTTCATTTTATGTCTTTCTTTTTTCATATTTTGAAAATTAAGGGTTAATATATTTTAAAAAATACTATTACATGCATGTCTTTTTATTTATTGAATAGAAAACATAATAGAATTTATATTGGAGCTTAATTTTTTCACCAAAGTATTATTCCATTCAATTTTATAAGTGTTTTACATTTTTCACATATTTTAAATATTAATAATAGTTAGTAAAATCATTTTGAATAATTAGAATTCAATTTTTGTTTAAAATTCATAATTAGGAAATTTAATGGAAGATATTAATTCCCAAAATATTTTTCTTTAATGATTTACTATAGTGCCTTATAATTTCACCATATATTAACAATCAAGTAAAATTATTTGAACATTTAATATCACTTTTCTTTAAATTTAAATTGGGGTGTGTATAGTTTTACATGCAACAAAGTATAAAATTATTTTAAACAGTTTGTAGCTTTCCAGACTGGTTTAGCTGTGGGAAGGGCTGATTTCAACATACCATTACAAATTTTGTTTTTAATGCTTGAACATTGTTTCAAAAAATGTTCACATGTACTTCAATAAATTGTCAAGCTAGTTTCATCAGAGGTTCAATGTATTATCACACTTTATTCATTATTATTTCATCACTACCTCAATAGGGGGTATCAAAGTTAGAAATTTGTAATTATTTATAAGGTATTAAACAACACAAACATAAAGTTGCAGAGTTGACATTATTTCTTAGTAAAAAGGTGTTTTTAGAGCACAATATGCCATATATGAAAAACTAATCATGGTTTATTTGGTGGAAAAAAGAGGTATTTTAAAATGGAAGATTTCTAACTTTGATACCCCCTAATGTGTGCTCAATTAGATATGAATTTAGGTTCAAGGTTGCGGACTTGCTAGCAAGTCCGCCCCCATATTGCGTGGTGAGAGAGGCAAAGAAAATAAGAAGAGGGTTGCTGTCAGCCAGCCTACTAGACTTAACCAGTAAAATAATTAATTATTTTACTGAGTTGAAGCCACGCCCCTTCTTCTTGCTTATAATTAATTACCTACTTAAGCATTACTTACAATTAACTAGTTAAGTACAATAAGTAATATAATTAATTAGTGTAAATAAAATGTCCCTTACAATTTTACTCCCTAACACCGTGCTCAATGGTATAAGTCAATGGGAATAGAATTTAATAAAAAAATTATAATAAAAAAACTTTAAAACAATTATATTACCTCAGTGAGAGATCTGGAATCCCGTGAAAGTAATATAATTAATTAATTATTGTGTAATTAATTGTGACATTCCAAGGAACTCAAACTTTATTGCTAATAAATTTGATGTCCTTGTGACGTACCAGTTTATTTAATTCTTGTGTCATATATGTACTCCTTTCAGTCATTCTTTTTCTCACATGCTTACAATATATGGTGTAAATTCCGTATATTTTATTCCCTCATGTTTTGCCTATAAAAGGCCTCTTACTTTGTGCTTTTCAGGTCATTCTTTTTTATCACTTACATTATTATTACACTTACAACACTACATTTATTTCTATATTTTATAATTTTAGTATTTACAAAATTGTAATTCTAACCTATAAATTATATTGATATCTTAAAATCTACCTTTTACATTTGATTAAAATAATCAAATTAATTTTAGAAATAAGTACCTTTTGTTGAGAGACCTTTAAACCCTTAAATACCCCCTGAAAAGCTTGAACCAAGCTTCTAGACCAAAAGTACCCCTTGACAATTGAGGGCCTTCCCGAATTATCGATGGCGCATCGTGATTGAGGGCATAATTGAAGGGACCATCGGCATTAGAATACCTGTAAGGATGAGAAAGCAACAAAAACAACGAACATCATATGTCACGTGACAAAAAATTTTGCTGCGAACGGGAATCGAACTGCACTCCAAAAATTAGGTTCATATATTGACTAAATGTCGTATATATCGTGGTAATTATTGCATTACTATTTGTGGGTTACTCTTCACTCTTCATTTGCTACGTATTTCCTTTTACTCAGCACTCTGTAAGTGGCATTAATTTGCTCATTTTACAGGGGGAGGTGTCTGGTAATTGGATTTTATTTTTATTATTATATTTTTTTTATATTTTTCCTGGTTGACCATAATAGAGCAATAAGTGTTCTTAGTCCCAGAGGTAATAAAATAATTATTTTTTAATATTAATAATCTTTTCAGTTGACATTTGTCCTGATTAATTTAATTGTTCCAGTTGACAAATTGTCCTGACAATAATATTTTTAATTAATATATAATTAATATTTAATTACTTCAGTTGACTTTGAGTCCTGGTAGTTCAATAAATATTTTAATTAATAAAACTCATATTTAATTATTTCAGTTGACATTATGTCCTGGTAATTAAGTGATCAAGCTTTATAAAATTTTAAAATAAAAATTCATATTTAATTACTTCAGTTGACATTAAGTCCTGGTAGTTAAGTTATCAGTTTAATAAATTTTTGTTAAATTAATAAAGTTTCATATTTGATTACTTCAGTTGACAATAAGTCCTGGTAATAAATTAGTTGATTTAAATCCTGAAAATAATTAATTAAAAATTATTAATAAAAATTCTAATTTATTTCTACAGTTGATTATATTTTAACCCTGGTTTTAAATTTTTTTTATTAATAATTTAATTTTATTCAAGTTGATTTTTATCCTGAAAAAGATTTTTTTTATTTTTTATTTTTTTTAAAAATAAAAATCAAAAATAAAGACTAATTAATCTTATTGTCTCTTTTCTTCATTTCAGTAAAATCTTAAAATGACTGACCAAAGTGGTTCTGCTGCACGTGAAGAAGAACTAGACTTGATTGATTATGATGAGCCTACTTCTGTAAGTTCTCCTTTAACAAGAAGAATTTCTCAAACTAATAAATCCTTGCCCCAAACAGGATGTAGAGATAGAAGAAGTAGAAGTCCTAGTGGACACAACTCAGGATCAGAAGCCTATGATAAACCCACCAGAAGAGCTTCCAAAAGGCTTCAGGATAAAAAAGATGCCATTGTCTCAGCAGGTAAAGAATCTGTCAACTCACATAAAGGAGCTAAGGACAGAAAACTTGAGACTAAAGGTAAGGGTAGATGCTCTAGAAGAAAAGGTGAGAAGAACAGATACCTTTCTTCAAGAGAAGAAGAAACCTCTTCCTCCCAGGGATCAACAAAAATTGGCTCCCCAGTCTCAAGAGAAGGTGGAAGTGTCCAAGTGTCAGTGGGACTACCTGTCTCAAAATCAGCATCAGTTACCTCAGGAAGGTCCATCAAGGCCCAACCAGGTCATCCCCACTCCTCCCCACCCTTATCAAGGAGGCAAAAGAAGAAGAAAGCCCAATATGGTGATACCCAGTAAACCCTGGTACGTCCCTCTATTGATTCTCAAGTGCCTTTTATTGTGGCTGATTCTGTTCTTTCACGTATATCTGAGAGGGAAGAAGAAAACTTGAGACCAGTAGAGGCTGGGAGCAGTAGACAGATATCTCATGTATCTAATCCATTACTTTTAATTACTACCTCAATGATAAACCCTGACATGGCTGTAATTGATGAAACTCTTGACCCTGAGTTCTATGAGAGTCTGGAAAGTTACTCAGTTTCCTTATTAAGAAACACTCCAGATGTAGCAAGAATTAATGATGAATACTTGAGAGATATTATTGCCAAACAAAATCATATAATGAACAATATGCAATTGACTCGGAGATATAATAGTTTGTTAACTGATCAGGGTTATCAAGCATTAAGAAGTGAATCACAGAGAGTCTCTGATGAATTGTCTCATTACAAGGCAACCCATGAAAAGAAAGTTGCTTTATGGAAAAATATAAAAAATGATTTGTCTAAACTAAAAGATACTGTATCTGCCTGTTGCCAGGAGGTGGAGATAGATAAGATAAATCTGAAAAGATTGAATTACCATTTGTCATATTTTCAAAATAAAAATCAGTTATCTTTTGCAACTATCAATGAGAGTTTATCTAGTCTTCCAAGAATGAAAACAAGACTAACAACCATTGAAGAAAAATTGAACTCATTGTTGAATGACCAGAAATATTCTGACATTTCTGTGAAGGAACATATAGTGCAGGATGCTCAAATAGTACCTGTGGCTAGTTCATCTAAAGTAAAAATAGCTCCAGAAATACCTGTTGATAACACTGAGTTTCCATCAAAGACTGATGATGCACCAGGATCTGAAACAGAAGGATTAAACAATGAGATTTCAGCCCAATTAGAAAAATTACAGCTGCTTCTTACTCAGAAACAAGCTAGTACTAAGGAGACTCCTTCAAATCAAAAGAATTGGCCAAAACTTAACCAATATCCTACATTTGATGGTGATTCTTCCTCTGATTGGCAACAATTTATTTGCAGAATTGATAACTTAAAAAATTCTTACAAACTCCCAGATGAGGAAATTGTGTCCAAGTTAATTTCTTTGTTCAATAATGTTGCCCTGATGTGGTATTAATCTGTTCTCCTGGATGGGAACGACTACTCATGGGAGGATTGGAAGAAATTAATTAAAGAACAATTTGGTGGATCCAAGTTCAGAATGGCTCAACAAAGGCAGTATGAGGAAACTAGATATAGCTCTTCTACTGATAAACCTTTTGAGTTTTTAATGAAACTTGTAAAAATCATAAGGGCAATTGACCCAAATGTGGAGTTTGATTTATGGAAGGACAGGATCCTTTATAAATTACCAATGTCTCTGAGAGACTTGATAGTGGCTAGGACTGAGTTCTCCAAAGAACCCTCTTCTTTCATTAATACTTGCAATGAGATACTTCTAAACAATAAGTATGATGCCAGAAGATTCATTCCTAGGACCTCTTTGGAGAAACCCTCCACTTACCAACAGAAACCTCTGGAAAAGGTTGGTAAACCTTCTGCCCCTGTTGCACCAAAGAAGTATGCAACAAACACTTGCTTCAAGTGCAACAAGCCTTGGCAGAAAGGCCATGTTTGTGACAAAAAGATAAATCTTGTAGAACAAACAGAGGAGCATGCTGATGACACAGTGGCACTGGATGATACATCAAACGATTGTTCCAGCAATATTTCATATGAATCTCAACAAGAAATCTTGATGCTCTAAGAGGATATTCATTATTTAAATACTATTGATATTGATAATAATGCTTTATCTACAGTTGAAGATGCTGAGATCATAAAGAACATTGAGGATAACTCAATTTTTATTTCCCCTCTCAAGGCACCAGTCTTGATTAATGGAACCAGCATTGAAGTTGTTCCGGATTCTGGAGCTGGAGAAAGTGTAGTTTCTGAAAGAGCACTTGCTTCAGTGGATCAAGACTATAAATCAAAACTTATGCCTATCATTTCTGAAAATTGGAGAGGTTATGGCTCTGTTTTGTCCCCCATTGGTAAATACAGAGCCACAGTGTTTTTTAAATATAACCATGGTTTTGTAAGAGCTATTTTTGATTTTGTTGTCATGAAGAATGATAACTTAAGCAATTGGTTTATTGTAGGGAATGATATTTTAACCAAGTATGGCATAAAATTGGATCCCTCAAATCAATGTTTCACAATGGGGATGAATGGGAAGAGAAAATTTAATATTTCCTCCCCTAAAAAATTATTGAAAACAGAATTAAACACATGTAATTCTGTAGTTCAATGTAAAGGAAGATCTACAAAAGAGATGCATGCCCTTTTGTCTAAAATTGACAATGCCTCTTTTGGGGAACAACTTTCTGGTGAGGATAAAGATTCCATCATTAACTTGATAAAGTCTTTTCCTATGGCCTTTGCTCATGGATCACATGAACTGGGATTAGTTAAAGAAGAAATGAAACTTTCATTGTCTTGCCCATTAACTGATATACCACCTAGTTTAAAGAAGAAGCCTTATCCTGCTTCTCCCAAAAAGAGAAAAGATATTGAAGACAATATCTCTACCCTTTTAAAAATGAATATTATTGAAAAGGTAGTTGAAACACCTAAACATTGTGTTATCTCACCTGTCCTAATTTCTTATGAGAAAGAAAAAGCCAGGTTATGTGGTGATTATAGAGCACTAAATACTTATACTGTTGATGATATCTACCCTTTACCTAGAATTAGCTCTATACATGCTACCTTACAGGGTGCTAAATATATCAGCTGTTTGGATGGTAACAAAGGATATCACCAGGTACCTGTTGAGAAAAATTCTCAGAACTTTCTGATGATTGCCACTCATATGGGTATTTATAAGTATATTAGGATGCCATTTGGCCCTAAAAATGCCCCTTCAGTTTTCCAAAAAGTCATGGATAACACATTCCATCAAGAGATAATTGAAGGATGGCTGATGGTTTATATTGATGATATCATTATATTCTCAAAAACATTTGAGGACCATCTTAACCACCTGTGTAAAGTATTCCAGAAAATGGATGAAATAAATATGACACTTGCTTTGAAGAAATGTAAATTTGGTTTCCATTCTTTAAAAGTTCTTGGTCATGTTGTTTCAGGCTTAAAGATATGTGTTGACCAGAAAAAAGTGGCAGCCATACAACAGGTGAAGGATCCTACTACAGTGAGAGAGCTCCAAAGTTTTTTGGGAATGTGTTGATACTATAGACAGTACATTAAAAATTACCAAGTCATAGCTTTACCCCTTACCCAATTAACTAGAAAAGATGTTGCTTTTGTTTGTAAGAGTGAAAGACAAAGAGCCTTTGACACTATGAAACACTTTTTGATGTCAGCACCAATTCTTGCTTTACCTGACTTTAATCAACCATTTGTTTTGTACACTGATGCCAGTTTCATTGGTCTTGGTGCTGCCCTCCATCAAAAAAAAGTGATAAAATGATAAAGTTTCAGAAGTAGTAATTTGTTATATTTAAAGAACCTTGAGAAATAGTGAATTGAAATATGGTGCTACTCAATTAGAATGTTTAGCTGTAGTATGGGCTCTAGAAAAGCTTCATTATTACCTAGATGACCAGAAATTTGAACTTGTCACTGACTGCAGTGCAGTTAAATCCCTTTTAAACTTGAAAACACCTAACAGACATATGTTCAGATGGCAGTTGGCTGTTCAAGAATAAAGAGGGAGAATGAAAATTATTCATAGGGCTGGTATTTTTCACTCAAATTTGGATATGTTATCTAGGTTACCTTTACCAAATAATGACTCTAATCCTGTGTATGATCCTGAGGATGAAATTATTCATATACATGGGATATATGTGGTTGATATGGAGGAAGAGCTATTACAGCTTATTCTGGATTCATATGATAAGGACACTGACTTAAAAAAGTTATGCACCATATTAAATGATCAAAAGAATGCTTCAATACAAGCATTAATTAAAACCCTTCCACCAAAGTACCAAAAAGATTTGGAAAAAGGTAAATTTTCAATTGATGAGGGATATCTATATTATAGAAGAAAGTTGAGTAATGTCATTGTTATTCCTCCTTCTATGAAAGAAATCATCTTGAAAATTTGTCATGATGACATATTAGCTGGAAATTTTGATCTTGAAAAAACGATGATCAGAATTAAAAACACTGCTTGGTGGGTTAATATGTCTGAAGACACAAAATTTTATGTTGAGTCTTGTGATTCTTGCCAAAAATCAAAAAGATTAACTGGTAAAAGAGCAGGATTAATGCAACATATTGAACCTCCTGATGCACCATGGCAGATAATAAACATGGATTTTGTAACAGGATTACCTATTGCTGGTAAAGACAGTTATAACTCTTGTTGGCTTATTGTGGACAGATTCACAAAAATGTGTAAATTTATCCCTACTCACAAGGATGTTTCCACTAAAGAATTAGCTTTCTTATGGTGATCTCATATGTTTAATACTGCTGGTTTTCCTAAAGCCATAATCTCTGACAGAGACCCTAAATTTACTTCTGAATTTTGGATGTCTCTGATGGATGTTTGTGGTTGTGATCTGAAACTTTCTACTGCCCACCACCCACAGACTGATGGTTTAGCTGAAAGAATGATTCAGACTTTAGAGGACGTGATTAGAAGGTATTGTGCCTTTGGCCTTGAGTATAAAGATAATGACAGATTCACTCATGATTGGGTTACCTTACTTCCTGGGTTGGAATTTTCTTATAATAGCACTGTTCATTCTGTTACTCAAAGAAAGACTTTTGAGCTCTGGCTTGGATATGTTCCAAATACTCCTGCCCAAATTCTCAATAACAAAATACCTAAATTGGATATACATCCTGGTGTGAAATCTTTTCTTCAAATGCAACAACTTTGCAGAAATCATGCTCAAAAATGTATTGAAAAAACATTTGAATATGAGAAGAAGAGATGGGACAAATCCCATAAAGAATACACTTTCAAGAAGGGTGATGAAGTGTTGATTTCTACAGTCCAATTCAACTTACAAGGTAATAACAAATTGAAAGATCCATATGTTGGTCCATTTGTTGTCAGCAGAATGATTGGAGATAATGCAGTTGAGGTTATTTTGTATTCTCCATATGACAGAAAACATCCTGTTTTTCCAATATCTCTTTTGAAACCTTACACATCCAATAGTGATTTATTTCCAAAAAGGAGGGGAAGACCAAAGAAAACCCCAAATGAAATCACTGAAACAGCAGAAATTGAAAAAATTCTAAATGACAGAATAGTCACTGCTGAAAAAGGTACAGAATACTTATTGAGATTCAAGAATAAATCATCTGAAAATGATTCTTGGATACCTGGGAAGGAGATATCTAATCTTCCCACTCTACTAAAAAAGTATAAAAAGAAAAAATCATAGCATTTTTTTAATTGTTTTTTTTAGAGTGAGGGAGTGTCAGCCAGGCTACTAGACTAAACCAGTAAAATAATTAATTATTTTACTGAGTTTAAGCCACGCCCCTTCTTCTTACTAATAATTAATTATCTACTTAAGCATTATTTACAATTAACTAGTTAAGTACAATAAGTAATATAATTAATTAATGTAAATAAAATGTCCCTTACAATTTTACTCCCTAACACCGTGCTCAATGGTATAAGTCAATGGGAATAGAATTTAATAAAAAAATTATAATAAAAAAACTTTAAAAAAATTATATTACCTCAGTGAGAGATCTGGAATCCTGTGAAAGTAATATAATTAATTAATTATTGTGTAATTAATTGTGACATTCCAAGGAACTCAAACTTTATTGCTAATAAATTTGATGTCCTTGTTGACGTACCAGTTTATTTAATTTTTGTGTCATATATGTACTCCTTTCAGTCATTCTTTTTCTCACATGCTTACAATATATGGTGTAAATTCTGTATATTTTATTCCCTCATGATTTGCCTATAAAAGGCCTCTCACTTTGTGCTTTTCAAATCATTCCTTTTATCACTTACATTACTATTACACTCACAACAATACATTTATTCCTATATTTTATAACTTTAGTATTTACAACACCGTAATTCTAATCTATAATTTATATTGATATCTTATAACTACCTCTTTTATTTGAGTAAAGCAATTATTTTGATTAAGAAATACGTACTATTCTTTGAGAGTTCAATAAAGCCCTAAAATTCCTTGTATAAACCTTGAACAAAGCTTCTAGACCAAAAGTTCCCCTTGAAAATATCTCAGTATTCATATGATTGAAATAAAGCTGATTCTGTAGTAAGAAATATAAGATTAAGGTGAATTCTGATGTTTGGTAAAACAATAGCATCCACTCTCTTATTTTTAAAAACTTATATTTAAATTTTTCTCATACACTTTTTCTAATGTTCTCACTCTTACTAGCATCTTTATATGTGATCATATTTGGTCAACAAATGTTTTTCTACCTTCCTTTTACCTTTCACTTCTCACTCCTCCATTTTCTTTCACTCCCTATCCCACAAATCTTAACCTATTTCTTGTCCCATAAAATTGCTCCCAACTCTTTCCAAAGCCCTTCAATCAAAAATTAAACCCATTCTGATCCTGTTTTCTATCCTCAATTATATTTATGGCCTTTTTAAACACATTTTACTTCCCTCTCTATTCCTTTTTTCAACCCATACCTCCAATTTTTATCATCACCCTTTGCCTTTTGCTACACTTAACCTCTCATCAATCCCTTTCCATCTTCTTCTCAAAAAAATCTCTTGGTTTCTATGAGTTATAAAAGGCATAAAGGTCTGAGGAAGTGATAAATAGGGGATGAAAGAAGTGGAAAGGGTAGGGATGCTTTTAAAGGGCCAGAGAGCATTTGATATCAGAAGAAAGGGGTTAAAATCATGGAAAAAATTGTGTTGAGAGAAAAGAAAAGAAATTTTTAACAAGGGAATAATATTAAAGATAATTATTTATGTAAGAGAGAAGGTAGGATGGAGAGGTAAGTAATAGTGTTCTACAAAATAAAATAATAATAAAATGTGAGAAATATGTTATATAGCATTTAAACAGGAATGGAATCAACTCAAAAAAACAAATAGAAATCAAATAAGCCATTTTTATACTATTCATTCCAATAGAATTTCATTTTATGTCTTTCTTTTTTCATATTTTGAAGATTAGGGGTTAATATATTGTAAAAAATACTATCACATGCATATCTTTTCTATTTATTGAATAGAAAACAGAATAGAAATTTATATTGGAGCTTAATTTTATCACCAAAGTATTCTTCCATTCATTTTTGTAAGTGTTTTACATTTTTCAGATATTAGGGGGTATCAATGTCCAGGGATCCGCATTTAGGGATCAGGAATTTTTTTTCCCAGGATCAGAAATTAGGGGGTATCAATGTTGACCAATCTGTAATTAAAATAATTGCGGAAAATAATCTGCATACCCCAATTATCTTCCGCAATTATTTTTGCTAATAATTGGGTTATTGTCAGTATAGTCTAGTATATAAGTATGATATAATAGTGTTTATTTATGGTCCTACTACTTATTGATAAATGATTTAGTGATTAAACCTCAGGGGAAGACTAATAAAATAGTTATACTCAAATAAAACTCACAATACTTGGATTTAAATGCATGCTAGTGGTGGAAAATAGATGAATAAAATATAGTTATAGCTTATATAAAGATAATATCAATTTATAATGGCTTTATAATATATTTCTGAATGCTAATAATTGTATTGTAGTGTTTGTTTGAATTGTAGTAATTGAATGATGATAAATAACCGTTAAAATCCCTCCTTACTTATACCCAAATCCACTGGAGTGCACAGACCTTCAATCCAGATGATGTCACTGCTATCCCTGGCAATTACAGCACTGTGAGGGCCCATCACCTCCCCATGGCGTCCACTTCAAGCAGATTCAACACCCAGACCTCCAGTAAGGACCCTCCATCACTATTAATGATACCACAGATCTATACCACAAATAGAAAATCCAGATAAAAGTGGATACCATAAAGAAACAGGTAAAATAAACAATCAAAAAGAGATTTAATGAAACCAAAAGCATATAAAGGAATCAAATAAAATGTCCAAGCCCCCAATAACATCCCCAAGCATCCATATTAACCCAGAAATGTCCTTCCAACCCATAAATCCGTGAATAACCATCCAAGGAAGTAAATTAAGTTGTCCAAACTGGGTGTATGCGCCTGATATAGGTGTCTATGCTTCTGTAGGCGTTGTGAGTCCACTGATTTTGTCCATATGACCTAAAATAAGCAGAAAAACAAAGGTTATAGGCTAATAAGGGGCTAAAACCCACTTATATACCTAAATATACATAATATACTGCATATTTCACTGAATATGAGATTTATGTATACATATAAGCTTATGTATGTCAATAATTACTTCATATCACTTAAGATAAGTATATTATGACTCCATTAACACCTTAATAAGTATTATTAGGCTATGGATAAGCTATTTAAACTACTATAAGTTGTATAATAGAATAATAATTATATATATATAATATAATAATATATATTATGATTTTAACCTTATTTTTAAGATATAAGCTTAATTTACTTAAGGTTATCTTATTTTAAGCATAAGAAATACTCAGTCCTAAGGATATCTAGGCTGACAGTTATTAGACACTTTACATGTCAATGTTCACCTCTTATCTGACATTTTTTTACTCAATTTTTCATAACCACATCTTGGACAAATTTCTGTCATAACCACATGTTGCACACCTTTCTGCCATAACCACATCTTGGACTACTCTTTGGATATGCCTCATGGATGTGATGAGTTTGGGATCATGAATTAGGAATGGAAATTGGGGTATAAGATGTGGGATAATGCATTATTGTGGATTCCTTATCCACTAGCCCCGGGGCTAGTGGATAAGAATCTTCCACAATTAATAATGTCTGATCCCAGAAAAAAAAATTCCTGATCCCTAATTGCGGATCCCTGAACATTGATACCCCCTATTATTAATTGTGGAAGATTTATATCCACTAGCCCCGGGGCTAGTGGATAAGGAATCCACGATAATGCATTATCCCTCATCTTATACCCCAATTTCTATTCCTAATTCATGATCCCAAACTCATCACATCCATGAGGCATATCCAGAGAGTAGTCCAAGATGTGGTTATGGCAGAAAGGTGTGCAACATGTGGTTATGACAGAAAGTTGTCCAAGATGTGGTCATGAAAAATTGAGTAGAAAAATGTCTGATAAGAGGTGAACATTGACACGTAAAGTGTTTAATAACCCAATTATTAGCAAAAATAATTGCGGAAGATAATTGGGGTATAAGGATTTTTATCCGCAATTAATTTGATTGCGGATCCCTGAACATTGATACCCCCTATTTTAAATATTAATAATGGTTAGTAAAATCATTTTGATTAATTAGAATTTAATTTTTGTTTAAAATTCTTACTTAGGAAATTTAATGGAAGATGTTAATTCCCAAAATATTTTTCTTGAATGATTTACTATAGTGCCTTATAATTTCACCATATATCAACAATTAAGTAAAATTATTTGAACATTTAAGATCACTTTTCTTTCAATTTAAAATGGGGTGTGTATAGTTTTACATGCAACAAAGTATAAAATTATTTTTAAACATTTTGTAGCTTTCCAGACTGGTTTAGCTGTGGGAAGGGCTGATTTCAACATACCATTACAAAATTGTGTTTTAATGGTTGAACATTGTTTCAAAAAATGTTCACATGTACTTCAATAAATAGTCAAGCTAGCTTCATCAGAGGTTCAATGTATTTTCACACTTTATTCCTTATTATTTCATCACTACCTCAATGTGTGCTCAATTAGACATGAATTTAGGTTCAAGGTTGCGGACTTGCTACCAAGTCCGCCCCCCATATTGCGTGGTGAGAGGCAAAGAAAATAGGAAGAGGGTAGCAAGGAGATAGGGAGAGGGAGGGTCGCAAACAGAAGGGGAGAAAGGGTCTGGTGCAATGTTACATTTCAACATAAAACAATTCTTAATTCTTGGTTTCCGTAGTTATATTCTTAATCAAAAGATTGTTGTTGATAGTAATAGATATTTTTGGGGGTAGGTTGAGCATATTTTTAAAAAGTAATTTAAAATATAAAAGTGTAGCACTGAAATTTGAAGGCGCTGTACATCCTACAAAGATGCTAAGGTTATCTGAGTAATTTATCTGGAAAGGCTTTTTAAAAAATTAAGTAGCAAAAAGTTGCTTCAGGGCACTGCTTGATGCTTGCACTGGCTCATAGCCTGAACTTAAAAAGCTTTAGAGCAGCTATATTATCCTGTGCTGATGAACTCAAAGGGATCTGACTCAAACAAATAACTTCAAAAGTACATTCTGTTTTTAATTAAAATCCAATGTCTACAGTAGGCTTGGGTTTACCTTGGTCCTTCTGACTTCACTTGTTAACTCAGATACCATACATGAGTTCTACAAACTAGGAAGCTAAAACTAATATTTGTAATAATTTAGAAAGAATATTAGAGGTACAATATTTAAAGAAAAAGAAATGTTAGTATCTTGATTTCATTCAGAAGGATTCTCAAAGCTAAGGGAAACACAAATATGGCGTATTGGTTTACTTGTAAACCTGTGACATTCTTCATTCCATGGACTAGTGGAAGAGTGTCCCTTGAATTCAACATTACACGGTTTGATAGCAGTGGCTAGATGGCTCATCTTACTGCTGCTTAGTTGGTTGATCAATCCAACTAGTAAGTCTCTCGACATCACAAAGAGAAGAAAATAAATTACAACTTTCCCACCTTTTCTCTCTTTACAGTAGATTTTCCTTATTTAGTATTCTGAGTGTAGGCTGCCTTGCACTACTCGCCTGGGAATCTTTTTCCATCAACTGGGCCTCTGCTGGTTGCCCTCCTTGGTCCCATTATCAACCACTCAAGTGAGACAGCAGAGTAAACTCATCGGGATGTTTGTTGTACGTCGTTGAGTCCAGTAAATGATCACTCCTTTCTTTTGATTTTGATTAATTGATTTGCTTGCTTTTTTCCTTTGCACTGCTTTATTTCCTTCTTCAGAGAGAACTCACTATTTTCTGTATCGACTGTTCGCCGACAATGGCATTCTCACGCACAATTGATGTGGGCTATCCTCCCAACCAGACCGAGCAGGTCATCACCAATCTTGAATATGGACTCCAGTATCTCAAGCCACTTGTGGGCAATATGGCAAGCTGTTACTTTTCTTTCGGGTGCTTTCTCTTCCATCCTTATCCTCTCTCTTGGCGTCTTAGTTGCTCAACGCTCTTAAGACTGTTCATTGTGGGATCGTGCTTTTTGGCGCTCCTAGTGAGTTTTTTTTTTTTTCACTTCTTCAATTTTGTAAATTGATCATTTTAAACTGTGTCTGTTTCAATTCTTCGAAATAGCAACTCAAAACGGTATTGCAAACGCAGGCAAAAAAGGCTGTTAGTGCAAACTCTTTTCAATCTTGTTTCCTTTGATTCATCATCTACATCATACTCAGTTAGCTTGGCTATTCAGATGACAATATAGTCGAGTACATTCTTCCAGGTGCTCCAACTACTCAAACAATTCAAAAAATAGAGGCAATTAAATCTTACCAAAGCGCTCTATATTATCCGTACCAAGGCGATAGTAAGCTCATCAACTTTCACTGATATTTTTATTATTAATCTAACTGATACCTTAATTTATCAGTCATATCTGCCCTCATCGTCTCAACCGCTGTTATAAATGTGCACTCAAGCCCCAAAACTAAGAAAAAAATCATATTGATCACAGACGCCGTCTCGCCAGCTTATCCAGAAAGCTTCGACACCAAAGCAAGTTTTTATCAAAATAATATTGAACTCACAGTTATGTATGTTCTGTTTTACCGATTGTTTCAATCCTAGATGCATGCACCAAGTTAACATGTTTTGATCTATCGCTCCATCTCAATCCTACATATCTCAACACAGCGGTATAGACTTTGACGAGCCTAGTATTGGCTATGTAGATCCTCAAAAATCAGAAACCAAAGTAAGTCCTTTAATGAAAAGCTTTTTTTTAAGTTGTAAACATTTTATCCTGTATAACATGCTTATCTGATTGATTTAGAAACTCAATGAAAAAATGTTGGCAGATTTGTGTGAACAGATACCTAATTCTAAATGTTTAACAGCCCTTATCGCCATTCCAGAAGCAAATGCCCCAAAGCCTAAAATAGTTGAATCTACTGAAACAGGGTATTTTTTGACTCTCGGTTTTCCATTAACCGAAAGGAATACAAAAGAGAAGCATGATTCTTCACATTGCCTTGAAATTCAATGTATCCTGAAGAAAGCTACCACTCTGGTTAGACCTATGTCAGTCCAAAGAATGACTCGAGCAGGCATTAAAGTCGAAGAACTCAAGTGCAAAAGAGATCAATCCTACGCGAATCCTGAAATTGCTAATATGACGACGATGAACTTTGATGACGCAATCGATGCATTACCATCTGGAAATGTGACCTCAAATTTAAGTTATTTTTATAAAGCTGATAGGGAACAAGTCCATCAAAGACATCTAAAAGGAAAGAAAAGAAAGCGGGAATCCGATGAAAATGAAGGGAACAATAGTGATCGAGAGAATAAAACAGGAGCTGTTCAAGACAATGATGATGACTCAGAAGAAGCCCCACGTGTGCAAGTTGAAAAAGACAAATTGGTAAAGGCATATAAGTATGGTGGCACATTGGTCCCCATCAATCCTGAGGATGAGGACGAAATGAGCTGGAACTTTAATCCAGGTCTGGAGATACATGGGTTTATTCCTTTAAAAAAAGTAGGCATCAGATAGCATAATCGACAACTCCGTTAATTCTTTTTTTCCAATCAGTTCTAAATTAATTTTGATTTTCTACAATTTATTCTTCCTTTTATTTTTCTCCCTTATAGCTACCAAGGGAACACCTTATAAATGACGTCAATTACATTTTCGCTTCTCCAGACAATCTTGATTCCCAAATTATATTTGATGGAATGCGTAGAGCTTTGATAGAGCTTGAAAGAGGTATTTTAACTCGCTATGTAGGTAAAACAAAAAACGCAGAGCCCAAGATGGTAGTTTTAATACCCCCAATGGAAACTGAAGCTCAATATTTCATCATGGCGCAAGTCAGTCAGTCAGCTGAATCACTAATCTCTACCTGATTCAAAGTGAACAATATTCTTAGGTTCCGTTTGCTGAGGATCTCAGAAGATATCAATTTCCCTCGCTTGGATTTAGCCCAAGTCAATCAGAAGACAAAACCACAAAACGTTCGGCCACTTTTCCATCTGAGGAACTACTTGAAGCCATGAATAATTTGGTGGATGACATGGATCTAGTCGATGATCTTCCAGCTGAGTGTGGTGAAGAGTCCGTTCTTCAAAATTGGTCTTATTCATTACCTATTTCGCGTTGGCATTAGTTTATATCTCATGGCTATGTTTCTAATATCTGTTAGGGTCAAAAATTCATGCTGGATACATCTTGAAGGAGCGTTTAGTCCCTCAGTGCATTATGTTAAACAAGCAGTTTTACACAGATTGATGAATCCTGATTCTAAAGATTTGCCGCCTATCCATCCTGATTTGCTCCAATACATGGAAATTCCTCTTCACGTTCTTGAAAAATCACAAAAATCTCGAGAAACAGTGGCTCAAGTCGCCAAATTGCAAAGAGGTATATATCATTTTACCCTCTTTTGTTTTGTATAGATTTGAACTTCATTTACTGCAAGTAGTTTGATTACTGAAATTGTTGAAATCGGCAACTTCATCTGGTTGATTAAACAATATCAGTTCCCGTGAAACCCAAAAGTAAGCGAGGACATGGGCGTCAAGCACCTCAAGTTGATCAAGAAGGAGATGAGAGTATCGACCTTGATGCTATGTTACAAGGTCCCATAGAAGATATCAAACCTTTAAAACCCTCAGGAAATCAAACCTTACTGATTCCTTCACAGCACCAAAGTTTAAACGAGAGTGACACTAAGAACGAACTTGTGAATAAATGTTTAGATCGGGCATCAACCGTGTGCGAAAATCAAATATCTAACTTGTCATCGATCGACAACAACTTAGCAGATGTGTCCGAAGTGGGATTAAGTTGCGAACCGGGGGCTGAAAATCAAGCCGATAACAATCATCAAATACATGACCATAGTGGACCTTCCACCCAAAAAAAAAGTTAGTGCTGGATAAAATATTACATTAGATTCATATAATTTAATTGACCATATTTTTTCTTTAATTTTTTTCGATTACTTATGTGAAATATTTAGGTAATGATGAAAGCGTTGAAGATGATGAATCGACAGAAGATGAGAAAACATTTGAAGAAGATGATACAACAGAAGAAGAGAATGACGCTGTCAAAGTAGAATAATCCGAATATATATATAAAGTGAAACAGAGTTGTTTCATGCCTTGCTATCTTTCATACAATTAGGTGCACTTTTTTAATACATGTCTGTACATAAAGATGATTGTAAATATTATAGTTAAATGTAAAAAGGATTAGGTTAATAAAATATATTTAGTGTTGGTCATCAACCTTGTCTGAGGTTTTTTAAAAATTGAAAAGAAGGTTTTTGCAAATCCAGTATCACTAAAAAAAAAAAAAAAATCTTTCTTATACTTAAATTAGCCTTTTTTTTTCTTGATTATAAAAACTTAAGAATTAAAAAAAAAAAAAATTGTATGAGTTTATAACTAAGTTGAGAAGAATTTATAATACACTGAATTAAAGGATGGTTAGGGATTATCACCTATTTTAAAGGTGGAAGTTTCATCTTTCTGGTTAATGGTAATGGTACCTCTTATGGCTAAAATCGTGTACTCATCTCTCTAATCCTACTATTTCTACATCAGTAACTGTCTTTTCTATTCCCTTATTCTCAAAGAAAAAAAAGGACATTTTCCAATAACCTTCCTAATCCATCTTTCTGAAGGTTTTAGTATTTTATTTTATTTTATTTTTCAACCATGGTAGATGACTTATATTTAAAAGACAGTGTTATTTCAAAACCATTTTTAATTATTCTTTTTTGTTGATACTAGATTAATCAATCATTATTTTGGGCTCCTCTTTGTTTCAATTCAATAAAATCTTTGAATGTCTTTTGTGTAAACGGAGCAGCCTTTGGTATAAAGCCAAGGAGAGAATTAGTAATGCGCGACTTAGAAATCTGAAAGAGCCACTTATACCTGTAAATAAGACGGAGTCGCTTGAGTAAATTACAGAAAGGATAAAGTAAATACAAAAGACCTTTGGTATTAAGCCATGGAGAGAATTAGTAATGCATGACTTAGAAATCTTAATGTTCCAGTTATACCGAAAGGTGAAACATTATAAAATAGGTAACTGAGTAGAAGAAAATAAAAGACCTGTAAATAGGACGGACTCAATTGAGAGAAAAAGAGCATGAAGGTAGACACTTTTTATCTTAGAGAGAGTCGTCCGATTTACAGGATGATTAAAACAAGGGAATATGAGCACTAATTGACAAACCGTACAAATCAGATGTGCAGAAAATAAAGAGAATAAACTTGATACTGAGCAGATATAAGGCTAATTGCACAAGTAGAAAATATATTCAGCGTGATTATTGGTGAGCAAATGGATGATACAGGGAGATCTGAAGAGGTTGACACAAAATCATTTTTTTTTTGAAAATTTTTGACAGGTCAAAAAATTGAGCCGCAGATTCTGGCAGCCCAGGTATCCCCAAGACTGAGAAATTCTTATGTTTGAAATAAGATAACCTTAATTAGATTAAGCTTATAAGTTAAAATTAAGGTTATAATACTTATATATATGGTTATTATCAGCCAGTCATCTAGAAGAAGGAGAAGAAGAAAAAAAAAAAAAGTGGAAGAGAAGTAAGAAATAAAGAAGTGATAAAAAAATGTAGAAAGAAATGAAAAGGATGGAAGAAATAAAATAACTAATAAAAGAAAGAGAGGTGCAATGACAATTTGTGAGTGATGGCACGACAGTGAGTATTGGTTTCTTGGTAATTATTTAATCAAGTAAGTAATTATTTCTCTGCGTAAATAAAAACTATTATTATTAATAAACTTAAAGCAACCTTAAAGTATTTATTGAATATTTGTATTAGATTTGTAACACTAATAAAAAATAATAATAAAGTATTGAAAGTATTATAATATTTGTAATATAGGGGATGGATGCCAAAGGAGAATTCCAAGGCCCTTTTATAGGCAAGGATACCTCTGAAGCGCTCCAATTGTATATACAAAAATAGTTGTAGTGTTAAACAAGAAATTAAAAGAAATTAATTACGCAAACTAAGAGAAAAATTGAAACAACAAATTAAACCTGTGAATAAGTAAATAATTTTCCCACCATAAAATCCCAAAACAAGGAACTAATAATATGAGTAACTAAATGAGTATAAGACCATGAGAACTGCGAAAAAAAATATCCTAAACAAGTATTATAATAAGGTGTAAAGGGTTTAATTAAAACAAATAAAAAAAAATTTACACCAAAATTTATGTAATCAACTTAAATCAGTTATAAAGATATATTAATTGATTGTTTTAACCATATTAGTAATTTAATAACTGGTTTAATTGAAACAAATAATTAATTGAATCATATTACTAATTTAAAGTGAGAATTTAAATATTATTATATTAAATAATTGTTTTAAGTTATTTAGTAATTTTATTGACACAATTAAGGGTCAAAAAAGCGCCCAATATTTATGGATAATAATATATGATAAGTTGTATTTAGTATATAAATTTTATTAATTAAATTGTAATTACATTATGAGTTAAATTTATTATTAAACTTATAATATAATAATTAATTTATTAATTTTAGAAATATTAAATACATAAAAATGCACCATGATTTTATAGAATATAATAATTTTTATGTAATAAAAAATTTACTTAATAATAAAAATAAATATAAAAATTAGGGGGTATCAATGTTCAGGGATCCGCAATCAATTTAATTGCGGAAAATAATCTGCATACCCCAATTATCTTCCACAATTATTTTTGCTAATAATTGGGTTATTAGATACTTTACGTGTCAATGTTCACCTCTATCTGACATTTTCATCCTCAATTTTTCATAACCACATCTTGGACAACTTTCAAGATGTGCCAGCCTCCCTACCTTGCTGCGCACTTCCATCCTGTCTATTCATTCTATCTGTTCAAAACCCCTCCCAATCTCATCTATTTATTTCTTCTTGTTTTCATCTTCAAATATCTGAACATGCCTCGTCATCATAGATCTTCTCAAAGACAGCCTTCCCCAAGTTTTTCCTCAAATCCCATTACTCCCTCTCTCCCCTGCTCAGCCAAGAAATCTAAGACCATTCAATTAAAAAAAGATGATCATCTCATTCTTATCAACTAGCTGAAAACTAAATCTAACTATGATTCTTTTTTTGGTACTGAGTATGCGACTAAAATAGGACGGCCCCCAGCATCAAAAGTTAATGGCTATCTTCTAATGGCAAATGAATTACAGAATAAGACCAAGGGAAGGATTGATCTTTTGCCTAAACAGATGTCTGAACACTTCAAGCATTACCGAGCCAAATACAAGAAGGCAAAGGCTCTTTCATCTTCCACTGGTGCTGGGGTTACCAACATCAATATAACTAAGGGCATCAAATCCATAGACAATAAACTTGAATCTTTATGTCCTTACTTTAAAAAGATGAATGCAATTTTTGGAGAGCGAGCCAATGTTAATCCTGTAAACATATTGGATGGAGAAGATCCTATCTCCAAACATGATGTTGAAACAAATCTTTTCCCATCCTCTTCCTCCACTCAAGCCTCCCCTCATTTGAATGAGACAAATCTAGATAGCTTTTCTGTAGATCTTATTGGCAATTTAACCCAAAAAAATCTAACTCAAGTCTGTTTCTTTTTTCTTTTATCTTATCAATTCTATTTTTTTATTTACTAATTTTTTTTTATTTCTTAAAAGGCTGACGAACAAACCCAGGATCCTCAATAAACTGAGTCTGAAGGTAGCAACAATGATGAGGATGAAAATATGACCTTGAAAAATAAGCGTAGGGCTTCAAGTAGTCTAAATTTCCACTCCCAAAGAAGACAAAAAAGTGATACTTCATCACAAACCCCTTTTTTGTCTATGGAACAATTTTTAGAGAAACATGATGCTGGTAAGTGATACCATACCTTTTATTACTTTACTCTGCTTTTCTTCTACTTTATGTTAATTTTTATTATCACTCTGGAAAAAGTGAAAATTGCTAAAGAGACTCTAAGCTTTGAAAAGAAGAAATACGAGCTCTCTTTAAGGAGGGATGATAGGGTACAAGATTTGGAAGAGAGGAAGTACAAGCTCTCTTTACAGAAGGATGATTGGGCCTAATATTTGGAGGAGAAGAAGTTTGAGTTAACTCTAATTATTGAAAAATCCAAAAAAGAGGAAAAAACACTCGAACATCAAAACCTATTAGAGCAGATGAAATATAAGTTTGATCATAAAGAAATTCCAAAAAGAAAGATTTCTTGATAGAATGTGTTAAATCTAATAAATCTGTTGAGGAAATTGAACGTTTAAAAAAATTGTTTGATGACTAGTTTGCTTTATTTCTCTCACAATTCAACTGTTCATATTTATTTGTACATAAAATTTACAATAAGCTCCTGTATTTCATTACTCTATCAATCATTACTTGAATTTTTGAATTTTAATGTTAAATATTCATTTTTAAATAAAATTTTCATGTCTCCTTTGAAAATTTGACAATCCCCCACCCCTGAATTTTTTTGAAGTAAGGGGTGGGTATCACCAAAATTCTTTCATGTCATGAATCTTGAAAGTCTTATATGAAACTTTGGCTTTACTACCCCGTGCATTTTACCGGTATCCCCAAAATTCTTACAAGTCAAAAATTTCACAAGTCTTATAAGAAATTTTGTCAATACCCCCCCTGGATTTTATTGAAGTAAGGGACAGGTATCATTAAAAATTTTTCACCAAAATATTTACAAGTCAAAAATTCTATATGTTACATTTGAAAATTTGGCAATACCCCCCCTACATTTTATTGAAGCAAGGGGTGGGTATCACCAAAATTTTTACAAGTCTTCAATTTTGAATGTCAGATTTGAAAATTTGGCAATACCCCCCCCTACATTTAATTGAAGTAAGGGGTGGAAGTCATCTAAATTTATTATAATTACATAAATTATTAAATAAATATCAAATATATATCAATTTCCCTAGTTTAAAGTAATGACAATTCCTCAAGCCAAAATGAAGATCAAATCTAGAAACAAAAGTTTGGGACTTTCCACAGGTATAGGCTAGAGGAAACCCATGAAACAAATAAATTTTATCATGATTACCTGTTATACAAACAAAGGTCATTGGCTCATCACTTTACTTGAGCAAATTGATATATAAAAAATATTTATTAAAAACTTATGAAAAAATATAAAATTTGTGATGACAACTCTAATCCCCATACTTTTTGGATCTAGATAAAGTTTTTTTAAATCGAATAACTTTACCTTCTTTCTTTACCTTATTGATTCTTTGAATCAACTTATTACTGATTTGAAATGAGCAACCAAAATGTGTGAAATCTTGACAGGATTC
This sequence comes from Hemileia vastatrix, assembly GCA_030280995.1. Lineage (NCBI taxonomy): Eukaryota > Fungi > Basidiomycota > Pucciniomycetes > Pucciniales > Zaghouaniaceae > Hemileia > Hemileia vastatrix. Next base: position 14,927,412 of record JASXTE010000012.1, read on the forward strand.
CAAACCATGAGGAGCTTTGGTCGCTTGATGATTATCCTGAAAAGAATTCCAAATAGTTTCGATGATACCATTTTCCAAACCAAAATCAATGATGCACCGGTGGTCTGGAAAATATAAACCATGTCCTTTGATTTTAGCTGGAGATGGTATTGGGTGGCCAGTTATTGGATTGATATATGAGAATATTCCAAAAGTAAGAAAATTGGCATCATTCCTATCAATATGAATCCTATTGTCAAATCCAGAATGAGTGATAATAACATTAGAAAATAAAAGATATTCGTGGCTGATATCTTCCCATTTGGAGTCACACCAATTTGGTATTCCAACCTTGGTTTCAAGTTCATGATTTTTTTCAAATGCTTTATTACAGAGCTTTTTGAGTCAAAGAGCAAGAAAAGAGTTAAAGGAAGGTAGAGTGTCCCATAAGCAAAAATCTTCATCTTTTTGAGATTTAGTGATATTCTTGAGCAATGAATATATGCCTAGATAACAATCATATAAGAGTTTCAGAATCCTTATCCTCTAAATATGCAATACTAAAATGTGAAATAAGACAAGTGAAATTTGGAAAAAAGGCTCAACTTCAAAGGTCAAAATCTCAGCAACCACTGAACCTAATTCAAACCTGTTTGTGGAAAATGAGAGATATGCTTTAGTAGAATCTTCATTTAAAGGAAATAAGATTTAAATAAACCTAACCCTAATTTGTTACATAAAAAAATGAAATAAAAATTTAAAATTGAGAAAAAAAAGGCTCAACTTTAACGGTCAATATCTCAGCAACCACTGAATCAAATTCAAATCTGTTTATAGGAAATGAAAGGTGGCCTTCAGAAAAATCTTCAGTTAAAAGAACATTAGATTTGAATAGACCTAACCCTAATTCCAAGTCTGATTTTCAAAATTTTACAAAAACTTGAAAAGTGGTAATGAAGATGAGATCAAAAGGAGTTTAATAAGTTCACTGTTATCCAGATAAGAGTCATACATATATTTAAGTATGAGGTTTTAATAAAAGGAATGAGATATAATATAGGCATGAAAAAAAGGAGATGAAACTTACCTTCATTGAAAAGTAGGAAAAATAGAGTGAGAAATATTGATGTTGTAATTGTGGGGAAATTGAATATGGAGTAAGTGAAATGCATAAAGAATGTGCAATGTATGTGTTTCAATGAAATAGAGCCAAAAAAAAGTGAAATAGGGGAAAAGGGGGATAATGACCATGCCAAGGAGTGATGAAGAGTAGGGTGATGGAGCTAAAAAAGAAAGTAAAGAGGGAGAGAAAAAAAAGGTTAATTATACCATTGAAATCCAAAATAACCCCTTACAAAAAAAATTTGATAAAAAAAATAAAATTAACAGAAAAAAAACAAAAAAAATTATAATTAGTAATCAAAAAATCAAAAAAATAGAGTAAAATGACTTACCTGGAGAGATGAGACGACAAAATAAATGAAACCAAATTGTTTGAGGGATGTTGGAGGAGAATAGGAAAAGGATATGACGGATAAATGAAAAAATGAAACAGCGAAAAATTATTCAATTTTAGAATATATGCAATGTCGTGTTGAGCTGGTGAAAGAAAACCAATGAGCCATCCAAAAAAGAGATATTTACCATAAATTCCAAAAAAAATGAATATGCAACAAACAAAAATACCAAGCCAAGTGAATAAGTATACAAAGTGAAAATTTGGAGAGTATGAAAACAAAAAACTAAAAGGGTTGTGTGCCAAAATGGTGGAGGGTGATTGGCATAATGACAGAGCATATGCCAGTTGAATGAATATTTTGAGATTCAAGGGATGGGAGAGCAGGCACTGGTTCAGGATCCTCTTCTTCATGAAAATAATTCCACTCATCCTTTAAATAAGCTAGGATATTGTGGAGTATAACGCAAGTCATGATCCAATGATTCAAACTTTTGATTTCCAATTTTTTTTGAAATTGGATTCTGAGCTCCTGAAGACTAGAAAATTTTCCCCTTAAAATACCTATAGCATGTTCAATCTGTACTCTTGATTGGGCAAGGTGATAATTAAAGGCAGTTTTGGGGTCAATTTCTAAACTTGCACCACGGAAATCAGGTATAATTTACTTTCCATTTGCATATGATGAGTCTGAAAGGAGGTACTGAGATTTGTCAAAGTATGAGTCAGGGGTTTGAAAAATACTAATTCTTTGGAAGACGGAAGAGTCATGACATTAGCCAGGGCAGCCACTATGAAAAGCAATAAATTTTTTTTTGACATTACATACAAGTTGAGGGGCAATAGAGTATCTAGAAAGAAGATAAAAAGTTAGTTTATGAAGGATGAGAAATTGGAGAAGATTTTGAAGAAACCTTTAATGAAATCAAAATAATGGTTCCCATCATGAGCAGGCTTTTGACTCAAAGGTATGGTTGTGCCATCAACAAATGCTACACAGCCAGGGAAACCTTCAGCTTTCATTACTTGAGAGGATTCAAGTCGCTGTTCTGGAGTTGGCCAAGCAAGTGTTTGAGGCTTGAGGGGAAGGATAGAAATCATACAGCACTTTGTGTATAATATCATAGTACCATATCCTATGTTAAAGAGATTATCCAAACTTCTTACAGCAGAACCATTTTCATTTGAGTCAAAGAGACATAGTGCAACAGCAAGTTGGATGGCAGGATTACTCTGTTTGTTATGGGAATTGTTATGAAAGATAGGATGATCGGAAAAGAGTTGATAAATTTTGAAGAAAGAATTGGGAGAAGTTCTAAAAAGTTGGGTGAAGTTTAAATGAGGAATGTTGAGAATGGAGGCCAGATCATATTGGGGATCATGATAAAGATTTGGCCCCCTGGTGATGATGTAACACTTTTTGGAAAGAAAACACATATAAGCTAAAGCATTTTCCAAATCAGAGTCAGATTTATAGTAAAGAACTAAAAGTAAAGTAATAGCCTTCATTGTTGAGTGAAGTAGCTTCTTAGTAGAATGGTGTTTCATTGTTGCCGGTGGAAGGGTTATGTGATGAGGGAAGTGGGAATTCACCACCAAATGTGCAGTTGGGGTGTGTAGATAGAAAAAAAACTTAAGTGTTTGCCACCAAAATTAAGTAGCATAGAGTGAGGAAAGACTTAAGGATGGCATCAGCAATTATGAGTCATGTGACTTTCTTGCAAATCCATCATGGATGAGATGAGTTTGCGATCAAGAATTAGGAATGGAAATTGGGGTATAAGAGGTGGGATAATGCATTATTTTGGATTCCTTATCCACTAGCCCCGGGGCTAGTGGATAAAATTCTTCCGCAATTAATAATGTCTGACACCAGAAAAAAAAATTCCTGCTCCCTAATTGCCAATCCCTGAACATCTATACCCCCTATTACTTTACTTATTTATAAAATATTTATTATTCAATAAAATATTTTATTGTAACTACATAAAATACATAATAGGGGGTATCAATATTCAGGGATCCTCAATTAAATTAATTGTGGAAAATAATCTGCATACCCCAATTATCTTCCACAATTATTTTTGCTAATAATTGGATTATTAGACACTTTACATGTCAATGTTCACCTCTTATCTGACATTTTTTTACTCAATTTTTCATAACCACATCTTGGACAACTTTCTGTCATAACCACATCTTGACCTACCTTCTGCCATAACCACATCTTCAACTAATCTCTGGATATGCCTTCTATCTTGCTGCATACTCACATTCTCATCCCATCCTGTGCATTATATCCACTCAGAACCTCTCACCATCTCATCTGCTTGTTTCTGCTCCTTTTCATCTCTCTATCTCATATGCTTGTTTCTGCTCCTTTTCATCTAGCTATCTCATCTGCTTGTACTGCTTATTTTTATCTTCATTTATATTTTGACATGCCTTGTCATCCTAGATCTTCTCAAACGCAGCCATCACCCAGTTTTTCTTCAAATCCCACTACTCCCTCTTTCCCCTGCTCAGCTAAGAAATCTATGACCGTTCAATTAAAAAAATGATCATCTCATTCTTATCAACTGGCTGAAAACTAAATCTAACTATGATTCTTGTTTTGGTACTGAGTATGCAACTAAAATAGGATGGCCCCCAGCATCAAAAGTTAATGGCTATCTTCTAATGTCAAATGAATTACGGAATACGACCAAGTGAAGGATTGATCTTTTTCCTAAACAGATGTCTGAATGCTTCAAGCATTACCAAGCCAAATACAAGAAGGCCAAGGCTCTTTCATCTTCCACTGGTTTTGAGGTTACCAACAACAATATCACTAAGGGCATCAAATCCATAGACAACAAACTTGAATCTTTATGTCCTTACTTTAAAGAGATGGATGCAATTTTTGGAGATTGAGCCAATGTTAATCCTGTAAACATGTTGGATGGAGAAGATCCTATCTCAAAACATGATGTTGAGGCAAATCTTTTCCCATCCTCTTCCTCCACTCAAGCCTCTCCTCATTTGAATGAGACCAATCTAGATAGCTTTTCTGTAGATCTTATTGGTAATTTAACCCAACCAAATCTAACTCAGGTCTGCTTCTTTTTTCTTTTATCTTATCAATTCTATTTTTTTATTTACTTATCTTTTTCTTATTTCTTAAAAGGCTGACAAACAAACCCAGGATCCTCAATCAACTGAGTCTGAAGGTAGTGAAAATTATGAGGAGGAAAATATGACCTTGATAAAGAAGCATAGGGCTTCAAGTAGTCTAAATTTCCACTCCCAAAGAAGACCAAAATATGATACTTCATCAGAAACCCCTTTTTTGTCTATGGAACAATTTTTAGAGAAACATGATGCTGGTAAGTATTACCATACCTCTTATTACTTTACTCTTCATTTCATCTACTTTATGTTAATTTTTATTATAACTCTAGAACATGTGAAAATCACTATAGAAACTCTAAGCTTTGAAATGAAGAAATACAAGCTCTCTTTAAGGAGGGATGACAGGCTACAAGATTTGGAAGAGAGGAAGTACAAGCTCTCTTTATGGAAGGGTGATTGGGCCTAAGATTTGGAGGAGAAGAAGTTTGAGTTAACTCTAAGTATTGAAAAATTAAAAAGAGAGGAGAAATCACTCGAGCATCAAAAACATTTAGAGCAGATGAAATATGAGTTTGATCATAAGGAAAATTCCAAAAAGAAAGATTTCTTGATAGAATGTGTTAAAGCTAATAAATCTGTTGAGGAAATTGAATGTTTAAAGAAATTCTTTGATGACTAGTTTGTTTTATTTCTCTCACACTTCAACTGTTCATATTTATTTGTACATAAAATTTAAACTTATTTCCTGTATTTCATTACTCTATCAATCATTACTTGAATTTTTATATTTTAATGTTAAATATTCTTTTTTTCAAATAAAATTTTCATGTCTCCTTTGAAAATTTGACAATCCCCCACCCCTAAATTTTTTTGAAGTAAGGGGTGGGTATCACCAAAATTATTTTATGTCATGAATCTTGAAAGTCTTATATGAAGCTTTGGCTTTACTACAGCCTGAATTTTACGTTATCCCCAGAATTCGTACATGTCAAAAATTTTACAAGTCTTATAAGAAATTTTGGCAAAACTTCCAACGGATTTTATTGAAGTAAGGGATGGGTATCACCAAAAAATTTTCACCAAAATATTTACAAGTCAAAAAAATTCTATTTCTGTTTTAAAAAATTGGCAATACTCTCCCCTGCATTTAGTTGAAGCAAGGGGTGGGTATCACCAAAATTTTTCTAAGTCATCAATTTCACATGTCAGATTTGAAAATTTGGCAATACCCCCTCCCCTGCATTTTATTGAATTAAGGGGTGGAAGTCATCTAAATTTAATATAATTACATAAATTATTAAATAAATATCCAATATATATCAATTTCCCTAGTTTAAAGTAATGACAATTCCTCAAGCCAAAATGCAGATCAAATCTAGAAACAAAAGTTTAGGACTTTCCACAGGTATAGGCTAGAGGAACCCTATGAAACAAATAAATGTTATCATGATTACCTGTTATACAAACAAAGGTCATTGGCTCATCACTTTACTTGAGAAAATTGATATATAAAAAATATTTATTAAAAATTTATGAAAAAATATAAATTTTTTGATGAAAACTTTGATCCCCATACTTTTTGGATCTAGATAATATTTTTTTAAATCAATTAACTTTACCTTCTTTCTTTACCTTGTTGATTCTTTGAATAAACTTATGAATGATTTGAAATAAGCAACCAAAATGTGTGAAATCTTGACAGGATTCCAAACCAGGAGGAGCTTTGGTAGTTTGATGATTATCCTTAGAAGAATTCCAAATAATTTTGATGATCCAATTTCCCAAACCAAAATCAATGATGGAACGGTGGTCTGGAAAATATAAACCATGTCCTTTAATTTTAGCTGGAGATGGCATTGGTTGGCCAGTTATTGAATTGATATATGAGAATATACCAAAAGTTAGAAAATTGGTGTCATTCCTATTGATATGAATCCTATTGTGAAATCCAGAATGAGCGATAATAAAATTAGAAAATAAAAGATATTTGTGGGTGATATCTTCCCATTCAGAGTCACACCAATTTGGTATTCCAACTTTGGTTGCAAGTTCATGATTTTTTTCAAATTCTTTATTACAGAGCTTTTTGAGTCGAAGAGCAAGAAAAGAGTTAAAGGAAAGTAGAGTGTCCCATAAGAAAAAATCTTCATCTTTTTGAGCTTTAGTAATATTCCTGAGCAATGAATATATGCCTAGATAATAATCATATAAGAGTTTTAGAATCCTTATCCTCTAAATATGCAATATAAAAATGTGAAATAAGACAAGTGAAATTTGGAAAAAAGGCTCAACTTCAAAGGTCAAAATCTCAGCAACCACTGAACCTAATTCAAACCTGTTTATGGGAAGTGAGAGATATGCTTTAGTAAAATCTTCAGTTAAAGGTCATATGATTTAAATAAACCTAACTCTAATTTGTTACATAAAAAAATGAAATAAAAATTTAAATTGGGAAAATAAAGGCTCAACTTTAACAGTCAATATCTGAGCAACCACTGAATCAAATTCAAATCTGTTTGTAGGAAATGAAAGATTGCCTTCAGGAGAATCTTCAGTTAAAAGAACATTAGATTTGAATAAACCTAACCCTAATTCCAAGTCTGATTTTTAAAATTTTAAAAAAACTTGAAAAGTGGTAATGAAGATGAGATCAAAAGGAGTTTAATAAGCTCACTGTTATCCAGATAAGAGTCATACATATATTTAAGTATGAAGTTTTCATAAAAAGAATGAGATATCATACAGGCATGTAAAAAAGGAGATGAAACTTACCTTTATTGAAAAGTAGGAAAAATAGAGTGAGAAAGATTGATGTTGGAATTGTGGGGAAATTGAATATGGAGTAAGTGAAATGCATAAAGAATGTGCAATGTATGTGTTTCAATGAATTAGAGACAAAAAAAGTGAAATAGGGGAAAGGGGGGATAATGACCATGCCAAGGAGGGATGAAGAGTAGGGTGATGGAGCTAAAAAAGAAAGTAAAGAGGGAGAGAAAAAAAAAGGTTAATTATACCATTGTAATCCAAAATAACCACTTACAAAAAAAATTTAGATAAAAAAAATAAAATAAACAGAAAAAAAACAAAAAAAATTATATTTAGTAATCAAAAAATCAAAAAAAAAGAATAAAATGACTTACCTGGAGAGATGAGATGATAAAATAAATAAAACAAAATTGTTTGAGGGATATTGGAGGAGAATAGGAAAAGGATATGAGGGATGAATCAAAAAAATGAAACAGTGAAAAATTATGCAATTTTAGAAAATATGTGACGTCATGTTGAGCTGGTGAAAGAAAATCAATGAGCCATCCAAAAAAGAGATATTCACCATAAATTCCAAAAAAAATGAATATTCAACAAACAAAAATACCAAGCCAAGTGAATAAAGTATACAAAGTGGAAATTTGGAGAGTATGAAATAAAAAAATTAATAGGGTTGTGTGCCAAAATGGTGGAAGGTGATTGGCATAATGACAGAGAATATGCCAGTTGAATGAATATTTTGTGATTCAAGGGATGGGAGAGCAGGAACTGGTTCAGGATCCACTTCTTCATAAAGATCATTCCACTCATCCTTTAAATCAGCTTGGATATTGTGGAGTATAGCGCAAGTCATGATCCAATGATTCACACTTTTGATCTCCAATTTTTTTTGAAATTGGATTCTGAGCTCCTGAAGACTAGAAAATCGTCCCTTTAAAATACCTATAGCATGTTCAATCTGTACTCTTGATTGGGCAAGGTGATAATTAAAGGGAGTTTTGGGGTCACTTTCTAAACTTGCACAACAGAAAGCAGGTATAAGGTACTTTCCACTTGCATATGATGAGTCTGCAAGGAGGTACTGAGATTTGTCAAAGTATGAGTCAGGGGTTTGAAAAATACTCATTCTTTGGAAGACGGAAGAGTCATGACATGAGCCAGGGAAGCCACTCTGAAAAGCAATAAATTTTTTATTGACATTGCATACAAGTTGAGCGACAATAGAGTATCTAGAAAGAAGATAAAAAGTTAGTTTATGAAGGATGAGAAATTGGAGAAGATTTTGAAGAAACCTTTTTTTGCCATCAAAATAATGGTTTCCATCATGAGCAGGCTTTTGACTCAAAGGTATAGTTGTGCCATCAACAAATCTTACACAGCCAGGGAAACCTTAAGCTTGCATTACTTGAGAGGATTAAATTCATTGTTCTGGAGTTGGCCAAGCAAGTGCTTGAGGCTTGAGGGAAAGGATAGAAATCATACAGCACTTGGTGTATAATATCAGGGTACTGTATCCTATGTTAAAGAGATTATCCAAACGTCTTACAGCAGCACCGTTTCCATTTGAGCCAAAGCAACATAGTGCAACAACAAGTTGGATGGCAGGATTATGCTGTTTGTTATGGGAATTTTTATGAAAGATAGGATGATTGGAGATGAGTTGATAAATTTTGAAGAAAGAATTGGGAGAAGTTCTAAAAAGTTGGGTGAAGTTTAAATGAGGAATGTTGAGAATGGACTCCAGATCATATCGGGGATCATGATAAATATTTGGCCCCCTGGTGATGATGTAACACTTTTTGGAAAGAAAACACATATAAGCTAAAGCATCTTCCAAATAAGAGTCAGATTTATAGTAAAGAACTAAAAGTAAAGTAATAGCCTTCATTGTTGAGTGAAGTAGCTTCCTAGTAGAGAGGTGTTTCATTGTTGCCGGTGGAAGGGTTATGTGATTAGGGAAGTGGGAATTCACCGCCAAATGTGCAGTTGGGGTGTGTAGATAGAAAAAAAACTTAAGTGTTTGCCACCAAAATTAAGTTGCATAGAGTGAGGAAAGACTTAAGGATGGCATCAACAATTATGAGTCATGTGACTTTCTTGCAAATCCATCATGGATGAGATGAGTTTGGGATCAGTAATTATGAATGAAAATTGGGGTATAATAGGCGGGATAATGCATTATTGTGGATTCCTTATCCACTAGCCCTGGGGCTAGTGGATAAGAATCTTCTGCAATTAATAATGTCTGATCCCGGAAAAAACAATTCCTGATCCCTAATTGTGGATCCCTGAACATTGATACCCCCTAATAGGGGGTATCAAAGTTAGAAATCCTCCATTTCAAAATACCTCTTTTTTCCACCAAATCAAACATGATTATTTTTAAGGCATGCCATCTTGTGCCCACAAAACATCTTTTTACTGAGAATTAATGTCATGCTTGTGACTTTCTTTTTGTGCTGTGAAATACCTTTTAAATAATTTCAAATCTCTAACTTTCATACCCCCTATTATCTTTATATAAGCTATAACTATATTATATTTCTCTATTTTCCACCACTAGCATGCATAAAAATCCAAGTATTGTGAGTTTATATTGAGAATAACTTTTTTATTAGTCTTCCCATGAGGTTTAATCACTAAATAATTTATCAATAATTAGTAGGAGCATTAATATTTACTATAAAATCATACTTAGATACCAGCACACACTGAAAGATTATTTTTGACAGCTGCATCCAGTTTTTCAGGGCTGGGCTGATTTTCGCCCATTTCCTCCCATTTTCCCACCCAAATAATCTCCTCCATCCTTCTTCATCTAAGTCTCAGATACCTGGAATTGGTATACAACAGATAAGTCTTCCCTATCATCTTCAATGCCTACTCTCATTTTTTCTGAGTCAACATTTTTATTAGGGGGTATCAAAGTTAGAAATTATTAATTATTAAAAATGTATTTCACAACACAAAAAGAAAGCCACAAACTTGAAATTATTGCTCAGTAAAAAGGTGGTTTTGGGGCACAATATTCCATATATTAAAAAATAAACATAGTTGAATTGGTGGAAAAAAGAGGTATTTCAAAATGGAAGATTTGTAACTTTGATACCCCCTATTAAGTAGATATGTTTGATCTTCATAATGTGTTTAATTTCCCGCTTCCACCTTGCAACCAACTTTTGTTGATGTACTGGTTGATAATTTTTTAATTCACCTCAACAAAGTCAAAGGCAAGAATATTTTCTAAATTCTTCTAAAAATCTACCTCATTCTTCAGTCATTGGTAACAATCAACTTGGCTCTCTTTCACGAAATTCAACTCAACATCAAGAGTTTTTTCAACCAGATTTTGGAGTTAATTCAGAACTTAGAGCTCCCTCAGTTCTTACCTCAACTTCTGAAAATTCAAGCTTTGTTTCAACTCCACACTCCTTCAAGCCACTTCATTCATTGGTGAAGATTCACCTTTAATATATACTATGGGTTGAATTTTTTACAAACCAAGCTCAAGGCAGCTCACAAAAGAAAAAAAACAGAAGGTCTTACACTAATGCAAACTGCAAAAATCACTTCACCCAAATCAAAATTTAATTTTGATTGGGAGATCTTACATTTTAATCTCATAGACTTCAAGGAAAAAGCTACTACAACTATTTATAAAACTGAGAAAGAAAAATTGGCAAACTTGAATAGGAAACATTTAAATTATGGCAACATTGTTTGGAATGTAAAAATTCTACATGGTTGTGACTTTTCAGCTTCACAAAAAGCAGATTTGGACTATCAAGAAAATTTTGAAAAATTTCTTGAAGTTGCCAATGGAATGAGTGAAGGTAGAAAGATTGTGCGTTGCATAACACATGCTGATCCCAAAGTTGAGGCAAATGTAAGTTTCTTGATTTCTCTCTTTAATTTATGTTTGTATTGAGCATTTGTTTTTTTATTAGACATCAAGTATGCTAGATCAGCTGAAAATTGAGGTGTAGCACCTGAAGAAACATCAAGTGGGGTAATCTCAGCTGTCCAACATTTCCACTTGGTCAACACTATACTTTTATCAAATAAAGCTAGCCCATATCTTTGCCTCTCAAAAAAAGTAATTGTTTTTGTCAATAACACCAATCTAAATCAGTATTTCCACCTAGACTATGATCTTGCTGATAAATGGGCCTGTGCAATCATATTTTTTTCTTCTCTTATTTTCCTAATCAACATAATAAGGGGGTATCAATGCTGACGGATCTGCAATTAAATTTATTGTGGATAAAAATCATTATACCCCAATTATCATCTGCAACTATTTTTGCTAATAATTCTGTTATTGGACCTTTTATGTGTCAATGTTCACCTCTATCTGACATTTTTATCCTGAATTTTTCATAACCACATCTTGGACAACTTTCTGGATGTTCCAGCCTACCTAACTTTCTGTGAACTCCCATCCTGTCTATTCATTTCTGTTCAAAATCCCTCCCCATCTCATCTGTTTTTTTCTTCTCCTTTCATCTTCAAATATCTCAACATTCCCAATCATCATAGATCCTCTCAAAGGCAGCCTTCCCCCACTTGTTCTTCAAATCCCATTACTCCCTCTTTCCCCTTCACAGCTGAGAAATCAAAGACTGTTCAACTAAAAAAAGATGATCATCTCATACTTATTGACTGGCTAAAAATAAAAACTAATTATGATTATTGTTTTGGTACTGAGAATGGAAATAAGGTAGGAAGGCCCCCTGCATCAAAAGTCAATGGCTATCTTCTAACGGCCAATAAATTATGAAATAAGAAAAAGGAAAAGATTAATCTTTTTCTTAAACAGATGTCTGAACTTTTCAAGCATTACCAAGCCAAATACAAGAAGACAAAGACTCTGTCATTTTCTACTGGCTTTGGTATTACCATCATTGATATCAGTAAGGGAATAAAATCCAAAGATGATAAACTTGAATCTCTATGTCCATACTTATAAGAGATGGATGCTATTTTTGGAGAGCGAGCTGATGTTAGTCCTTTCAACATGTTGGATGGTGAAGATTCTATCTCTGAAAATGTTGCTGAAAGAAATATTTTCCCATCCTCTTCCTCCACTCAAGCCTCCTCTGTTCTAAATACAACAAATCTAGATAGCTTTTCAATAGATCCTTATGGTGATATAAACCAACGTGATCCCACTCCAGCAAGTTTTTATTTCTTGTCTAGTTGTTTTATTTTTTTATTTTTAAAAAGGCAAATGAACAAACCCAGGATCCGCAAGAAAGTGAGTCTGAAGCTAGCATCAATGATGAAGAGGAAAATGTTACCTCAGAAAAAAGAAAAGACCATCAACTACTTTGAATTTCAACAGTCATAGAAAGCAAAACAGAGATAGTTTTTTGCAAACCCCTTTTTCTTCCATTCATTATTTTCTGGAGAAACGTGAATCTGGTAAGTGATAGCATACCTCTTAATAATTAAGCGAGCCTTTATTTTCTTTTTTTGATATTCCTTTTCACTCTAGGTAAAGTTGAAGTTGCAGCAGATACTCGAAACTTTAAAAAGAAACAATATGAGCTCTCTTTACAAAGGGATGATAGGGCACAAGACCTGGAGGAGAAGAAATTCAAGCTTTCTTTACAGAGGGATGAGAGGGCACATGACTTGGAGGAGAAGAAATTTGAGCTTCTTTAAAGAGGGATGAGAGGGAATATGATTTGGAGGAGAAGAAATCTGAGATAAAGAAAGAGGAGGAGGATCATGAGTACAATTTCCCATTGGATCAAATGAAACTCAAGTATCAACTTGAAGAAGGTTCAAAAAAGAAAAATTTCTTGAGAGATTGTTTTAAAGCTAATAAATCTATTGAGGAAATTGGATTCTTAATGAACATTTTTGATAACTAGTTTTTTTATTTCTTTACAAAGTTTTATTGAAAGAATGCATTAAAGCTAATAATCAATCCTTGGAACACACTCCTCACTGATATTTAAAAAATTTTATTGCAACATTTAAGATTATTTGTTTGTTTGGTTAAATTAATTTTGTTTTATTTATTTTTGGTGATAATTTCATATGCACTGACTTTTTAAAGGTCTTGATTCTAGATGATTTTTTTTAGCAAAAATTTGAAAAACTCATACATTTTTTCTTCTTTACATTCAAATCATTAAATTTACTCTTCTAAATACAGCTAAGTCAACAAAACTTCATGTCTGTTTTAAAAATTTAGCAATACCCTCCCCTGCATTTTATTGAAGCAAGGGGTGGGTATCACCAAAATTTTTCCAAGTCATCAATTTCACATGTCAGATTTGAGAATTTGGCAATACCCTCCCCTGTATTTTATTGAAGTAAGGGGTTAAAATCACCAAAATTTAATATAATTACATAAATTAATATATAAAAAACTAATGTATATCAATACCCCTAGTCTTAAAGTAATGAAAATTCATCTTTCCAAAATGTGGACCAAGTCTAGAAAATAAGTTTGGGACTTTCCAAAGGTATAAGCAAGATGAACCCCATAAAACAATTTAATGTTATCATGATTACTGTTTATAAAATACAGGGTTGTTGGCACATTATTTTATTTTAAGAATTTGATATACAAGAGTTATTTATAAAAAATTTATGAAAAAATAAAAAATATTTGATGACTCTACTAATCCCCATATTTTTTGATCTACATAAAGTTTTTTTACATCTGTTAAACTTACCCTCTTTTTTTACTTGTTTATTTGGTGGATTAAGTTTTGACTGATTTGAAAAGAACAGCCCAAATGTGTGAACTCTTGAAAAGACTCAAAGCCAGGTGGAGCTTTGGTCATTTGGTGATGATCCTGAGAAGAGTTCCAAATTGTTTCAATCACACCATTTCCCAACCAAAATCAATCATGCACCAATGGTCTGGAAAATATAAGCCATGTCCTTTGATTTTAGCTGGAGATAGTATTGGTTGACCAGTTATCAGATTGATGTATGAGAAAATTCAAAAAGTAAGATAAATGGCATGATTCCTATTGATGTGAATATTATTATGGAATCCTGAATGAGTAATAATAATGTTTGAAAATAAAAGATATTGATTGCTAACTTCTTCCCATTTGGAGTCTCACCAATTTGGTATTCCAGCTTTGGAAGCAAGTTGATGATTCTTTTCAAAAGCTTTATTACAGAGTTTACTGAGGAAAATAACAATAAAAGTATTGAAAGAAGGTAAGGTGTCCCACAAGCAAAAATCATCATCTTTTTCAGCTTAAGATAAATTTTTAAGTAAAAAATAGATGCCTATGGAAATAAAATTAGTGACATGATTTTAAGAAAAAAACATATATTATCAGACATACCAAGAGAATAGCTTTTATCAAATACTTGTCTCCAACCAAATCCAATCATAATACCACCCAAAAAATTTGTATTCCTTATTGGTAAGTGAACCAAAGCCATTTGATATAGTGTTATTATGAGATTAGATAGTTGATTAAAGGTTTCATCTTTTGAACTATTAAAAGAATGATTTTCATAAAAAAATTGAGGTTTAAAAGAATTCCTGAAAACTGCTTTAATTTCATCCTCTCCTGATTTGGTTAAATACATTAAATCTTCTGGTAAATTTTTTGGATAAGAGTTTTTTTGATCCACTCTAGTTTTATAGTACTTGGTATTTGATATATGGCCAAATTAACAATTAAAATAAATTTTCTTTTTTCATTTTCTTTTTTTCTGCTGACTTTGATCATCATTATTTTTTTTTTGATATTTTGGATGATGAATGAAATGAAGTTGAACTTGAGAATGATGATAAAGAAGATAAAGAGGATAATGAGGGGGGAGGGGAGGAAGCGGTGAAGGGGATAGGGGGATGAGGGGGGGGAAAGGTGTGAGGAGGCCTAAAGGTGGTATAAGAGGCCTAAAGAGAGCAAAAAAAGAAGAACTAAAGGAGATAAAAGGGGGGTAAAGGTGGGGAAAAGGGAGAAATGAGGGGTGAGGAAGAGAATAAGGGGATAAAGGGGGATTGAGGCTGTCAAGAAGGGGGAAAAGGAGAAAAAAAGAGCAAGAAAAGAGAGAAAAGAGGGAGAGAAAAAAACAGAATTAGTCTAACCTTGAAAAAAAATAAGTGAAGCACTTACAAAAAAAAAGCAAAAAAAATAATTCATGATTAACAAATCAAAAATCAACAAAAATGAAAAAAATGACTTACCTGGTGAGATGAGTTAAAAAAAATGCAACCAAAATATTTGAGGGATGTTTGAGCAGATGAGGAGAAGGATATGAGTGAAGAATGAAAAAAAGAAACACTAAAAAAATATGTGATTTCATGTTGAGCTGGTGAAAGAAAAACAATGAGCCATCCAAAAAAGAGATATTCACCATAAATTCAAAAAAAAAGAATATGCAACAAACAAAAATACCAAGACAAAGAATAAAGTATACAAAGTGGAAATTTTGAGCATATGGAAAAAAAAATTAAAAGGGTTGTATGCCAAAATGGTGGAGGGTGATTGGCATAATGACAGAGCATATGCCAGTTGAATGAATATTTTGTGATTCAAGGGATGGGAGAGCAGGCAGTGGTTCAGGATACTCTTCTTCATGCAAATCATTCCACTCATCCTTTAAATCAGCTAGGATATTGTGGAGTATAAAGCAAGTCATGATCCAATGATTCACACTTTTGATCTCCAATTTTTTTTGAAATTGGACTCTGAGCTCCTGAAGACTAGAAAATTGTCCCTTTAAAATCCCAATAGCATGCTCAATCTGTACTCTTTATTGGGCAAGGTGATAATTAAAGGTGGTTTTGGAGTCATTCTCTAAGTTGGCACCACAGAAAGCAGGTACAATATACTTTCCACTTGCATATGCTGAGTCTGCAAGGAGGTACTGAGATTTGTCAAAGTATGAGTCAGGACTTTGAGAAATCCTCATTCTTTGGAAGATGTAAGAGTCATGACATGATCCACGGCAGCCACTATGAAAAGTAATAAAAATTTTATTGATATCACAGACAAGTTGAATGGAAATAGAGTATCTACAAAGAAGATAAAAAGTTAGTTTATTATAGATGTGAAATTGGAGAACATTTTTAATAAACCTTTTTTTGCAATCAAAATAATGGTTCCCATCATGAGCAGGCTTTTGACTCAAAGGTATAGCTGTACCATCAACAAAACCTACACATCCAGGGAAACCTTCAGATTGCATTACTTGAGAGGATTCAAGTTGCTTTTCTGGAGTTGGCCAAGAAAGTGTTTGAGACTTGAGAGAAAGGATAGCAATAATGCAGCACTTGGTGTATAATATGACAGTACCATATCCTATGGTAAAGAGATTATCTAAACGTCTTACAGTAGCATCATTTACATTTGAACCAAAGTAATATAGCTCCACAGAAAGTTGAAAGGAAGGATCACACTGTTTGTTATGGGAAATATTATGGAAGATAGGATTATTGGAGATGAGTTGAGAAATTTTGAAAAAAGAATCAGGACAAGTTTAAAATAGTTGAGTGAGCTTTAGTTGAGGAATGTTGAGAATGGAGTGGAGATCATATCTGGAATTGTGATAAAGATTTGGCCCCCTTGGGATGATGTAATGCTTTTTGGAAAGATAAGACATATAAGCTAAAGTGTCTTCTAAACCAGATTCAGAATCAGAGTCAGCAGCTAAAACTAAAGTGATATCATTCATAGCTGTGTGAAGTTTCTTCTTAGTAGAGAGGTGCTTCATTTTTTTTGGTAGAAGGTTTAGGTGATGAGTGGGAAGTGGAAAGTGGTAATTTGCCACCAAATGAGCAGGTGGGGTGTGTAGATAGAAAAAAATGTTATGTATTTGCCACAAAAATTAAGTATCATAGAGTGAAGAGACACATAAGGATGAGAAAAAATGTTATGTGTTTGCCACCAAAATTTAGTATCATAAAGTGAGGAAAGACTTAAGGATGGAATCAGCAAATATAAGTCATGTGACTTTCTTAAAATTCCATCATTGATGTGATGAGTTTGGGATTAAGAATTAAGAACAGAAATTGGGATATAAGAGGTAAGATAATGCATTATTGTGGATTCCTTATCCACTTGCCCCAGGGCGAGTGGATAAGAATCTTCCACAATTGATAATTTCTGATCCTGGTAAAAAAAATTCCTGATCCCTAATTGTGGATCCCTGAACATTTACACCCCCTAATTTACAAATTTTTTTGTTAAAGGAGGCAAATACATCTGAGTTGACATTGTTTTTCCCTCCAAAAACCCCTCCTTTTGCTTAAAAGGAATGTTACAAAATCAAAGACACTTCTGATTCACAAATACATTCTCTGAGTCTTTCAAAGAGCACAATTCCAAAAAGGCAACAATATTCTGGATCTAGAAACACTAGATGCTATTCATCTTAAAGATCAGAGAACTCCTCATAATCAGGTTCAATTGAAATAGTCAAAAAGCACAAGAAATGACAACTGATAAATAACTCAAGTAAGGTTCATAAATTCTGCCAACACAACAGGGGTCCTGCACCAAGTTCTTCAGTCATTGGGTCTAATGATGATACAACTCTATCTCATTAATTGTATTTTAAAAAATTTAACAAAAAATAGGGCAATTTGTGATAGTATATAAAGTCTAGGCATGGAGACTTGAAA
This sequence comes from Hemileia vastatrix, assembly GCA_030280995.1. NCBI lineage: Eukaryota > Fungi > Basidiomycota > Pucciniomycetes > Pucciniales > Zaghouaniaceae > Hemileia > Hemileia vastatrix. The sequence continues at coordinate 14,945,339 of JASXTE010000012.1, forward strand.
CTTTTGTGAAATTTATCCTGTAGAGGAGTTGTTTGAAGCAGGAGCTCCCAGAGGTGCTGCCTGCATTTTGGTTTCATCAAAAAAAGATTCAAGGCTTATTTACGTTACATGAAAAAGAACATGATTTTTCTTAGATTATTGTATATGAAAATGTGATCTATTCTCATATTGACACATCTAAACTTAACTGAAATTAAAAATTTTTTAGCTCACATAACACATGAGTAGAACTCAGAGCAAATAATTTTGATTAAAAAAACAAAATAAAAATTCATTGCATGTAGCCACTATATCTATACAACTTCTTAATCAAGCAGATTGTAAAAACACCTTGCATCATAGTTTCTATCATCTTTTGGTCCTCATCCTTAAATGTCAAAACTACATAATGGCAAAGATTCCTCTTGAAAGCAATAAATGCTTTTTGATAGGATTGAAGTTGGGGGAGTAAGCTGGCAAGTATATTAGTCTACACCCCTGAGCTTATATGATTTGCTTATCCATTGTGATGAATAGGTGTATTATCCATCACAAGGATGTTACATGGCTATGGAAAAGTGTTCATCAATGGAATCTGTAGAGAAATAAGACCATCAAAAAAAGTTAAGACACAAAGAGAAAAAATCAACACACCAATACATTTTCTAGGAAAAATTCAAAGTGTAAGCCATTAATATTTTCTTCTTGAACAACTAAGAAAACTAACACAGAGGTAGAAATTCCAGGTAACACATTAAATTGGCATGTACCTCTATTTTGTGGAATTCTTGGGGTGGAATCACCTATTTGGGACCAACCATATGTATGTTCAGCACATTTGGCTGTTACACCACACTAATCTGGGGTAAAGTGGAATGTAATATATTTGAACAATTAAAAAAAATAGAAAAACACATAGACAATCACCTGAAAAAAAACAACTAGGGTATATGTGATCTACACTTGAAACATATATAGCTCAAGCAATTGGATTCTGGCTTAAATAAAATTTTTTAGTGAACTTTTTGCTCAACAAAGTTGTTTAGTGAGCTCAACTTCAATAGTTGTTTTTTATATCTAACTTTGGTGGTTATCCCACACAGAGTTCTGAAGCTTGGCAACGTATGTAGTTTGAGTTTTGTTTGACAAGTTCATGGAGAAACTGACGTTTCTCATCATCTAGAATCAAATAACATCCTTTTCTTAATAAAGCATTTGGGGTGAGTCACTACTTCCTTAGTTGTCTCATACAAGTTAGTCCAATGGAAAAGTGAGCTACATGAAATTGAGAAGCAATAATTTCTGTTAATTTTCTTAAGTGAAAGATTACTGAGGCTTTCCATTAAAACAGAAATCTTCAATTGAGGATTATAATGATAAAATCCAAAAATCCTAAAAAAAATGTAGTATAATCAGAGTAGGCATTGAAGATGATAGGGAAGACTTGCCTGTTATCTACAAATTCCAAGGATCTGGGATGTGGATGAAGCAGAATTGAAGGGCTGATTTGGGTGGGAAAATAGTAGGAAATGGGAAAAAATCTGCTTAGCCCTGAAAAAATGGATGCAGGTGTCAAAAAGAATCTGCAGTTGAATTTTTTGGCATGTCAAAAATTTTCAATTATTTTTTGATTTTGTGTCAACCTCTTTGTATCTCCCTGTATTTATTATTCTTAATTACAAAATTTTGTAGATCATGTGTTAGTATATATACAATGTGTTACTTATTGGCTTTTATAGAGGCAGAAGTATATTTGTATTTTATAATGTCTTAATTACTCATCATTGTTGTGCTTGAATTACTATATATACATAATGATACTGTGGCATAGTTGAGACCTAAAACCTGCCCTTGTGACAAGACTCTTAGCGCAATACTCATGTGTAATTAATCTTAGGTTATATTATAGAAGATAGAAAAAAAATGCTAAATAAAAAAAATGTTTACAGGAAGAGGAGAAGAGAGAGAAAAGAAAAAAATTAGAGGAAAACTGAAGAAATAATTAAAGTATTATTTTAGACCAAGTGCTATACTTCCTCTTTCATGAAATTTTTTGCTTAACATTTTTTTCATAATATTGGCTTTCTGTTCTTTTGTAGGTACCCACTCAATAGTTCCCTTTCTTTGGTGTAGTTGTTTATTTATTAAAAAGAATTTTCTTTTTCTATGTCTTTTTCTCTTGTTTGAGGCATTGTTGGTTGATTCCTTGATGAATGCCTGATTGTATTAAATTATCTTGAAAGGTCCTTCATATCATACCAGTTTTCTTAATAAATTTTGAATCCATAATCCCATGCACGTTGCAGCACCTAGGGACATTTATTTTTCTAGAGATATTGATGTGGCTACCAATGGCATTTGTTTAGACAACCAGTAGATTAGTGCTCCAGGAAGTGTTACAATTATGCCACCTGTTAATTTAGAGAACTCACCTCCCCAGTTTGAATCAGAATAAACAATGAGTGTTTAGTTCATGTTTAATTGTGGGTACAGGTTTAGCTTCTTCTCTGTTGTGAATTGTAAAGTGGAGTGACAAAAGTTTGAGTAAAATATTGGAGGTTGTTTTGAACTTTCCCCATCTTTGCCAGTTTACTTCAGCACAACAATAATCTCTGCCACCATCATTTTTTTTGTATTTCGATTTTCCACCCTTCTTTCTTCAATAGTAGGTTTATTTTTATTTGTTATCATCCTTTTTTTGAATTTTAAACTTCTCAAATGAATTTGTTTTTCTTTCTTGAAATTTGTTTAGATGGAGAGCAAGAAATCTGCAAAAAAGTACTATACAACTGAAGAAAAAGCTACAGTTATCCATTAAGTGAGAAAGGGAATCTCTACAAGAAATCTAGCATCTTTATTAGAAATTCCTAAACATCTGTATCTTCCATTATGTCAAGATACTGTCAGAGGGGCACACTCTGAACTCCAAAACCAAAGGGGTGCCCCTTGAAAATAACTGACAGAGATCTTTGGCAGCTTGCACGTGTGCTAAAAACTAATCCAAAAGAAAAATTAGCTTATATAACTGACTGCCTGTCTGCTAATGTTTCTTACCAAACTGTCCAAAGACATGCACATGAGCTTGGATTCCACTGCCAAGTTGCTGCTGAAAAACCATACTTAAATAAAATTCACAAGCGAAAGAGACTTGAATTATATAAGGATCACTTAAGCTGGACTGTGTATGATTGGAAAAGTGTTATTTTTTCAGATGAATCAAGTTTTGAGATTGGAAAGAAGTAAAAAAAACATTAGTGTGGTGAAAAAATGGTCAACAATTTCAGGAGGAGATGATTCAACCAGCTTTTAGAAGTGTACGCACATCAGTTATGGTCTGGGGTGCTTTTTTTAATACTATAAAAGCACCTCTAACATTTCTTCCTCAAAACCATCAGAAATCAACTGATTTTTTTCTGAATGTTTACACAGATATACTTCTCCCTTTTCTTGCTAAGCATGATCCAACTTGCAAACTCATCTTAAAGGAAGATAATTCTCCAATTCACACATCTCTTCATTGTAAAAACTACAGTTCAAAAGAAAAAATTCATAAAATGGAAAATTGGCCTTCTCAATCTCCGGATTTGAACCCTATAGAAAATGTATGGCACAAACTCAAAGCTACCATTAAAGACTATTATCAGCCAAAAAATATCAACCAGATAGAGATTGCACTCAAGATGGCTTGGGAAAGCTTTACTGATATTTTCTAGAAATTTAGTGGCATCAATGCCATCTTGAATGGAGTTTGTTGTCAAGGCACATGGTAGAACCACCCCATGGTGACTGAAAACAAAATATTTTTTTTTCTGTGAGTTATTATTATTTTCAAATTCTCTTTGGTCAAATTATCATTATTCTATCCAAACTATCTAATGGTATTTTTTTCATACTTTTTAGATGCTTCCTCACTGACTTGAAAAATTAAGCCACAATAAAGCTGTAAATCTATATGGGGAAACATTTAATTTTCATTTATTTGCTATTATATTCTTATTTTAGAGTCTCTATTCTATCATACATCAAAGTTTTATAGAAGTTGAATAAAAGGTTAATGAGTAATAAATAAATGAATTAAGACTCAACCTTTTGTCAGGGTACTGTACATAGCCTAATAAATGATGTAGAGATATCCAAAATTCTTCATATGGCTCTTAGAATGTCTTCTTAATTGATTTACTGTCAAGCTTAAGTCTTGTTTTTCTGAAGTAGGAACATATGCTAGAGATCCTATAATTGATAGATATTCAGTTGGTTTGATAAGTTCATGATTTTCATTTGATGAGGATAGATTTATGTTGGTTGTGAGAGGTTAGTGATGATGGAGTCTTATTGGGTGATATTTTTCAATTATTTTGTTGATTAGATCAGGTTATTTTAAACTGAAGCCTTTCTCATTGTGTTCTATCTTAATGCAGACGATGTTAGTTAACATATCTTTCCATTTGATTATCAATGATTTTCTTAGATTTTGTTCAAGATTTATTAGTGTATCTATGCTATCACCTGTGACCAGACTATTTTTAATCTTCAATGTGAACCCAAGTCATTAATTTTGTTATTTTGTTCCATAGGAAATATAAACTTCTGTCATATCTGGATATTGTGCATCCTATGTTCTTTAATTTTCCTCTGAAATGTTGCTACCAGCAGCAAGCTGCTTTACAAGTACCATACAGTGCTTTCTTCAGTTTGTATGCTTTTACATCTTTCTGTTCAAATCCAGGAAGATCTTTCAACCACAAATCTTCATCAATTGGGCTATGCAAGTAGGCTTCTGTCACATCAAATGAATATACTGGCCAGTAATTGGTGGCTGCTACTGTGAGTATTAGACATTGGACAGTGAAGGACACCGTAGGGGCAAACCTTGAGGATTAATCTACACATTTAGCTTGACAAAAGCCTTTTTCCACATATCTTGCTTTTAGTTTTACTTCTCTAGTTTGATTGTCCTGTTTTTATGCAAAAACCCATTTTGTGTCAAGAACCTGTGCTCCATAAGGTGGATATTCATGGGTCCATAATTCCATAGTGTTTAGTTTATCTATTTTGAATTGAAACTGTTTGTCAATTGTTGGTCCAGAGGTGATTCAAGGATGGGTAATATTTTAAAGGATGTAAATTTCTGAGTTCACAATAGAAATTACTAGATTCAGATTTCTTAAAAATATAATTAATAACTAGAATTTTTTTGTATATGAGTTATAAAGTAATAAAACTAATGATAGTTATAAGATAATAATAATAGTTTTATATGATAAAAGATACCCTTTCCTTCCAATCCAAGCCAATTTTATAGACAAGTCAATACCAACACATAGATTAAAAAGAAAGAAAATTATTTCAAATAACTAAATACAGATAGTTCTAGAAAAATTAAAATAAGAAGTAAATATGTTGGGGATTCCTTTTGGTCTAGAATTTTTTGATGGATGTATAACGGTGTCGGTAGGTAGATTTGAAGACTTCAAGATCAAAGTATGTATGAATTTATCTTTTTAATTACTCAACTATAAGAGGTAAAATGTTTTATAATTATAATTATAATTTATGATTAGAATTACATTGTTGTAATTACTAAAACCAATGATTAATATTAATAAATAATTTTAAAAAGTATTAAGTAAGTAAAGGATGATCCAAAAAAACCAGAAAGGGGAGTCCTTATATAGACAAAAGAGAGTCAAAGTATCAGCCGGACGTCTAGAAGAATGAAGAAAAGAAGTGGGATAATAGAAAGGAGGAAGGGAAATTATGAGATAGTAAAATTATATGTAATAAAATATTTGTATTTTAGGGAAGTAAGACAACGAGATGTTTGAGATTTGACAAAGTTGTAAGAGTTTACTTAAATTGTAAAATATTATAATTGATAATTAATGTTCAAAGCGGGACAGTTAAATGATAGTATTATAAATCTTAAAGCAACCTATAATTATTTATGTAGTATTTAAATTAGATGTATTGAACTAATAAAAATAATAAATAAAAGAGATATATTCAAAATATGTGAAGTGAGTGTATAGTCAGTGATAATCTACCAGAAAGATTTCTAAAGCCATTATATAGGCAAGGAGGTCTTTCTAGAGCGCTCTAAATGTAATTTACAAAAAAAGGTAAAGTAAAAGAAATAATTAAAAGACATTAATTAAAAACAATAAAAAAATAAACCCATGATTAAAAAAGTATCTTTTCCCATCAGAAATTCTAAAAAAGAATAGAACTAATATAGAAAATAACTACGTGAACATGGAATATGAGAATTATGAGAAAGAACTCTAAATAGGGAATAGAAATAGCTAAAAAAGTATAATTAAAATAAAAGGAATTATTTTTACAGTTTTAAATAATCTTATATCAGTATAAGTAAAAGTAATTTAATTATTTTAACTATTCCAAGTAATTTAATAATTAAGTTAATTGAAACAATTAATTAATTTAATAAGTAACTTCTTTAACATGAAAAATTAAATTTAATCATATTAAATAAAAAACTTTTAATTGAGTTAGTAATTTCAATGATACAATTAAGAGTCAAGGAAGCGCCAAATATTTATGGATATTATTATATGATGAGTTGTACTTAGTTTATATAAATGTTATTATTAAAATGGTATTACAGTGTAAGTTAAATTTACACTTATAATATAATTTTAAATAATTTATTTATACATACAAATTACGCCATGATATTATAGAATATTATATTTGTTTCTGTAATACAATTTATTTAATAATAAATTAAGTATAATAATTATTTTATTTAAATAATTTTTTGTAATTACACAAAGTTATTCCTCTATATGATTAAAGTAATTTATTGTATAAATTACTGGACTCCTGAGATAGCCTGGCTGACACTCCCTCACTCTAAAAAAACAATAAAAAAAATGCTAAGATTTTTTCTTTTTATACTCTTTTAACAGAGTAGAGAGATTTGAAATTTCCTTTCCAGGTATCCATGCATCATGTTCAGATGACTTGTTCTTATATCTCAATATATATTCAATACCTCTTTCAGAAGTGATAATTCTATCATTGAGAATTTTATCAATTTCTGCAGTTTCTGTGACTGTCTGAGGGTTTTTCTTAGGTCTTCCCCTTCTTTTGGGAAATAATTCACTGTTGGAAGTATAAGGTTTAAGAAAATAAATGGGAAAAACAGGATGTTTTCTATCATATGGAGAATACAATACAACTTCTACTGCATTATCACCAATCATTCCTTTAACAACAAATGGTCCTACAAAAGGATCTTTTAATTTGTTGTTACCTTGTAAATTGAAATGGACAGTGGATATCAACACTTCATCACCCTTTTTAAATGTGTATTCTTTATGGGATTTATCCCATCTTTACTTTTCATATTCAAATGCTTTATCAATACAGCTTTGAGCATGTTTTCTGCATAGCTGTTGCATTTGCATAAAAGATTTTACACCAGGATGTAGTTCCAACTTAGGTAATTTATTATTGAGAATCAGAGCAGGAGTGTTTGGGACATAACATAACCAAAGCTCAAAAGGCTTTTTCTCAGTGACAGAATGAACAGTGCTATTATATGCAAATTCGAGACCAGGCAATTGAGTGACCCAGTCATGAGTAAATCTGTCATTGTCTTTATATTCTAAACCAAAGACACAAAACCTTCTAATCATATCTTCCAGAGTTTGAATCATTCTTTCAGCTAGACCATCTGTCTGAGGATGATGAGCTGTAGATAACTTTAATTCACAGCCACAAATATCCATTTAAGAGGTCCAAAACTCAGAAGTAAATTTTGGATCTCTATCAGAGATAATGGCTTTTGGGAATCCAATAATATTAAACATGGAAGACCACCATAAGAAAGCTAATTCTTTTGTGGATACATCTTTGTGGGTTGGAATAAATTTGCACATTTTTGTGAATCTATCTACCATTACCCAACAAGAGTTATAACTGTCTTTACCTGCTACAGGAAGACCAGTGACAAAATCCATGTTAATTATTTGCCAAGGAGCATTAGGTGCTTCAATATGTTGTAGTAAACCTGCTCTCTTACCTGTCAACCTTTTAGATTTTTGGCAAGAATCACAAGATTCAACATATAATTTTGTATCTTCAGACATATTAGCCCACCAAGCAGTGTTTTTGATTCTAATCAGTGTTTTTTCTAGATCAAAATGACCATCTAATATGTCATCATGACAAAGTTTGAGGATAGTTTCTTTCATAGAAGGGGAAATTACAATTACATTAGTAATCTTTCTTCTATAATAAATATAACCATCTTCAATATAAAACTTTCCTTTCATCAAAGCACTTTGATATTTTGCAGGAAGAATTTTAATCAATGCTTGAATTGAAGCATTCTTAGGATCATTTAAGATAATAAATAATTTATTTAAATCAGAATCCTTATCATATGAATCCAGTATTAATTGTAATAACTCTTCTTCCATATCAACTATAAATATACCATGGATATGAGCAGTATCATCTTCAGGCACATAAGCAGGATTAGAGTCATTATTTAACAGAGGAAGTCTGGAAAACATGTCAACATTGGAGTGAATATTTCCAGCTCTATGGATAATTTTCATCTGTCCTCTGTACTCTTAAACAGCAAGTTGCCACCTGAACATATGTCTATTAGGTGTTTTCAGGTTTAAGAGGGACTTTACAGCACTACATTCAGTTACAAATTCAAACTTTTGGTCATCTAGATAGTAATGAAGTTTCTCAAGAGCCCAAAAAACTGCTAAGCACTCTAATTGAGTTGCACCATATTTCAATTCACTATTTCTCAAGGTTCTTAAAATATAAAAAATTACAACTTCTGAGGATTTATCATTAATGATTTGTTTCTGGTGTAAGGTAGCACCCAGACCAACAAAACTAGCATCTGTATACAGGACAAATGGTTTGTTAAAGTCTGGAAGAGCTAAGATAGGGGCTGTCATAAAGCAACTTTTAAAAGTATCAAAAGCTTTTTGATAGTCACTATTCCAGATGAATGCAACATCTTTCCTAGTGAGTTTGGTAAGAGGTAAGGCTATAACCTGATAATTTTTAATATATTTCCTGTAATAGGGGGTGTCAGTTCTGGCAAATCCGCACTTAACTTAAGTGTGGATTTCAAACCAAATCAGCACTTAAATTTTGCAAAAAAGTCACTTATTTCAAAAATGGGTGTCAGTTCTGACCTCAAATCAGCACATTTTTCATGATTTTTTTTTCAAAACCACATGTTGGCCACATCATCCCTTTCTTTCCCATACCATTTTGTACTCTCCAAATGTCCTCTTTGTGTACTTCATTCACTCGGGTTGGTATTTTGGTTTGTTGCATATTCATTTTTTTTTAGAATTTATGGTGAAATATTTTTTTTTGGATGGCTCATTTGTTTTCTTTCACCAGCTCAACATGAAATTGCATATTTTCTGAAATCTCATATTTTGTCAGTGATTTTTTTTTCATTCATCCCTCATATCCTTTTCCTATTCTCCTCCAACATCCCTCAAACAATTTGGTTTCATTCATTTTGTCATCTCTTCTCTCCAGGTAAGTCACTTTATTCTTTTTTTTGATTTTTTGATTACTAATTATAATTTTTTTGTCTTTTTCTGTTAATTTTATTTTTTTTATCTAAATTTTTTTTGTAAGTGGTTATTTTGGATTTCAATGGTATAATTAACCTTTTTTCTCTCCCTCACCACGCAATATGGGGGGCGGACTTGCTAGCAAGTCCGCAACCTTGAACCCTAATTCATATCTTTTTGAGCACACATTGAGGAAGTGATGAAACCATCATGAAGAAGTATTGAATTTACTTTGAACACACCTTGAAGCTCATGTGAACACAAATGGGGCTACAAGGGCTGGAAAGGCTGGAGAGAGGGGTGAGGAAGGGTGTATGGGGTAGCGAAAAGGTTGGGAAAGAGTTGGAAGGGAAGATTAAGGGTTCCAAGGCATTTTAAATGAAGAAAAGGGTCTGGGAGAGGTTGAGAGGGGTGAAATGGGGATCAAAAGAGGATGGCATACAATGGGGCTGGGAGGATAGTGAAAGGCATGGGAAGGGAAGACAAGCATGTGTTGATAGAATTGAAAGGGATGGAGATTGGTGCAAACAGAGTGTGAAAATAGGAGGATGAACTCTGTTCTTCGGGCGAAGAACAGAGTTCACTTCCATAAAATATTAGCTGAAACATAGTTTTCAATTCTGTAAAAACAGTTGTAAGTAATAGAAAAAGTCACTGATTTTTTTTATATGTAATCTGAAATTTTTTAATAAAATTATTGTATTTAAGAATTGCAATATTGTCAATCAATTTTTATTGATCAAATTAATTTAATAAAGTATTATTTTAATAAGCTGTTTCAAAAAATACTTTGCATTGAGTAGACTCATGGAATGATTTTTTCTGGCTTCCATTCAGTTATCCTCACACTTTCACTATGTTTTCAATATAGATCCATTGTTATTTGTGTGATACTTCAAGTGAAAGTTCAGTATTACTTCAGTCTGAGTTCCATCTGATTTCCATCTGACTTCAAGTTGCGGACTTGCTAGCAAGTCCTCCCCCTATATTGCGTGGTGCCTCTTTACTTTCTTTTTTAGCTCCATCACTCTACTCTTCATCCCTCCTTGGCATGGTCATTATCCCCCCTTTCCCTTATTTCACTTTTTTTTGGCTCCATTTCATTGAAACACATACATTGCACATTCTTTATGCATTTCACTTACTCCATATTCAATTTCCCCACAATTCCAACATCAATCTTTCTCACTCTATTTTTCCTACTTTTCAATCAAGGTAAGTTTCATCTCCTTTTTTTCATGCCTATATGATATCCCATTCTTTTATGAAAACTTCATACTTAAATATATGTATGACTCTTATCTGGATAACAGTGAACTTATAAAACTCCTTTTGATCTCATCTTCATTACCACTTTTCAAGTTTTTGTAAAATTTTGAAAATCAGACTCAGAATTAGGGTTAGGTTTATTCAAATCTATTGTTCTTTTAACTGAAGATTATCCTGAAGGAAAACTTTCATTTCCTACAAACAGATTTGAATTTGATTCAGTGGTTGCTGAGATATTGACCGTTAAAGTTGAGCCTTTTTTTTCCCAATTTAAATTTTTATTTCATTTTTTTATGTAACAAATTAGGGTTAGGTTTATTTAAATCACATGTACTTTAACTGAAGATTCTACTAAAGCATATCTTTCATTTCCCACAAACAGGTTTGAATTAGGTTCAGTGGTTGCTGAGATTTTGACTTTGAAGTTGAGCCTTTTTTCCAAATTTCACTTGTCTTATTTCACATTTTTATATTGCATATTTAGAGGATAAGGATTCTGAAACTCTTATATGATTATTATCTAGGCATTTCAATTATATAGGCATATATTTGTTGCTCACAAATATCACCAAAGCTCAAAAAGATGAAGATTTTTGCTTATGGGACACTCTACCTTCCTTTAACTCTTTTCTTGCTCTTCGACTCAAAAAGCTCTGTAATAAAGCATTTGAAAAAAATCATGAACTTGCAACCAAAGTTGGAATACCGAATTGGTGTGACTCCAAAAGGGAAGATATCAGCCACAAATATCTTCTATTTTCTAATGTTATTATCACTCATTCTGGATTCCACAATAGGATTCATATCGATAGGAATGATGCCAATTTTCTTACTTTTGGTATATTCTCATATATCAATCCGATAACTGGCCAACCAATACCATCTCCAGCTAAAATCAAAGGACATGGTTTATATTTTCCAGACCACCGGTGCATCATTGATTTTGGTTTGGGAAATGGTATCATCAAAACTATTTGGAATTCTTCTAAGGATAATCATCAAACGACCAAAGCTCCTCCTGGTTTGGAATCCTGTCAAGATTTAACACATTTTGGTTGCTCATTTCAAATCAGTAATAAGTTGATTCAAAGAATCAATAAGGTAATGAAAGAAGGTAAAGTTAATCGATTTAAAAAACTTTATCTAGATCCAAAAAGTATGGGGATTAGAGTTGTTGTCAAAAAATTTATATTTTTTCATAAATTTTTAATAAATATTTTTTATGTATCAATTTCCTCAACTAAAGTAATGAGCCCACAACCTTGTGTTGTATAAAAGGTAATCATGATAACATTTATTTGTTTCATGGGGTTCCTCTAGCCTATACCTGTGGAAACTCCAAAACTTTTGTTTCTAGATTTGATCTGCATTTTGGCTTGAGGGATTGTCATTACTTTAAACTAGGGAAATTGATATATATTAGATATTTATTTAATAATTTATATAATTATATTAAATTTAGATGACTTCCACCACTTCAATAAAATGCAGGGGGGGGGGGTATTGCCAAATTTTCAAATCTGACTGGTGAAATTGATGACTTAGAAAAATTTTGGTGATATCCACCCCTTGCTTCAATAAAATTCATGGGAGAGTATTGCCAATTTTTTAAAACAGATATAGAATTTTTTTGACTTGTAAATATTTTGGTGAAAATTTTTGACGAGAATGTGAAAGTAATTGTTTCCACCTTGAGCAGGTTTCTGGCTCAAAGGAATAGTAGTACCATCAACAAAGCCAATACATCCTGGGAAGCCCTCTGCTTGCATAATCTGAGATAATTCAAGTCGCTCTTCTTTTGTTGGCCAGGTGAGAAGTTGAGATTCCAAGGAGTTGATGGCAGTGATACATTGTTTGGTATAAGTGTTAACTGAACCATACCCTAAATCAAAGACATTTTCTAAACATTTCAAAGCGGCTCCATTACCATTTGAATCCAAACCACATAGTGTGATGGCCAATTGAATTGAAGGATGTTCTTGTTCTTTTTGAGAATTATTGTGAAATATGGGATGATCCTAAATAAGCTCAAGCAATTTAAGGAAACATTCCTGAGAAGTCCTGAAAAGCTGTCTAAAACTGGGTGTAGATAGGTTAAGAAGTGTTTAGATGGTGTACTTGGGGGTAAGAAGTACTTGAGGATTTCTGGGAAGAAGGTAACATTTTGTGGCCATTTTTGATAAAAAGACAAAATCTTCTTCTAGATCAGAATCAGAATTGGAATCAGAGTCCTAGAGCAGTTCAAGAGCCATGAAAGTCATTGCTTTATGTAATTTATCACGATTTGAAAGTGAGGAAGGCATAACTCTTATATGATATGATATGAAGATGTAAGTAATTTACAATGTTTTGAGTTATGAAGTGTTATGCTGCGGAGTGCTGCATATGAATGGGATGATGCTGACAAATCAGTGAAATGGGACTTGATGGTGAAATCAGCACTTTTGGTTGAGAAAGTGTGGATTTGAGTGAAATAAGTGACTTATTTCATTTTGAAATACACCAGTATTGGGGCTAGTGTGTTTTGGAAATCCGCACTTATTTAAGTGCCGATTTGTAAGTGTGTATTTTCCAGAACTGACACCCCCTAATAGCCACACATACCCAAAAAACTTTGGATTTTTCTTACAGAAGTTGGTGCTTTCACATTTTGAATTGCAGCAACTTTTTTTTGGTCTACACAAATTTGTAGGCCTGACACAACATGGCCAAGGAATTTCAAAGATTGAAAACCAAATTTACACTTTTTCAAGGACAAGGTCATATTGATTTCATCCATTTTTTGAAAAAATCTATTCAAGTGAACCATATGTTCCTCAAAGGTTTTAGAAAAAATTATAATATCATCAATATACACCATGAGCAATCCTTCAATGATTTCCTGATGGAAAGTGTTATCCATGACTTTTTGGAAGACTGAAGGGGCATTTTTGGGGCCAAATGGCATTCTAATATACTTATATATTCCCATATGAGTAGCAATAAGCAAAAAATACTGAGAATTTTTCTCAACTGGAACTTGATGATACCCTTTGTTACCATCCAGACAACTAATAAATTCAGCACCTTGCAAGGTAGCATGAATTGAATTAATTCTGGGTAACGGATAAATATCATCAACAGTATAAGCATTTTATGCCCTGTAATCTCCACATTATCTAGCTTTATCTTTTTCATAAGAAATCAAGACTGGGGAGATGACACAATATTGGGGGGTGACATCCACTTTTTCAATGATCATTTTTAATAATGTGGCAATATTATCTTCAATATCCTTTCTTTTTGTTGGAGAAGCAGGATATGGTTTTTTCCTAAGAGTAGGAGGAATATCATTCAAGTTACAGGATAAGGTAATTTTCATTTCTTCCTGAACACTTCCTAAGACATGAGAAACATGAGCAAAATCCATAGGTAAAGAAGTAATTGAGGCAATAATAGAATCCTTTTCTTCACTAGTTAAATGATCACCAAAAGAAGCAGTATTTATTTCATTTAATAAATCATCCATCTCAATTGTTGGTCTGCCTTTACACTGGATTAGTGAGTTACAAGACTTTAACAGATGCCCAGAAGGTTTTCTAGGGGAGGAAATTTTGAATTTTCTTTTTCCATTCAATCCCAAGGTGAAGCAATTATTTGCTGGGTCCAATTTCACACCAAACACAGTCAAAATATCATTTCCCATAATAAACCAATTTATCAAATTATCATTTTTCATAACCACAAACTCACAAATAGCTCTGAAAAAACCACCATTATATTTGAAGAATACAGAGGTTTTGTATTTGCCAATAGGAATTAAGGTAGAACCATACCCTCTCCATTTTTCAGAAGTTATAGGTAATAATTTATTCAGATAATCCTTGTCTATTGAAGCTAAAGCTTTTTCAGACACTAAAATTCCTCCAGCACCAGAATCAAGAACTACATCAACATTTTTACCATTAATGATAACAGGTGACTTCAAAGGTGATATGGCTATAGGATTGTTAGTAATATCTTTAATTATCTCAGCATTTTATACTGAAGATAAATCCAATAAACATTATTCAGATATATTATCTAAATAATGGACATCTTGTTCCAACATAAAAATATCTTTACTGGATTCTTTGTCATAGGCGATATTACTTTCACAGTCACTAGAAGAATCATTGACATTCATTTCAACCTCATCAGTGTCCTCATTGTGTTCAACAAAATTAATTTTCTTTTCACAAACATGACCCTTTTTCCATGGTTTGTTACATTTATAACAAGTATTTGTTGCATATTTTTTAGGCGCAACTGGGGCAGATGGTCTACCAGATTTTTCAGGGAGCTTTGTAGAGGGTTTATTATGATCATTATAAGGTTTACCAAGGTAATTCTTAGGTTCATATTTATGTTTGAGTAGTACCTCATTACAAATATTAATGAAAGAAGAATGTTCCCTCACATACTCAGTTCTAGCTACAATTAAATCTCTAAGAGAATTTGGCAATTTATACAAGATTTTATCTCTCCAAATATCATAATCCATTTTTGGATCAACTGCTCTTAGGATTTTTGTTACTTTCATAAGAAAAACAATGGGGTTTTCAACAGAGGAGGATACACAGGGGGAAAAAATGAGTACTTGCAATCAAGTTGTTTTTCAGGTCTTCTGGAGTAATCATTGGAGTAATCTTGTAGGGGTGGGTATGAGTGAAAAAATTTCAAGTAAATATTTTGAAAATTCTTTTCTACTTCCTCCCTCTTTTTTTTCCTTGAAATCATGACCTCAAGAATGAAGAAAATAAATTAATTCTTTTTTCAATGTTGATGAATCTTGCATATCTTAAAAGAGACATACTATAGTTATATAAATATCCATATAAAATAATCAAAATATATTCATACTGAACTTATTTCATGGACACACAATAAATATTTAATATAGATGTAAAGGATATATTAAACTTTGATGCACATTTCATTTTCAGTATTTATTGATTATCTTTATTAAAAATGAATTTATGATAAAAATTTATTAAATTTTATATAAAATATTGATTATCTACTTATTTTGCGCATGAGGAGCTGTAAAAGAATATTATAGTTCTGCTCATGAATTTTTAATTTATAAATATATATTTAATTATCTGGTGCAATGATTCAACTGCTATGTCTTCTATTACAGAGGTAGGAAAAAAAAGAAAGATGTTATATCCCCAAAAAATATTTTTTACAAAAAAACAACTACATCTTTTTATTCATGATTTTATATCTATCATACATCAAATTTTGTAAAAAAAAAAATTTGTGACCTGAAATGACATTTTTTTAGAAAAAAAATCATATTACACTATGCAATATAGGGGGTGGACTTGCTAGCAAGTCCTCAACCTGAACTCAGATGGAACTCAGATGGAACTCAGACTGAACTCATACTGAACCCATAGTGAACTCTACTTGAACACCCAACTAAAACTGTTCTTCTGAGTGGTGTTCATCCCTGATTTTATGGTTCCTTTATCAATAGCTCAATGTGTGTTCAATCTGTGGTGAGTTTAGGTCCAAGGTTGCGGACTCACTAGCAAGTCCGCCCCCCATATTGTGTGGTGTTAGTTTTTAATTTTTGAAAAATGAGAAAAATAAACATACTTATCCCCTTGATGATTCAGAAAAGTTTATTTTTGCAAATTATTCTGAAAAATAAAAGTGGAAAAAACTACAATATCATACCACATTAAATTCTTTAAATTTAATGGAATATTTTAAAAAGATTTTTATAAAGTAATAGACTCATTAGCAATTTTTCACTTTCAATTTTTCTTTTTTTTCTATGAAGTTTGATTTTTCTGTTTTTCTCATCTTGCATTTTCAATTCTTTAATAAACTTCAGTATGTGACATGCTTTTGATACCAATATCTTGTTTAAAGTTAGTGTAACAGGTGATTTTGAGGATTTAATTGTAAAAAATTGATATATTTAAATTTTTTTTCCCATGGTTTGAAGTGCTAGATATGGTGTTCACTAATTTTTTGCCACATTTATTTTATAATATTTTTTCCTTTTTTCTCCTTTTCGAATTATTTTTACCTAACTCAGAAATTTTTGCTTATCAGAATTCACAAGTTCTACTATTACTTCTACATAAATCATAAATTAAGGCATCTTGATGTAGTTGATGCATCACATTTTGTTTGTTCCAATAAAATATTTACATTAGTTAAGTTTCTTTAACAATTTTGTGGTGATAATTCATCACCTCTATTTATTTATTTTTTTTGGTGGATGAAAAAAATGGAATATGAGGTGAAGAATTATATAAGGTGAATTCGAAAATGTTTTTCAAACATTCAGTCAACTTAGAAAAATTTTTATTAAATGATAGTCTTGTTAAAATACATATACCGGGAAAATACTTTATCTTTAAGGCAAATTTTTTTTTAAAAAAATGAATCATTGTATTAAGTAGTCTTAAATTAAATTTTCTATATAATGTCTTTACTATTTAAATTAAATATGCAGAGGAAGAAATCACTTTTAAAATTCCTGTAACAGCTCCACTGTATCCTCCTTTTTTCCCTTTTTAACCCCCTCTTTTGCCCCTGCAGGTGCCCCCCTGCTGGCGCTTGAGTTACTCAACGGGTTGTTAAATCTCTTCTACTTACACAAATTTTTTACCTCTTGAACACCCTCCTTCTCTATCAATTTTCCTTTTTTTTTCTTTACAAGCCCTCCTTTTAAATTTATTTATAACAATACTCATTGTCTTTTTCATCCTCTGAAATTACTCATTTTCTATACTAGCCCCTTGCCCCACCCAATATTTTTCCCTTCACTCTACTGTCTTACACAGTCCCTTACATCCCCCCAGTTTCATTAAAAAAAGGTCTTTAGAAACATTCAATTATATGTGATTCAGTTTTCTAATGCACTGAGTTAAAGAGAAGAAACAAGTGCAATGAAAATACTGAGGTCACGTGCAAGGAAGTGTCGCCGCAACACTTTCCTGCACGTGACTTGTGTTTTCAAGGCCCAGAGTCAATTTTTTGAGTGAAGGGGAGGAAAAAAACTGAGATCACGTGCAGCTAAGTGATGCTGCGACACTTTGATGCACGTAACTTGAAACTTTAAATGAGTAAGTACAAAATACTTTAGAGGGGTGGTATAAGACATCAAGCCAAATGAAAAAAAGAGTTTCTAAAGAACTTTTACCATAAAATGTGGGGGTGTGAGAGTGTAACTTGGTGACAAGCAGGATTTATGGGGGGCAAGCTGGGAAAGGCCAGTGGAGAAAAATGTAAAATTTAGAGGTGCAATAGGGATCCTGAGGGTGAAAAAAAAGATCTTTGCAGGGGTAAATGAGGGATTGTAAAGAAGTGGGGGGTAATTCAAGCAGAAAAAATAGGATTTGGGGGGTAGAACAAGGAATTAAAGACAGTGAAAAATTGGGGAAGTGTGATCTTTGCAAAAAAAATGTATGGGATTTATGCAACTGGGAGAGGACACACTGGGGGATGATAGTTAAACAAATAGAACGGAGTGTATATAAGAGTACAAAGTAGGATACAATGAATGGTTTAAAGGTTTTTTTGGTTTTATTATTAGTGGAGCACAAAGAGTGAGTTGAGAAAGATTTTATAACTAAGGGGGGTAGATTTTCTTTGATTAATCTACCTGTGGTCAAAAAAAAAATGGGCCTCAAAGAATGGGAAAGAAATCATCCACTCTTGTTGAAAATTTATATTAAAAATGACATAAATTTAAATTTTTTTTTAATATGCCTATGGAATCTGGCCAATATTTTATTTCATTATTCATGAATAATGGATATAAAATTTAGATGAAAAATAAATATTTTTTTCATTAAATTTGAGCAATAATTTTTACTTTGTACTAATTATTTTTCATTTTCTACATATTTCAATATTTCATTATATGGAAGTGGATTGAAGTACATATAGTATGGAAATTTGAACCAGATAATATGTGTAAAAAAAAGAGTTGAACAAATATAAATATTTTTTGGAACTTAAGAAGTCTATAATAATCAAAATAAAAATATTTTAAAGTGGCCAAAAATTTGATATAAATTAATAAAAAAAATTATCAGAAAATATATTAAGAAATGAAATTGAAAAAATTAATAATGGTCTATTTTAAAGAAATTAGATAAAATTCTTTACTTTTATCATGCATCAGACCTGTATATAGCATCAAAAATTTGTAAAAAAGATGATTTTAAGCCTACCCAGAATTATAACCAGGTTACAACAAGGTTAGTCCAAAATTCAAAAAAACGACTCGCCTAACAGTCCTCCTTTTTTCACCCCTGTGATACATATCTAGTACTCTCATACAGTCTTTGCTGAGCCAACCTGAATTTTGAACCACCAAATTGATTCTCAATCAAGGATTTCCACTCATTCCATGTATAATGGTTATTATCCAATAGAACAGATTCATACCACAACAAGGCTACATTGAAAAATAAAGAAATTTGTTTAGAAACAATTTCCTCATCAGGTAGTTTATAAGATCTCTTTAAATTATCAATCCTTTGTATAAAGTGTTGCCAATCAGATGAAGAATCACCATCAAAGGTAGGATATTGATCCAACTTAGGCCAATTTTTCTGGCTACTGGAATGTTCCATCCTATGGTTTGAATTATTCAAGGTTATCAGTTCCTGAAGCCTTGAAAGGTGTTCAGATATTTCATTATTCACAGAGGCAGCTGGCTCATGGTGAGCATTAAATTTCTTTCTGTTTGATGCAATAGATTTTTCAGAATGAATTTCAGCTGGTAAAATTGTTACATTACCAGGGAGAGAAGAACTACTCTGTTCAGGCTGTTTATTATTATGATTAACAGCAATATGAGCAAGATTTTTTAACTCCTGATAATGAGTAGCCTGGACAGTTTGTAATGCAGAAACTAGTTTCTCAAGTTCAGATAATTTATTTCTCAAATCAGGAATGTAAGATAAGTGATCATTAATTCTAGAAATAGATAGAACATTTCTGTCCTCATCTACAGAGCATTTATTACTTAAATTCTGAGAATCAATTTTCAATTTTCTTAATTCACTGTGCAAAAGCATATTGTCATTCTTTAAAACAGTACTTTCATCTTTTATATTATCAACAGTTTTGCGTAGGTGATTATATTTATCTGAAAGTGATTTGTGGTCAGCTTTAATAGACTTTTGTTGAGCCAGGACATTATTTAATGTGTCTTTCAATTTGAAAAAAGCAGTTTCTTGAACAGAAGAACTCACTTTGAAATGTAAATGCAAATTATCTAATCTATCACTCTCATGTATTAACAAATCTCTTAAATGTTTATCATTCACAACATTAAAATCAAGGGTATCTTTCAATATATCTTCAGAAGTTTTCTCAAGTAAAGTGTAAACTTCAGGGGAAACAGAATCATTCTTGATTGCAAGAGAAGGGTTAATTAAAGAAGTAGAAGTCAAATGTAAAGGTTCATCAAATGATAATTTGCTAATTACATCAATGGGGCTACTTATTAAAGGAAGTTGTTTCTTCAAGGGTTTAACTGTTCTTTCAGGGTCCACATTATTACCTGAAGAAGGTTTGTTATTATATATACCAATGTGCTTATCAAAAAAATTACTTACCATGGAAAGGGAGGAAACTTCCCCTGTACCTTCTTTCTTCTTCCCCCCTGATAAGGATGGTGCTGAAGAGATGGATTGTAGTTTGGTGTCCTGGATGGGCCAGGGTGTTGAGCTGGTTGTTGTACATTCTGTTGGTAGTGGGTAATTAAGTAATCCCATTTCCATTGTTCCACTTGCAGAATGCCTTGATTTTGGTTTAGGGAGCTGGATGCCTGAATGGCCTGAGGTTGAGGCCGAGGTTGGGAAGCTGGGAAATGAGGAGGTTGACCCTGTTTGGGATTTAAAAGCTCCTGCATCTGCTGCCAGAGTGTGTCTACCTTTGCCTTGTACTTCATGCTTTCCGCTCTCAGTTCCTTTATATGGCTTGACAGATTGTTTACCTGCTGTGCTAGAGGAATCTTTTTTATTTTTATACCTCTGAGTGGATTGTCCTGATGTACCTGAGGTTTTACTTCCCTCAGAGTTGTTAGGTGAGAGGGGTTGTTATTTCTTTTGACATTTCTATGTCCTGAAGGTTTTTGTCAGCTGAATTATTTTTGTAAGTTACTTTAGAAGAACCTACAGATTCAGTGTCAACATCCACTTCAGTCTCATCCACATGTAAGGCATCCATGCTTTTAGCCAAACTTCTGGACATTTAAAATGTGAAAAGGAGAATTAAAATTAATTAATGATTCAAATTGTTAATAAAATATAATAAATTGGATAAAAAATTTTTTTTTATTAAAAATCAATTAATTATAAAATAAAATGTAATAAAAATAAATGAAATTACAATGATTAATAAGAATTAACAATAATTAAAATGGGACTAACCAATAAGGTTTAAGAAGTCAACCAAAATAATAAATACCAAAATTAATATAATGCTAAAATTGAGACTAAGTATTGAGTACTATTATGGTCAACCAATATACAAAAAAAATAATAAAATTAATTTAATAATTTATTAAATATTACTTGTCTTCTAGGACTAAGAGTTTTACTCTATTATGGTCAACTAGGAAAAAAAAATTTAATATAATAAAAACTTACACTCAGTGAGTCAGCAATTAAGCCACAAACACTGTTATTGCAGTAAAAATATAGTACTATGAGTGAGAGGTGCAAAGGTTAACATACTATAGTGATTGTAAAATCACTTCAAAATAATATATAATTTAATGTAATATAACCCTAATCTATCGAACCCAAGTTTGAAACACGGTCGCAGCAAAAGTTTAATTTTTGGCTTGGGTGGTCCGTGCGCTTTGTTGTTTGTCGCAGGGTTTTGTCGTCGTTGTTTGGAAAGGCCCTCAATTATCAGCAGGACGTCTAGAAGAATGAAGAAAAAAAGAGGGATGATAGAAAGGAGGAAGGGAAATTATGAGATAGTAAAATTATATGTAATAAAATATTTGTAGTTTAGGGAAGTAAGACGACAAGATGTTTGAGATTTGACAAAGTTGTAAGATTTTACTTAAATTGTAAAATATTATAATTGATAATTAATGTTCAAAGCGCGAAAGTTAAATGATAGTATTATAAATCTTAAAGCAACCTATAATTATTTATGTAGTATTTAAATTAGATGTATTGAACTAATAAAAATAATAAATAAAAGAGATATATTCAAAATATGTGAAGTGAGTGTATAGTCAGTGATAATCTACCAGAAAGATTTCTAAAGCCATTATATAGGCAAGGAGGTCCTTCTAGAGCGCTCTAAATGTAATTTACAAAAAAAGGTAAAGTAAAAGAAATAATTAAAAGACATTAATTAAAAACAATAAAAAAAATAAACCCGTGATTAAACAAGTATTTTTTCCCGTCAGAAATTCTAAAAAAGAATAGAACTAATATAGAAAATAACTACGTGAACATGGAATATGAGAATTATGAGAAAGAACTCTAAATAGGGAATAGAAATAGCTAAAAAAGTATAATTAAAATAAAAGGAATTATTTTTACGGTTTTAAATAATCTTAAATCAGTATAAGTAAAAGTAATATAATTATTTTAACTATTCCAAGTAATTTAATAATTAAGTTAATTGAAACAATAAATTAATTTAATAAGTAACTTATTTAACATGAGAAATGAAATTTAATCATATTAAATAAAAAACTTTTAATTGAGTTAGTAATTTCAATGATACAATTAAGAGTCAAGGAAGTGCCAAATATTTATAGATATTATTATATGATGAGGTGTACTTAGTTTATATAAATGTTATTATTAAAATGGTATTACATTGTAAGTTAAATTTACACTTATAATATAATTTTAAATAATTTATTTATACATACAAATTACGTCATGATATTATAGAATATTATATTTGTTTATGTAATACAATTTATTTAAGAATAAATTAAGTATAATAATTATTTTATTTAAATAATTTTTTGTAATTACACAAAGTTATTCCTCTATATGATTACAGTCATTTATTGTATAAATTACTGGACTGCTGAGATAGCCTGGCTGACACAAAGTACAAAGTAAAAAATCCAATATAAAAGTGTATGAGAGAGAGATAGAAATTTCCAGGGGAATATATATTTCAAATTTTAAGATTTCTCTATAAAGAAGGATTTAGAATGTTGTATTTACTGTATATGTCAAAATAATTTGATTTATTTAAAAATTCCTATAAATGTCATTTTTAAATAAGTAATTTGAATTTCTTTTTTGTATATATTTATTTTATTAAAATTTTTTTTCCAATATTAAATTTTATTTTAATATTGATTTGTATTTTAATATTTTAATTTTAGTTTTGTTTAGCCTGACATTGAGAACGGTGTTAGGAAACAAAAATAAAATATATGGGACAATTAATATTAATTTAAATTTTTTACTAAATTTTCTTTTTTGTAACTAGTTAATTTATTACAAGTAAATTTAAAGTAACTATAATAAAATTAATAATAATATATAAGAAAGAAAAAGGCGTGGCTTCATCCCAGGAAACAATTGATTATTTTCCTGGGTTAGTCTAGCAGCCTGGCTGACACTCACTCACTCTTAAAAAGCAATAAAAAAATGCTATGATTTTTCTTTTTATATTTCTTTAGCAGAGTAGGAAGATTAGATATTTCCTTCCCAGGTATCCAAGAATCATATTCAGAAGATTTATTCTTGAATTTCAATAAGTATTCAGTACATTTTTTATCAGTAACTATTCTTTTATTTAGAATCTTATCAATTTCTGCTGTCTCAGTGATTTCATTATGGGTCTTCTTTTGTCTTCCCCTCCTTTTGGGAAATAAATCACTATTGGATGTGTAAGCTTTCAAAAGAGATATTGGAAAAACAAGATGTTTTCTTTTATATGGAGAATACAAGATTAATTCAACTGCATTATCACCAATCATTCTTCTGACTACAAAGGGACCTACAAAGCAGTCTCTCAATTTGTAATTACCTTGTAAATTGAAGTGGACTGTAGAGATCAGTAATTCATCACCCTTTTTAAAGGTGTATTCTTAATAGGAGATTTTCTTTCTCTTCTTCTCATATTTAAAAGATTTTTCAATAAATTTTTGAGCATGACTTCTGAAAAGTTGTTGCATTTGAAGAAAAGATTTTACATCAGGATGTAAATCCAATTTAGGTATTTTATTATTGAGAATTCGGGCAGGAGTATTTGGAACATATCCAAGCCAGAGCTCAAAAGGCTTTTTCTGAGTAACAGAATGAACAGTGCTATTATAAGCAAAGTCCAAACCAGGAAGTAAGGTAGCCCAATCATGAGTAAATCTGTCATCGTCTTTGTACTCAAGGCCAAAGACACAATACCTTCTTATTGTATCCTCCAATGTCTGAATCATTCTTTCAGCTAATCCATCAGTTTGAAGGTTATGCGCACTAAAAAGTTTCAGACCACAAACACAAACATCCATCAGAGACATCTAAAACTCAGAAGTAAATTTAGGGTCTCTTTCAGAGATCATGGCCTTAAGAAATCCAGCAGTATTAAACATATGAGACCACCACAAGAAAGCTTATTCCTTAGTGGAAAAACTCTTGTGGGTAGGGATAAATTTACACAATTTTGTGAATATTTCCACAATAAAACAGCAAGAGTTATAACTTTCTTTTTCAGAAATGGGTAATCCTGTTACAAATTCCATGTTTATGATTTTCCATGGTGCATCAGGAGTTTCAATATGTTGCATTAATCCAGCTCTTATACCAGTCAATATTCTTGATTTTTGACAAGGATCATAGGATTCAACATAAAGTTTGGTGTCTTCAGACATATTAACCCACCAAGCAGTGTTTTTAATTCTGATCATTTTTTTCTCAAGATCAAAATTTCCATCCAATATGTCATCATGACAAATCTTCAAAATGATCACTTTGATAGAAAGATGAATAAAAACAACATTACTCAACTTTCTTCAATAATAGAGGTAGCCTTCATAAATTGAAAATGTACCTTTTTCCAAAGCCTTCTGGTACTTTGGTGGAAGGGTTTTAATTAATTCTTGTATTGAAGCAATATTTTTATCATTTAATATGGACCATAACTTTTTTAAGTCAGTGTACTTATCATATGAATCCAGAATAAACTACAATAGTTCTTCCTCCATATCAACCAGATATCTTCCATGAATATGAACTATCTCATCTTCAGGAACATATGCAGGATTTTATTCATCATTTGGTAAAGGTAACCTTGATAACATATCCACATTTGAGGGAATAATACCAGCCCTAAGAAGTTTTTTCATCCTCCCTCTGTATTCTTGAACAGCTAGATGCCATCTGAACATATGTCTGTTAGGTTTTTTTTAAGTTTAAGAAAGATTTAACTGCACTGCAGTCAGTGACAAGTTCAAATTTCCAATCATCCAGATAATAATGTAGCTTCTCTAGAGCCCACACTACTTCTAAACACTCCAGTTGAGTGGAACCATATTTCAATTCACTATTTCTCAAGGTTCTTGAAATATAAAAAATTACTACCTCTGATACTTTATCATTCATAACTTGTTTTTAATGGAAAGTAGCACCAAGACTAATAAAACTGGCATCAGTTTATAAAACAAATGGTTGATTAAAGTCAGGCAAAGAAAGAATTGGTGCTGAAATCAAACAATATTTCATAGTGTCAAAAGCTCTTTGTCTTTCAATGTTACAGACAAAAGCAACATCTTTCCTAGTCAATTGGGTAAGGGGTAATGCTATGATTTGATAATTTTTAATATACTGTCTATAGTATCCACACATTCCCAAATATCTCTGTAGCTCTCTAACTGTGGTAGGAGCCTTCACCTGTTGTATGGCTGCCACTTTGTTTTGGTCAACACATATCTGTAAACCTGAGACAACATGACCAAGCACTTTTAAGGAATGAAAACCATATTTGAATTTCTTAAAGGCAAGTGTCATATTTATATAATCCATCTTATGGAACACTTTACAGAGGTGGTTAAGATGGTCCTCAAATGTTTTAGAGAATATGATGATATCATCAATATAAACCATAAGCCATCCTTAAATTATTTCTTTATGGAATGTGTTATCCATAACTTTTTGAAAAACTGAAGGGTCATTTTTAGGGCCAAATGTCTTCCTACCAGACTTATAAATACCCATATGAGTAGCAATCATCAAAAAATTCTGAAAATTCTTCTCAACAGCTACCTGGTGATATCCCTTGTAACCATCCAAACAGCAGATATATTTAGCACTTTGTAGTGTAGCATGTATAGAGCTAATTCTGGATAAAGGATAGATATCATCAACAGTATAAGTGATCAATGCTCTATAAACACCACATAACCTGGATTTATCTTTCTCATAAGAGATAAGGACAGGTGAGATAACACAATGTTTAGGTGTTTCAACTACCTTCTCAATAATATTCATTTTTAAAAGGGTAGAGATATTGTCTTCAATATCTTTTCTCTTTGTGGGAGAAGCAGGATAAGACTTCTTTTTTAAACTGGGTGGTATTTCAGTTAATGGGCAAGAGAATGAAAGATTCATTCCTTCCTTTACCAATCCTAATTCATGCAAACCATGAGCCAAGGCCATAGGAAAAGATTTTATCAATTGGATGATGGAATCTTTATACTCACCAGAAAGTTGTTCTCAAAAAGAAGCATTTTCGATTTCAGACAAAAGGGCAGGTATTTCTTTTGTAGATCTTCCTTTATATTTAACTACAGCATGACATGTGTTCAATCCTTGTGTTAATAATTTTTTGGTAGAGGAAATCGTAAATTTTCTCTTCCCATTCATCCCCATTGTGAAGCATTGGTTTGAAGGATCCAATTTTATGCCATATTTGGTTAAAATATCATTTCCCACAATGAACCAACTGCAAGTTATCATTTTTCATGAAAAAAATCACAGATATCTCTTACAAAACCATTTTTATATTTGAAAAAAACTGTGGCTTTGTATTTACCAATGGGGGACAAAACAGAGCCATAACCTCTCCAATTCTCAGAAATGATAGGCACAAATTTTGGTTTATTATCCTGGTCCACTGAAGCAAGTGCTTTTTCAGATACTACACTTCCTCTAGCTCCAGAATCTAAAACAACCTCAATGTTATTTCCATTAATCAAGACTGGTACCTTGAGAGGGGCAATAATAATTGAGCTGTCCTCAAGGTTTTTTATGATCTCAGAATCCTCTATTGTAGATAAACCATCATTTTCAATATCAATATTATTTAAATAATGAATATCTTATTCAAGCTTAAAATTTCCTGTTGATATTCATATGAAATATTTCTGGCACAATCACTTAAAGTATCATCCAGTGCAACTGTGTCATCAGCATTTTCCTCTGTTTATTCAAAAAGATTTATCTTTTTGTCAAAAACATGGCCTTTCTGCCAAGGATTTTTGCATTTGAAGCAAGTGTTTGTTGCATACTTTTTTGATGCAACAGGGGCAGAAGGCTTACCAACTTTTTCAAGAGGTTTTTGTTGGTAATTGGAGCTTTTCTCCAATGAATTTCTAGGAATTAATCTTCTAGAATCATACTTTTTATTTAAAAGGATCTCATTAAAAGTATTGATAAAAGAAGAAGGTTCTCTTGAGAGCTCAGTCCAAGCAACTATTAGGTCTCTCAGAGACATAGGTAACTTATAGAGGCTCCTGTCCTTCCATAATTCAAACTCCAAATCTGGGTCCATTGCCCTCAGAGTTTTCACAAGTTTCATCAGGAACTCAATAGGTTTTTCATTAGAATAAGAGCTATATTTGGCTTCTTTATACTGCCTTTGTAGAGCTAACCTAAACTTGGAACTACCAAATTGTGCTTTAATTAATTTCTTCCAATCTTCCCATGAGTAGTCATTTTTATCCAAGAGAACAGATTCATACCACATTAGGGCTACATTGGTAAAAAAAGAAATTAACTTAAACATAGTTTCTTCATCTGGGAGTTTGTAAGAATTTTTCAAGTTATCAATTCTGCAAATGAATTGCTTCCAATCAGAGGAAGAATCACCATCAAATGTTGGATACTGGTCAAATTTTGGCCAATTTATTTTGATTTGAAGGAGTCTCCTTAGTATTTGTTTGTTTCTGAGTAGGAAGCAGCTTTAAATTCTCTAATTTTGCAGTAATCTCATTGTTTAATCCTTCTGTTGAGGATCCTGGTGCATCATCATTTTTTGATGGAAACTCAGTGGTATCAAAAGTCATTTCTGAATCTAATTTTACTTTAGATGAACTAGCAACAGGTAACCTTGGAGCATCCTGTACCATACGTTCCTTCAAAGAAATGTCAGAATATTTTTTATCATTAAACAATGAGTTTAATTTCTCTTCAATGGTTTTTAGTCTGGTTTTCACTCTTGGAAGACCAGATAAACTCTCATTTATTGTTGAAAAGATAACTGGTTTTTATTTTGAAAAGATGAATAATGATCACTCAATCTTTTCAGGTTCATCTTATCTACCTCTAGCTCCTGGAAACAGGCAGACAAAGTATATTGTAGTTTAGACAAATCATTTTTGATATTTTGCCATAAAGAAAATTTCTTTTCATGAGTTACTTTGTAATGAAACAAATCATCAGAAACTCTCTTTAACTCACTCCTCAATGCTTGATAACCCTTTTCAGTTAACAAACTATTATATTTCTGAGTTAATTGAATGTTGTTCATGACATGATTTTGTTTAAAAATAATATCTCTCAAATATTCATCACTAGTTTTTGCTAAATCTCGAGTGTTCCTCAATAAAGAAACAGTTTAACTTTCCAGATTCTCATAAAACTCAGGCTCAAGTTTTTCATCAATAATTGCCATATCAGGATTTATCATTGAATTAGCAATTAAAACTGAAGGATTAGATACATTAAAATATTGAGTGATTTTTCTACTCTTATCAGCCTCTACTGGTCTCACAGTTTCATATCCTCTTCCAGTATTACCTGAAGAAACTGAATCAGCAGAAAGATATGGTACTTGATATTCAATAGAGGGGCTTACAAAGGTTTGGGAAAGATCTGAATATTATTTTTTCTTTTTCTGCCTCCTTGATAAGGGTGAGGATGTGTGGGGTTGAACTTACTGGGTCTTGACGGACCTGCCTGGGGCATTTGAGGCTGCTGATGTTGAGACAGATAATCCCACTGGGTGTCTAACCAATCCCACTGCCACTTTGATACTTCCACCTTTTCTGGTTGCTGGGGAGCCAATGGTGGAAGATCCCTGGGGGGAGGAGGCCTCCTCTTCTCTTTAAGAAAGGCATCTATTTTTCATACCTTTTCTTCTAGTGAGTCTGTTCTTGCTCTCAGTCTTAAGCTCTCTGTCCTCAGCTCCTTTATGTGGGTGGAAAGATTCTTTACATGCTGAGGTAAAGGCATTTTTTCATTATGAAGCCTTTGGGAAGTTCTTCTAGGGGTTGATGGAAGGCTTTTGTTCCTGATCATTTGTATCCACTAGTATTTCAACTTACTCCATTTCCACATCCTGATTGGTCCAATAATTGATTAATTTGAGCCAATTTTGTAGTCAAGGGAGAACTTACAGAAGTAGCTTCATCATAATCAATCAGATCCAATTCCTCTTCACGGGTAGCAGAAACATCTTGATCAGTCATTTTTTAAATTTAACTTGAACTGAGGGAAGGAAATGTTAAGATGTATTAGTTTTATTTTTGCTTTTAAAAGAAAAATAAGAAAAAAAATTTTAAATCTTCAGGACAAAAATCAACTGAAATAATAATCACAATTTTATAACCAGGATTAAAAGAAATCAACTAAAGAAACAAAATTAATTTTTTAATCAATAAATAAAATTTTGATAATTATCAGGATTAAAATCAACTGAAGGATATTCAATTACCAGGACTTGATTTCAACTGAAATAATTTTAATATAATTTATTTTTATTAATTTTAATATTTTATTGTCAGGACAATTTGTCAACTGGAACAACAATATTATTTTAATTTATCAGGACAAAGTCAACTGAAAAAAAATAATATAATATAATAATAATAAAATATTTTATATTACTTCTAGGACTAAGAACACTATAGTTCTATCTTTGTCAACTAGGAAAAAAAAATTCCAAATTACCAGACACCTCCCCCTGTAAAATGAGCAAATTAATGCCACTTACAGAGTGCTGAGTAAAAGGAAATACGTAGAGTATGAAGAGTGCAAAGTGACCCACAGATAGTAACTAATGTAATTACCACAGAAATATATATGACTATTTCCAATATATGAATCTAAAATTTGGAGCGCAGTTCAATTCCCGATTGCAGCAAAAAATAAGTCATGGGGTTGATGAGGTTTGTTGTTTTTGTTGTCCACAAATCCCTACTGGTTCCTTGATGTCCATGGTCCCTCAGTTACTGGCTTCAAGATATTAATGCACCGTCAACAATTCGGAAAGAGCCTCAAGTGTCAGGGATTCCTTTTGGTCTAGAATATTTCAATGGAGGTATAACAGCATAGGTAGGTAGATTTAAAGACTTCAAGGTCAAGGTACATATGAATTTATCTTTTTAATTACTCAATTATAAGAGGTAAAATGTTTTATAATTTTTATTATAATTTATGATCAGAATTAAGTTTTTGTAATTACTAAAACCAATAATGAATATTAATAAATATTTGATTTAATAAATAACTTGATAAAGTAATAAGTAAGTAAAGGATGATCCAAAACAACCAGAAAGGGGAGGCTTTATATAGGCAAAAGAGAGTCAAAGTACGGAGTTAAAACTCCTATATACAAGTGTATGAGAGAGAGATAGAAATTTCCAGAAGAAAATATTTCAAATTTTAAGATTTTTCTATAAAGAAAAACTTAGAATGTTGTATTTACTGCATATGTCCAAATAATTTGATTTATTTAAAAATTCCTGTAAATGTCATTTTTAAATAAGTAATGTGATTTTTTTGTATATATTTATTTATTTTTATTTTTTCCAATATTAAATTTTATTTTAATATTAAGTTGTATTTTAATATTTTAATTTTAATTTTGTTTAGCCTGACATTGAGAACGGTGTTAGGAAATAAAAATAAAATATATGGGTCAATTAATATTAATTTAAATTTTTTACTAAATTTTCTTTTTTGTAACTAGTTAATTTATTACAAGTAAATTTAAAGTAACTATAATAAAATTAATAATAATATATAAGAAATAAAAAGGCGTGGCTTCATCCCAGGAAATAATTAATTATTTTACTTGGTAAGTCTAGAAGCCTTGCTGACAAAATACATGTGAGCTCAGAATAATACTGAAAAATAAGGTATTCCACTAAAATAATGAGTTTAAAAATTCTCACTCCAGATGAAATTAATCATGTCAAAGAGATACAGGAATTATTAATTCCCATTCAAGGTAAGTTTTTACTTGTCACCAATAATATTTCCAATCAAAGAATGCTCAAGTCAGAAATAGGATTATTGGTGCCTCATAGTAATAGTTTTTATTTCAAATTACTTAAGCTTTCATATTGAACACTGGGTAAAAAGTAATGGCAACAAAAACTTTGAGTAAATATTGTGATTATATGCCTTAACACCTGGCTGACACTCCCTCACAGTAAAAAAATAATAACAATAAGAATTTTAAGTTTTTTATTTCTTAAGTTTTTTCAAGAGTGTGGGTAAGTTGTTAATCTCCTTTGAAGGGATTCATCTGTCAAATTCTGTATTTTTTCCTTTATATCTTAAAAAATATTCATTAATCTTTTCTTTTGTGAAACTTCTTTCTTTTAGAATTTCTCAATCTCAGAAATATCATTTATTTCCATAGGAATCTTCTTGAGTCTCCCTCTTCTTTTTGGAAATAAATAATCATTAGATTTATAAGGTTTTGTCAATGAGATTAGAAACACAGGATGTTTTCTGTCACAAGTTGGATATAATAAAGCTACCACTTCATTATTTACAATCATTCTTTTAAAAAAAAATGGACCAATGAAAGGGTATTTTAATTTATTATTTCCTTGTAAATTAAAATGAACTGTAGATATTAATACCTCATCTCCATCATGAAAAATTCTATCTTTATGAGACTTATCAGATCTCTTCTTTTATATTCAAAAGCTTTTTAAATACAATAGTCTGCATGTTTTCTGCAAAGTCTTTGTATTTTAAGAAAAGACTTAGAAACAGGATGAGTATCAATCTAGGGTAAATTTTTATTAAGTAAATGAGCAGGAGTTTTTGTTACATAGCCAAGTCAAAGCTCAAAATATTTCCTTTCAGTGACTGAATGAAAATTACTGTTGTGGGAATATACAAGGCCAGGTAACAGAGTAACCCAATCATGAGTGAATCTTTAATTGTCCTTAAATTCTAAACCAAAAACACAATATATTCTACTCATATCTTCTATTGTTTGAATCATTTTTTCAGGCAATCTATCAGTTTTGGGATGGTGAGCTTTTGAAAATTTCAATTCACAACCACAAATATTCATTGATGAAATCCAAAATTTAGAAGTAAATTTTGCATCCCTTTCAGAGGTAATAGCTTTTGAAAATCCTAAAATGTTAAAAATTTTCAATCACCACAGGAAATTTAATTCTTTTGTGTAAACCTATTTATGAGTTGGAATGAATTTAAAAATTATTGCAAATCTGTCTAAAATGATCCAACAAGAGTTGAAACTTTCATTTCCAGCTGTGGGTAGACCAGTAAAAAAGCAAATGTTAATAATTTTCCATGGTTTTTCTGGTTTCTCAATTTTTACATTAATCCAGCTCTCTTACCAGTCATTCTTTTAGATTTCTGGCTAGAATAACAAAATTCAACATATGATTATGCATCATTAGACATATTGATCTACCAAGCTGTATTTTTCAGTCTTATAAGTATTTTTTCCAGATTATAGTGTCCAGCCAAAATATCATCATGAAAAAGTTTCAAAATAGCTTCTTTCACGGAGGGAGAAATGACTATAAAACTACTTAGTTTTTTTTATAATATATATAGCCATCTTCAATGGAAAAATTATCTTTAGATATGGCACTCTGATAATTTTTAGGTGGTGTTATTATCAAAGTTTGAATTGATGCATTTTTATGGTCATTGAGAATGGTTGATGAATTGTTCAAATAAATGTTTTCTTTATATGAATCCAATATTAATTTCATTAGTTCCTCCTCCATATGCACAATATATACACCAAAGATATGTGTGATATCTTCTTCAGGTACTTAAGCAGGATAAGAATAATTGTTTGGGAGGGGTAATCTAGATAAATTATCCACATTTGAATTCATGTTTCTTGATCTATGAATAATAGTCATTGATCCTCTGTATTATTGTATTTCCAGTTTCTGTCTAAACATGTGCCTCTTTGGAGTTTTCATGTTTAAAAAAGACTTAACTGCACCACAATTAGTGGCCAATTGAAATTTTTGGTCATTAAGGTAATAATGTAATTTATCTAGAACCCACACAACTTCCAAACATTCCAATTGAGTAGCCCCATATTTCATTTCACTTTTTTTGAGATTCTTGAAACATAGAAAATTACTACCTCAGAAATTTTATTACTGATGTCTTGTTTTAGATGGAGGGCAGCACCTAATCCAAAAAACTAGCATCAGTATATAAAACACAAATTTGATTAAAATCTGGAGAACGTAGTATAAGAGCAGAAACCAAATATGGTTTCAAAGTATCAAAAGCACTCTTCCTTTCATTATTCCAGACATAAGCCTCATCTCATCTGATCAATTATGGTAAAGGGGCAGTCAATACTTGATAATTTTAAATGTATTGTCTATAATGGTAAAACATTTCTAGAAATCTTTGAACTTCTTTTACATTAGTAAGGGCATGTGGTTGTTGAGTGTAAGCTACTTTGTTTT
The DNA here is from genome assembly GCA_030280995.1 of Hemileia vastatrix. Lineage (NCBI taxonomy): Eukaryota > Fungi > Basidiomycota > Pucciniomycetes > Pucciniales > Zaghouaniaceae > Hemileia > Hemileia vastatrix. The sequence continues at coordinate 14,979,101 of JASXTE010000012.1, forward strand.
GTCAACACATATCTTAAATCCTGAGAAAACATCGCCCAATACCTTTGAAGAATGAAATCCCAATTTACATTTCTTTAAGGAAAGTGTCATGTTTATTTCATCCATTTTATGATATACTTTACTCAGGTGAAAAAAGTGATCTTCAAAAGTCTTTGAGAATATAATGATTTCAGAAATATATACCATCATCCATCCTTCCATAATTTCTTTATGGAAAGTATTATCCAATACTTTCTGGCAAACAGATGAAGAATTCTTTGGGCCAGAAGGAATCATAATGTAATTATAAATACACATTTGTTGTGGTCTTCCAACATTGGCAGAGGCTTTTGTTGGGCAGTTTGGAGCTGTTTTTGTATGACTTAATTGACATTAGTTGAATAATTGTGTGTTTTCAGGTTTTTTCCTGTGAATATTGGTACTATGGGTTTGTAGGTACTACCATTGGATAGTCCCTGTTTCTCTCTATATTTTATGTACTGATGACATTTTTCATATTCTAAGTTTTAAGGGGTGATTCCTCATTTTTTATTTCTAAAAGATAGCTGTTTAATTCTGTGTTTCATGTTTTATGGGCTAACCTTAAATCTTAGATTTAAGTGCTTAGTACCATTAAGTAGAGCTAATTTGGATCTATATTTTATGTCTCATTATTGTCAAAGCTTAATTTTGTGTTTTAAGGGTTTTAGTAGTCATGGTAGATTTTTCTAAGTATTTTGGGCTTTATTGGAGGTTTTTGGTGGTTTTCTGGCTTCAGAAAGGTCTGGCCACTTCTAGGCCGGCGTCACCTTGGTTATAGAAGGCTGGGGAGCGCTTCTAGAGGGTTTTTATTCAATTTGGCTTCCAAAAGCGCCTAATTCATTGATGTGCATGGATTTTTTAGAGGGTGGTCAGTGTGTACATACTGAATAAGACAGTTTGGGGGAACTTTAACTATCATACAACCATCCAGAGGTGATATCATTGTTCTCACTCAGTTTTCACTGTTTTTTGGCCACAATTGGATGTGTTTGTTGCAAGGTTAGTTCTTCATTTAACTCAACTTTGGAAACTGGTTTCTCTGGTGTAGCTTTGCAACCTGCATCAAGTATTATTGCTGTTTTCTGTGCAAAAAGTGCACAGTTCTTTGTTTTTCTGGTGTGGATTTTTCTGCATTTCATGTTTCAGGCTCTTTGGTTCTCAGTGGTCTGCTATTGGCTACTGTTTTGACTTGTTAAGCAGTCAATAAGTGTGTTGGAAGGGGTATAGTAACAGTCTCTAATTTTCTGTAGCAAATAAATCTCACCTGGTATTTCTCAAAGGGACAGGGGTTTTTCTCTCTAGTTTTACTTCAACTCCCTTTGTCAGCCAGGCTACTAGACTTAACCGGTAAAATAATTGATTATTTTACTGAGTTGAAGCCACTCCCCTTCTTCTTACTAATAATTAATTATCTACTTAAGTATTACTTACAATTAACTAGTTAAGTACAATAAGTAGTATAAATAATTAGTGTAAATAAAATGTTTCCTACAATTTTACTCCCTAACACTGTGCTCAATAGTATAAGTCAATGGGAATAAAATTTATTAATAAAATTATAATAAAAAAACTTTAAAACAATTATATTACCTCAGTGAGAGATCTTTAATCCTGTGAAAGTAATATAATTAATTAATTATTGTGTAATTAATTGTGACAGACCAAGGAACTCAAACTTTATTGCTAATAAATTTTATGCCCTTGTTGATGTACCAGTTTATTTATTTCTTATGTCATATATGTACTACTTTTCTTTGTTATACTTTTCTCACACTCTTACAGTAGATGGTGTAAATTCCATATATTTTATTCCTCCCATGTTTTGCCTATAAAAGGCCTCTTACTTTGTGCTTTTCAAGACATTCCTTCATCACTTACTTTATTATTACAATTACAATACAACACTTATCTCTATATTTTATAACGTTAGTATTTACAACAGGGTAATTCTAATCTATAATCTATATTTATATTTTAAAACTACCTCTTTTATTTGAGTAAAAGAATCATTTTGATTAAGAAATACGTACTATTCTTTGAGAGTTCAATAAAACCCTAAATTTCCTTGTAAAAACCTCGAACCAATCTTCTAGACCAAAAGAGCACCTTGACAATTGGAGCCCTTCCAGAATTATTGACGGAACATCATGATTTGAGGGTGTAAATCAAAGGGACCATTGGCATTTGAGTACCTGTAAGGACGAGAGAGCGACAAAAACAACAAACGTCATACATCACGTGACAAAACTTTTTGCTTTGAACGTGAATTGAACCGCACTCCAAAAATTAGGTTCATATATTGACTAAACGTCGTATATATCGTGGTAATTATTGATATTACTATTTGGGTGTCACTTTGCACTCTTCATTTGCTAAGTATTTCCTTTTACTCAGCACTCTGTAAGTGGAATTAATTTGCTCATTTTACAGGGGGAGGTGTCTGGTAATTTGGATTTAATTTTATTATTATTTTTTTTTTATATTTTTCCTGGTTGAAAATAATAGAGCAATAGTGTTCTTAGTCCCAGAAGTAATAAACAATTATATTTTAATATTAATTATTATAACTTTCAGTTGACATTTTGTCCTGATTAATTTAAATTTTATTTGTTTCAGTTGACAAATTGTCCTGACAATAATTTTTTTTTTTAAAATTAATAAAAATAAATATTTAATTACTTCAGTTGACATTAAGTCCTGGTAGTTAAGTGATCAGTTCAAAAAAAAATTAATTAATAAAAATTCATATTTAATTACTTCAGTTGACATTAAGTCCTGGTAGTTAAGTGTCAGTTCAATAAAAACTTTTTTAACTAATAAAAATTCATATTTAATTATTTCAGTTGGCATAAAGTCCTGGTAATAAATTAGTTGATTTAAATCCTGAAAATAATTAATTAAAATTATTACTAAAAATTTTTAATTTATTTCTTCAGTTGATTATATTATAATTCTGGTTTTAAATTATTTTGGAATTAATAAATTAATTTTATTTAGTTGATTTTTATCCCTAAAAAGATTTTTTATTATTATTTTTATTTTATTTCTGTTAAATAAAAATTAAAAATAAAGACTAATTCATCTTATTGTCTCTTTTCTTCATTTCAGTTAAATCTTAAAATGACTGACCAAAGTGGTTCTGCTGCACGTGAAGAGGAACTAGACTTGATTGATTATGATGAGCCTACTGCTGTAAGTTCTCCTTTAACAAGAAGAATTTCTCAAATTAATAAATCCTTGCCCCAAACAGGATGTAGAGATGGAAGAAGTGGAAATCCTAGTAGATACAACTCAGGATCAGAAGCCTGTGATAAACCCACCAGAATAACTTCCAAAAGGCTTCAGAATAAAAAAGATGCCATTGCCTCAACAGGTAAAGAATCTTTCAACTCACATAAAGGAGCTAAGGACAGAAAACTTGAGACTAAAGGCAAGGGTAGATGCTCTGGAAGAAAAGGTGAGAAGGATAGATACCTTTCTTCAAGAGAAGAAAAAACCTCTTCCTCCCAGGGAACAAAAACAATTGGCTCCCCAGTCACAAGAGAAGGTGGAAGTGTCCAAGTGGCAGTGGGACTGGTTAAACACTCAGTGGGACTACCTGTCTCAAAATCAGCATCAGTTACCTCAGGCAGGTCTGTCAAGACCCATCCAGGTCAACCCCACACCTCCTCACCCCTATCAAGGAGGCAAAAGAAGAAGAAAGCCCAATATGGTCATACCCAGCAAACCTTGGTAAGCCCCTCTATTGATTCTCAAGTGCCATTTCTTGTAGCTGATTCTGTTCCTTCAGGTAAATCTGAGAGGGAAGAAGAAACCTTGAGGCCAGTAGAGGCTGGGAGAAATAGACAGATAACCCATGTATCTAATCCATTACTTTTAATTGCTACTTCAATGATTAACCCTGATATGGCTGTAATTGATGAAACTCTTGACCCTGAGTTTTATGAGAGTCTGGAAAGTTACTCAGTTTCCTTACTGAGAAACACTCCAGAGGTAGCAAACATCAATGATGAATATTTGAGAAATATTATTGCAAAACAAAACCATATAATGAACAACATGTAATTGACTCAGAGATATAATAGTTTGTTAACTGATCAGGGCTATCAAGCATTAAGAAGTGAATCACAGAGAGTCTCTGATGAATTGTCTCATTACAAAGAAACCCATGAAAAGAAAGTTGCTTTATGGCAAAATATAAAAAATGATTTGTCTAAACTGAAAGATACTGTATCTGCCTGTTGCCAGGAGGTGGAGATAGATAAGATAAATCTGAAAAGATTGAATGACCATTTTTCATCTTTTCAAAATTAGAATCAGTTATCTTTTGCAACAATCAATGAGAATTTATCTTGTCTTCCAAGATTGAAAACAAGACTAACAACCATTGAGGAGAAATTGAACTCATTGTTTATTGATCAAAAGTATTCTGAGAATTCTATGAAGGAACAAATAGTAAAGGATGCTCCAGAGTTACCTGTGGCTAGTTCATCTTAAAGTAAATTAGTTCCAGAAATACATGTTGATACCCCTGACTTTCCATTAAAAATTAATGATGCACCAGGACCTTCAACAGAGGGATTAAACAATGAGATTACCGCCCAACTAGAGAAGTTACAGCTGCTCCTTACTCAGAAACAAGCTTGTACTAAGGAGACTCCTTCAAATCAAAAGAATTGGCGAAAACTTGACCAGTACCCAACATTTGATGGTGATTCTTCCTCTGATTGGCAACAATTTATTTGCAGAATTGATAACTTAAAAAATTCTTACAAACTCCCAGAAGAGTAAATTATGTCCAAGTTAATTTCTTTGTTTACTAATGTTGCCCTAATGTGGTATGAATCTGTTCTCCTGGATGGGAATGACTACTCATGGGAGGATTGGAAGAAATTGATTAAAGCACAATTTGGTGGCTCCAAGTTCAGAATGGCTCAACAAAGGCAGTGTGAGGAAACTAGATATAGCTCTTCTACTGATAAACCTATTGAGTTTTTAATGAAACTTGTAAAAATCTTAAGTGCAATGGACCCAAATATGGAGTTTGAGTTATGGAAGGACAGGATCCTTTATAAATTACCAATGTCTCTGAGAGACTTGATAGTGGTTAGTACTGAGTTCTCCAGAGAACCCTCTTCTTTCATTAATACTTTCAATGAGATCCTTCTAAACAACAAGTATGATGCCAGAAGATTCATTCCTAGGACCCCTTTGGAGAAACCCTCCACTTACCAACAGAAACCTCTGGAAAAGGTTGGTAAACCTTCTGCCCCTGTTGCACCAAAAAAGTATGCAACAAACACTTGCTTCAAGTGCAACAATCCTTGGAAGAAAAGCCATGTTTTTGACAAGAAGATAAATCTTGTAGAATAAACAGAGGAGCATGCTGATGACACAGTAGCACTGAATGATACTTCAAGTGATTGTGCCAGCAATATTTCATATGAATCTCAACAAGAAATCTTGATGCTGGAAGAGGATATTCATTATTTAAATACTATTGATATTGATAATAATGCTTTATCTACAGTTGAAGATGCTGAGATCATAAAGAAAATTGAGGATAACTCAATTGTTATTGCCCCTCTCAAGGCACCAGTCTTGATTAATGGAAACAGCATTGAAGTTGTTCTTGATTCTGGAGCTTGAGGAAGTGTAGTTTCTGAAAGAGCACTTTAAAGTGTAGTTTCTGAAAGAGCACTTGCTTCAGTGGATCAAGACTACAAATCAAAACTGATGCCTATCATTTCTGAAAATTGGAGAGGTTATGGCTCTGTTTTGTCCCCATTGATAAATACAAAGCCACAGTGTTTTTTAAATATAACCATGGTTTTGTAAGAGCTAGTTGTGATTTTGTTTTCATGAAAAATGATAACTTAAGCAATTTCTTTATTGTAGGGAATGATATTTTAACCAAGTATGGCATAAAATTGGATCCCTAAAACCAATGTTTCACTATGGGGATGAATGGGAAGAGAAAATTTAAGATTTCCTCCCCTAAAAATTTATTGAAACCAGAATTGAACACATGTAATTCTGTGGTTCAATATAAAGGAAGATCTACAAAAGAGATGCATGCCCTTTTTTCTGAAATTGACAATGCCTCTTTTGGAGAACAACTCTCTGGTGAGGATAAAGATTCCATCATTAACTTGATAAAGTCTTTTCCTATGGCCTTTGCTCATGGGTCACATGAACTGGGATTCGTTAAAGAGGAAATGAAACTTTCATTATCTTGTCCATTAACTGATATACAACCTAGTTTTAAAAAGAAGCCTTATACTGCTTCTCCCACAAAGAGAAAAGATATTGAAGACAATATCTCTACCCTTTTGAAAATGAATATTATTAAAAAGGTAGTTGAAACACCTAAATATTGTGTTATATCACCTGTCCTAATTTCTTATGAGAAAGATAAAGCCAGGTTATGTGGTGATTATAGAGCAATAAATACTTATACTGTTAATGATATGTACCCTTTACCTAGAATTAGCTCTATACATGCTACTTTACAGGGTGCTAAATATATCAGCTGTTTGGATGGTAACAAGGGATATTGCCAGGTACATGTTGAGAAAAATTCTCAGAACTTTCTGATTATTGCTACTCATATGGGTATTTATAGGTATATTAGGATGCCTTTTGGCCCTAGAAATGCCCCTTCAGTTTCCCAAAAATTCATGGATAACACATTCCATCAAGAGTAAATTGAAGGATGGCTGATGGTTTATATTGATGATATCATTATATTCTCAAAAACATTTGAGGACCATCTTAACCACCTGTGTAAAGTGTTCCAAAAAATGGATGAAATAAATATGACACTTGCTTTGAAGAAATGTAAAGTTGGGTTCCATTCTTTAAAAGTTCTTGGTCATGTTGTTTCAGGCTCACAGATATGTGTTGACCAAAACAAAGTGGCAGCCATACAACAGGTGAAGGCTCCTAATACATTTAGAGAGCTACAGAGTTTTTTGGGAATGTGTGGATAATATAGACAGTATATTAAAAATTACCAAGTCATAGCTTTACCCCTTACCCAATAAACTAGAAAGGATGTTGCTTTTGTCTGGAATAGTGAAAGACAAAGAGCCTTTGACACTATGAAACACTGTTTGATGTCAGCACCAATTCTTGCTTTACCTGACTTTAATCAACCATTTGTTTTGTACACTGATGCCAGTTTCATTGGTCTTGGTGCTGGCCTCCATCAAAAACAAGTGATAAATGATAAAGTTTCAGAAGTAGTAATTTGTTATATTTCAAAAAACTTGAGAAATAGTGAATTGAAATATGGTGCTACTTAATTAGAATGTTTAGCTGTAGTGTGGGCTCTAGAAAAGCTTCATTATTACCTAGATGACCAGAAATTTGAACTTGTCACTGACTGAAGTGCAGTTAAATCCCTTTTAAACTTGAAAACAACAAACAGAAATATTTTAAGATGGCAGTTGGCTGTTCAAGAATACAGAGGGAGAATGACAATTATTCATAGGGCTGGTATTGTTCACTCAAATGTGGATATGTTATCTAGGTTACCTTTACCAAATAATGACTCTAATCCTGCTTATGATCCTGAGAATGAAATTATTCATATACATAGTATATATGTGGTTGATATGGAGGAAGAGCTATTACAGCTTATTCTGGATTCATATGATAAGGAAACTGACTTGAAAAAGTTATGCACCATATTAAATGATCCAAAGAATGCTTCAATACAAGCATTAATTAAAACCCTTCCACCAAAGTAGCAGAAGACTTTTGAAAAAGGTAAATTTTCAATTGATGAAGGATATCTATATTTTAGGAGAAAGTTGAGTAATGTTATTGTTATTCCTCCTTTTATGAGAGAAATCATCTTGAAAATTTTTTCATGATGACATATTAGCTGGAAATTTTGATCATGAAAAAACAATGATCAGAATTAAGAACACTGCTTGGTGGGTTAATATGTCTGAAGACACAAAATTATATGTTGAGTCTTGTAATTATTGCCAAAAATCAAAAAGATTAACTGGTAAAAGAGCAGGATTAATGCAAAATATTGAACCTCCTGATACACCATGGCAGATAATAAACATGGATTTTGTAACAGGATTACCTATTGCTGGTAAAGACAGTTATAACTCTTGTTGGGTTATTGTGGAAAGATTCACAAAAATAGTGTAAATTTATTCCCACCCACAAAGATGTTTCCACTAAAGAATCAGCTTTCTTATGGTGGTCTCATATGTTTAATACTTCTGGTTTTCATAAAGCCATAATCTCTGACAGAGACCCTAAATTTACTTCTGAATTTTGGATGTCTCTGATGGATGTTTGTGGTTGTGATCTGAAACTTTCTACTGCCCATCATCCACAGACTGATGGCTTAGCTGAAAGAATGATTCAGACTTTAGAGGACATGATTAGAAGGTATTGTGCCTTTGGCCTTGAGTATAAAGTTAATGACAGATTCACTCATGATTGGGTTACCTTACTTCCTGGGTTGGAATTTGCTTATAATAGCACTGTTCATTCTGTTACTCAAAGAAAGCCTTTTGAGCTCTGGCTTGGTGTCACGCACCACGTGACACTCGAGGCAAAAGTAGCTCATTAAATCAATACTAAAGGGTTCAAATCCATACTCGAAGCGCAGAAAAGCAACTCTCCATAGCAACTGTGACTTTTCTTTGTGTACTCGCTATTCAATTGTGCTAGCCTAAAACTCTAAATCTAAATTAGTCAATCTCTCAATAGTGTGTCTTAGTCTTTTTCCCAATAAGCGACGCACAGCGCAATAGTTAATATAATAGTACATTAAAAGGTTTATGAAATGTCTGTGGGTTATTAAGGGGTAGTGAGCATGGACGGAATGGTTAGTGAAGGATTAAGGGGTTAACGGATGATAGTGAGGAGAGTTCAGGTGTAACGGATATATTTTAAATGGGTTATGGTGTGCGGAATGGTGGATGAGTATGAGGTCAATGCGAGGAGGAGTAAAAGATATAAAAGGGACTGGGTTTTTGGTTTGATATTCCTTAGAATTAAATTATAAAACGTATTTATAGTAATAGTGGTAAAACTCTAAAGTTAAAATCATTATTATTGTATCTTTCTTTATTTTCTCAATTATCATTTCTAAATCCTAAATCTTTGATTGTTGAGTTTCCAACCCTTCGTGAGATCTTAAGAATTTTAATATTACCTTTCAATTATATTAGAATCCTTCTTGAACATAACTCAAAGCAGTAGTTCTTCCTTCGAGTCATATTCGAATCACTTCCTCGAACCATCCCTCTGTGCTTTGAAGAAGTATCTGAACCTTTTATCTTACTTGCAGGAACATCCTCGACCTTGTGCGTAGGTCGTCCGGTGACAGTATAATTTAATTCTCCGTAGTTCTCATTCTTTGCACTACTACGTCCCTTTTCAGGTGTTTTTTCTAAATTCTTAAAAAGGCACCTGTTCAACACACTCCTCCTACAGGCGCTACTACTAGAGCTTGCGCCAGAGACAGGCCAACAGCCACTAGGCCTGTTTCCCGCACACACTCCTTGGAGCCACTCGACCTTAGAGAACGGCAACATTCGGTCCAATCGGTAGAAGATATCCCACAAGACTTCGATGATTCTAGTGATGATGAAGAAGGAGGGGATACAATGCACGAGGCACCATCCGCCCCTGCTAACCACCCTTCTGGTCAACCTTCAGAACCTGGACCATCCAATTGTCTGGAAGAATACATGAGACTTTTCATGAAGAACCTTTCAAATTCAACGTCTTCAGAGGGATCTAAATTCAAAACTCTTTCTATAAAATCTCCTGATAAATTCTATGGAGAACATCCAGACAGATTGCAACCCTTCTTGCAAACCTGAAAGCTCCTGTTCCATAATGACACTCGAACCTTCAATAACAAACGATCAAAAGTTGTTTATGCTTCTTCATTCCTGGCCGGAAAAGCAGAAAGATGGTTTGAACCTTATCTTCTCATGCTCTCTTCAACCGAAACCCACTTACTTATTAATAACTGGGAAAAGTTTAAAGACCAACTCTTCACGTTGTTTGGTGACCCTAATGAAGCTGAAAACGCAGAAATTGAACTTGATTTTCTTTGCATGAGTGATAATGGGAAAGCCTCTGAATATATCTCGAACTTCAGAGTGCTTCAAACTTGAGTAGGTTGGAATGATGCTGCCCTTAAGTATCATTTCAAAAAAGGACTTCCTTCGAGGATTCTGGATCAGTCAAATCTTCACGGTCAGAAGATGACTACTTTAACAGATTTAATGGATCGAACCCTCGAACTCGAAGGCCTTTACCAAGGACGACTTCAACATCGTCGGTACGCCAACAAATCTCAAGGCTTAAATTTCAAATCAGGACCTTCTTCCCACCCACAAACAACTCAATCCTCCTCGACTCAATCCCAACCTATTAAGGGAAAGGACAAACCTCAACTGAAAAGCTTGACCCCAGGCGATATCAGCAAAATACTGGATCCTAATGGGGAACTTAAAGAAGCTGAGAGGAAAAGAAGAGCGGATAATGGGTTATGTATGTATTGTGGGGGTAAGCAAAAGCTAAAAGATTGTGTAAAATTGAAGGAAAGAGAAGGTACTAGTTTGAAGCCAAAAAACTAGTAGATAGCTTACTTGTGTGCAAAGCAAACTATCTTATATCTCCCAGTGCACAGAACCTCCATGTCTTAAGGACTGGAGTTGCCTTAAACCGCTTGAGATTCATTCTTTTTAAGGAGGATATCCCCTTCAGTTGTTATATAGACTCTGGAGCTTCAATTTCTTTTGTCAGTTTATCTTTTGCCGAGAAGTTACAGCTGACATTTACAGATATCAATCGAACTCCAATTTATTTGGTCGAATCAGAGGAGCCCAAATATTGGGTCAGTAAGAAAGTTTTATGGGTTTTCAACTTTCCAAATTTTCCCCCCTTCGAGTGGGAACTTACAGTCTTGGATGCCCCAAGGATGGACAATACCATTCTTGGCCATGACTTTTTAACGCATTGGAATCCTGAAATTTACTGGACACAGGGATTGATCACCCCATGGACTAAGTATATTTCTAATTCTTCAATGCATGTCAATAGGGAGTTAAACAACCCGCCTGACAATGTCCTGCTAGAGGCCAAAACTCTGCCATATGACTTGCAAGCATCTGATCTTTCTTTAAATGAGCAATTGGCTAACCCTTCTAGCTCAATGACTTCACTCGAAGAGGATTTGAATTGCCTTGAAGTAATCAAATTATGCTCTCTCAATTCTGGTCTTCCCTCAACAGATTCTCTCAAAGATGATGAGGACAACCAAATCGACGTTGAAGCCATTAAATCGACTCTACCAGAAATCTATCATGATTTCCTCGATGTTTTTTCAATCCGCAAGGCCAATAAGTTACCACCTCATTGACCCTACGACCATCAGATAGAGTTAATAGGTCCAGTACCTCCGGCAAATCCTGTCTATTCTTTGTCAAAGGACAAATCTCAAGTTCTTCAAGACTACATTGCAGAAAATGTAGCCAAAGGTTTCATCAAAGCCAGTAAATCTCCAACCAGCTCCCCTGTCCTATTTGTAAAGAAAAAGGATGGTAGTCAGAGGTTGTTTGTTGACTACAGAAAGCTCAACACAGTCACTAAGAAGAATGCATATCCTGTTCCTCCTATGTCATTGCTTCTTACCCTTTTTAATGGTGCTAATTTCTTTTCTAAAATTGATCTTAGAGGCCCTTACAATCTTATTCGCATTGCGGAAGGTCATGAACCACTGACTGTAATGCGCACTAGATTTGGTAGTTTTGAATATTTAGTTATGCCTTTTGGATTGTGTAACGCACCATCTACTTTTCAAACTTTTGTCAATGACATCTTTCAAGATGATGTCGTCTATTTAGATGATATTTTAATTTTCTCGAAGACACTAGATGAACATATTCATCATGTTCGACAGGTTTTAAATCGACTTCGAGATCATGGACTCTACGCCGAGCATAATAAATGTGAATTCCATCTTAAATCTATTGATTTTTTGGGTTTTACATTATCCACTGATGGTTTAGTCATGGACAACAAAAAAGTTCAAAAGGTCTTGGAATGGCCTGAGCCCAAATCCATTAAATCCCTCCAAGGATTTTTGGGTTTTGCAAATTTCTATAGAAGATTTATTAAAGATTACTCTAAAACTGTTTCCAATCTTACTTCTCTTCTTAGAAAAGATATTCCTTTTGTTTTTACTTCTACAGCGCAAAAGGAACTTGAAGCATTGAAGACAGCATTCAACACAGCTCCAATTCTTCGACACTTTGATCCTACTGTTTTGACAATAGTCGAGACAGATGCGAGTGATTATGCTATCGCAGGGGTCATCTCTCAATTGAATCCAGAAACAAAACTGTTCCATCCTGTTGCTTTTGAGTCACACAAACTCATTGCAGCAGAGTTAAATTATGAAATTCATGACAAAGAGCTTTTAGCTATTATTCACTATCTTAAAAAATGGCGCTCTTTACTTCTCAGCCTAGATAGTCCTTTTCAAATTTTAAGAGACCATAATGCTTTGAAATACTTTATGTCTTCCAAAGTGTTAACCAGGTGTCAAGCCAGGATGGCTGAATTTCTGTCTGAATTTCCCTTTTCTATTTCCTATCGCCCAGGTAAGAACTGCATTGTCCCAGATATCTTGTCTCGTCGGGACGACATTTACCCACAGCGGGGGGACGCATTTGCTGAAAAAAATCCAGCAAATGTGAAATCAATCTTCAACGAATCAATGTTAACAACTCATCAACTTAATTCGATGACAATTCAATTGTTTCAAAATCCACTATCCAACATCCTTGAAGCTCAGTCGAAGGACGATTATTGTTTAGGGTTAAAAGACAAAATACTCTCGAAGCAAGGGGCCAAAAGATTTAGTATTGAATCAGGTCTATTAGTCTTCAAAGGTAGAGTAGTCATACCCGACAACAATGAGATAAAATTATGGATTTTCAACAGTCGACATGATTCTCCATTAGCTGGTCATTTTGGTGTTGATAAAACCTACCAGTTAATAGCGAGGTATATTTTCTGTCCAGGTATGACCAGGGAAATCAAGGCCTATATAAAAGCTTGTTACTAATGTAATAGGAATAAGGCTCCCCGTCACCGGAAGTATGGGTTGCTTCAACCACTTCCTATTCCCTATAAACCTTGGGAATCTTTATCGATGGATTTTATTTCTCAACTTCCTCTTTCTAATCAATTTGATGCTATATTAGTAATAGTAGATAGATTCTCAAAAATGTCTATTTTCATTAAAACCACTACTACTGCTACTGCAGAAGATCTGTCAAAATTGTTTCTAGAATATGTATTTTCCAAACACGGCTTACCTAATGATATTATTTCATATAGAGGTTCATTGTTTGTATCCACATTCTGGACTCAACTGTGTCGACAACTCAATATCACGAGGAACCTCTCCACTGCCTATCATCCCGAAACTGATGGGCAAACAGAAAGGGTCAACCAAATCCTCAAACAATACCTTCGAATGTATGTCAGTTACCAACAAGACAATTGGACCACATGGCTACCATTGGCCGAATTTGCTTATAATAACTCGACTCATTCTTCGACACAACAATCTACTTTTGAAACTGTTTATGGAAGACATCCTCGATTCAATTCAATCCATGTAGGAACTAATCATCCTGCAGAACATTATCTTCGAACCATATCACGACTCCAAGAGGAACTTAAATTAAATCTAAAATTAGCGGTTCCTAGGTACAAGGAACAGGCTGACAAACATCGACAAACTGCTCCTCCTTTTAAAACAGGGGACAAAGTATGGCTCGACGCACGGAACATTCGAACGACTCGACCATCAAAGAAACTGGCTGAAAAACGCTTGGGGCCATTTGAAATCGACTCTGAAGTCTCTAAAACTGCATTTCGACTCAAGCTACCTCCTAAATGGCGGGCTATTCACCCTGTTTTTCACGTATCTCTCCTGGAACTGGCTCAAGAAACATACCCGGGCAAGAACCAACCTCCTCTGGAACCGGTCAAAGTAGAAGACCATCTAGAGTGGGAAGTAATCCGTATCCTTGATTCAAGAATGCGCAAGGGGAAACTTCAATACCTCGTGGAATGGGAAGGCTTCCTCAATGACTCAGACAAAACATCCTGGGAACCAGCCATCAATGTTTCTAACGCCCCTGAACTCCTAAAATCTTTTCATCTTAAATACCCTTTAAAACCAAAACCTTAAAACTCTCTTTTTTCTTTTCTCTGTTTTTTTTTCTTCTTTCTTTTAAAATCTAAAACATTTTTATTTCTAAAAAAATCTTTTGTTTTCTTCTTAATTCTTTCTCTTTTCAAAATGTTTCAATCTTCATTTAAAATAAAATAAAATTAACTAAATTAAATTAAAATAAAAAAATAAAATAAAATAAAATAAAATGAAATAAAAAAAAAATTCTGTTTCTCAATTTTCTATATAAATTTTTCTTTAAAATTTTATTTTCCTCAAACTATCAAAATTCTTCAAGAACATTACACGACCATCTTTTTTGAACATCACTTTAAACTTCTAAATCACCTTTTTAAATTCTTCGAAACAAATTACTTCTTTCTTCAAAATCCTTTTAGAAATTTTATTTCGTTTCTTCTTTTCTTTCTTTTTTTTTCCCTTTTTCTTCAAATAACTAAAATCCCTCAAATCTTCAATTAACAAACTTAAATAACAATTTTTTTCCCCTAAATTATCTCAATCAATTATTTCTTTCTTATTTCTTTCTTCTTACTTAATTCTTTTCTTTTTGAACTTTAAAACTAAAACTCCTTCAATCAAATATTCTTTTTTTTCTTTCTCTCATTTAAACTTCTTCTTTCAAAATCTTAAAACAAATTTAAATCTTTTTTTTCTGTCTTTTCCTTCTTTCTCTCAAAATCTCATATAAAAAAAAATAAAATAAAATAAAATAAAATAAAATAACAAAGTAAAATAATTAAATACAAATTGTTTTTACATTCTTTTTCTTCTTTTCTCTTTTCTCTTTTATCTTCTCCCCAACCAATCCCTTCATCTTCTCCAAAATTTCCCTTATCTCCTTTCTACATTTCTCAAAATTCTCCCCCTCTCCTACCAGAATCAACTCCCCAAGCTCAAGTAACTCCTCGGCTACGTTGAAGGAAGCGGCATCGATAATGTTATCAATCTTGCCGCTGAATTCTTCAATATATTTTGCTTGTCAAATCTGACAAGGTTTCTTCAACCAAACTTGATTGAGGGTTTCTTTGTTTTCCTCCCTCGAGGTAACAGTTGGTATTCTATCCTCCACTGACATTTCCAACGCAATGGGTCCCACAAGGGTCGCTTCCACATTTGAAGCTTCTGTTGTAGGGGCCTCGATGATGACATCTGAATTCTAAAAACAGAATCATCAGTAATTAAATTTATAAATTATAAAAGAGTGAACTTACTTCGAAGATTGGGTCAGGCTCCAAAAATAATCTAGGAGTGACCCTCTCTGCCACCTCCCTTTCCTCTTCGTCATCTTCGATGACCACCCGTCGTTTTTTCGGGGTTTTCCTCCTCCTCTTCAACCAATTCATCAACTTCCTCCTCGATGACCCCCCTCTTGTTCCCAGCCCTAGCCACCCAGATGTTGACATCATCTTCAGCTTCTTCCTCATTCTCTCCCACCGATTGATTGTCCCCAATGGACACATCCCAGATGTCCTCAACTACTTCCTTTGTTTTAGGGATCACCCAATACTTTGTCTTAGTAAACCGACTCTCAATGTTGGCATTCTTTGCTAAGGCGTCACACACCACTCTTCTCCATCGGCAAAACTGGCACTTCTGGCGAGGCCCTCGTGTCGCCGTGCTCTCCACGCAGAAATACTCCATCGACTCGCAAGCCTTGCAAGTCTTCGAAAATTGCCGTGTGACAACACCCCCATCCGCTTTAGGGTGTGGAGGCGTGGGAGTCGGTTTAGGGAAATCCGTCATAATGAATTAAAGTAATAAAAATAATAATTAAGTAAAGAGGAAGGGAAATTAGTGTGGGAAATATGTTTTACGCTCAACGGAGCTCGCGTTCTTATACCCGGGCATCTGTCACGCGCCACGTGACACTCGAGGCAAAAGTAGCTCATTAAATCAATACTAAAGGGTTCAAATCCATACTCGAAGCGCAGAAAAGCAACTCTCCATAGCAACTGTGACTTTCCTTTGTGTACTCACTATTCAATCACGCTAGCCTAAAACTCTAAATCTAAATTAGTCAATCTCTCAATAGTGTGTCTTAGTCTTCTTCCCAATAAGCGACGCACAGTGCAATAGTTAATATAATAGTACATTAAAAGGTTTATGAAATGTCTGTGGGTTATTAAGGGGTAGTGAGCATGGACGGAATGGTTAGTGAAGGATTAAGGGGTTAACGGATGATAGTGAGGAGAGTTCAGGTGTAACGGATATATTTTAAATGGGTTATGGTGTGCGGAATGGTGGATGAGTATGAGGTCAATGCGAGGAGGAGTAAAGGATATAAAAGGGACTGGGTTTTTGGTTTTATATTCCTTAGAATTAAATTATAAAACGTATTTATAGTAATAGTGGTAAAACTCTAAAGTTAAAATCATTATTATTGTATCTTTCTTTATTTTCTCAATTATCATTTCTAAATCCTAAATCTTTGATTGTTGAGTTCCCAACCCTTCGTGAGATCTTAAGAATTTTAATATTACCTTTCAATTATATTAGAATCCTTCTTGAACATAACTCAAAGCAGTAGTTCTTCCTTCCAGTCATATTTGAATCACTTCCTCGAACCATCCCTCTGTGCTTCAAAGAAGTATCTGAACCTTTTATCTCACTTGCAGGAACATCCTCGACCTTGTGCGTAGGTCTTCCGGTGACACTTGGATATATTCCAAATGCTCCTGCCTGAGTTCTTAAAAAAAAATACCTAAATTGGATATACATCCTGGTGTAAAGTCTTTTCTTCAAATGCAACAACTATTCAGAAATCATGCTCAACAATGTATTTAAAAATCATTTGAATATGAGAAGAAGAGATGGGACAAATCCCATAAAGAATACATTTTTAAAAAGGGTGATGAGGTGTTGATTTCTACAGTCCACCTCAACTTACAAGGTAATAACAAATTGAAAGATCCATTTGTTGGTCCATTTGTTGTCAGAAGAATGATTGGAGATAATGAAGTTGTGGTTATTTTGTGCTCTCCATATGACAGAAAACATCCTGTTTTTTCAATATCTCTTCTGAAACCTTACACACCCAATAGTGATTTATTTCAAAAAGGAGGGGAAGACCAAAGAAAACCCCAAATGAAATCACTGAAACAGCAGAAATTGAAAAAATTATAAATGACAGAATAGTCACTGCTGAAAAAGGTACAGAATACTTATTGAGATTCAAGAATAAATCATCTGAATATGATTCTTGGATATATGGGAAGGAGATATCTAATCTTCCTACTCTACTAAAAAAGTATAAAAAGAAAAAATCATAGCATTTTTTTTAATTGTTTTTTTTAGAGTGAGGGAGTGTCAGCCAGGCTAATAGACTTAACCGGTAAAATAATTGATTATTTTACTGAGTTGAAGCCACGCCCTTTCTTCTTACTAATAATTAATTATCTACTTGAGTATTACTTACAATTAACTAGTTAAGTACAATAAGTAGTATAAATAATTAGTGTAAATAAAATGTCCCCTACAATTTTACTCCCTAACACCGTGCTCAATAGTATAAGTCAATGGGAATAAAATTTAATAATAAAATTATAATAAAAAAACTTTAAAACAATTATATTACCTCAGTGAGAGATCTGGAATCCTGTGAAAGTAATATAATTAATTAATTATTGTGTAATTAATTGTGACAGACCAAGGAACTCAAACTTTATTGCTAATAAATTTGATGCCCTTGTTGATTTACCACTTTATTTATTTCTTATGTCATATATGTACTCCTTTTCTTTGTTATCCTTTTCTCATACTCTTACAGTAGATGGTGTAAATTCCGTATATTTTATTCCATCATGTTTTGCCTATAAAAGGCCTCTTACTTTGTGATTTTCAAGACATTCCTTCATCACTTACTTTATTATTACAATTACAACACAACACTTATCTCTATATTTTATAACCTTAGTATTTAAAACAGCGTAATTCTAATCTATAATCTATATTAATATTTTAAAACTACCTCTTTTATTTGAGTAAAAGAATAATTTTGATTAAGAAATACGTACTATTCTTTGAGAGTTCAATAAAACCCTAAATTTCCTTGTAAAAACCTCGAGCCAATATTCTAGACCAAAAGAACACCTTGACCCCCTTGGTCAAGGCCTATAGCTAGTACTATAGGATTGTCTACATTTCTGGCGCCCAAAGTGGGGAGAGTATTTGTTAGCTTTTTGGATTTTCTGTTACTTTTGGACTCTCTTCTGTGTTTGGAGATTGGTTTTCTGGAATCTATTGGACCATGGCTTTTGGACCCTCTTTCTCTAGTGGTGGTAGTGGCACTGTTGGTGCTGCTGAGGATGGTAATCCTCCTGTTTATGTTAGGCCTTCTGTCAGGATCAAGTCCTGAAAGGGGCCTATGTTTATGGGAGAGGATGTGAAGTTATTTCTGGAGCTGTTTGAGGCTTCTGGGAATGTGGATGGTGCTTCTCACTTGGATATGGTGAAGCAAGTCATCTTCTACATTGGTGACAGGCCTCTGGTGAAGGAAGTGGCTGCTATGGAGGGTTATAGGAAGAAATCTTGGAAAAAGTTGTGTCTGCATATGACAGACAGGTGGGGATCCAGATATTCTATGGTGGATCTCAATCTGATTGAAAGTGAATGGAAATCTTATGGAGGTGCCGGCAACCTCCATACTTATAGGAAGTTTCTGGCTCAGTTGTAGCCAGTGGTGGATTATTTGGTAGATATGCAGGAGTTGGAGAGTACTGATTCTGAAAGGGATATTTTCTGGTCTTCTCTGGCTAGGAATGTCAGAATTGATGTGTTGAAGGAGTTGGAAAGGAAGGATAAGATGAAGATTCTTCCTAATGGGAATTAGAAGTCACCTTCTCTTTCTGTGGTGAAGGAGTTTGTGGAGGGTCATCTGAAACTTTTTGCAGTGGATTCTTTCCAGGAAGCTAGCACCAAGTATGTTAGCAAGGTCAGTGAAGCTTTTGCCAAAGATATGGAGGAATATAGGAAGAATGAGAGTGTGAACAAGGGAAAGGCTTCTGAGAAGCCTAAAGTGGTTGACCCAGTAGTGGAGCAGCTGGCTGATCTGACAAAATAGCTACATGGTTTTGTTCAGGAGGCTCAGAAGTCCAATAAGGGTCCTTCTCAGCCTAGAGATTTTGATAGGAGGGTTGGTAGGATTGATCCTTGGGTCTGCTCTTATTGCAGCAAGAAGGGCCACAAGTCCAATGATTTTTGGGAACTGAATAGGAATGTGTCTGAAGGGAAGGTGGAATTTTATGGGAAAATGTTTGAGTTTCCAGATGGTTCTTTTGTGAAGCCTAATGATGGTCAGGTTCCAATGGACTTGGTGAGAAGAAGAAATAATGTCAGCTCAAGGAGGCCAAGATTTGAAGATTTTCCTAATGAGGCTTCTTCTTCTGTTAAAGGTGGAGATGATGGCAAGGGCAAGAGAAAGGAGGCTAATAGAGTCTCATTTATATCTTCCTTTGGTGGTTTGAAGTTGTATTCTTGTGGTGGAAAGTCAAGTGGGGAAAACTTATCTGGTGTTTATAATGTGGAAGCAGGAAAGTTGAGAAGGCCTAAGAGCAGTTCTCAGGCTCAACTAAAGCCTAATACTTCAAAGTTGGATACTAAGCTTAGTTCAGCTAGGAAGAAGTACAGCAAAGAGGAGCTGTATAAAATGAAGAAGAGTATCGCGGATATGAGCCCCCCTAGTTTTGGAGCATTGGACATTAATGGTGATCCAATGCCTATGGATATTGATTCTGAATCTGAGGAGGATGTCCCTTCGGATTCATTACCAAACCCTGCTGGAGTTAGTGGTTCTTGTGAGAGATCTGGTTTGATTCCTGTTGATGGTAAATCTGTTGGTGGTTCTGGTCCTCAAGAATCTTCTAGGACCAAGGTAGTAAAGCAAAGAGCTCACTTTAAGAGGCCAGTTGTTTCTGGTAAAGTTAATGTTATGGACTCTGTCCTAGAAAGGGTGAATTAGGGTCAGGATTCTCTTACTTATGGGGAGTTGTATGCTATCAGGCCTGGGTTGGCTGATAGGCAAAAAAAGTTGTTGACCAGGAAAAGGGTTACTTTTGGGGAGGTAGGATACATTTTTGATTCTGCTGAAAAATTTGGAGAGGGGTTGGAAACTCGTTTTTCTGCACCTCTGGGTTATGTCAATTTCACTCTGAATGGCAGGGAGGCTAGGGCGTTGGTGAATTCAGGCTCTCAGATTAACCTTATTTCTTTGTTTGAGGCTACTCATCTGGGCCTCCCCATCAAGACAAGTATTGATGGAAATTTGAGAGGTATTAGATTCCATGTCACTGAATTGGTTGGAACATCTGAGTTTGTGAAGTTAGATGTTGGTGGAGCCTCAGGGAAGGTTCATTTTTACATTTCCAAAGTTAATGTAAAAGCTGTTTTGGGTGGGTCATTCTTAATGGATTTTCAAGCAAGAATTGGTTTTCAGTAGGATGTGGGAATCAGCTTGGAGTTGACTGGTGAAGATGAAAGTAGACTTCACATGAGGGCATCATCTCCTGGAGAGGATGGTTGGGAGACCAGGCCTGGTTTGTCTTCAATGTGCCAGTTCATGGATTATTTTAGGAGAAGGAGAGAAGAGGGTGCAGCCTCTGGTTTTTTGGAGTGTGACTCAGGATCTAGTGAGAGTCTGTATTTTTTAGAATGATGAGGGCTGATCACCCAAGTGCTAAAACCTCTCCCCAAGATGAGAAAATCACAGGTTGTAGTAGGTCAGCTTGCTTGGAGATATACCAAGCGGATTTTAAACTTTCTCTTTTTAATGTTTCTCTTCTCTGCAAGTATTTTTCAAGTTTTTTATCAAGTATTTGATCTCTCTCAAAATTTTTAATTACTTTTAATTCAAGTTAAAATAAGAAAATTGGTTATATATCTTTATTGAAAGATATGTGGAAAAGCTGTGGAGTGGTGATATTGGGGTATAAGAGTAAGTCCTTCCAATTGTGCACCTCTAGGGTTTCTTCTACAAATTTCAAAAACATTACCTTGGCCATGTCTGTGAGCATTGGGGAAACCCCTTATTTTTTTTAGGATAGAATAAAACTCAAGAAAAGAAGATAAAAATTTCAAGATAACTGAAGAAAATCAAGAAAAAAATCTGAAGATAATCAAAAAAGAAGAAAAGAATTATTTTTGTGAAGATTTTCAAGATCAATTTTTGCACCTCCAGAATGAGGTTAAACTGAAAAAAATTTTGAAGAAAGAAGATTTTCAAGATCAATTTTTGGGCCTCCAGAATGTGGCTAAACTGCACACAATTTTGAAGAAATAAGATTGCCAGATCAAGTTTTGGGCCTTTAGCATGTGGATAAACTGCACAATTTTAGAAGATGCGATTCAGAAGATGAATCAAGATTTGAAGATTTAGAAGATGGAAGTGAAGATGAGGATGTGGAATTGCAGAAAAGTTTTTGGGTGGTGATATTGGGGAATAAAAGTAAGTCCTCCCAATTGTGAACCACTAGGGTTTCTTCTAAAACTTTCACAAACATTACCTTGGCCACACATGTGAGCAATGGGGAAACCCTTAGTTTTTTTTCAAGGTCTGGTGGTGAAGATGTCCTTAAGATCGCTCAAGTTGAAGGTGAAGCTTCAAAGTATAAAAAGGTAGCACAGAAGATTAGGCCTGTCAATGAGTCTATGCCTGTAGGTTTGAATCATCTGAAGTGAGCTCATTTGTCAAGAGATACGTACTGTACTCCTCTGGTAAAGAATCCTCCTGATTTTGTGGAAACTGTTAGGGTGACTGTGGATAGATTAAAAGTTGTTAATTTTAACCCTGATGGGTGGTTTTTTGATGAAGAAAACAAGTTTTTGTTGCACATTATTGTGCTGAGGGAGAAAGTGGTGGCATTCGTTGAAGAGGAAAGGGGTGTGTTGAAACACTCTTATGGGGAGCCTTACTTGATTTATGTAGTTTGTCATGAACCTTGGCAAATCAAACCTATTCCAATTCCAACTGCTATCAGGGATGATTTTATAGAGATTTTTAGGGAAAGAGTCAGGACTGGTTTATACAAACAATCAATATCTAGTAACTCAAGTCCAGTTTTCTGTGTAAAGAAGAAGAATGGGAAGCTGAGGGTGTTGCATGATCTTAGAGCCTTGAATAGAGTCACTATCAAGGATGCGGGGATGACTCCAAGTGCAGAGGATTTTATGGAAGCTTTTTCTGGAAGGGTGTGTTGTGGTTTGGGAGATATTATGGGTGTTTATGATGAAAGGGAACTTCAAACAGATCCACGGCCACTTATGACATTTGAGACTCCTCTGGGAAGATTTCAGCTCACTAAGTTTCCTCAAGGAGCAATTAATTCAGTAGCAGTATATCAGGCACAAATGGCTTAGATTCTACAGGATGAGTTTCTACTCATGCTGGTATTTTTATTGATTATGGTGGAATCAAAGAACCATCCACTGATTATAAGAATGAGGTGCTGAAGGAAAACCCAGGTATAAGGAGGTTTGTTTGGGAATATGTAATTTGTCAGCCAGGCTATACCAGGAGCCCAGTAAATGATATGTTGATTTATTGGACCTGAAAGAGGGCATAATAATTGCATTTGATGTATATAAATTAATATTTTATTGCATAATAAAATTATATAAGTATCTTATTACTTATAAGTGTTATATTAATTTTATTGTTATATAAATTATTTATACATTTAAATTAAGCATAATATATTTTATATTCTACAAATAATGGCGCATTTTTATGTATTTAATAATTATAATTTAATAATTAATTAATTACAAACATATATTATAATTATATGTGTAAAATTGACTTATCATGTAATTAAATTAATTAATTAAATCTATATATTAAATAAAACTTTTCATATATTATTGAACAATAATATTGGGCTTTTTTTGACCCTTATTTGTGTCAGTAAAATTATTAAATAAATTATAACACTTATTTAATAATATGGTATTAAAATTCTCAATTTAAATAAGGAATATCATTAAATTAATTTTATGTTTCATTTAAACTAATTAGTGAATTAATTACATAGTTAAAAAAATTAATTAAAATTGCTTTATACTGGATTGAATTGATTACATGGATCTTGTTGTGAAAATAATTCTAATTGTTTTAATTAAATCCTTTACATCTCACTGTAATAACTGTTTTGGGTTATTTTACTAACTGTTCTCATGTTTCAGACTTACTTGGTTACTTATTATTTTAATTAAGTGTTTTGAGAAGTTATGGTGGGAAAATGGTTTATTCCTCACAGTTTTAGTTAATTGTTTCATGTTTTTCTCTAAATATCTATGTTTCATTTCTATTCTTTTATCTTCTTGTTTTAGCTTGTTACTATTTTGTATATACTGATTTGTGGCACTTCAGACACTACGCAATATAGGGGGTGGACTTGCTAGCAAGTCCTCAACCTGAACTCAGATGGAACTCAGATGGAACTCAGACTGAACTCAGACTGAACCCATACTGAACTCTACTTGAACACCCACAAAAAACTGTTCTGCTGAGTGGTGTTCATCCCTGATTGTATGGTTCCTTTATCAATAGCTCAATGTGTGTTCAATCTATGGTGAGTTTGGGTCCAAGGTTGCGGACTTGCTAGCAAGTCCGCCCCCCATATTGTGTGGTGAGAGGTGCCCTGGTCTATAAAAGGGCCTTGGGTAATCCCCTTTAACACATCACTTATTATACCCTCTACTTAATTACAATTTTAAAGGTTATACATTTATTTTATTTTTATTAGCATTATAAATCTAAGTTAAAATAAATAAATTACTTGAAAGGTTGCAATAAGTCTAATAATAATATTAGTGTTTGCTGCGCATTAAAAATAATTCTTACTTATATAAAATATTATAATTTAATACCTGTCACTACTGTACCAAGTCCAAAGGAATCTCGTTGTCTTTCCCTCTCAGAATAATTATTTTTTATTATTTTATTATTTCTTTATCTTTTATAATCTTCTCCCTATATTTCCTCCTCTTCTTCTCTGTTCTTTTTCTATTCTTCTCCTTCTTCTAGAGGACCGGACAATAATTGGGCACCTTTTCCGAATGATGATGACGACTGCAATACTTGCGACAAACAACATAACGCACGGACCAACCAAACCAAAAAAGTAAAAGTTTGCCGTGACCGTGTTTTGAACTTGGTTTCGATTGTTTTGGTTTATATTATATTAATTTATATATTATTTTGAAGTGATTTTACAATCACTATAGTAATTTCACCTTTTCACCTCTCACTCATTATTATATTTTTACTGCAATAAGAGTGTTTGTGGCTTAATTGCTGATTCACTCAGTGTAAGTTTTCTTTATATTAAATTTTTTATTATTATTTTCCTAGTTGACCATAATAGAGTAACACTCTTAGTCCTAGAAGACAATTAATTTTTAATAAATTATTTAATTAATTTTATTAAATCTTTTTTGTTTATTGGTTTACCATAATAGTACTCAGTACTTAGTCCCAATATTACCATTATATTAATTTTTGGTATTAATTATTTTGGTTGAATAATAAAACCTTTTTTGGTTGGTCCCATTTTAATTATTTTTAATTCTTAATAAATTATTGTAATTACATTTAGTTGTATTACATTTTTTGTTAATTAATTGATTTTTTGATAAAAATTTAAAATTTTTTTGTGTTGTTAAAAATTCAATAAATTATATTTTATTTGGAAATAAAAATTTGAATCATTAAATAATTTTGATTCTATTTTCACAGTTTAAATGTCAAGTAGTTTGGCTAACAGCATGGATAACTTACATGTGGATGAGATTGAAGTGGATGTTGACACTGAATATGTAGGTTCTTCTAAATTAACTTACAAAAATTATTCAGCTGACAAAAAACCTTCAGGATGTGGGAATGGCAGGAGAAATGACAAACCCCCTTCACCAAACACCTCTGAAAGAAGTAAAACCTCAAATAAATAAGGAAAATACACTCAAAGGTATGAAAATAAAAAAGATTCCTCTAACCCAACAAGTAAACAATCTGTCCAGTCACATCAAAGAACTGAAAGCAGAAAGCATGAAGTACAAGGCAAGTTTAGACACACTCTGGAAGCAGATGCAGGAGTTATTAAATCCCAAAAAGGCTCAACCTCCTCATTTCCCAGCCTCCCAGCCTTAGCCTCAGCCTCAGCCCAATCAGGTACCCAGCTCCTTCACGCAAAATCAAAGCACTCTGCAGGTGGAGCAGTGGAAATGGGATTACTTAATGTGCCATTACCAACAGAATATTCAGAAAACAACAGCCCAACACCCTGGCCCATCCAGGACACCAACCTACCATCCATCTCCTCAGCCCCATCCTTATCAGGGAGGCAGAAGAAAGAAAGCACAGGGGAAGTTTCCTCCCTTGCCATCGTGAATAATTTGTTTGATAAACATGTTGGTATGTATAATAACAAATATTCTTCAGGTAATATTGTGGATCCTGGTGAAAGAACAGTTAAACCCTTAAAAAGACAACTTCTTTTTATAAGTAGCCCCAATGATGTAATTAGTAAATTATCATTTGATGAGCCTTTACATTTGACTTCTACTTCTTTAATTAACCCTTCTCTTGCAATTAAGAATGATTCTGTTTCCCCTGAAGTCTATACTTTAATTGAGAAAACTTCTGAATAAATATTGAAAGATACACTTGATTTTAATGTTGTGAAAGATAAACATTTGAGAAATATGTTAATACATGAGAGTGATAGATTAAAAAATTTGCATTTACATTGCAAAGTGAGTTCTTCTGTTCAAGAAACTGCTTATTTTAAATTGAAAGACACATTAAATAATGTCATTGCTCAAAAAAAGTCTATTAAATCTGATCACAGATCACTTTCAGATAAATATAGTCACCTACGCATAATTATTGATGATCTAAAAGATGAAAACACTGCTTTGGAGAATGACAATATGCTTCTGCATAGTGAATTAAGAAAATTGAAAATTGATTCTCAGAATTTGGGTAATAAATGCTCTATAGATGAGGACAGAAATGTTCTATCACCACGGGAAATCTAGGGGTGAATTGCTAGCAATCCCCTCTCTTGAAATTTAGAGTGTCCCTTAAATATGCCAGGTTTATGAATACTTTACAAACATAAGTAAATTAGAGTTAGATTTACATTTATTCTCAGATTGATTATAGACAGAATATCAACTGATTCCAAATTATGCACAAGTTAATCCTCCAGAACTTGATTTGGTCCTCTGATGAGAACAAATTGAGCACAAATTGATCTAACCTAAGCTTATGCATATATAATAATTCAGGATACTTGCTCTATTAAATTTGATAATAATAAAAATATTGATCAATTTATATAAAAAAATTATTATGTAAGATATTAAATTATAAATTTAGGCATCATAGGAGGGCATGTAATAGAACTTAATTATACTATGTGACACCTTAATACTGTATCACGCAGTTTGAAACATTTAAAACAAAATGAGTCATGATGGGCAATGAAATTTCTTGGACAGACTCTTTTAATATTAATACTGACCATAATACACAAGTATGAAACCTTGGCATCTATCCAATAAAAGATTTTCCTTCTGATAAATGAATTTTTCTCAGTTACTACCTGCTAAAAAGTGTCCTTCTGAGGTTTGTCTGACCTTCAGGGGGGTAATTTGGCCACATCACACTACTTCTATTTCCATGATTGACCAAAACATCATCCTCATTCCCATCTAAAGAGTTGATCTCATCTGACTGTGGCTGATCAAAGGGGTCCACCACAAATTTAGCCAAAATTTGGTGAACACTTTTTTTATGGATAGTGACTAACTGGTGCTTTCCGAAATTGTCCACCTCAAGTTAGGATAAACTTCAGGAGGATAAATTTATTATGAATACCAAATTAACTGAAGAATAATTTTGCCCTAGCTACTCTGCATCATAAAAGTTTCCAACTGAGGTTTAGCCATAATTCAGGTAGACACTTTTGGAAAGGCACAGTCTGATGGGTTTAATATCTATATATGGCAATAAGTATCAGTTTTTTATCAACATGGAACTAGAATTAATTTAATATGGCCAAAGTGTCCACCTGAAGTTTGGCCAAAATACAGGTGGAAATTTTTATGAGGATTACTTGATGAAATGAAGAAGACTTTCAATTACTTTCCATCATAAAATTTTCAAACTTAAGTTTATCAAAAATTGTGGTGACACTTTTTCCAGATCCAGTCATATGGGATCAACTCTCTATATGGCAATGAGAATCAATTTTTAGTCAATCATTGCATTAGAAGTAATTTTATATGGAAAAACGTTCCACCTGATTTTTGGCCAAAAATAAGTTGGAAATGTTTATGAGGAATACTAGATTAACTAAAAAAGACTTGCAACCTACTACTGTCCATCATAAAAGTGTCCACCAGAAGAATTCTCAAACTTGTGGTTGACACCTTTGGCCTGGTCCAGCCATATGGGATCAATTCTGCATATGGAAATGAGGATTTAATTTGGTCAATCATGGTACTATAAGTAATTTGATATAGATAAAGTGTCCAACTAAATATTTGAAAAAAATCAGTTGAAAACTTCATTTAGTTTTTCAAAAAATCAAATTAAGTAAAATTTTATTCCTGATGATGCCCATTTTATCCAACACCTCTTCTGAGCCTTGAAAGTAGGCATTTAGCTTGAATTTTGAATTTCATTTAAAATCCCTATTATTCAACCTATTTCTTTTTATCCCTTTTTTTCTTTTAGATATCAATTAATTTTATGTAAAACAAATCATTTTCATAATTTTTTACCTGTATTTAATAGAATTATTAAATTTTTAACATCACCCTGTAAGCATTTGGCACATGTTTTTTTGCTATACTAATAAAAATAATAATATACTGGTAACAAAAAATTGATCAAATGATAAAATATTAATAAAACCGAAAGATCATATACCAGTGGATATGTTTTAAAAAAATACCAGTTACACTGAAGAAGAGCTGCACCCTAGATACTCACTATCAAAACAGTGTCCAGCACAAGTTTGGCCAAACTTGTGCTGGACACTTTTGGTCAGTTGCAGTCATATGATATCAATTCTTGCTATGGCAATGAAAAAATTTTTTTGGATAAAAAACTTCACTAGAAGTAGTTTTACATAGCCAAATTTTCTACCTAGATTTCATCAAAACCACAGGTGCACAATTTTTTATCTTTGAAAAAAAGTCAATTTAGTACAATTTATCCCTGATGGCTCTCATTTTCTTCAACACCTCTACTGGCCTTTGATAGTAGGAATATTACTTGGATTTCTTTTTTCATATTTGATCCCTTTAACTTCATTTTTTATTCCTAATATTGCTTTTGGATATCAATTAATAATTTTTAAAATAAACTATTTTCATATTTTTATACATTTATTTAATAATATTATAAATGGCATAACATCACCTGGTATGCATTTGGCATATGAGTTTTTTCTATACTTATAAAATTAATAATATAATGGCAACCAAAAATTAATCAAATGATATTAATGAGTGAGGAAAAAATATAAAATACCAGTAGACATGTTTGTAAGAAAAACTAGATGAACTGAAGAAAAATTCTACCCTAGCTACTCTACATTAAAAAAGTGTCCAGCACAAGTTCGGCCAAACTTGTGCTGGACACTTATGGTCAGGTGCAGTCAGATGGGAGTAATTCTCTCTATGGAAATGAAGATAAATTTTTGATATAAAATTACACTAGAAGTAGTTTGATATGGCAAAATTTTCATGCTGAAGTTTTGGTAAAGCTCAAGTGGATTTTTTTTTATTTTTACAAAAAAGAAAATTTAGTGCAAGTTTAGCCCTGATTGTTCTAATTTAATTCAACATCTCTTTTTTCTGTTTATGGCAGGAATTTAACTTGGATTTTAATTTTCATCTTTGATTTCTTTTATTTTACTTTATTCCTCTCATATTGCTTTTGGATAGAAGTTTATTTTTTGTAAAATAAATCATTTCCATATTTTTTTAACTTTATTTAATAATATTATAAAAGGGGTAACATCACCCAGTATTCATTTGGCACACAATTTTTTGCTATACTGATAATATTAATAATATAATGGTGAGAAAAAATTAATCAATTGATAAATATGAGTGAGGCACAAAGATTTAATAACAGTGGAAATGTTTAGAAAATTTCAGATGATTAAAAATGACTTGCACCCTGGATACTCTTCATGATAAAAGTGTCCAGAACAAGTTTAGCCAAACTTGTGATGGACACTTTTGGTTGCATGCCGTCAGACGCAATCAATTCTTTTTATGGAAATGAGACTGAATTATCACTCCATCATAGCACTGAAAGTAGTTTTACATAGAAAAATTGTCACCTGGAAGTTTGTCCAAACCTAAGGTAGACAATTTTTTCCTTTGGTAAAAAGTAAATTTGATCCATGTTAATCTATGATGGTGCCCATTTTTTCTGAAGCCTCTACTGGCTCATGATAGCAGAAATTATACTTACTATCTTTATTTCATGTTTGATCTCTTTAATTTTAATCTTACCCTTTTATTTATCCTTTAGCTTTTAAATATCAATTTTATTTTGGTAAAACTTATAACTTTCACATTTTTTTATATTTATTATATTATATTATTAAAGTTGTAAAATCATCCAGTGTACATTCATTACACATTTTTTTGCTATACTAAAAACATTAATAATATAATGGTGACTAAAAAATAATCAAATAATAAATATGGATGACACAGAAAGATAAAATACCCATAGACATTTTTAAAATGAATATAAGATTAACTGATAAAGACTTGAACCCTAGCTACTCTCCATCATAAAAGTGTCCAGCAAAATTTCAGCTGAGCTTGTGCTTGACACTTTTGGTTGCATGCAGTCAGATGGGATAAATTTACTCAATGGAAGTTAAAATGAATTTTTGTTCAATCATTGCACAAGAAGTAGCATTATACTGCTATACTATCCTCCTGATTTTTTGGAAAACATCAGGTGGACACTTTTATTAATTTTTAAAAAAAGAAAACATATTCCAAATCTAGAACTGGTGGTGCAAATTTGGTCTGAAAACTCAAATTATCTTTGATGGCAGAAATTTTATTTGAATGTTTAATTTCATATTTAATCACTTTTATTTTACTTTTTATTCCTGTTTTTGCTTTCAAATATCAATTTATTTATTGTAAAACTAATAATTTTCATATTTTTTTTACTTTTATTTAATAAGATTATGAAAGATGTAGAATCTCCCAGTATGCATTTGGCTTACAAATTTTTTCAATACTAATAACATTAATATTATAATGGTGAAAAACAATGAATCAAATGATAAAGATGAATGACACAGAAAGATCATATACAAGTGGATTTGTTTATAAGGAATACCTGATGAACTGAAGAAGACCTGCACCCTAGATACTCACCATCATAAAAGTGTCCAGCATAAGTTCGGCCGAACTTGTGCTGGACACTTTTGGTTGCATGCAGTCAGATGGGATAAATTTACTCTATGGAAATGAAAATGACATTTTGCTCAATCATTGTACAATAAGTAGTTTGATATTGCCAAAATGTCCTCCTGATGAATTTTCAAAACTCATCAGGACACTTTCTTTGGTTTAACAAAAAAGAAAATATAGTGCAACTTTAGCCTTGGTGGTGCACATTTGATCTAACACCTCTACTTGTTATTGATAGTGGGAATTTTCCTTAGGTTTTTTTTTTATTTTATCCCTTTTATTTTACTTTTTTATTGCTCATATTGCTTTGGATATCAATTTTTAATTTTTAAAATAAATAATTTTCATACTCTTATACCTTTATTTAATAATATATGATTAAAGGTGGAACACCACCTGGTATGAATTTTTCACACAAGTTATTACTATAGTAATAACGTTAACAATATAATGATGACAAAAATTAATCAAATGGTAAATTTAAATGACACAGAAAGATCAAATTCCAGTGGAAATTTTTATAAGAAATCCCTTTTGAGTTTGAGAAGATTTGCTGTATGCCTACTCTCAATTATAAAATTGTCCAGCACAAGTTCGGCCGAACTTGTGCTGGACACTTTTGGTTGCATGAAGTCATATGAGATAAATTCTCTCTATGGCAATAAAAAATGATATTTCACTTTATTATTGAAGTAAAGAATGTTTAATATTGTAAAATTGTCCCCTGGATGTCTGTCTAAACCTCAGTTCAAAATTTGTTAGCTATACATAAAATTAATTTTAGACCAAGTCTTGACCTAGGGGTCCCCAACTGTCCCAACACCACTTCTGGCTCTTGATAGTAAAAATTTTACTTGTATTTTTTATTTCGTATTTGATCCCATTTATTTTCATTTTACTTTTCTATTACTATTTTTAATTTTAAATATCAATTTATTTTTTTAAAAACAAAACATATTCATATTTTTTTAACTTTATATAATAATATTATTAAAGTTGTAACATCACCAATTTTGCATTTGGCATGCAGGTTTTTGCTATACTAGAAACATTAATAATATATATGGTGACAAAAAATTAATTATAAGATAAATATGAATGATAAAAAAAAGTTAAAAACCAAATAGAAAAGTGAAAAACAAAAAAATGATGTACTGAGAAACACTTTCACCCTAGCTACTCTCCATCATAAAAGTGTCCAGCACAAGTTCGGCCAAACTTGTGCTGGACACTTTTGTTCAGGTGCAGTCAGATAGGATCAATTCTCTCTGTGGAAATTAAATTTAAAAAAATGCTAAATAATTACATTAGAAGTAGTTTGGTATGGCTGAATTATCCACCTTAAGTTTTTCCAAACCTCAGGTGAAAAATTTTTTATCTTTAAAAAAAATTAAATTTTATCAAATTTAGCCCTGATGGCACCCATTTGTTTCAACACCTCTACTGGCTCTTGAAGGCAGGAATTTTTCTTGAATTTTTCTTTTTCATATTTGATCTCTTTTAATTTACTTTTTATCACTCATGTTACATTTGGATATTAATTTATAATTTTGGAAAAGAAATCATTTTCATATTTTTTTAACATTTTTTAATAATATTATAAAAGGTGTAATATACCATGGCATGCATTTGGCCCACAAGTTTTTTCTGTACTAATAAAATTAATAAAATTCTAATGACAAAAAATTAATCAGATAATAAAATATGAATAACACAGAAAGATCAAATACCATTTGACATGTTTTAAAAAAATATCAGTTGCACTGAAGAAGACCTGCACCCTAGCTACTCTCCATCATAAAAGTGTCCAGCACAAGTTCGGCCGAACTTGTGCTGGACACTTTTGGTCAGGTGCAGTCAGATGGGATCAATTCTCTCTATGGAAATGAAAAAAATTATTTGATAAGAAACTTCACTAGATGTAGTTTGATATAGCTGAATTATCCACCTAGAGTTCATCCAAACCACAGGTACACAATTTTTTATCTTTAAAAAACAATCAATTAAGTACAATTTATCCCTGACGGCTCTCATTTGCTTCAACATCTCTACTGGCCTTTGATATTAGCAATAATACTTGGATTTCTTTTTTCATATTTGATTGCTTTAAATTAATTTTTTATTCCTCATATTGCTCTTGGATATCAATTAATAAATTTTAAAATAAATTATTTTAATATTTTTATACATTTTTTTAATAATATTATAAAATGTGTAACATCACTCAGTATGCATTTGGCACAAAATTTTTTGCTATACTTATATAATTAATAATATAATTAAGACAAAAAATTAATCAAACAATATGTATGAGTGAGGCACAAAGATAAAATACCTGTAGACATGTTTGTAAGAAATACCAGATGAACTGAAGAAAAATTCTACCCCAGCCGCTCTCCATCATAGAAGTATCCAGCACAAGTTCGGCTGAACTTGTGCTGGACACTTTTGGTCATGTGCAGTCAGATGGGATCAATTCTCTGTATGGCAACAAAAAAACATTTTTTATTAAACTTCACTACAAGCAGTTTTGTTTAGCTGAATCATCCACCTGTTGTTCTTCCCAACCTCAGGTGTATAATTTTTTATCTTTAAAAAAAAGGTCACTTATTACAATTTAGCCCTGATGGCTCCCATTTTTTTCAACACTTCTACTGGCTCTTGAGAGCAAGAATTTTACTAGTATTTTGTTTTTCATAATTGATTTCTTTGAGATTAATTTTACCTTTTTATCCCTCATATTGCTTTTGTATATCAATTTATTTTTTGTAAAACAAATCATTATCATATTTTTTTACCTTTATTTGATAATATTTTAAAAGGTGTAACATCACCCGGTATGCATTTGGCACACGAGTTTTTGCTATACTTATAATATTAATAATATAATGGTGACAATAAATTAATCAAATGATATATATGAGTGAGGCACAAAGATCAAGTACCAATGGACATGTTTATAAGAAATACCAGATTAAATGAAGAAAAATTCTACCCTAGCTACTCTCCATCA
The DNA here is from genome assembly GCA_030280995.1 of Hemileia vastatrix. Lineage (NCBI taxonomy): Eukaryota > Fungi > Basidiomycota > Pucciniomycetes > Pucciniales > Zaghouaniaceae > Hemileia > Hemileia vastatrix. The sequence goes on from JASXTE010000012.1 coordinate 15,012,856, forward strand.
TAAATGTGTCCAGCACAAGTTTGGCCGAACTTGTGCTGGACACTTTTTTTCACATGCAGTCTGGTGTGATCAATTCTCTCTTAATCATTGAACTAGAAGTTGTTTGATATGGATAAATGGTTATGCTGAAGTTTTTTTAAACCTCAGATTGGCACTTTTTTGTTTTTCAAAAAAGCAATTATAGTCCAAGTTTAGCCTCACTGGTGGACATTTGCCCCAACATGTCTACTTGCTCTTGATGGCAGAATATTTATTTTAATTTTTTATTTCATATTTGATTCCTTTAATTTTAACTTTTTATCCCTCATATTGCTTTTGCATATCAATTTATTTTTTGTAAAACAAATCATTTTCATATTTTTTTACCTTTATTTAATAATATTATAAAAGGTGTAACATCACCCGGTATGCATTTGGCACACGAGTTTTTGCTATACTTATAATATTAAAACATAATGGTGACAAAAAATCAATAAAATGATAAATATGAGTGAGGCACAAAGATCAAATACCAGTGGACATGTTTATAAGAAATACCAGATGAACTGAAGAAAAATTCCACCCTAGCTAACCTCCATCATAAAAGTGTCCAGCACAAGTTTGGCCAAACTTGTGCTGGACACTTTTGGTCACATGCAGTCTGATGTGATCAATTCTCTCTATTGCAATGAAGATGAATTTTTCTTCCATAATTGCACTAGAAGTTGTTTGATATGGCAAAATTGTCATCCTGAAGTTTTGGTAAAGCTCCAGTGGATTTTTTTTTATTTTTACAAAAAAGAAATTATAGTCCAAGTTTAGTGCCACTGGTGGGCGTTCACCCCATCATGTCTACTTGCTCTTGATGGGAGGAATTTCACTTTAATTTTTTATTTCATATTTGATCCCTTTAATTTTACCTTTTTATCCCTCATATTGCTTTTGGATATCAATTTATTTTTTGTAAAACAAATCATTTTCATATTTTTTTACCTTTATTTAATAATATTATAAAAGGTGTAACATCACCCGGTATGCATTTGGCACATGAGTTTTTTCTATACTTATAATATTAATAACATAATGGTGACAAAAATCAATCAAATGATAAATATGAGTGAGGCACAAAGGTCAAATACCAATTAATCAATAGTTCTTTTTAATATTATAAATTTTTTGATTAAATAAAATGGTAATAATGAATTATATTTCTCATCCACAATTCCACTCTAATGATTCCCACTGCACAAAAAGGGTTCACTTGGTCCTTTCTTTACTGCTTGTGCATATATTTTATTGCCCACAGTACTACAATTTTTTGTAGTGATTATCCCACATCTGATTCAGGAATATTTTTAAACAATATAAGTTTTTTTTACAAAAGACCTTATCATATCCAATATCCCACAAAAAATAAAACCTGTTTTTGTATTAAAGCCCGTTAATTATTAAGAAATTGTTAAAATAATTAGATTAGACCCTGGCACAGCTAGATCCATACCAACCGACCTAAAGTCTTTTCAATATTGAAAACAATTAAATAAAATTATGATATCATACTAAATTATGGGCACCAACCATAATTCAGCACTTCTCATTTGCTCTGCTACAAAATGAGTGCATGTAGCATTTTTCTAATGTCGGACTGTTTTTCTTCCTTCCCTCACACCTTTAGTCCAGAATGAAAATTTAGTATGAGTTTTGGTCAAAATGGTTTGCCAGTGTTATCTGTATGCAATATGAATTCATATTGCATATTTCTATTTATGCATAAAATATACTCGTTAAGCATCATTTTTTTGCATTTTTCAATCATTATGCATATTCATTATACAGATTTATATGCATATTAATATATTTTATTCATATATGTATATGCACCTTTTTTTGCATATTCAATATGCATATTTTTAATGCATATTCAATATGCATATTTTTATGCATATTTTTTATGCATAATCACTATGCATATTTTTTATGCATATATTTATGCATATTTTTTATGCATATTTATTCTTCATAGTCATTATGCATACACTTTGGATAGGCAATTCACATCAATTTTTAGCATGCGAAAAGTATCCACCATGCAAATTCAAATGCATATGCATCTATATCATACACGCAACATATATTCAAGTTTAATATTTGAATATTAAGGTATGCTAAGTGATTTTGTTCAACCTTTTGCCAAACCTGAGATTAACTGATGTTCAATGTGGTTCTTAAGCTCTGCTCAAGGAGGGATTGTTCTGGAGTCAATCTGTGACAGTTTATTTTTTCAATGTTTTTTCATCAGATTTAAAAACATCTTTCTGACAGTTTCAGGATGGTTTCCCAACAGTTTCCTGACAAATTCCTAATAGTTTCAAAAAGAGGGAACTGCTAGCAGTTCACCCTCAGATTTCCCGTGGTGTATCTATTTCTAGGATTAATGATCAACTATCTTATATTCCTGATTTGAGATATAAATTATCTGATCTTGAGAAACTATTTTCTGCATTAGAAACTGTTCAAAATACTCATTATCATGATTTAAGAAATATTTCTCAACCTGCTGTTAATCATAATAATAAACAGCCTGAACAGAGTGGTTCTTCTCTCCCTTTTAATGAACCAGTTTTACCAGCTGAAATTCATTCTGAAAAATCTGTTACATCAAACAGAAATAATTTAAATGCTAACCATGAGCCAGCTACCTCTGTGAATAATGAAATATCTGAACACCTTTCAAGACTTCTAGAATTGATAACCTTGAATAATTCAAACCATAGGATGGAACATCCCAGTGGCCAGAAAAATTGGCCTAAGTTGGATCAATATCCTGCCTTTGATGGTGACTCTTCATCTGATTGGCAACACTTTATCCAAAGAATTGATAATTTAAAGAGATCTTATAAACTACATGATGTGGAAACTGTTTTTAAGCTAATTTCTTTATTTTCCAATGTAGCCTTGATGTGGTATGAATCTGTTATATTAGATAACAACCATTATACATGGAATGATTGGAAATCCTTGATTGAGAATCAATTTGGTGGTTCAAAATTCAGGTTGGCTCAGCAAAGACTGTATGAGAATACTAGATATGTATCCTCATCTATTGAAAAACCCATTGTTTTTCTTATGAAAGTGAAAAAAATTCTAAGAGCAGTTGATCCAAAGATGGATTATGATATTTGGAGAGATAAAATCTTGTATAAATTGCCAAATTCTCTTAGAGATTTAACTGTAGCTAGAACTGAGCATGTGAGGGAACACTCTTCTTTCATTAACATCTGTAATGAGGTACTGCTCAACCATAGATATGAACCAAAGAATTACCTTGGTAAATCTTTTCATGATTAAAATAAACCCTCTACAAAGACCCCAGAAAAATCTGGTAAACCCTCTGCCACAGTTGCACCTAATAAAAATGCAACAAATGCTTGTTATAAATGTAACAAACCATGGAAAAAGAGTCATGTTTGTGACAAGAAAATTCATCTTGTTGAACAAAATGAAGACACTGATGAGGCTGAAATTGTTGTCAATAATTCTTCTAGTGACTGTGAAAGTAATATTTCCTATGACAATCAATCTGTTAAAGATGTTTTAATGTTGGAACAGGATTTCCATTATTTAGATAATATATCTGAAGAATGTGTATTGGATTTATCTTCAGTGGAAAATTCTGAAATGATTAAAGATATTACCAACAATTCTATAGCCGTATCCCCTTTGAAAGCACCTGTTATCATTAATGGTAAAAATGTTGATGTAGTTCTTGACTCCGGTTCTGGAGGAAGTGTAGTTTCTGAAACAGCTTTAGCTTCAGTAGATGAGGATTATTTGAGTAAATTATTACCTATAACTTCTGAAAAATGGAGAGGGTATGGTTCTACCTGAATTCCTATTGGCAAATACAAAACCTCTGTATTCTTCAAATATAATGGTGGTTTTGTCAGAGATATTTGTGAATTTGTTGTCATGAAAAATGATAATTTAAGCAATTGGTTTATTATGGGTAATGATATTTTAACCATGTTTGGTGTGAAATTGGACCCAGCAAATAATTGCTTCACCTTGGGATTGAATGGCAAAAGAAAATTCAAAATTTCCTCCCCTAGAAAACCTTCTGGGCATCTGTTAAAGTCTTGTAACTCACTTTTGCAGTGTAAAGGCAGAACAACAACTGAAATGGATGATTTATTGAATGAAATAAATACTGCTTCTTTTGGTGATCAGTTAACTACTGAAAAAAAGGATTCTATTATTGCCTCAATTACCTCTTTCCCTATGGCTTTTGCTCATGGTTCTCATGTCTTTGGAAGTGTTCAGGAAGAAATGAAAATTACCTTATCCTGTAACTTGAGTGATATTCCTCCTAGTCTTAAGAAATAACCATATCCTGCTTCTCCAACAAAAAGAAAGGATATTGATGATAATATTTCCACATTATTAAACATGAATATCATTGAGAAAGTAGATTTTATCTCCCCAGTCTTAATTTCTTATGAAAAAGATAAGGCTAGATTATGTGGAGATTACAGAGCATTAAAAACTTAAACTGTTGATGATATTTATCCTTTACCCAGAATTAATTCAATACATGCTACCTTGCAAGGTGCCGAATTCATTAGTTGTCTGGATGGTAATAAAGGGTATCATCAAGTTCCAGTTGAGAAAAATTCTCAAATTTTTTTGCTTATTGCTACTCATATGGGAATATATAAGTATGTTAGAATGCTATTTGGCCCTAAAAATGCCCCTTCAGTTTTTTAAAAAGTGATGGATAACACTTTCCATCAGGAAATAATTGAGGGATGGCTCATGGTGTATATTGATGATATCATAGTTTTTTCTAAAACTTTTGATGAACATATGGTTCATTTAAATAGGGTTTTCCAAAAAATGGATGAAATCAATATGACTTTGTCCTTGAAAAAGTGTAAATTTGATTTTCAATCTTTGAAAGTCCTTGGCCATGTTTTTTCAGGCCTAAAATTTGTGTAGACCACAACAAAGTTGCTGCGATTCAAAATGTGAAAGCACCAACTTCTGTAAGAGAAATCCAAAGCTTTTTGGGTATGTGTGGCTATTATAGACAATATATTAAGAATTATCAGGTCATAGCCTTGTCTCTTACCAAACTAACTAGAAAAGATGTTGCATTTATCCAGAATATTGAAAGTCAAAAAGCTTTTGATACATTAAAATGTTGCTTAATGACAGCCCCTATCTTATATCTTCCAGATTTTAACAAACAATTTGTCCTGTATACAGATGCTAGCTTTTTTGGTCTGGGTGCTGCCCTCCACCAGAAACAAGTTATTAATGATAAATCCTCAGAGGTGTCACGCGCCACATGAAACTCGAGGCAAAAGCAGCTCATTAAATTAATAATACAGAGGTCTAAATCCATACTCGAAGCGCAGAAAGCAATTCTCCATAGCAACTGCAACTGTCCTTTGTGTACTTAGTGTGGGAAGTATGTCTCACGCTCAATGGAGTTTGCGTTTTTTATACCCGGGCATCTGTCACGCGCCACGTGACACTTGAGGTAAAAGCAGCTCATTAAATCAATAATACAGAGGTCTAAATCCATACTCGAAGCGCAGAAAGCAATTCTCCATAGCAACTGCAACTGTCCTTTGCGTACTCACTATTCAACCGCGCTAGCCTAAAACTCTAAATCTAAATTAGTCAATCTCTCAATAGTGTGTCCCAGTCTTTTCCTCAATAAGCAAAGCACGGCGCAATAGTCAATGTAATAGTACACTAAAAGGTTTATTAAATGTCTGTGAATTATTAAAGAGGGGTAGTGAGAATGGACGGAATGGTTAGTGGAGGATTAAGGGGTTAACAGATGTTAGTGAGAAGGGTCCAGGTGTAACGGGTGTATTTTAATGGTCTGTGGTGTGCCGAATAGTGGATGGGTATGAGGTCAATGCAAGGAGGAGTAAAGGATATAAAAGGGGTTGGGTTTTTGGTTCGACATTCTTTAGAATTAAATTATAGAACATATATATAGTTAATAGTGATAAAGTTCTAGTTAAATCATTATTATTGTATCTTTTCTTATTTTCTCAGAAATCATTTCTAAATCCTAAAACCTTTTATTATTGAGTTTCCAACCCTTTGTGAGATTTTAAGAATTTTAATATTACCTTTAACTTATATTAGAATTCTCCTTGAACATATCTCAAAGCAGTAGCTCTTCCTTCGAGTCATCTTTGAATCACTTCCTCAAACATTTCCTCTGTGCCTCAATGAAGTTTCTAAACTCCTCTCTCCATCTCACTTTCAGGAACATCCTCGACCTTGTGCATAGGTCGTCCGGTGACAGTATAATTTAATTCTCCGTAGTCTCATTCTTTGCACTACTATGTCCCTTTTTCAGGTGTTTTTTCTTTAAATTCTTAAAATGGCACCTGTTCAATGCACTCCTCCTACGGGTGCTACTACTAGAGCTCGCGCTAGAGGCTGACCAACAGCCACCAGGCCTGTTTCCGGCACTCACTCCTTGGAGCCACTCAACCTAATGGAACGGCAACATTCAGTCCAATCTGTAGAAGACATCCCACAAGATTTTGATGACTCTAGTGATGATAAAGAAGGGGAGGATACAATCCACGAGGCACCATCCACCCCTGCAAATCACCCTTCTGGTCAACCTTCAGAACCTGGACAATCTAATTCTCCGGAAGATTTCATGAGACTTTTCATGAAGACCCTTTCAATTTCAACGTCTTCAGAGGGATCTAAATTCAAAACTTCTTCTATAAATCTCCTGATAAATTCGATGGAGAACATCCAGACAGATTGCGGCCCTTCTTGCAAACCTGCAAGCTCCTGTTCCATAATGACCCTTGAACCTTCAATAATGAACGATCGAAGGTTGTTTATGCTTCATCATTCCTAGCAAGAAAAGCAGAAAGATGGTTAGAACCTTATCTTCTCATGCTCTCTTTAACCAAAACCCACTTACTTATTAATAACTGGGGAAAGTTTGAAGACCAACTCTTTATGTTGTTTGGTGACCCTAACGGAACTGACAATGCAGAAATTGAACTTGACTTCCTTCGCATGAGTGATAATGGTAAAGCCTCTGAATATATCTCAAACTTCAGAGCACTTCAAACTCAAGTAGGTTGGAATGATGCTTCCCTCAAGTATCATTTCAAAAAAGGACTTCCTTCGAAGATTCTGGATCAGTTAAATCTTCATGGTCAGAAGATGACTACTTTAACAGATTTAATGAATCGAACCCTCAAACTTGACGGCATTTACCAAGGACAACTTCAACATCATTGATTTGCCAACAAATCTCAAGGCCTAAATTTTAAATCGGGACCTTCTTCACACCCACGGACAACTCAATCCTCCTTGACTCAATCCAAACCCAATAAGGGAAAGGACAAACCTCGACCTAAAATCTTGACCCCAGGCGATATCAGCAAAATACTGGATCCTAAAGGGGAACTTAAAGAAGCTGAGAGGAAGAGAAGAGCGGATAATGGGTTATGTATGTATTGTGGGGGTAAGCAAAAGCTAAAAGATTGTGTAAAATTGAAGGAAAGAGAAGGTACTATTTTGAAGTCAAAAAACTAGTAGATAGTTTACTTGTGTGGAAAGCAAACTATCTTATCTCTCCCAGTTCACAGAACCTCCATGTCTTAAGGACTGGAGTTACCTTAAATCGCTTGAGATTCATTCTTTTTAAGGAAAATATCCCCTTCAGTTGTCTTATAGACTCTGGAGCTTCAATTTCATTTGTCAGTTTATCTTTTGCCAAGAAGTTACAACTGACATTTACAGATATTGATCGAACTCCAATTTACTTGATCCAATCATAGGAACCCAAATATTGGGTAAGTAAGAAAGTTTTATGGGTTTTCAACTTTCAAAACTTTCCCCCCTTCGAGTGGGAATTATCAGTCTTGGATGCCCCAAGGATGGAGGATACCATTCTTGGCCATGACTTTTTAACGCATTGGAATCCTGAAATTGATTGGACATGGGGATTGATCACCCCGCGCACTAAGTATATTTCTGATTCTTCAATTCAGGTCAATAGGGAGTTAAACAACCCGCCTGAAAATGTCCTGCTAGAGGACAAATTTCTGCTAGATGACTTGAAAGCATCTGATATTTATCTAAATGAGCAATTGACTAACCCTTCTATCTCAATGACTTCACTCGAAGAGGATTTAAATTACCTCAAAGTAATCGAATTCTGCTCTCTCCATTCTGGTCTTCCCTCAACAGTTTCTCTCGAAGATGATATGGACAACCAAATCAACGTTGAAGCCATTAAATCAACTCTACAGTAAATCTATCATGATTTCCTCTATGTTTTTTCAATCCGCAAGGCCAATAAGTTACCACCTCATCGACCCTACAACCATCAAATAGAGTTAATAGGTCCAGTACCTCCAGCAGGTCATGTCTATTCTTTGTCGAAGGACAAATCTCAAGTTCTTTGAGACTACATTGCAGAGAATGTAGCCAAAGGTTTCATCAGAGCCAGTAAATCTCCAACCGGCTCCCCTGTCCTATTTGTAAAGAAAAAGGATGGTAGTCTGAGGTTGTTTGTTGACTAAAGAAAGCTCAACACAGTCACTAAGAAGAATGCATGTCCTGTTCCTCCTATTTCATTGCCTCTTACCCTTTTTAATGGTGCTACTTTCTTTTCTAAAATTGATCTTAGAAGTGCTTATAATCTTATACGCATTGCGGAAGGTCATGAAACACTGACTGCAATGCGCACTAGATTTGGTAGTTTTGAATATTTAGTTATGCCTTTTGGATTATGTAACGGACCATCAACTTTTCAAACTTTTGTTAATGACATCTTCCATGATGTTTTCGAACAATTTGTTGTTCTCTAATTAGATGATATTTTAATTTTTTCGAAGACACTTGATGAACATATTCATCATGTTCAACAGGCTCTAAATCGACTTTGAGATCACGGTCTCTACACCAAGCACAATAACTGCTAATTCTATCTTAAATCAATCTATTTTTTGGGTTTTACGTTGTCCACTTATGGTTTAGTCATGGGCAACAAAAAGGTCCAAAAAATCCCGGAATGGCATGAGCCCAAAACCATTAAATCCCTCCAAGGATTTTTGGGTTTTGCAAATTTCTATAGAAGATTTATTAAAGATTACTCTAAAACTATTTCCAATCTTACTTCTCTTCTTAGAAAAGATATTCCTTTTGTTTTTACTTTTACAGCAAGAATGAAATTCGAAGCATTGAAAACAGCGTTCACCACAGCTCCAATTCTTTGACACTTTGATCCTTCTGCTTTGACAATCCTCAAGACAGATGCAAGCGATTATGCTATCGCAGGGGTCATTTCTCAATTAAATCCTGAAACAAAATTGTTTCTTCCTGTTGCTTTTGAGTCACGCAAACTCATTGCAGCAGAATTAAATTATGAAATTCATGACAAAGAGCTTTTAGCTATTATTCATTGTCTTAAAAAATGGCGCTTTTTTCTTCTCAGCCTAGATAGTCCATTTCAAATTTTAACAGACCATAATGCTTTTAAATACTTCATGACTTCCAAAGTGTTAACCAGGCGTCAAGCCAGGTGGGCTGAATTTCTGTCTGAATTTCTTTTTTCTATTTCCTATCGACCAGGTAAGAACTGCATTGTCCCAGATATCTTGCCATGTCGGGATGACGTTTACCCACAGCGGGGGGACACATTTGCTGACAAGAACCCAGAAAATGTGAAATCAATTTTCAAAGAATCAATGTTAACAACTCATCAACTTAATTTGATGACAATTCAATCATTTCAAAATCCATTATCCAACATCCTCAAAGCTCAGTCAAAGGAAAACTATTGTTTAGGGTTAAAAGACAAAATACTCTCGAAGAAAGGGGCCAAAAGATTTATTATTGAATCAGGTGTATTAGTTTTGGAAGGTAGAGTAGTCATACCAAACAAAAATGAAATAAAATTATGGATTTTCAATAGTTGACATGATTTTCCATTAGCTGGTCATTTTGGGGTTGATAAAACCTACCAGTTAATAGCGAGGGATTTTTTCTGGCCAGGAATGACTAAAGAAATCAAGGCCTATATAAGAGCTTGTTACAAATGTAATAGGAATAATGCTCCCCGTCACCGGAAGTATGGGTTTCTTCAACCACTTCCTATTCCCTCTAAACCTTGGGAATCTTTATCGATGGATTTTATTTCTCAACTTTCTCTTTCTGATAATTTTGATGCTATATTAGTAATAGTAGATAGATTTTCAAAGATGTCTATTTTTATTAAAACCACCACTACTGCTACAGAAGAAGATATGTCAAAATTGTTTCTAGAATATGTATTTTCCAAACATGGCTTACCTAATGATATTATTTCAGATAGAGGCTCATTGTTTGTATCCACATTCTGGACTCAACTGTGTATCAACAACTCAATTTTACAAGGAATCTCTCCATGGCCTATCACCCTGAAACTGATGGGTAAACGGAAAGGGCCAACCAAATCCTTGAACAATACCTTTGAATGTATGTCTTTTATCAACAAGACTATTGGACCAAATGGTTACCATTGGCTGAATTTTCTTATAATAACTTGACTCAATCCTCGACACGACAATCTCCGTTCAAAACTTTTTATGGAAGACATCCTTGATTCAACTCAATCCATGTAGGAACTAATCATCCTGCGGAACATTATCTTCAAACCATATCACGACTCCAAGAGGAACTTAAATCAAATTTGGAATTAGTGATTCAAAGATACAAGGAACAGGCCGACAAACATCGACAATCTGCTCCTTTTAAACCAGGCGACAAAGTATGGCTTGACGCACGAAACATTCAAAAGACTTGGCCATCAAAGAAACTAGCTGAAAAATGCTTGGGACCATTCAAAATTGACTCTGAAGTCTCTAAAACTGCATTTCGACTCAAGCTACCTCCTAAATGGCAGGCTATTCACCCTGTTTTCCACGTATCTCTCCTGGAACTGTCTCGAGAAACATACCTGGGAAAGAACCAACCTCCTCCGGAACCAGTCGAAGTAGAAGACCATCTAGAGTGGGAAATAAGCCGTATCCTTGATTCAAGAATACACAAGGGGAAACTTCAATACCTTGTGGAATGGGAAGGCTTCCTCAATGATTCAGACAAAACATCCTGGGAACCAGCCATCAATGTTTCTAACGCCCCTGAACTCCTAAAATATTTTCATCTTAAATATCCTTTAAAACCAGAACCTTAAAACTCTTTTTCTTTTCTTTCTTTTTCCTTCTTCTTTTTAAAATCTAAAACATCTCTAGCTCTAAAATTTCCGTATTCTTTGTTTTCTTTTCTTCCTTCTTCTTTTTCTTTCAAAAGTTTTTCAACCTTCTTTAAAATAAATAAAATAAAATTAAATTAAATTAAAATAAATTATAAAAATTAAAAATTAAAAAAATTAAATTAAATTAAATTAAATTAAAATAAAATTAAATTAAATTAAATTAAAGTAAAATAAAATAAAATTTAAAATAAAATTTAAAACAAAATAAATAAAAAATTTTATAAAACCTTCTAAAATTTCTTTAAAATTTCTTTTCTTTTTCTTTTCAAATTTTCTACCTACATTCTTTCCTTAAAATATTCTTTTCCTTGAACTATCAAAATTTTTCACATACGCAACACGACAATCCTTCTCAAATTTCACTTCAACCTCTAAATCTCTCTTTTAAAAATTTCTTCAAACAATTACTTCTTTCTTTCAAATTCTTTTTGAAAAAATTTTTTTTCTTCTCTTTTTTTCTTTTTCTTTTCAAATAACTAAAATTTCTCAAAACTTCAATAAATAAACTTTCATAAATAACAACTTTTTCTTTCATTTAATTTTCATTTCGAATAAAATTATTTCAATCAACTATTTTTTTTTCCTACTTATATTTTTTCTCTCTTTTTCAAAAAAATTAAATTAAAACTCTTTCAATTAAAATTTCTTTCTTTTCTTCTTCCATTTGAAATCCATCTTTCAAAATTTAAAACAAAATTTTATTTAAATTTTTTCTTTCTTTTTTTTCTTCTTTTTTCTCTCAAAATCTTATAAAATAAATATTAAAATTTTAAGTTAAATCAACAAAATAAAATAAATACAAATTGTTTTTACTTTTCTTTTCATTTTTTGTTCCATTTTAAAGTTTCTCCTTTATTTTCTCTCGAACCAATCCCTTCATCTTCTCCAAAATCACCCTTATCTCCTTCCTACATTTTTCCAAATCCTCTTCCTCTCCTACCGGTACCACTTCCCCAATTTCCAGTAGTTCTTTGGCCACATCAAAGGAAGCGGTATCGACAATCTTATCGACTTCACCGCTTAAATCTTTAATAAACCTGGTCTGTTGAACTTGTCGAGGTTTCTTCAACCATACCTGGTCGAAAGTCTCTTTGATAACCTCCCTCAAATAAACCACTGGTTGATTTGCCTCAACTGGTAGTAATGGTGCAGCTTCCACAATTGGAACTTCTGCGATGAAATCTGGATTCTAAATAAGATCATCAGTAACACAATCGCTAAAAAAAACAACAACAGAAGAATGGACTTACTTCGAAAATGGGGTCAGTCTCTAAGAAGAATTTTGGAGTATCCTCCACCGCCACTTCTTTCTCCTCTTCGTCATCCTTGATGACCACCTGTTGCTTTTTTGGTGTCTGTCTCGGAATAAGAACTTCCTCCTCATCTTCCTCCACCAACTCATCCACCTCCTCTTCTACCCTTTGTTTACCCATGGCTTGAGTTACCCAGGACGTCGTATTATCCTCGACTTCCTCCTCAGCTGCTTCTGATTGTTCATTCCCGATCAACACGTCCCATATGTCTTCAACCACTTCCTTTGTCCTTGTTATTACCCAATATTTAGTCTTGGTAAACCTTTGTTCGATATCTGAATTTTTGCTAACGCATCGCACGCCACCCGTCTCCACCGGCAAAACTCGCATTTCTGATGAGGACCTTGAGTAGCTGTGCTTTCCACACAGAAGTATTCAATGGATTCACAAGCCGTACATGCTTGGGAATATTGCCGGGTAACAATTCCCCCATCCGCTTTAGGGTGTGGAGGCGTGGGAGTTGGGGTAGGACAATCCATCATAGTAAAATATAAAGTAATAGAAGGGAAGGGAAACTAGTGTGGGAAGTATGTCTCACGCTCAATGGAGCTCGCGTTTTTTATACCTGGGCATCTGTCACGCGCCATGTGACACCTGAGGTAAAAGCAGCTCATTAAATCAATAATACAGAGGTCTAAATCCATACTCGAAGCGCAGAAAACAATTCTCCATAGCAACTGCAACTTTCCTTTGTGTACTCACTATTCAACCGCGCTAGCCTAAAACTCTAAATCTAAATTAGTCAATCTCTCAATAGTGTGTCTCATTATTTTCCTCAATAAGCGATGCACAGCGCAATAGTCAATGTAATAGTACACTAAAAGGTTTATTAAATTTCTGTTAATTGTTAAAGAGGGGTAGTTAGAATGAACGGAATGGTTAGTGGAGGATTAAGGGGTTAACGGATGTTAGTGAGGAGGGTCCAGGTGTAACGGGTGTATTTTAATGGTCTGTGGTGTGCCGAATAGTGGATGGGTATGAGGTCAATGCAAGGAGGAGTAAGGGATATAAAAGGGGTTGGGTTTTTGGTTTGACATTCTTTAGAATTAAATTATAGAACGTATATATAGTTAATAGTTATAAAGCTCTAGTTAAATCATTATTATTGTACCTTTTTTATTTTCTCAGTAATCATTTCCAAATCCTAAAACCTTTGATTATTGAGTTTCCAACCCTTCATGAGATTTTAAGAATTTTAATATTACCTTTAACTTATATTAGAATTCTCCTTGAACATATCTCAAAGCAGTAGCTCTTCCTTCGAGTCATCTTTGAATCACTTCCTTGAACATTTCCTCTGTGCCTCGACGAAGTTTCTAAACTCCTATCTCCATCTCACTTCCAGGAACATCCTCCACCTTGTGCCTAGGTTTTCCAGTGACAAGAGGTTGTAATTTTTTATATTTCAAGAACCTTGAGAAATAGTCAATTGAAATATGGTGCCACTCAATTAGAGTGCTTAGTAGTTGCTTAGGCTCTTGAGAATCTTCATTACTATCTAGATGACGCAAAGTTTGAATTGGTAACTGACTGTAGTGCTTTGAAGTCCCTCTTAAACCTGAAAGCACCTAATAGACATATTTTCAGGTGGCAACTTGCTGTTCAGGAATACAGAGCACGGATGACAATTATCTATAGGGCTGGAAATGTTCACTCAAATGTTGATATTCTGTTTTGATTGCCTCTACCAAATAATGACTCCAATTCTGCTTATGTACCTGAAGATGATACTGCTCATATTCATGGTATATTTATAGTTGATATGGAAGAAGAGTTATTACAATTAATACTGGATTCATATAATAAGGATTCTGATTTAAATAAATTAGTTACTATCTTAAATGATCCTAATAATGCTTCAATTCAAGCATTGATTAAAACTATTCCTGCAAATTATCAAAATGCTTTGATTAAAGGAAAGTTTTCTATTGAAGATGGTTATATATATTATAGAAGAAAGCTTACTAATTTAATTGTAATTCCTCCTTCTATGAAAGAAACTATCCTCAAATTTTGTCATGATGACATATTAGCTGGTCATTTTGATCTTGAAAAAACATTAATTAGAATCAAAAAGACTGCTTGGTGGGCTAATATGTCTGAAGATACAAAATTATATGTTGAACCTTGTGATTCCTGCCAGAAATCTAAAAGGTTGACAGGTAAAAGAGCAGGGTTATTACAAGATATTGAAGCACCTGATGCACCTTGGCAAATAATTAACATGAATTTTGTCACTTGTCTTCCTGTAGCAGGTAAAGACAGTTATAGCTCTTGTTGAGTAATAGTAGATATATTCACAAAAATTTGCAAGTTTAATCCTACCCACAAAGATGTATCCACAAAATGTGCCATTATTTGTAGAATATAAATATATTATGCTTAATTTAAATGTATAAATAATTTATATAACACTTATATTTAATAAGATATTTATATAATTTTATTATGCAATAAAAAATTAATTTATATACATCAAATGCAATTCTTACGCCCTCTTTCAGGTCCAATAAATCAACATATCATTTACTGGGCTCCTGGTATAGCCTGGCTGACATAATTACTCTAGAGAGAGAAATTTTTAGGCTTGAAGAGGCTGTTTTGACAATTTCTGGGTCAAAGGTTTGTTGTTTTATTCCTGCTCTGTAAATTACGGGTCATGTGGTATGTAAAGAGGGATGGATTATGGCAAAAAAGTAAGGTAATAAAATTAAGTCATGGCCAAGGCCTAAAAATACTACTGAAGTCAGGTGATTTTTGGGGGTTTGTGTTTATGTCAGAATTTTTATTAAAGATTTTTCTTTGTTGGCTTCACCTTTAAGGAGGTTGACTAGGAAAGAAACAGAGTGGGTATGGGCTGAAGAGTGCAAAGAGGCTTTTCAGAAGTTGGAGAAGGTGGTAGGTGAAGATATTATTCATCACAAGTTGGATTATGGTGTGGGAGCTGGAAAACATTATCTGGCAGTGGACTCAAGTTATATTGCGGCTGGTGATTTTTTATCTCAGGAAGATAAAACAGGGAGGGTCAGGCCAGTAAGCTATGAGTCTGTGGTATTTAATGAGGTGGAATCTAGATATTCTCCACCTAAGTTGGAATTGTGTGGTGTAGCAAAAATTTTGAAGAAGATTCCAACTGTATTGTGGGGGCAGCATTTTGAGCTGCAGGTGGATGAAAAATCTCTGGTGCATATGATCAACAAACCTAGTCTTACAAACACTCCAATGACTAGGTGGGTGGCATTTATTCAACATTTTTCTTTTGACCTGGTACAAAAACCTGGAAAAACTTTTACAATGCCAGACAGATTATCAGAGAGGTCACCAATAGATGAAGATTTAGACTCTAAAGAATATGTTGAAGATTTACCATTGGTGAGGGCCAGCACATAAGGTGCTGAAGACTTTTCTCACCTCCCCCATGAGGCTAAACTGGAATATTGTTCTCTCCTCCCCCAAGAGGTTAAACTGGCTGGTTCTGATCTTGATTTTGTTGATCAGGCTGTTTTTATTCATGAAGATGGGGCTGTTGTTTGGAATGGCTCAAAATTCGAAAATGGTGTTTTTGTTAGTGAACTGGATTCTCTTTAGATTTGTTGGAAGAAAAGGATGTACCAAAATCTAGGAATTGGTGCCCTGGTTTGGCTGGTCAAGTGGCACATGTGTACACTGGTTATTTTGATAACAGGATTTTACCTTTGGATTTTGAAGATGAGACCTGGGGTCAGACTCGGTTTTTTTTACTATCACTACGCAATATAGGGGGTGGACTTGCTAGCAAGTCCTCAACCTGAACTCAGATGGAACTCAGATGGAACTCAGACTGAGCTCAGACTGAACCCATACTGAACTCTACTTGAACACCCACCTAAAACTGTTCTGCTGAGTGGTGTTCATCCCTGATTGTATGGTTCCTTTATCAATAGCTCAATGTGTGTTCAATCTATGGTGAGTTTGGGTCCAAGGTTGCGGACTTGCTAGCAAGTCCGCCCCCCATATTGTGTGGTGTATGGTTGAATATTTTTTAACCTTGGAGAGGCCAGATATTTGTGATGATTATACTTGGGTTGAAATCAAGAAGAAAAGTCCTGGCTTCTATGTGTCAGGGAGATGGTTAATGAGGAGGAGGCATCCAAATCCTCAAGTAGTGGTGACTCAGAACAAGGGTCAAGAGTTGATGTTGAAGTCTTTGCATGAAGCAATTGGTCATAGAGGCTTTGGGAATACTTATAAAAGAGTAGAAGACAGATTTTGGTGGAAACTTATGAATTAAGCTGTGCAGGGTTGTGTTAAATCTTGTGAAGAATGTCAAATAAGCAGTCAATTGAAACCTAAAGAGGTTGGCGGTGCTACTGGAGAATCAACTGTGTTTGGAAGAGTCAGTTTAGATTCTGTCCATATCAAAGAGGGCAGGCATAAATACTTGATTGTTGTCAGGTATGAATTGCCTGGTTGGATTGAGGCAGTGACTCTTGTTAATTCAACTGCCAAAAATGTGGCAGAATTTTTGAAGAAGAAATGGGTGTTTAGATATTGGTTGATGAAGTTGGTGATTGTTGATGGTGGGCCAGAGTTTGGAGCTGAAGTTAAAGAAGCTGTAGCAAGTATTGGTTCTGAATTCAAAGTGGCTACATCCTATTATCCTGAAGCTGAAGTCATGGTTGAAAGAGGCCATCAAGTTATCAAGAAGGCTTTGGTAAATATGTGTGGAGATAAATCTGAAAAGTGGAGGCATTATTTACCCTTGGTGTTATTTGCTGATAGAGTCACTGTGAAAAGGAAAACTGGCTATTCCCCTTATAAATTAATGTTTTGGTAGAAAGCTGTTCTACCAGTGGATTTAGAAGCCTTCTCTTATCTTGGAACTGATTGAGATGATGTGTGCTCAAAAGAGGGTTTGCTCTGTGCCAGGATGCAACAGTTGTAATGTAGAGAGGATTGTCAAAAGAAGGCATAATCTAGAATGATGAAGATAAGGAATCAATCAGTCAGATACTGGTACAAGAAGTTGGCTCATAGACTCAGGAATCCCTTGAAACCTGGTTGTTTAGTTTTGGTGTATAATAGAAGTTTGGAGAGTCAGTGGGGAAAAATGTTTGCTGACAGATGGAATGGACCATACAGAGTCAGATCTCAAATTTCTGGAGGTTCTTATGCTTTGGAAGAGTTAGATGGTGCAGTCTTTAAGAAGAGAGTGGCTGCTGATCAGGTGAAGATATTTTACCCAAGAGGCACTAGAAGTGAAGAATATTGACTCCGCAATGAGGATAAACTATGGACAATTTAATTTTGGATTTTGGTGATTCTGGGAATCTGTTTTATTGGAAACTTATTTGTTAGAAGGTACCCATAGGAGGGGCTCTAGATTTGATCTTGGCAAGTGTAGGGGTAACTTATTGGCTTGCTTCTCTATCAACCATTACCCCAGATGGTCTGTTTCCAACCCCTACTCTTAATTTGGTTGAACCCTAGTATTAGTTTCACCTCACATGTTTTAGTCCTCTATGACTTTAAACTGGAAATTCTTTTGGTCTTCAAGTTCTGGACTCTTCAAGCTTATTGGTTTTGGTTTATTGTGTTGGATGTTTTGTTTTTATTAGAAGGTACCCAGGGGGGGCTTCTAGATTTTATTTTGGCAAGTGTGGGGGTAACTGATGTTCTGGCTGCTCTGTGGAACTGTTAACCCATAATGTCTGTCTCAAGTATTTTGTTTGTCCTAGTTGAATCCTAGTTCTGCTTTTTATATTCAGGTTTCAAGTCCACTATGACTTTAAAATGGCTTGGAACTGGCTTCTATGGTCTATTTGGATTGGTGGTGGATCACTGGTGCTCTTCCAACATTTTTACTGATTGGAGGGAGCCCACCCAGTGATCATTTCCTTGGACTGGACTTTCTATGGAGCCGGATTTTTTTCCTTTCCTTTCTTTGAATTTTGTGTCTGTAGTTGTGTTAGATAGAAGTTTTAGATTATTTAATTTTTTCTCTTTTTTTCTTATAATTTTTTTATGTGGGTTATTAGGATATAAGGAGGGAAAAATCACAGATTATATTATATGGTGTCACAACATCAGGGTCACCTGGATGTGTGAAAGCATAGGTGGGGTAAGGCTCATCAATTGGCCGGGCAATGCTATTTTACTTTTTTATCTCTATCTCATTTTTATTTATTTACTTTAATTTCTATTCATTTCATTTCATTTCATTTTATTATTTTATTTATTCACATTATTATTCTTAATTATTTTTATCTCAAATCATTTAAAAAATTATTTAAAGGTGTATCCACATCAAGGTGCACTTGGATGCGGGTGAGGTATCAGGGGATCAGCTCATCAATTGTCTGGGGGATACCATTTGTAATTATTATTTATTCCTTTTTTTTACTATTCATTTCATTCCAATTTCTCAGCTCACATATTTTGTTGGGAAATTTTGTCTAATTATTTTCAAGTTTTTTTTTGTATCTTAGTAGTTTAAGTAATAATCAGTAAATATAAAAATTAAAATTAAAATTAAAATAAAAATTAAAATAAAAATAAAAATTAAAGTAAAAATAAAAATAAAAATAAAAATAAAAATAAAAATAAAAATAAAAATAAAAATAAAAATAAAAATAAAAATAAAAATAAAAATAAAAATAAAAATAAAAATAAAAATAAAAATAAAAATAAAAATAAAAATAAAAATAAAAATAAAAATAAAAATAAAAATAAAAATAAAAATAAAAATAAAAATAAAAATAAAAATAAAAATAAAAATAAAAATAAAAATAAAAATAAAAATAAAAATAAAAATAAAAATAAAAATAAAAATAAAAATAAAAATAAAAATAAAAATAAAAATAAAAATAAAAATAAAAATAAAAATAAAAATAAAAATAAAAATAAAAATAAAAATAAAAATAAAAATAAAAATAAAAATAAAAATAAAAATAAAAATAAAAATAAAAATAAAAATAAAAATAAAAATAAAAATAAAACAAATTTATATATATATATATCTGCTAATTATTATTGTTCTCTCTATTTAGTGAATTATTAATTACTTATTTTTATTTAATGCAGGAAGAAGAAGCCTCTGGTGGTTGGTCCCGATTATGTAGGTGTTTTTGTTTTTTTTAGGATTGGAGGAAAAACTCTGTTCTTTGTCGTGCAGGCGGCTGGAAAAAGTATATGGATTGTAATGGTCAGGAAACGGATTAGAAGGTAATTTTTGGGAAGAAGTAGAAGAGACTAGGATGGAGTGTTGGAAGGTGTCCTTGATTATTTTAGACATCTTCCAGTGGTCATAAAGAAGCTGTTTCCTCAGATTCATTTCAAATTCTTTCAACTGACCATGAAGAGCAAAGGATTTAATCATGTTTGAACACATCATACTTAGGTTTTTCTTCATATCAGCATAATCCAGTGTAAATATGGTCTCTAGAGGTTTTCCAATCCCAATTAAAGTTTCAGGGGGTGGAGTACCAACTAAACAGAAGAATTGGATAAGTAATTGTTTTCTGTTGAAGAAATTGGATTTCTTAATTTGGTACTTAAAGATTGGAAACTTCTCAAATTTTTAAGCAGATGGAATCTGGACTGTTGAAGGAAGTTGAATGGTGTTAGTAGTAGGATCAACCAGAAGGAGGTAGGAATTTTCATGGTCATACTCTAAATGGTGCTGAGAATATGAACTAGAAGAGGGATGTTCCTGTGGCCTGGTTGGAGAAGCAGGGCTCTTGTTTTTGTTGTTAAAATTGTTGCTTGGCTCAGTTTGCTTAGATGCTGGTAGTGGAGTACCAGGTTGGTTGTAGGATTGACCAGGAGAAGGTGACCTGGAAGCTGATTGAGATCTTCTGGATGAATATCTGGAAGAAATGGAACTTTCAGATGAGTAATTGGCTGGAAGATGAGACGTGGAGTTAACTCTTCTTTTTTGAGAGGGAGATTTTAGTCTGGAAGGAGTGCTTGGTGCTCTGGTGTGTTCTTGAGGTCCTCTTGCAGGTCTTTTAGAAGTTTTGGAATTTTTGGCATTTTTTGATGAAGAAATTTTTGAGTGCATTGCTCTGGAAGCATTAGTATGTTGTTTTGTGGAGTTTTTGGTGTTTACTGGTAGATTTTCTATGTTTTCTGGCTGAATTTGGAGGTTTTGAGCCTGATTTTTATTTTCTAGCAAGGTGGGCAGGCCGCCTGGACACAGTCTAGCAGACTGGGAGCTGATTTTGAAGCTGTTTTAGCTGAATTTTCTGAGATAAAGGCTGTTTTTTGAGATAATAAAGCAGGTCTTTTGGAGAGTGTTTTGGGGATGGAGTGGCATGATCTTATAAATGGAGCTGAAGATAAAGAAGAAGAAGAAGGACCAAGTTTTGGGTACCTGGTAGGAGATCTAGAGATGTATTTGTGTGAAGGTGAAGGTGGTGGTATAAGATAATTGGGGTCTCTGTCACATTTTTTCTTTTGGAGTTGCAAGATTCACAGGCCCTGTTTTAGAGTTTGGCTTCAGGAGTTGAAAGAGTGAAAGTGCAAGGTCTGAACATGTGAATACACTGTTTTCAAGCATATTATTTTGGAGAAGTGAAGCAAGGAAGATCTGATTAGTCAAAATATGGGGATCCAGCCATGATCTGTGATGGGGAAACAATGAAGAGAGAAGAGATATAAGAAAATCTTTTATCAGTGATGGGTAGATGATGAAGAGAAAGTGAAACTTCAGTAGGGCAGTTGCGGAGTATTGTGCATAGAATTGGCTCTTTCTTTTATGAAAAGTGTGGAAAGTCTGTCAAGACTATAAACTGATCACTGTGGTCAGTCCATCAAGACTTTAAAATGAAGATTGGTATAGTCACCCAAGACTATAAACTGAGGATGATTTGATGGTTGAGTCCTTCAGGACTATAAACTGATACTGTGGTGTTGGTGTGATTCTGGAAGAGGGCATCCAAAGGGGGTGTCTCTTAATTTTGTTAAGGCAAGTGTGGGGGTAAATGATGAGCTGGCTGCTCTGTAGAAAAGTTACCCCACAATGTAAGTTTATTTCTTTAGTCTTTTATGATTTGATCTCTGGTTCAGTCTTTACAATTTAGGGTTTGAATCCCCCAAGACTATAAACTGAGGGTTTTTTAGTCCCCCAAGACTATAAAATGAGGGCTGTTAGTCCTCCAAGACTTGAAACTGAGGATGAGTCCCCCAAGACTGTAAACTGAGGAATTTTTTATGGTTTGCTACGTTCAGAAAGTCTGGAAAGTGGTAAAATCATTTATTTTCTAAGTCAAGAATTACAGTCAAGAATCAAATTACAGAAGAATCAAGAGATTAAACAAAGTGTTCAGCATTAGATTTGAAAAGGTGAATGAGGTGTCTTCTTTACTCGATTCTCTTTAGATCTTTGGCAGGAGTGGATTGGAAGTAGTTTAGGATGAGATTTTTTTTTGATAAGAGTGTTGTTGGAATTTGTCCTTGATGGTGGGCGATTGATTGGGTGGTGGTGTTTAAATGTTTCCCACATTTTCATCATCACTGTCTGGATGGGAGTGAACTGGAAATTAATCAGTTTAATTTCAGTATGGAGATGCATTAGTTTTACCATCAGAAGAACCAGGAATGGTAGATCTAGTGGTTTTAGTGGTGTTGGCACTCTTTTTGGAAGGGTGTAACTTGTTGATTAATATGGGTATCAAGATGGAAGGCATAGATCTTTTGGTTTTTCTGGAAGATGGACCTGGTTGAGGAAGAGGTGAATCTGTTTCAGATGATAATGGACCAGGTCTGGAGAAAGATTTCTTTTTGGTATAGCAGGCATTACAAGCAGTTCTGTATGGATGAACTGTTGGTGTTATGGTACAGATGAGGTTATGGTCAATACAGTATTGACAGGGACCCATTTCAAAGATTGATTTTAAAAAATTTGTGAACATGGTGGTTTTGGTCAAAGAGAATGCAGACATTCTCAATCGGAAGGAGGATGTGGTTTTCCAACATTTTCAAAGGCCTTTTTTGGGCTGTTTGGCACTGTTTTGGAATGTCTTAATTGACATTGGTTAAATAATTGGGTGTTTTTTGGGTTTTATTCAGTAAAAATTGGGACTATGGGTATGTGGGTACTACAATTGGATAGTCCTGGTTTTCTCTATATTTTATGTCTTGAAATTTTTCATATTCTAAGTTTTAAGGGGTCATTTTCTCACTTTTCTTTTTAAAAGATAGTTGTTTAATTTTTTTTTCGTCTTTTATGGGCTAACCTTAAGTCTTAGGGTTAAATTCTTAGTACCATTAAGTAGAGCTAATTTGGCTTTATATTTTATGTCTCATTGTTGTCATAGCTTAATTTTGTGTTTTAAGGGTTTTAGTAGTTGTGATGGATTTTTCTAAGTATTTTGGTCTTTATTGGAGGTTTTTGGTGGTTTTCTGGCTTCAGGGATGTCTGGCCGCTTCTAGGCGGGCTCCTGCCTTGGTTATAGAAGGCTGGGAAGCCTTTCTAGAGGGTTTTTTTTCAATTTGCCTGCCAAAAGCGCCAAATTTATTGCTGTGCATAGATTTTTTAGGGGGTGGTCTGTGTGTACATACTGAATAAGACAGTTTGGGGGAACATTAATTATCATACAACCATCTGGAGGTGATATCATTGTTCTCACTCAGTTTTCACTATTTTTCGGCAACAATTGGCTGTGTTTGTTGCAAGTTTAGGTCTTCATTTAACTCAACTTTGGCAACTGGTTTCTCTGGTGTAGCTTTGCAACTTGCATCAAGTATTATTGCTTTTACTGTGCAAAAAGTGCACAGTTCTTTGTTTTTCTGGTGTGGATTTTTATGCATTTCATGTTTCAGGTTCTTTGGTTCTCAATGGTCTGCTATTGGCTATTGTTTTGACTTGTTAAGCAGTCAAGAAGTGTGTTGGAAGAGGTATAGTAACAGTCTCTAATATCCTGTAGCAAATAAATATCACCTGGTATTTCTCAAAGGGACAGGGGGTTTTCTCTCAAGTTTTCCTCCAACTCCCTTGGTCAAGGCCTATAGCTAGAACTATAGGATTTTCTACAACATGTAGTAATTAACAAAACATTTTGAGAATTCATTTCCACAGGTATTTGATGATAACCTTTATTTCCATCCAGAAAACTTATATATTTTTCACCTTGTAGAGTAGCATGTATTGAGTTGATTCTGGGTAAAGGATAAATATTATCAACAGTATGAGTATTAATGGCTCTATAGTCCCCAAAAAACTTTGCTTTATTTTTTCCATAAGATATAGAAACAGGGGATATAACACAATATTTAGGAGTCACATCCACTTTCTCAATTATATTTATCTTCAGAAATGTTGTAATACTTTCCTCAATACCCTTTCTCTTAGAAGAGATATAGGATAAGGTTTTTTTTAAAATTGGTGGTATTTTATCCAAGGCACATGTTAGTGTAAGTTTCATTTTCTGATCTACAACCAATGAAAGTTCATGTGTACCATGTGCAAGAGACATTGGGAAATAATAAATCAGTTTTAATATCAATTCTTTCTGTTTTCTTCCAATTATTCACCAAATGAAGCTTTCTGGATCTCATTAATCAATTCATCCATTTCTTCAGTTTGTCTTCATTTTAATTCATCAGTGGTAAGACATGATTTAATGAGCTGAACTACATGCTTTCTGGAAGAAGTAAATTTAAACTTCTTTTTACCATTAGGACCCATTGTTGAGAATCGATTAGCTGGATCCAATCTGATACTAAAATTGGTTATAAAATCATTACCCATAATAAACCAATTACTTAAGTTATCATTATGCATGACAAAAAATTCGCAGATAGCTCTGACAAATCCATGGCTGTATTTAAAAAATACTGCAGTTCTATATTCAAATATGGAACTTAATACTGAACCATAACCTTTCCAATATGTACTTGCCATTGGAAACAACATAGATTCATAGTATTTATCAATATTAGCTAATGCCTTTGAAGATACTACACTTCCACCAGCACCAGTATCCAATATTAATTACAGCTGTATCCCATTTATTATAAAAGCTAATTTAATTAGTGTTACAATTATTAAATCACTTTCAATATTTCTAATAATTTCAGCATCTTCAACACCAACCAATGAATCATTATTCATAATTTCATTATTTTCAAGAGAATGTATGTCATTTTCCTAAATATACACTTCCTCAAAATGGTTGTCACTGTAAGATATATGAGGTGTCTGGTGATCATCCTCTGGCTCATCTGCTTGTTCAATCAAACTATTTCTTTTTTCACAAACATGACGTTTTATCCATGTCTTACCACATTTTACACATGTGTTACTGTTGTATTTCCTGGGAGCTGGTGGAGAAAAAGGCTTACCAGGTGTTTCCACAGAGGGTTTTTTACATGTAAGTTTTAATTAATCAAAATTTCTTGAGGGATATAGTCTAGATTGGAACCTGTTTTTCATTAAATTTTTATTACATCTAGAAATGAAAGAAGAATTCTCTCTAACATTTTCAGTGATGGAATTCACTAGATCCCTTTAGGAATTTGGAATTTTGTAAAGAATACTTTCCTTCCACAAATCATAATTAATTTTTTCATCAATCGCTCTAAATATTTTTGTTGATTTTATTATGAAGGAAATTGGTTTCTTAGTAAAAGAATATTTAAAATCCTCATGTAATCTTCTTTGAGCCAATCTGAAGGAAGAGCCTCCAAGTTGAGCTGAAATTAAATCTATCCATTCATCCCAAATATGATCCATTACATCCTATAGAACAGATTCATACCACATTAGAGCAACCTTTTCAAATAAATAAATCAATTTAGAGGTAATTTCTTCATCAGGTAATTTATAACTATTTTTCAAGTTATCAATTCTCTGAATAAAATTTTGCCAGTAAGAATCAGGCTCTCCATCAAAAGTTGGATATCATTCAACTTTTCGCCAATTTTTTTGATTAGAAGAAAATTCTGGTTTATTATGGAACTTTTACATTCTGATAAATTCCTGTTGTCTAGGAAGATTCTCAGAGAACTCATTTTGAAAACTACTGGATTTGTTTTCAAGGAAAGTAATATTATCAGGACTCAATCCCCCTTCTTTCCCTTTAAGTGGTTTATTTTCTGTCACATTTCTAGTAATATTCAGTGAAATTTTATAATGAGATGGATCAGGCATAGGTCA
Source organism: Hemileia vastatrix (assembly GCA_030280995.1). Classification (NCBI taxonomy): domain Eukaryota; kingdom Fungi; phylum Basidiomycota; class Pucciniomycetes; order Pucciniales; family Zaghouaniaceae; genus Hemileia; species Hemileia vastatrix. The sequence goes on from JASXTE010000012.1 coordinate 15,038,606, forward strand.
TGTATAGGAGGTGTTCAAATTCCTTCAGACCTCATGTTTTTCAAAGATTCATCCATTTTACTCAATTTTTCTCTTAAAGTAAAGATTTAAGCAACTTTAGTATTTAGAGTGGTTAATGATAATTTGTTTCTAGACACAACTGTTTCTATTTTATAATTTATATTTTTGAGCTCAGATTTACAAAAGTTACAATTTTTTTAAGGAAGAATTTTCTTGGAGAACATATCAAATTAATCAAGGTTGTAATTCACCAAAAAAAATTGATATATTTGTTATCTTATGCTCCAATTATTTTGTTGGAATTTTCAAATGAATAACTTTATCTCTTAAAGATTGATTTTCCTGGCTCATTTTTGTCATTTTTTCTTCCAATTCATCACAGCTATCCTTTAATTGAATATCAATTTTATCTTGAGCTCTAGAAGAAAAATACAGTTCAATTGAAAGTGATTAAATTTATTAACTAAGTATTTCATTACATTTGATACCTCAGCATCCCTAATTTTATCTAAATTAGGAGAATTAATCAAAATTATTATTTAAATTGTCTCAAGTAATGTAACTAGCTCATCATTTAAACATCTCTTTCTTAACTCATTACTATATAGATTTATTTCAGATATTGAAGCTAAATTAATATTATCATCCAGAGAAAACTTTCTAAGTATATCTTCAGGATCAAACACAATCATATCTTGCTTAGTAATTACAAGCTTAAAAGTAGTATAATTACAAAAATTTCATTTAACTGAAGATGGAGCATTCTTAATGAGAGTTGAACTAATATAAAAATCAGAAGCACCTACCATGGCCTTTGAAGACCCACTGACTTTCCTTTCTTCTTCTTATGGTAAGTATCAGGTGGGTGAGGGTGTTGGTAAGGTAGCCTGGGACTTGGCCTGACTGTCCTGCCAATTTTTCTGGTACAATTTCCACTTCCACTTGGGAGCTACCATTTCTTCCTGAGTAGAAGGTTGTGGAGGTGGTTGTGTTTTCTGCAACTGAGGGTAAGTTTGTTGAGCTGGGATTTTTTCCAGAGGTGGTAGAGGGGTTTTCAGCTGTTTTTGATACATTTCTTGAACCATATTCTCTATTTTTATCAATATTTCTTGAATTTTTTAAAATTTTGATACCACCAGCTGAAGGGACTTAAACTGTTGTTTCATGTTAGATACTTGATTTTTCAGCAGAGAATTTTTGATTTTCAATCCTTTTGGAAAATATTCTACCACCAATGGTTGAGTATTGGTTTCTAGAAGATTATCTACTGGTATCTGAGTTTTATTTTCTGGTTGAGCCTGTGTTGGAGCTTACTTTTCTACCAGAAGATCATCTTCTCCCTCCATAATTACATCCTGATAGAGATTTATAAGAACTGATTTTTTCTTGATTAAATCTGTTTGAACTCACTTCATCATAGTCTATTTCAATTCCACTTGTAGCCATTTTTTAATACTTAATTCACTAAAATAAATTTTTTTTCCAGTATTTACTAGAATAAATAATTTTAATTAGTTAAATAAAGCCAGAAATATATTACAAGATTATGAAACATACCAAAAGTATTAGGGGGTATCAAAGTTAGAAATTTGTAATTATTTAAAATGTATTTGACAACACAAAAAGAAAGCCACAAACATGAAATTAATTCCCAGTAAAAAGGTATCGGACAGTCGTCTAGAAGAAAGAGAAGAAGAGGATGGAAAGAAGAGGAGGAAGGAAAAGACAGAAATAAAGAAGGGGTAATAAATGATATAAATTAATAAAAGAATAAAAGATTTAATATAACTAATAAAAAGGGAGGAAGTTGCAATGACACTTGTGAGTAATGACATGACAATAATTATTGGTTTATTCGTAACTTTTTATCAAGTAATTATTTGAATTTTTTCTTAAATATAAATTATGATTTAAAAATAAACTTAAAGCAACCTATAGTAATTTATTTATTATTTTTATTTAGACTTATAATGTCAAAAAAAAGTAATAAAGTATTTAAATTATTGTAAGTATTTTAATTTAAGTGATGACTACCAAAGAAGAATTCCAAGACCCTTTTATAGGCAAGGATATCTCTGAGGCGCCTCAAATTTTTATATAAAAGTATTATTGATGTGAAACAAAAGATTAAAGGAAACTAATTAAAACATACAAATTAACAGAAAAAATTGAAACAATAAATTAAACCTGTGAGTAAATAACTTTTTTTCCCAACATAAAGTCCTACAACAAGTAATTAATTTAATGAGTAACTACGTGTGTATGAAACCTGAGAACTGTGAGAAAAAAATCCTAAAAAGGTATTACAATAAGATGTAAAGGTTGTAATTAAAACAAATAAAATTATTTTCACACCAAAATGTATGTAATCAATTTTAATTCAATATAAAGAGAAATTAATTAATTGTTTTAACTATTTTAAGTAATTAAATAATTAGTTTAATTGAAACAAATAATTAATTTAACAATATAACTAATTTAAAGTAAGAATTTGATATTATTATATTGGATAAGTGTTTTAATTTATTTAGTAATTTTACTGACATAATTAAGGGTCAAAAAATAGCCCAATATTCATGGATAATAATATATGATAAGTTGTATTTAGTATATAAATTTTTTAAGTAAATTGTAATTACATTATAAGTTAAATTTATTATGTAAATTATTTTATAATTTTATAAATAATTAATTTATTAATTATAAAAAGATTAAATACATAAAAATGTGCCATGATTTCATAGAATATAACACTTTTTATGTAATAAAAAATATACAAAATAATAAAAATAAATATAATAATAATTTTACTTATTCATAAAATCTTTATATAGTCTTATTCATCAATAAAATATTTTATTTTAACTACATAAAATACATAATGTTATTCTCTTAAATGATTCCAATAAATTATTATAACTATTTATTGGGTTCCTGAGATAGCCTGACTGACACTCCCTCACTGTAAAAAAAAAACATTTAAAAAAATGCTAAGATTTTTTCTTTTTATACTTTTTTAATAGAGTAGGAAGATTAGAAATTTCTTTTCCAGGTATCCATGCATCATGTTCAGACAATTTGTTTTTATATCTCAAAAAATATTCAATACCTCTTTCAGAAGTGATAATTCTATCATTAAGAATTTTATCAATTCCTGCATTTTGTGTGACTTCCTGAGGGTTTTTCTTAGGTCTTCCCCTTCTTTTGGTAAAAAAATCAATGTTTGAAGTATAAGGTTTAAGCAAGGAAATAAGGAAAACAGAATGTTTCCTATCATATTGAGAATACAATACAGCTTCTACTGCATTATTTCCAACCATTTTTTTGACAAAAAACAGTCCCACAAAAGATCTTTTAATTTTTTGTTTCCCTGTATATTGAAATGGACAGTAGATATCAACACTTCATCTCCCTTTTTAAATGTGTATTCTTTATGGGATTTATCTCATCTTTTCTTTTAATATTCAAATCCCTTATCAATACAGCTTAGAGAATGTTTTCTGCAAAGCTGTTTCATTTGCATAAGAGACTTGACACCAGGGTGTAGCTCCAACTTGGGTAATTTCTTATTGATAATTTGAGCAGGAGTATTTGGGACATTACCTAACCAAAGCTCAAAAGGCTTTTTCTCAGTTACAGATTGAACAGTGCTATTATAAGCAAATTCAAGACCTTGAAATAGAGTAACCCAGTCATGAGTAAATCTGTCATTGTCTTTATATTCTAATCCAAAGCACAATACCTTCTAATCATATCTTCCAGAGATTGAATCATTCTCTCAGCTATACCATCAGCCTGAGGATGGTGAGCTGTAGATAATTTTAACTCACAGCCACAAATATCCATCAAAGACATCCAAAATTCAGATGTAAAATTTGGGTCTCTATCAGAGATAATGGCTTTTGGAAATCCAACAATATTAAACATGTATGACCACCATAAGAAAGCTAATTCCTTTTTGGATACATCTTTGTGGGTGGGAATAAACTTGCACATTTTGATGAATCTATCCACTATTACAGAAAAAGAGCTATAAACATCTTTTCTGCTACAGGAAGACCAGTGACAAAATCCATGTTGATGATTTTCCAAGGAGCATCTGGTGCTTCAATATGTTTCAACAATCATGCTCCTTTTTCCTGCCAATCTTTTACATTTTTGACAAGAATCACAGGATTCAACATCTAATTTAGTGTCCTCAGACATATTAGCCCACCAGAAGTGTTTTTAATTCTGATTATGTTTTTCTCAAGATCAAAATGTCCAGCTAGTATGTCATAATGACAGATTTTTAAGATGATTTCTTTCATGGAAGGAGGAATAAAAATGACATTTTTAAGTTTTCTCCTGTAATAAATATAATTATCTTCAATGGAAAACTTTTCTTTATTCAAAGAACTTTGGTACTTTGGGGGAAGAGTTTTTATTTATGCTTGAATAGAAGCATTCTGTGGATCATTCAAGATTGTAACTAATTTATTTAAATCAGAATCTTAATCATATGAATCCAGAATTAATTGCAAAAGTTCCTCTTACATATCAACAATATATATACCATATATATGTACTGTATCATCTTTAGGTACATAAGCTGGATTGGATACATCATTTGGAAGAGGTAGTCTAGACAACATATCTACATTTGAATGAGAATTTATGGCCCTGTTAATAATAGTCATTCTACCCTTGTATTCTTGAAAAGTAACTTGCCATCTAAACATATGTCTATTTGGTGTTTTTAAGTTCAAGAGGGATTTCACAGAACTGCAATCAGTAGCTAATCAAAATTTTGGTCATCTAGATAATAATGAAGCTTTTTTAAAGCCCATACAGCTTTTAAGCACTCTAATTGAGTGGCACCATACTTCAATTCACTCTTTCTCAAGGTTCTTGAAATATAAAAAATTACCACTTCCTAAATTTTCTCATTAATAATTTGTTTCTTGTTTAGAGCAGCTCCAAGTCCAATAAAACTTGCATCTGTATAGATGACAAAAGGCTTATTAAAATCTGGAAGGGCAAGGATTGCAGCTGACATTAAACATTTCTTTAATGTATCAAAAGCTTTTTGAGTATCCTCATTCCATATATAAGCCACATCCTTTCTTGTAAATTTGGTAAGTGGTAGGGCTATGACTTGATAATTTGTAATTTACTGTCTATAGTAACCACAAATTCCAAAAAAACTTTGTATTTCCCTTACAGTAGTTGGTGCTGTCACATTTTGGATAGCTGCAACTTTACCTTGGTCTACACATATTTGTAAGCCAGAAACTACATGACCTAGGACTTTCAGGGATTGAAAACCAAATTTACACTTTTTTGAGGATAGAGTCATGTTAATTTCATCCATTTTCTGGAAGACTCTTCTTAAGTGGTGGATATGTTCATCAAAAGTTTTAGAAAAAACTATTATGTCATCTATATAAACCATTAACCACTCTTCAATTATTTCCTGATGGAATGTGTTATCCATTACTTTCTGGAATACTGAAGGGGAATTTTTAGGGCCAAAGGGAATCTAAAATATTTATAAATTCCCATATGAGTTTCAATGAGAAAAAAAATTTGGGAGGATTTTTCAACAGGTATTTGATGATAACCTTTATTACCATCCAGACAGCTGATGAATTTTGCACCTTGTAAGGTAGCATGTATAGAGTTTATTGTGGGAAAAGGGTAAATATCATCTATAGTATAGGTATTCAATGCTCTATAATACCCACATAGCCTAGCTTTGTCTTTCTCATAGGAGATCAAAACTGTAGAGATGACACAATATTTAGGTGTAACATCCACTTTTTCAATAATATTCATACTTAATAAGGTTGAAATATTATCCTCAATATCTTTTCTCTTTGTGGGAGAAGGACAATAAGATTTTTTCTTTAGGCTAGGAGGTATGTCATTCAAATTACATGATAAATAAATTTTCATTTCATCTTTAACAAAGCTTAACACATGGGAGCCATGAGCAAAAGCCATAGGGAAAGATGTAATCAATGCAACTATTGAATCTTTTTGATCATTAGTTAATTGATCACCAAATGAAGCTGTGTCAATTTCAGACAATAATACATCCATTTACTCTGTTTGTCAACCTTTACATTGGATCAATGAATTACAAGATTTTAATAAGGGTCCAGAATGCTTTTTAGAGGAATAAATTTTAAAATTTCTTTTCCCATTCATGACCAAGGTAAAACAATTGTTTGCAGGATCCAATTAAATTCTAAACATGGTTAATATTTCATTTCCCATAATAAACCAATTGGTTAAATTATCATTTTTCATCACAAAAAATTCACAGGTATCTCTGAAAAAACCACCATTATATTTAAAGAACACAGTGGTCTTGTATTTGCCAATGGGACATAAAATAGAACCATAACCTTTCTATTTTTCAGATGTTATAGTTAACAATTTGCTTTGATAATCTTTATCTACTGAAGCTAGTGCTTTCTCAGACACTACACTTCCTCCAGCACCAGAGTCAAGAATAACCTCAACATTTTTACCATTTATGATAACTGGTGCTCTCAAGGGTGATATTAAAATTGAACTGTCAGTAATATCCCTAATGATTTCAGCATTTTATACAGAAGATAAATCAACATCACAATTTTCAGACAAATTATCTAAATGTTGGATATCTTTTTCTAAGACTAGAACTTCTTGAGAAGAATCATGGTCATAAGAAATATTACTATTACAGTCACTTGAGGAATCATCAAGATCAGCTTGAGTATTTTCAGATTCCTCAGTTTGTTCATCAAGATGAATTCTCTCATCACAAATATGTCCCTTCTGCCATATTTTGTTACATTTAAAACAAGATTTTGTTGCATATTTCTTTGGGGAAACTGGGGCAGAGGGTCTACCAGTTTTGTCTGGAAGTTTTGTGGAAGGCTTTTGCTGGTCATGATAAGATTTTAAAGGATAATTCCTTGGTTCATATCTATGGTTAAGTAGAGCTTCATTACAGATATTAATAAAGGAAGAATTCTTTCTCACATGCTCAGTCCTTGAAACAATCAAATCTCTCAGAGAATTCGGAAGTTTATAGAGAATCTTATCTCTCCAAATATCATAATCCATTTTTGGATCCATGGCTCTAAGAATTTCCATTATTTTTATGAGGAAAACAATAGGTCTTTCAAGAGAGGAGGACACATATTTAGAAGTATCATATAATCTCTTTTGGGCAAGTCTGAACTTTGATCCACCAAATTGATTTTCAATAAATGTTTTCCACTCTTTCCAAGTATAATGTTGATTTTCCAATAAGACAGATTCATACCACATTAAATCTACATTTGAGAATAAAGAAATTAATTTAGAAACAATCTCTTCATCTAGAAACTTATAGGAATTTCTTAGATTATCAAATCTTTTGGAAAAAGTGCTGCCAATCAGATGAAGAGTCACCATCAAAGGTGTGATACTGATCCAGTTTAGGTAAATTTTTCTGGCTACTGGGATGGTCCATCTTTTGATTCAAATTATTTAAAAATAATAATTCTTGAAGTTTAGAAAGGTGTTCAGAAATTTCATTATTTATAGAAACAGCTGGTTCATGGCCCTTAAAATATTTTTTTCTAGTTGCAAAAGACTTTACAGACTCATTGTCAGGTTGTTTAATGGCTGAAACATGGGAAAGAAATGATCTGCTTTGTTCAGACTCCTTTCCTTTATGTTTATTCAACTTATGGGTAGCATTTTGATATACACTATAATGATTTGCAGGCAAGGCTGAGAATTTTTCCTGTAGTTCAGACATTTGGTCATTTATTTTTGCAAGGGATAAAACATTCCTATCCTCAAAAACACAGAATTTGTTACTCAGAGCTTGGAAGAATATTTTCAGCATTTTCCACTCATTGTGTAGAGATTTAATTTCACTCTTCAATGAAAAATTCTCTTCAATAGGGGGTTTTAACTCACTCAAAGATTTATGCAGATGAATATTTTTATCTGAAATAGCTCTATGGTCACTTCTTCTTTGTTTTTGTTGACTAAGAAAAATATTAAAAGTTTCCTTTATTTTAAAATAAGATGTATCTTGTACAGAAGAACTCACTTAACAATGTTAATTTGAATTATTTAATCTGTCACTTTCATGCACTAATACATCTCTTAAAATTTTGTTTTTTGCAACATTAAAATCAAGGGTATCTTTCAATATTTCCTCAGAAGTTTTCTCATACAAGATATAGACTTCAGGCAAAAAAAAATCATTTTTAATTGAAAGAGAAGGATTAATTAAAGAAGTTGAAGTTAAATGTAAAGGCTCATCAAATGAAAATTTAATAGTTACATCATTAGGGCTACTCATTACAGGAAGTTGTCTCTTAATAGTTTTAAAAGTTCTTTCAACATTATCAACAAGAATACCTGTGGAGGAAGATTAATTATTATACATACCAACATGCTTATCAAACAAATCACTTATCATGGCAAGGGAGGAAATTTCCCCTTTGCCTTATTTCTTCTGCCTCCCTTATAAGGATGGGCCTGAGGAGGTTGATGGTAGGTTTGTGTCCTGGATGGGCCAGGGTGTTGAGCTGCTGGCTTCTGTACATTCTGCTGGTAATGGCTCATCAGGTAGTCCCATTTCCACTGTTCCACTTGTAGAATGTTTTGACTTTGAGTGAAAGAGCTGGTTGCCTGATGTAGTTGAGGTTGAGTGGTTGGGAAATGAGGAGGTTGAACCTGCTTGTGATTTAAGAGCTCCTGAATTTGTTGCCAGAGTGTGTGTACTCTTGGCTTGTGCTTCATGCTTTCTTCCTTCAGTTCTAATATATGGCTGTACAGATTGTTTACTTGCTGCATCAGAGGGATCATTTTTATTTTTATACCCTTTAGAGGATTTTTCTGATTGATATGAGGCTTTACTTCTTTCAGAGTATTTTGGGGAGGGGTGTTTTCCACTCCTCCTGACTTTTCTATTTCCTGAAGAATATGAAGGTTTTTTGTCAGCTGAAGAATTCTTGTAAGTTAATTTTTAAGATCTTACAGATCCATTATCAACATCCACATCAATTTCATCAAGATGAAGATTATCCATGCTGCTTTCCAAGCAACTGGACATAAAAACTGTGAACAAAAAATCAAGTGTATTTAATTAATAATTTAAATTTATTTTTTTCAAAAAATAAATTTGTATTATTTTTTAAAAAAATAAAATTTATTCACTTTATAATTAACAAATAAAAATGCAATACAAAAAATATTTAATTACAGATTATATATTAAGAATTAAACAAAAATTAATTTGGGACCGACCAATAAAGGTTTAAGAAGTCAAACAAAAATAATTAATACCAAAAAATATATTGGTAATATTTGGACTAAGCACTCAGTAATATTATGGTCAACCAATAATATCAAAATTTTAATAAAAAATTAATTAAATAATTCTTTTAAGAAATCTATGATCCTCTAGGACTAAGAGAATAACTCTATTATGGTCAACTAGGAAAAAAAAATATTATTTATAAAAATTAATTTATCACTTACACTCAGTGACTCAGAAAAATAGCCAAGGCACTGATATTGCAATAAAAATTCAATAATATAGTTGATAGGTGCAAAGGCTTACTTACAATAGTGATCAAGAAATTACCTTAAAATATATATAAATTAATATATTATAAACTTAAAAGGTCAAACCAAAGTTTGAAAAACAGTCCCAACAAAAAATATGGCTTTTTGCACTAGGTGGTCTGTGCATTGTGTTGTTTTCAAAAGGTGTTGCTGTCGTTCCGAAAGGCCCCCAATTATTGGCCACTTGACTAGAAGAAGGAGAAGAAGAGGAAGGAAAAGAGAAAAATAAAGGAGGAGTAATAAATGATAGAAAGTAATAAAAGAATAAAAGATTTTATATAACTAATAAAAAGGAAGGAAGTTTCAACAACACTTGTGAGTAATGACATGACAATAATTATTTGTTTATTGGTAACTTTTTATCAAGAAAGTATTTGAATTTTTGCTTAAATATCAATTATGATTTACTAATAAACTTAAAGCAAACTATAGTAATTTATTTAATATTTTTATTTAGACTTATAACATCAAAAAAAATAGTAATAAAGTATTTAAATTATTTTAAGAATTTTAATGTAAGTGATGACTACCAAAAAGGAATTCCAAGACCCTTTTATAGGAAAGGATATCTCTGAGGCGCCTCAAATGTATATACAAAAGTAATATTTATGTGAAACAAAAGATTAAAGGAAATTAATTATAACATACAAATTAAGAGAAAAAATTGAAACAATAAATTAAACCCATGAGTAAATAACTATTTTTTCGACCATAAAGTCCTACAACAAGTAATTAATATAATGAGTAGCTAAGCTGTAGACAATCCTATAGTACTAGCTATAGGCCTTGACCAAGGGAGTTGGAGAAAACCCAGAGAGAAAATCCCCTGACCCCTTAGAAAAATAAAGTGAGATTTATCTGCTACAGTAAATTTGTTCTTCTTTTCTAAAGCCCCTTTTCCAACACACTTGACTGCCTTATCAGCCAAGATAGTATTCTCCAGACAGACTACCAAACCAATGAACTGAAATGTAGACCAATGTCCATACCAGAGAAAGCAATGATACTTGATGTAGGTTGCAAATCCACACCAGAGACAGCAATAATACTTGATATAGCTTGCAAGACTACACCAGAGTAACCATTTCCCAAGTTAAGTTAAATGAAGAATTCAACTTTCAATAAACACAGCCAACTGTGGCCAAAAAAACAGTGAAAACTGAGTGAGGAACAAGGATATCACCTCTGGATGGTTGTATGATAATTAAAGTTGCCCCAAACTGTCTTATTCACTATGTACAAACAGACCACTATCTAAAAGCCCATGCACACCAATGAATTTGACATTCTTGAGTGCCAAATTGCATAAACCCCCTCTAGAAACGCTTCCCAGCCCTCTAGCACCAAGTCGGGTGGTCCAACCAATGTTGGGAGGCCTGACTGAGTCAGCCAGACCACCCTGAAGCTATAAAACCACCAAAAACCCCCCAAAATACCTAAATGTCACCGGACGACCTACGCACAAGGTTGAGGATGTTCCTGAAAGTGAGATGAGGGATTTAGAAACTTCTTCGAAGCACAGAGGAATGATTCAAGGAAATGGTTCGAAGGTCACTCGAAGTAAGAGCTACAGGTTCGAGGTTCGTTCGAGAAGAATTATAAACTAGTTTCAAAGGTAATAGGAATTCTTAAGATCTCACGAAGGGTTGGAAACTCAATAATCAAAGATTTAGGATTTAGAAATGAATATTGAGAAAATAAAAGAAAGATACAATAACAATGATTTTAACTTTAAAGATTTACCACTATTAATGTAAATACGATTTTATAATTTAATTCTGAGGAATATCGAACCAAATACCCAACCCCTTTTATATCCTTTGTTCCTCCTCGCATTGACCTCCCTTCCATCTCACCATTCCCATTCCATTGACCATTACTAACATACACTTAGACCCTCTTCGCTAAATATCCGTCCATGCTCAATTTACCCCTTTTTAATTAATTAACAAAACTTTAATGAAAAACTACTACTGTACTATTTCATTGAACCTAGCGCTTTGCGTGGCTTATTGAAAAGGACTAAGGCACCCTATTTGGAGATTGACTAATTTAGATTTAGAGTTTAGGCTAGCGCAGTTAAATAGTAAGTACACAAAGGAAAATCGCAGTTGCTATGGAGAATTGCTTTCTGTGCTTCGAGTATAGATTTAGGACTCGATATTATTGATTTAATGAGCTGCTTTCACCTCAAGTGTCACGTGGCGCGTGACAGATGCCCGGGTATAAGAATTTTGAACTCCGTTGAGCTTGAGCCATCTTCCCACACTAGTTTCCCTTCTTCTATAATTTTTTCCTCACTTATTAATTTCTTTTTTCTATAATGAACTGCCCTACTCCCACACCTACGCCTCCACACCCTAAAGCGGATGGGGGAATGATCACGCAACAATTTTCACAAACTTGCACGGCTTGTGAAAGCATGGAATATTTCTGTGTCGAAAGTACGGTGACTCCAGGCCCTCACCAGAAATGCGAGTTTTGCCGTTGGCGACAAGTGGCGTGCAATGCGTTGACGAAGAACGCAGAGATCGAAAAACGATTCACCAAGACCAAGTTTTGGGTAATCCCTAAAACCAAAGAGGTGGTCGAAGACATTTGGGATGTCTCGATTGAAGATGAAAAATTGGTGGGGGAAAATGATAAGGAATTAAATAACGAGATCTCAACCTGGGTAACCCAGGCCACGAGTTTGAAGTGAGGTGTCGAGGAAGAGGTCGACGAGTTGGTGGAGGAAGATGAAGATGAAGTCCCTGTTCCAGGGCGGGCACCCATGAAACAATGGGTGGTCATCAAAGACGACGAGGAGGAGAGAGAGGCAGAGGTCGAGGTGGAGCCAAGGTTATTTTTAGAGCCTGACCCCATCTTTGAGGTAAGTTTTTAATTGTTAATTTTAAGGATTAAGTTACTGATGAGTTTTGTTTAGACATCGAATACCCTTGAAGACCCGATTGGGGAGCCTGCGCCGGTTATACCAACTGAGGCAAACCCTCCGGCCATGGATGTAGTTGAAGAACCTGAAGAAACCCTGGACTGGGTGTGGTCGAAGAAACCTCATCAAGGTCAACGAGTAAGGTTCGCGGAAGAGTTATGTGGGGAGGTCGACACAATTATCGACGCTGCTTCCTTCGACGTGGCAGAGGAGCTCTTGGAGATTGGAGAGGTGGTTCCAGTAGGAGAGGAGGAGGTATTTGAGAAATGCAGGAAGGAGATAAGGGTAGTTTTGGAGAAAGTGAAAAGATTGGTTCGAGAAAAGTTAAAAGAAAAAATTTGAAATGAAAAGGAGATGTAAAGAAGTAGAAAAATTTGCATTTTAGTTTTATTTTATTTTATTTTATTTTATTTTATTTTTTTATTGTAGGTGAATATTATTAATTTTATAAGATTTGGGAGAGAGAGAAAAAGAAAAAAAAAGAAGTTTTAAAATAAAAATTTTAGAATTTGAAAGAAGAAATTTAAAGAAAGAAAAAGTTGTTTAATTGAAGGAAATTTTAAGGTTTTATAAGGAAAATTTTATGTAAGAAAAGAGAGAGAAAAAGAAACGGTTTGTGATTGGGATGAGTTTGTTAAATTGAGAACTTAATGAATTTTTTTTTTTTTTTCAGGAAATTTTAGTTGAAAAGAGAGGAAGAAGAAAGAAAAGAAAAACAGGATTTAAAATTTAAAGAGAATTTTAAAAGAAGAATTATTTGTTCGAAGAATTTTTATAGGGAGATTTAGATGTTGAAGTTAAGTTCGAGGAAATGGTTGTGACGTACAAGATTTGATGATTCGATGAAACGAAAATTTTAAAGAGAGAATAAATTTCTAGAGGAGAAAATTTTAAAGAGAATTTTTAAATTTAAGAAAAGAATGTATTTTTAGAGAATTGAAAAACAGAAAAAGAAAGAAAATATTTAGAGAGATTGAAGAGTTTTTTTTTTTTTATATATTATTTATGTTTATTCTATTTATTTTATTTCATTTTATTTTTATTGTTTATGTTTATTCTATTTATTTTATTTTATTTTTTTATTTTATTTTATTTTATTTTATTTAATTTTACTTTTGATTTTACTTTTAGTTGGTTTTTTGAGAAAAATTATATAGAAGTAGAAGAAAAAAAAAGAAGAGAGAGAAAAGAGAAAACAAGGCTAAGAAATTTAAGAGGTGTTTAGATTTTTAAATAAAGAAAGAAAAAAGAAAAGAAAATTTAAATAAAAGAAATTTTAAGGTTTTGGTTTTAAAGGATATTTCAAATGAAAAGATTTTAGGAGTTCAGGGGCATTAGAAACGTTGATGGCTGGTTCCCAGGATGTTTTGTCTGAGTCATTGAGGAAGCCTTCCCATTCCACGAGGTATTGAAGTTTCCCCTTGCGTATTCTTGAATCAAGGATACGACTTACTTCCCACTCTAGATGATCTTCTACTTCGACCGGTTCCAGAGGGGGTTGGTTCTTGCCCGGGTATATTTCTCGAGCCAGTTCCAGGAGAGATACATGGATAACAGGGTGAATCGCCTGCCATTTAGGAGGTAACTTGAGTCGAAATGCAGTTTTAGAGACTTCAGAGTCGATTTTGAATGGTCCCAAGCGCTTTTCAGCCAGTTTCTTTGATGGTTGTGTTGTTCGAATGTTTCGTGCGTCGAGCCATACTTTGTCGCCTGGTTTAAAGGAAGGAGCAGATTGTCAATGTTTGTCAGCCTGTTCCTTGTATCTTCGAATTGCTGATTCCAAATTTGTTTTAAGTTCTTCTTGAAGTTGTGATATAGTTCGAAGATAATGTTCCGCAGGATGATTAGTTCCTACATGGATTGAGTTGAATCGAGGATGTCGTCCATAAATGGTTTCAAAGATAGATTGTCGTGTCGAAGCATGAGTTGAGTTATTATAAGCAAATTGGGCCAATGGTAACCATGTGGTCCAATCGTCTTGTTGGTAACTGACACACATTCGAAGATATTTTTCGAGGATTTGGTTAACTCTTTCTGTTTGACCATCAGTTTCAGGGTGATAGGCCGTGGAGAGATTCCTCGTGATATTGAGTTGTTGACACAGTTGGGTCCAGAATGTGGATACGAACAATGAGCCTCTATCTGAAATAATATCATTTGGTAAGCCGTGTTTTGAAAATACATATTCTAGAAACAATTTTGACAAATCTTCTGCTGTAGCAGTAGTAGTGGTTTTAATAAAAATAGACATTTTTGAAAATCTATCTACTATTACTAATATAGCATCAAAATCATTAGAAATAGGAAGTTGAGAAATGAAATCCATTGATATAGATTCCTAAGGTTTAGAGGGAATAGGAAGTGGTTGAAGCAACCCATGCTTCCGGTGACGGGGAGCCTTATTCCTATTACATTCGTAACAAGCTTTTATATAGGCCTTGATTTCCCTGGTCATACCTGGCCAGAAGAAATCCCTTGCTATTAACTGGTAGGTTTTATCAACCCCAAAATGACCAGCTAATGGAGAATCATGTCGACTGTTGAAAATCCATAATTTTATCTCATTGTTGTCGGGTATGACTACTCTACCTTTGAAGACTAATAGACCTGATTCAATACTAAATCTTTTGGCCCCTTGCTTCGAGAGTATTTTGTCTTTTAACCCTAAACAATAATCGTCCTTCGACTGAGCTTCGAGGATGTTGGATAGTGGATTTCGAAAAGATTGAATTGTCATCGAATTAAGTTGATGAGTCATTAACATTGATTCGTTGAAGATTGATTTCACATTTGCTGGGTTCTTGTCAGCAAATGCGTCCCCCCGCTGTGGGTAAACATCATCCCGACATGACAAGATATCTGGGACAATGCAGTTTTTTCCTGGGCGATAGGAAATAGAGAAAGAAAATTCAGACAAAAATTCAGCCCACCTGGCTTGACGCCTGGTTAACACTTTAGAAGACATGAAATATTACAAAGCATTATGATCTGTTAAGATTTGAAAAGGACTATCTAGGCTGAGAAGAAAAGAACGCCATTTTTTAAGACAATGAATAATAGCTAAAAGCTCTTTGTCATGAATTTCATAATTTAATTCTGCGGCTATGAGTTTGCGTGACTCAAAAGCAACAGGATGAAAAAAATTTGTTTCAGGATTTAATTGGGAGATGACCCCTGCAATAGCATAATCGCTCGCATCTGTCTCAACTATTGTCGAGGCAGAAGGATCAAAATGTTGAAGAATTGGGGCTGTGGTGAAAGCCGTTTTTAGTGCTTCGAATTCCTTTCGTGCTGTAAAAGTAAAAAAAAAGGAATTTCTTTTCTAAGAAGAGAAGTAAGATTGGAAATAGTTTTAGAGTTATCTTTAATAAATCTCCTATAGAAGTTTGCAAAACCCAAAAATCCTTGGAGAAATTTAATGTTTTTGGGCTCAGGCCATTTAGGGATTTTCTGGACTTTGTTGTTATCCATGACTAAACCGTCAGTGGATAACGTAAAACCCAAAAAATCAATTGATTTGAGGTGGAATTCGCATTTATTATGCTTGGCGTAGAGACCATGATCTCGAAGACGATTTAGGACCTGTCGAACATGATGAATATGTTCATCCAGTGTTTTCGAGAATATTAAGATATCATCTAAATAGAAAACTACAAATTGTTCAAAAACATCTTGAAAGATATAATTAACAAAAGTTTGAAAAGTTGAAGGTGCATTACATAATCCAAAAGGCATAACTAAATATTCAAAACTACCAAATCTAGTGCGCATTTCAGTCAGTGGTTCATGACCTTCCACAATGCGAATCAGATTGTAAGCGCCTCTAAGATCAATTTTAGAAAAGAAATTAGCACCATTGAAAAGGGTAAGAAAAAATGACATAGGAGGAACAGGATATGCATTCTTCTTCGTGACTTTGTTGAGCTTTCTATAGTCAACACACAACCTAAGACTACCGTCCTTCTTTTTTACAAAGAGGACAGGGGAACCGGTTGGAGATTTACTGGCTCTGATGAAACCTTTGGCTACATTCTCTGCAATGTAGTCTTGAAAAACTTGAGATTCGTCCTTCGATAAAGAATAGACAGGACCTGCCCAAGGTACTGGGCCTATTAACTCTATTTGATGTTTGTAGGGTCAATGAGGCGATAACTTATCAGCCTTGTGGATTGAAAAATACGTCGAGGAAATCGTGGTAGATTTTTGGTAGAGTTGATTCAATGGCTTCAACGTTGATTTGGTCGTCCTCTTCATCTTCGAGAGAATCTGTCGAGGGGATACCTGTATTGAGAGAGCAGAATTCGATTACTTCTAGGCAATTTAAATCCTCTTCGAGTGAAGTCATCCAGCTAGAAGGGTTAGCCAATTGCTCATTTAGAGAAGGATCAGATGCTTGCAAGTCATCTGGCAGAGACTTTTCCTCTAGCAGGACGTTGTCAGGCAGGTTGTTTAACTCCCTATTGACCTGCATTGAAGAATCAGAAATATACTTAGATCGTGGGGTGATCACTCCCTTAGTCCAATCAATTTCGGGATTCCAATGCGTTAAAAAGTCATGGCCAAGAATGGTATCGTCCATTCTTGGGGCGTCCAAGACTGATAATTCCCACTCGAAGGGGGGAAAGTTCGGAAAGTTGAAAACCCATAAAACTTTCTTACTTACCCAATATTTGGGTTCCTCTGATTCGACCAAATAGATTGTAGTTCGATCAATATCTGTAAATGTTAGTTGAAGCTTCTCGGCAAAAGATAAACTAACAAAAGAAATTGAAGCTCCAGAGTCTATAAGACAACTGAAGGGGATATCCTCCTTAAAAAGAATGAATCTCAAACGGTTTAAGGCAACTCCAGTCCTTAAGACATGGAGGTTCTGTGCACTGGGAGAGATAAAATAGTTTGTTTTGCACACAAGTAAACTATCTACTAGTTTTTTGACTTCGAACTAGTACCTTCTCTTTCCTTCAACTTTACACAGTCTTCCAACTTGTGCTTACCCCCACAATACATACATAACCCATTATCTGCTCGTCTCTTCCTTTCAGCTTCTTTAAGTTCCCCTTTAGGATCCAGTACTTTGCTGATATCGCCTGGGGTTGAGCCTTTTGGTCGAGGTTTATCCTTTCCCTTATTGGGTTTGGATTGAGTCGAGGAGGATTGATTTGGTCGTGGGTGTGAAGAAGGTCCTGATTTAAAATTTAGGCCTTGAGATTTGTTGGCATATCGACGATGTTGAAGTCGTCCTTGATAAACGCCGTCAAGTTCGAGGGTTCGATCCATTAAATCCGCTAAAGTAGTCATCTTCTGACCATGAAGAGTTAATTGATCCAGAATCCTCGAGGGAAGTCCTTTCTTGAAATGATACTTAAGGGCAGCATCATTCCAACCTACTCGAGTTTGAAGTGCTCTGAAGTTCGAGATATATTCAGAGGCTTTACCATTATCACTCATGCAAAGAAAATCAAGTTCAATTTCTGTGTTGTCCGTTTCATTAGGGTCCCCAAACAACGTAAAAAGTTGGTCTTCGAACTTTTCCCAATTATTGATAAGTAAGTGGGTTTCTGTTGAAGAAAGCATGAGTAGATAAGGTTCGAACCATCTTGCTGCTTTCCCGGCTAGGAATGAAGAAGCGTAAACAACCTTTGATTGGTCGCTGTTAAAGTTTCGAGGGTCATTATGGAACAGTAGCTTTCAGGTTTGCAAGAAGGGTCGCAATCTGTCGGGGTGATCCCCGTTGAATTTGTCAGGAGATTTCATAGAAGGAGTTTTGAACTTAGGTCCCTCTGAAGACGTTGGATTTGAAAGGGTTTTCATGAAAAGTCTCATGAAATCTTCCAGAGAGTTAGATGGTTTAGGTTCTGAGGACTGGCCAGAAGGGTGATTGGCAGGGGTGGATGGTGCCTCGTGCATTGTATCCTCTCCTTCTTCTTCATCACTAGAATCCTCAAAATCTTGTGGGATGTCTTCTACAGATTGAACTGAATGTTGCCGTTCCCTAAGGTTGAGTGGTTCCAAAGAGTGAGTGCGGGAAACAGACCTTGTGGCTGTTGGCCTGCCTCTAGCGCGAGCTCTAGTAGTAGCACCTGTAGGATGAGTGCGTTGAACAGGCGCCATTTAAAATTTTAAAAACACCTAAAAGGACGTAGTAGTGCAAAGAATGAGAACTACGGAGAATTAAATTATACTGTCACCGGAGGACCTACGCACAAAGTTGAGGATGTTCCTGAAAGTGAGATGAGGGATTTAGAAACTTCTTCGAAGCACAGAGGAATGATTCAAGGAAATGGTTTGAAGGTCACTCGAAGTAAGAGCTACAGGTTCAAGGTTCGTTTAAGAAGAATTATAAACTAGTTTCAAAGGTAATAGGAATTCTTAAGATCTCACGAAGGGTTGGAAACTCAATAATCAAAGATTTAGGATTTAGAAATGAATATTGAGAAAATAAAAGAAAGATACAATAACAATGATTTTAACTTTAAAGATTTACCACTATTAATGTAAATACAATTTTATAATTTAATTCTGAGGAATATCGAACCAAATACCCAACCCCTTTTATATCCTTTGTTCCTCCTCGCATTGACCTCCCTTCCATCTCACCATTCCCATTCCATTGACCATTACTAACATACACTTAGACCCTCTTCGCTAAATATCCGTCCATGCTCAATTTACCCCTTTTTAATTAATTAACAAAACTTTAATGAAAAACTACTACTGTACTATTTCATTGAACCTAGCGCTTTGTGTCGCTTATTGAAAAGTACTAAGGCACCCTATTTGGAGATTGACTAATTTAGATTTAGAGTTTAGGCTAGCGCAGTTAAATAGTAAGTACACAAAGGAAAATTGCAGTTGCTATGGAGAATTGCTTTCTGCGCTTCAAGTATAGATTTAGGACTCAATATTATTGATTTAATGAGCTGCTTTTGCCTCGAGTGTCACGTGGCGCGTGACACTAAAATACTTAGAGAAATATACTACAACTACTAAAAACTTTAAAACACATAATTAGGCTATAACAAAATTGAGAAATAAAATGTAGAGAAATTTTTTTAGGTATTTTGGGGGGTTTTTGGTGGTTTTCTGGCTTCAGGGTGGTCTGGCCACCTCAGGCAGGCCTCCCAACATTGGGTGGACCGCCGCCTTGGTGCTAGAGGGCTGGGAAGCATTTATAGAGGGGTTTTATGCAATTTGGCTCTCAAGAATGCCAAATTCATTGGTGTGCATGGGCTTTTAGATAGTGGTCTGTGTGTACATAGTGAATAAGACAGTTTGGGGCAACTTTAATTATAATACAACCATCCAGAGGTGATATCCTTGTTCCTCACTCAGTTTTCACTGTTTTTTGGCCACAATTGGCTGTGTTTATTGCAAGGTGAGTTCTTCATTTAACTTAACTTGGGAAATGGTTTCTCTGGTGTAGTCTTGCAAGCTATATCAAATATTATTGCTGTCTCTGGTGTGGATTTGAAACCTACATCAAGTATCATTGCTTTCTCTGGTATGGACATTGGTCTACATTTCAGTTCATTGGTTTGGTAGTCTTTCTGGAGAATACTATCTTGACTGATCAGGCAGTCAAGTTTGTTGGAAAAGGGGCTTTAGCAAAGAAGAACAAATTTACTGTAGCAGGTAAATCTCACTTTATTTTTCTAAGGGGACAGGGGATTTTCTCTCTGGGTTCTCTCCAGCTCCCTTGGTCAAGGCCTATAGCTAGTACTATAGTATTGTCTACAACTTAGCTACTCATTATATTAATTACTTGTTGTAGGACTTTATGGTGGGAAAAATAGTTATTTACTCACGGGTTTAATTTATTGTTTCAATTTTTTCTCTTAATTTGTATGTTATAATTAATTTTCTTTAATCTTTTGTTTCACATAAATATTACTTTTGTATATACATTTGAGGCACCTCAGAGATATCCTTTCCTATAAAAGGGTCTTGGAATTCCTTTTAAAATGAGGGCTGTTAGTCCCCCAAGACTTAAAACTGAGGATGAGTCCCCCAAGACTTTAAACTGAGGAGTTTTATTTATTTATTTCTAAGTTTAGAATTTCAGGCATGAATCAATCACAGAAGAGAATTAAGAGATGAAACAAAATGTTCAGCATTAGTCTTGAACTGGTGGAAGAGGTGTCTTCTTTTCTCAATTTTCTGTGGATCTTTGGCAGGAGTGGATTCGGAGTAGTTTTGAATGAGATGTTTTTGTTGAGAAGAGTGTTGTTGTAATTTGTCCTTTATGGTTGGCTATTGATTGGGTGGTGGTGTTTCACCACATTGTCATCATCACTGTCTGGATGGGAATGAACTGGAAATTCATCAGCTTAAATTTTAGTATGGAGAAGCATTGGTTTTACCATCAGAAGGACCAGGTATGGTAGAGCTAGTGGTTGTGGTGGTGTTGGAACTTGTTTTGGAAGGGTGTAACTTGTTGATTAATCTGGGTATCAAGATGGAAGGCCTAGAACTTTTGGTTTTGCTGGAAGATGGACCAGGTTGAGGGGGAGGTGAATCTGTTGCAGATGATTTTAGACAAGGTCTGGAGCAGGATTTCTTTCTGGAATAAAAGGCATCACAAGCAGTTCTGTATGGATGAATTGGTGGTTATATGGTGCAGATGAGGTTATGGTCAATACAGTATTGACAGGGACCCACTTCAGAGATTGATTTTGAAAAATGTCTGAACATGGTGGTTTTGGTGAAGGAGAATGCAGAAATTCTCAATAGGAGAAAGGATGTGGTCTTTCAACATTGGCAGAGGCCTTTTTTGGTCTGTTTGGTGCTGTTTTGGTATGTCTTAATTGAAATTGGTTGAATAATTGGGTGTTTTTTGGGTTTTATTTGGTGAATATTGGGACTATGGGTATGTGGGTACAACCATTGGATAGCTCTGGTTTTTCTCTATATTTTATGTCTTGAAATTTTTCATATTCTAAGTTTTAAGGGGTCATTTTCTCACTTTTCATTTTTAAAAGATAGTTGTTTAATTTTGTTTTTCGTCTTTTTTGGGCTAACCCTAAGTTTTAGGGTTAAGTTCTTAGTACCATTAAGTAGAGCTGATTTGGCTCTATATTTTATGTCTCATTGTTATCATAGCTTAATTTTGTGTCTTAAAGGTTTTACTAGTTGTGGTGGATTTTTCTAAGTATTTTGGGCTTTGTCGGAGATTTTTGGTGGTTTTCTGGCTTCAGGGAGGTCTGGACGTTTCTAGGCGGGCTGCCCGCCTTGGTTATAGAAGGCTGTGGAGCGCTTTTAGAGGGTTTTTATTAAATATGGCTGCCAAAGTGCCAAATTTGTTACTGTGCATGGATTTTTTAGATGGGTGTCTGTGTGTACATACTAAATAAGACAGTTTGGGGAACTTTAATTATCATACAACCATACAGAGGTAATATCATTGTTCTAACTCTGTTTTCACTGTTTTTTGGCCATATTTGGCTGTTTATGTTTCAAGGTTAGTTCTTCATTTAACTCAAATTTGTCAACTGGCTTTTCTGGTGTAGTTTTGTAAACTGCATCAAGTATTATTGCTGCTTTCTGTGCAACAAGTGAACAGTGTTTTGTTTTTCTGGTGTGGATCTTTCTGCATTTCAGGTTTCTGGTTCTTTGGTTCTGAGTGGTCTGCTATTGGCTACTTTCTTGACTTGTTAAGCAGTCAAGAAGCATGTTGGAAGGGGTATAGTAACAGTCTCTAATTTTCTGTAGCAAATAAATCTCACCTGGTATTTTCTCAACGTCACAGGGGTTTTTCTCTCCAGTTTTTCTCCAACTCCCTTGGTCAAGGCCTATAGCTAGTACTATAGGATTGTATACAACGCACAATTTTTTTAGAGGCAGTATAGATATACAAGCATGGAAAGTACAGAGAAAGGAAAGTGCATACTGGAATTTAAGGCAAGAGCATGTGTACTTGAGGAAGCCACAACTAGCCTTATAGAAATAGTATGGATTAGGGAGAAGATTCAAGTGGGTATAGTTGTTTCACACTTAGATAGATGTGATGGCTCTTAAATTTTAGCTACATATACTCATTGCTAATAGAACCAGGAAGAAAAGGTAGTGCAAAAAGAACAAGCAATTATTAAGTGGGTTAGTATGCAGTGTTTGATAACAGGAAAAGAAAAGGTAAGACTCAAGAAAGGGAGGGGTACTTACTAAGCGCAGTGGGTTTCACAATTAGTGGACACTCACATTGCAAGAACAGATTGTTATAGGTATGTACAGATAGGCAAGGTGTCAGGTGCTAATAGTAGTCTTTTATTATTGTTTTAAGCGCTATTAGTGCCAGTTTTTATGCTAACATATGTACTTATATTATTGATATACTTATTTACCATTGGATATCCTTTTAGTAGTGCTGAAATTTTTTAGGAGAACCAGTAGGGAAATTAATCATAGGAGAAGGGTGCTAGACATATAGGACATATAAAAGAGAACTCACTCTTTAAACAAAAAAAAGGGGAATGATAGAAGGATTATTTTTCTCTAGATAGATAGAAGAATAATTGATAGATAGATAATAGAAATACATATTAGAGGTAAAAGATACATAGATTTATTTATTTCTTTGTGCATAGTGGGTGTAAATACCAGAAGTAGCACCGTAGAGTTATTTTATTGCTATGGGATTTTAAGTCATTTTTTAAGTCATTTTGGCACTTTTTTTGACAATTTTTAAAACTTTTTTTGGCACTTTTTGGAACTTTTCTGGAAATTTTTGGGGAGGTTTTAGGGGACTTTCAGGACACTTTTTTTGGAAACTTTTGTAAAAAATTTAGGAGAATTATGGGACACTTTTTTGGAAAACTTTGGAACACTTTTTGGGTACTTTTGGGACTCTTTTTTGGCAAATTTTGGGGCTCTTTTGTTTAACTGTTGGAACTGTTTTTTGGAAATTTTTGGGACTATTTCTTTCAGGTAGTTTGAGAAGAGCTTTTTAGGTAAGTTTCATCCAATTTTGAGACAAATAAAGCACCCCCTGGCTTAGAGTCCTCTGAATAATTCACTCACTTTGGCTGTTCTTTTCAAATCAATAGGGAGGTGGTCAATAGGATTGATAAGGTAAGAGAAAAAGGTGAGGTAAAACAAAAAATATTATGTAGAAAATAAGTATGGGGTGGTATATAGATTTTCAAATTTTATTTTTATTTCACGAATCAAAATTTTACAAGTCATATATGATACTCTACTTTCCAAATATTAATGAGCCATTGGCTGTGTGTTGTATAACAGTAATCATAAGGTTCATGTATACATTTGTGTTTGGTTTCATTGAATTTGGTCACAGACAATTTCCACTTAAATTTTTACTTGAATTGTCATTGATTTAGGTTTTTTAATTATCTTATAAGACTTTTTTACATGTTAATTTATTCAATGAAAATTAATTTTAGTCATCTATTCTCCTACTTCAATAAAACACAGGGGAGGTTATTGCCATTTTTTTGTCATAAATTATTTTTTGACTTAGAAAACAAATGGTAATCATCACCCCCTGTTATGGTAAATAGCAGGGGGGGGTATTGCCAAAAAAATTTTTTTGACATAAATTATTTTGACTTATAAATAATTTGGTGTTCAGGACCCCATAATATAGTAAATTGAAGATTAAAATTTCCATAAGAAAATATTTCAAATTTTAAGATTGTTCTATAAATGAGTATTTAGAATGTTTTATTTACTGTATATGTCAAAATAACTTGATTTATTTAAAAATTCCTGTAAATTTCATTTTTAAATAAGTAATTTGATTTTTTTGTATATATTCATTTTATTTAATTTTTTTTTCCAATATTAAATTTTATTTTAATATTAATTTTTATTTAAATATTTTAATTTTAATTTTGTTTAACCTGACATTGAGCATGGTGTTAAGAAATAAAAATAAAATATATGGGACAATTAATTTATATTTTTATTTTTTACTCAATTTAATTTATGGTAACTAGTTAGTTTATTACAAGTAAATTTAAAGTAACTATAATAAAATTAATGATAATATATAAGAAATAAAAAGGCATGGCTTCATTGCAGGAAATAATTAATTATTTTACTGGGTAAGTCTAGCAGCCTGGATGACAAAATACATGTAAGCTCATAATAATACTAAAAAATAAGGTATTCCAAAAAAATAATGAGTATATAAATTCTTACTCCAGATTAAATTACTCATGTCAAAGAAATACAGGAATTATTAATTCCATTCAAGGTAAGTTTTTACTTGTCACCAATAACATTTCAACTCAAAGAACTCTCATGTCAGAAATAGCATTATTGGTGTGTCATAGTAATAGTGTTTATTGTGAATTACTTAAGCTGTCATATTGAGAACTGGTTATGGAGTAATTGAAACAAAATCTTTAAGTAAACATTTGATTGTATGCACTAGCACCTGGCTGACACTGTTCTCCACTCTAGTTTCCTGTCTGATTTTTCTGCTTCCCTGAATGATTTAGGTATATCACTTACAAAGAAGGCACAATTTTCAATAATTTTCTGTGAGGTTTTTTCCTGATCTAGAATGAGTTGTTCATGTATTAAGTCTCCTAGGGATTGACTGCTGGGTGTGATCTCAGCCTTTTTAAGCATGAATTTGGCAGAAATTTTGTTGGTAGGTATTGTGGAGGAGGGGGAAGCATTTTTAAAAGTTTCCCATGCTGAGAATATTACTTTACTAGTGTATGGGTCCTTAAAGAGAAAACATATAATTCCTAGTGGGTAACCTATTACATAGAATTTAATTTCCCTTGCATCTATTTTCTGACATTTCTCTTCAATAATATGTAGGTATGCCTTTTCTTCAAATTCCATAATGATGCCTAACTGTGGCTTCTTGTCAATAATTGCTTTTTAAGGTGAGTTGTTAGGAGAAATATTTTTTGATATTCTGTTAAGAATATGAGAAGCCCATTTAAAGGCAAAAATCCAGAAGGATTTTAAAAAAAATTTCAAGAAGAATGGTTCTTTCTGAGTCAGTGACTTTTCTGTTGTAACATTTGATCTTGCCATTTTTGTTGATGGTAGTACAGAAGTAATTTTTTGTGCATTATACCCTTGTTTTTTTAGAAAAATTCTAATATTCTGTTGCAGAATTATCCCCCATTGTCTGATCTAAATATCTTCACCATTGAGGTTATTTGGTTTTCCAGTTGAGTAAGCATCTCAATTACTCAAACTTCTGCCTCACTTTTGTTGCACAGCATGTTACACTCACTGTAAGAAGTAACTATGTCTCTAATATTTAAAGCATTCATACCATTATCTATTGATGTTTCTTCAATTGTTTCAATCAGGTCTGCCAAAACTTCTTATAATTTAGTGGGGTTCCTGCCAATGGATTCCAGGTGAGATATTCTTCTGATTTTTCAAATTTGACAAGCATCACTAATTATCTTACCTGATGGAAGTTTTTCTGGAAGTCTTAGTGACATTTTTGAACGAATCATCTGTCTTACTTGATACAAGCTTGCATGTCCCAGGAAGAAGTTCCAAAGGAAGATCACTTCTTCATTCTTAATTATTTTTTGTGGCTCAGGGAGACTCAGAGGAAACTCTAGGCTGAGAATTTGTAGTTCAATATGGGTTTTTATCATTTCAGGGGACAATTGAGGTATAGGACTAGTTAAATTTATAGTATTAGGAGTATAACAAAAATTGCATGGCTTAGTCATTGTCCAAATCCTTTTCTCTGGGTTGAATGTAGCAGTTAAGATTGTTTCCTGTTCAAAGATAGTGTGAAAATCTTGGGAGCTGGTTTTTAGTATCTTAGAACACCGTTTGATAAGTGATTCCTGTGAAATTAAAGTAGTGGTAGCCTCCCTGCAGTAGATAGCTGGATTAATATTGATAATTTTCCCATTCCCCCCAGTGAAGCAGAGCATCCCTTTCCCTGTGAATGAAGGTTTCTAACCATTAGTCACTATTTTCATTGAAATTAGAGTTTGAAAAGTAATAAAATCAACTAACTAATTTAAGCTTCCTGAAAAGTGATGGGTTGCTCCGGTGTCAAATAAGGAGTTTTGGAGAGTAGTTATTTTTTTCAAGGTTCAAATTTTGAAAAGACACTGTTGTGGATTCTGCAAAGTCATCTGTGATCTCCATGGCCTTGGCTTGTATTGGTGGATTATTTTAGGCTGACAGATTGGGTAATCTTTGTGGATATGTTGGGTGGTAGGAATCCATGCATCTTTTCAGGGGAACAGGGTTATTAGATGGTTTGTTTTGTTTTTTTTGGTTGAAGTTTTGGTAATTTCTTGTTGTGGGTAAGAAATACAGTTGAATAACCATCAGGTATACTGGCTGTATCTCCTGTGGCACATAGAAGGAGTTGAAGGGCTGTTTTTGCGTGCTTAATATTGCTCACCTATGACACTTTGATTGGTAGTGATCTGGAATGTTGCAATTAAAACAGGTTAGCTTTTTTCCTGGTTGTGCTGCTGCAGCTTGTGGATCAATATTGGATGACTGTGTCATAATTTTGTTGATAAAATTATTTTTTGCTCTTTGCTAAATTAAAGATGCTTGAGCTGTAGGAGTTGAGGAGGGAAGATGTGTTTCTAGTACATTGAATTGATTTTAAGTGGGTGTCATTGTATGAGTATTTTGTCTGTTAGAATCCTCATTTCTTAGCCTTTCCCAGGTGGAGGGAAGTGTCTGTTGTATGGAAACTGTTTGTGGTATGACTCATGAAATTTAAATGAGAAGTTCAATGTCTCTCATCTCTTCTACACTGAATGGCGAATTGTCTTTAGTAGCACATTGGAAAATTAGAGCCAGAATTTTTTCATTGAAGGTTATCCCTTGAGATTTGAGGTCCACATGACAGTCTTTAATGTGCGCAATCATAGCCAATGTACTAGAAAAAATGCAAGAGTAGAAATCAAGTAAACTATCCAGGAAATTTAACTTTCCTGCACATGAGAGAAAATTTTACTTTTGCCTCAGGTATTTGAAAGCTTCAGTGCCTGGGGTGATGGACATTATGTGGGTTTTCACATTGATTTCTACTGATTAGATTATAATGGCCCACCCAATTTTCTCTCAAGAAAATTTATTTAAAGGATTAGGTCTGGATAGGAAGTTTGGATCACCAATGTAATTGGTAAGTACTTGTTTGAGTCTTCTTTAAAAGGGTATTGGAATGGGTTGGATGGAGCTAGTGAGTTTTTTTGTCTTCCTGTGGTGCTTGTGGTCACTGTTGCTGGGGTAGAGTGATGTTGGCTGGTCAGAATTGGTGATGTTGTTCTTTATCAAGGATTAATGTTTAAGGGTAATATGTTATAATAATTTTGTTTAGATGAAGAAAATGAAATATAAAAAACTAGTCTAAGAAAGTGAGAAATATGATGTTTTGGAACAGAAGTGAGAGAAAAAGAAAGAAAAAGATAAAATAAGACACATAGAATAAAAAAGGAGAATAAAAAGGGAAAAAATTGTTTTTGGGTGAATGTGTGCTCACAAAAACTTGAGCCAGTATTTTACAAGGATCAAAACCTAATATACTTCCAGAAATTAAAGAAGGTAAATAATGATAGTGGAAAGTGAAGAAATGAAAGGAGAAAAGAAACAGAAAAAAAGGAGAAGAAAATCAGAAAAAAACATGTTGATGATATAGGAATTTGTTGCTCTTTCTGACAAGGCAAATTCCAATAAGGCAAAATTTGTATTTGAGAAGAAAACTTGATAATGAATGGAAAAGAAAAAATTAAATAAATTTCACTTTAAAGCCCATAAACTATTGGAAGTTGTAGAGATGGAAGTAGTTTTGTATTTTATAATGTCTTAATTACTCATCATTGGTGTGCTCCCATTACTATATATACATGTTGATACTTCAATGTTTTCAAGACTTAAAATACTACAATGTACTTGAGACGTTTCACTTGCCTCCTTAACAAGACCATGAGCTACTGATATACAAAAAATGGCAAACAATATGTTGTAAAGAGGGAAATTTGTATATTATCTATATATATGTAAGAATTAGTATATCAAAAATATTTTCTGGATGTAATGATAGAAAGAAAGAAAGATAGATAGAAAGAAAAGAAACATTATATTTTAGTAGTCTTATGGCTTTAATTCCTTCACCACACAATATTTGGGGGGGACTTGCTAGCAAGTCCTCAACTTGAATATAGATGGAACACAGATGGAACTCAGACTGAACCTATAATGAACTGATACTGAACTTTATTTTGAACTCATATTGAGCTCTTAACCAAGGATGAATGATACTGTGCTGAAATAATATTGAGAGTTTAATGAAAAATTAAAAGAAATACAAAGTTGGGGAGCTTAAAAATCTGATAAATCCACAGTATTTTTTAATAAAACACAATTTAATTCTAATTTTGAATCTCACTTTATCAGTAAAAAGACTGAAAATCATAGTACTTATTTAAAAGTTATTACTTCTAAGCTTTCTAATTAGTTAATTAACTTTTTGAGAAAAAATATAAAATTATATATGTGGCTCTTTTTGTTGAAAACTCTTTTTAACCCAGAATTTGAAGATTTGGTTTTTAATTTTAATCCATATGTCCTGATTCTTTATTTCATGTATTTTTATATTTTTTTGTTCATTAAATATAATTATTTTCAATTCAGGTGAGTTATCCAAAAAAAGATTGAACCATTGAATCTCTTATATTTTTACTTCTAGGATACCATTAAACCACATATCACTAAACAAAAAGAATTATCAATGTGTTTTCTCAATCTCTGACTAAATGAAGTACTGTAATAAATTCCTTATACTCAAAACTAATATTTGAAAAATTATTTGATTATAATTCTGTAAAAAAGTATATCTCTTATAATAGTAGATTTTAATCTGGCTTATGGAATTTTCAAATGCAAGTCAATGATTAAAATTAAAAGAAAATTCATTTTTGAACTTTTATTTGTTCTGTTTTTTCTTCAAATACTAAGTAGTTTTGCAATCAGAAGTTAGTTAACATTATAAATATATGAGATTCCAGAGCTTTTCATGATTTATTTCATTAAAATTCTATGAAAATATTGTCAGTTGATGAGTGATTTCATTTTTTAAAGTAATTAATCACTACTCAATGAATTTTCCATATGAAAAACTGAAATTCAAACTAGGAGTAAAATTTTAAAGATTAAATACAACAAAAGCATAAAATTCTTTCAATTTAATATTAATGCTTAAGTGTGCTTCCATGCTATATGTTGGGATAATTGCTATGTCTACCTAGGAATAAGCACCATAGATTTTCAAAAGTGGTCTCATGTCAAAAAATGTGGTTAAGGTCAAATTTCAGAGTAAATTATTGTGCAAGAACTGAACTTAATAGGTAGGAGTGGTAATTTTTCATCATTATATTATTTGCTCATTGAATAACTACCATATTATAATTATTATGTAAAAAAGACACAATAGGTATTTTGAGCTGTACTCATATAAAAAATCTAATTTTAAAGCAATTATATTTTAATTAAAAAATAATGATGCATATTTTAAATGAATAGACAGAATATTTCAATTCTATGTTGTTGATGAACAAATTAAGTAAAAAGTTTCAGGTTTCTTTTTTAGTCTTTGTAAAAAGGTTTTTTACAGGATTAATTTACAACTGAACATTTACACATACTTCTTAAATAGAATATATGAGTTAAAAATTTATCAATCATTTATTAGAAAAATGATATTCACACTGATAGGTAATAATTATATTATTCTGCTATTAAATTCATAATTCTTTAAAGTAAAATCCCTTTGAAATTATATGTAAACAGAAGATTTTATAAATCTTCTTGTAATTTACCTTATAAATAAGAAATACTAGAATGAATATAATTAAAAAAATGAATTTGGATAGAGAATATTTCAACTCATCAGTACACATTTAAAACAGAAAATCAAGGTTAAATTTGAGTTTTTACAACAATATATATTTATTTGAAATATATTTATTTAAATTTTTAAAAAGATACCATTTTTACCCTATGACATTTCCTTTTAATTTACACATGAAAATCAAAAAAAAAATGTGAGGCTTTGATGGACCTATATAATTTGTACTTAAAATGAACAAATTGTTTTTTTGAGTTATTATGAATCTAAAATAAAGATCTGATACCTTTTTTGTCAGCCAGGCTATTCCAGGAGTCCAGTAAATGATATATAAATTATAAAACCTTAAAGAGTGGGTAAGACTTGTATTTAATGAATATAACTTAATATTTTATTGCATAATGAAATTCTATAAGAATTTTATTATATACAAATGTTACATTAAATTTATTGGTTATATATATTTTTATATACAATTAAATTGAGCATAATATAATATATTCTACAAATAATGGCGCATTTTTATGTATTTAATAATTATAAATTTATATTTAATTAATTGAAAAACATATATTATAATTACAAGTGAAAAATTGATTTATAATATATTTAAATTAATTACTTAAATTTATATATTAAATAATACCTCTCATATGATACTAAACAATAATTAATGACGCTTCTTTTGGCCCTTAATTGTGTTAGAAAAAACAAATAAATTAATTTGGACTAAATTGAGATTAATTGCTTGTTTTGTTGCGTCAAATTATTTTTTGTTTCACTTAAAATGTCCTTTAATCAGAATGTACCATCTGTTTGGAATTATATTTCTCATAGTTCCTATGTTTCCAATCTTGTTTAGTTATTCACTATTGTCACTTACTGATTTGGGAATTAATGGCGGGGAAATTGGATTCTTAATTGGGGTTTTAATTATTTGTTTCATGTTTTTCTCTATATTGTTATGTTTCATTTACTCTTTTGATATATTTGTTTTATTCCATTCTAATCATTGTATTTACAAAGATAGTAGCGCTTCAGAGGACCCATTGCCTATAAAAGGGCCTTGGATAATCCCCTGTAGCCTCATCACTTATTATACACTCAACAAATTAAATACTATTTTACTACGTTTATATTTTTTTATTAGTAATACAATTCTAATTAAAAGTCTATATAACAAATTAAAGGTTTCTTTAAGTCTGATAGTAATTAAAAGTGTTTGCCGCGCAGAACCCTTACATTGAATAATATTATTATTAATAAATTCTAAGTTTTTGTCACCTCTCAAAGTTGCTCACCGTTGTTTCCCTCTCAAATAAATTATATATATATTATTGTGATTTATTTCTTTATTTTCCCTTGTCCTCCTCCTTCTCTCCTCCTTTTCTCCTATTTTCCTTACCTTCTTCTAGACGACTGACCGACAACTGGGGACCTTTCCAAAACGACGACGACGATCGAGCCTGGAGATGAACGACAAAACGCACGGACCACCTAGCAAAACGAAACTTTTGCAGCGACTGTGTTTCGAACTTGGGTTCGACATCTTAGGTTTATATAATATTAATTTTTATATTATTTTGAAGTGATTTTTCGATCACTATAGTAAGTTCACCTTTGCGCCTCTCACTCATATTACTATATTTTTATTGCAATAACAGTGATTGTGGCTTAATTGCTGATTCACTGAGTGTAAGTGTTCAATTTTTAAAATTTTTTTTTCCTAGTGGACCATTATAGAGTGTTAAATCCTCTTAGTCCTAGAAGAATTGACATTATTATTAATACAAATTGAATTATTAATTTAATTTTTTTATTATTATTAATTATTGTTAATTTTGGTTGACTTAAAAGTACATTGTGCTTAGTCCCAATATATTGCCATATTTAATATTGGTAATTAATTGGTTGAATTAACTTACTTGTTATTCCCAATTTAACCTTGCAATCCATTTTTTTTTTAAAAAATTAATTTTTTAATTATTACTTTATATTGAAAATTATTTTTTCTATAATTTAATTAATTAAATATTTTTTTTTATTATTTGGAGCAATTATTGACTAACTTTTATTATTTTTTTTATAAAGTAAAAAGTAAATTATAAATCTTCCCACTAGTATGTCCAACAATTTGGCAGAAAAAATGGATAACATGCAAGTGGATGAGATAGAAATTGACTATGATGCTGACACTGTAAGTTCTTCTAAAGTTGGTCATAAAAAATCTTATGCTAACACAAAGAATTCACATACTGCAGGATGTGGAAATGACAGGAAATGCAAACAAACCAAACCCCCTTCCCCCAGTACCACAGAAGGAAGTAAGGCCTCTAGTGCCTCAAGAAGGTCTTCCAAAAGGCTTCAAAATAAAAAAGCTTCCTCTGCCACAACAAATCAGCAACCTATCCAGTCATATAAAAGAGTTGAAGACAGAAAATATGACGTACAAAGCAAAGGTAGACACATTGTGGGATCAGGTCCAAGAACTCAGGAACCAGATTCAGGCCCAGGCCCCTCCTCAGTTGCCTCCCAATCAGCCTCAGTTTCAGGCTCAACCTTCACAGCCACCCAGCTCAACCATCCAAAATCCAAATACTATGGAAGTAGAGAAATGGAAATGGGATTATCTAATGAGTCACTACCAACAGAATGTGCAACACCCTCCTCATCATCAGCCTGGCCCATCCAGAACACCCAATTTCCATCCACCTCCTCATCCCTACCAACAAGGCAGGAGAAAGAAGGCCCAAGAACAATCCCAAACCCAGTCCCAGGGGAAGTTTCCTCCTCTGCCATGGTAAGTAATTTGGTTGATAGTCACTTGGGTATGTTTTCTAATAAATCTTCTTCTGCAGGTAATATTATTGAATATGGTGAAAGAACAGTTAAACCTGTTAAAAGACAGCTTCCTGTAACTAGTAGCCCTATTGATGTAATTAGCAAATTGTCATTTGATGAACCTTTACATTTAACTTCTACATCTTTAATTAATCCTTCTCTTGCAATTAAAAATGATTCTGTTCCCCCTGAAATCTATACCTTAATTGAAAAAACTTCTGAGGAAATATTGAAAGATACCCTTGATTTTAATATTGTGAAAGACAAACATGTGAGAGATCTGTTAATCCATGAAAATGATAGATTAAATAATTTACACTTGCAATGTAAAGTGAGTTCTTCTGTACAAGATACAGCTTATTTAAAAATCAAAGAAACCTTGAATATTGTTCTTAGTCAACAAAAACAAATAAGAAGTGACCATAGAGCTATCTCAGATA
Organism: Hemileia vastatrix; assembly: GCA_030280995.1. NCBI lineage: Eukaryota > Fungi > Basidiomycota > Pucciniomycetes > Pucciniales > Zaghouaniaceae > Hemileia > Hemileia vastatrix. The sequence continues at coordinate 15,072,249 of JASXTE010000012.1, forward strand.
GAAATATCAGTCTACATAAGACCTTGAGTGAATTGAAACCCCTTATTGAGGAAAATTATTCATTCAAGAATGAAATAAAATCTCTGCAAAATGAGTTTAAGAAGCTAAAAAATGATTTCCATGCACTAAGTACCAAACACTCAGTTTCTGAGGACAGAAATGTTCTATCTCTTGCAAAAGTAAATGACCAGATGTCTGAAATTCCAAGAATAAGAAACTATGTGTCTGACCTACAGGAAAAGTTCTCAACCTTAACCATCAATAATGAATTAAATGAGATTTCTGCAAATAAGCTGCATAAAAATAAAGGGAAAAAACCTGAACAAAGTTCATCCTTTCTTCCTCATATTTCAACCATTAAACAAACTGACAATGAGTCTGTAAAATCTTTTGCTACTAGCAAAAAATCTTGTGATGGTCATGCACCAGCTGTTTCTGTAAATAATGAAATTTCTGAACACCTGGCTAAACTTCAGGAATTATTACTAATGAATAATTTAAACCAAAAAGTGGACCATCCCAGTAGTCAGAAAAATTGGCCTAAGTTAGACCAATATCCTACCTTTGATGGTGATTCTTCCTCTGATTGGCAACACTTTATCCAGAGAATTGATAATTTAAAGAGATCTTATAAACTACCTGATGAGGAAATTGTTTCTAAGCTAATTTCTTTATTTTCCAATGTAGCGTTGATGTGGTATGAATCTGTCCTCTTAGATAACAATCATTATACATGGAATGATTGGAAATCCTTGATTGAGAATCAGTTTGGTGGTTCAAAATTCAGGTTAGCTCAGCAGAGACTGTATGAGAATACTAGATATGTATCCTCCTCTGTTGAAAAGCCCATTGTTTTTCTGATGAAAATAACTAAAATCCTTAGAGCAATTGATCCAAAGATGGATTATGATATTTGGAGAGATAAAATCTTGTATAAATTACCAAATTCTCTTAGGGATTTGATTGTTGCTAGAACTGAGCATGTAAGGGAAAATTCTTCTTTCATTAATATCTGTAATGAAGTACTACTCAACCATAGATATGAACCAAAGAATTACCTTAGTAAATCTTATAATGATCAGAATAAACCTTCTATAAAGCTCCTAGAAAAATCTGGTAAACCCTCTGCCCCAGTTGCACCTAAAAAATATGCAACAAATACTTGTTATAAATGTAACAAACCGTGGCAGAAGGGTCATGTTTGTGATAAGAAAATTCATCTTGTTGAACAAAATGAAGACACTGATGAAGTTGAACTTGATGTCAATAATTCTTCCAGTGACTGTGAAAGTAATATCTCCTATGACAATGAATCTGTTAAAGATGTTTTAATGTTGGAACATGATGTCCATTATTTAAATAATATATCTGAAGATTGTGTATTGAATTTATCTTCACTAGAAAATGCTGAGATGATTAAAGATATTACTAACAATTCTATTCCTATATCCCCTTTAAAGTCACCTGTTATCATTAATGGTAAAAATGTTGATGTAGTTCTTGATTCTGGTGCTGGAGGAAGTGTAGTATCTGAAAAAGCTTTGGCTTCAGTGGATAAGGAATATTTGAGTAAATTATTGCCTATAACTTCTGAAAAATGGAGAGGGTATGGTTCTACCTTATTTCCTATTGGCAAATACAAAACCTCTGTATTCTTCAAATATAATGGTGGTTTTGTCAGAGCTATTTGTGAGTTTGTTGTCATGAAAAATGATAATTTGAGCAATTGGTTTATTATGGGAAATGATATTTTAACCATGTTTGGTGTGAAACTGGATCCAGCAAATAATTGCTTTACTTTAGGAATGAATGGGAAAAGAAAATTCAAAATTTCTTCTCCTAGACCTTCTGGGCATTTGTTGAAATCTTGTAACTCACTGACCCAATGTAAAGGTAGAACAACAACTGAAATGGATGATTTATTACATGAAATAAATACCGCTTCTTTTGGTGATCAGTTGACTAGTGAACAAAAGGATTCTATTGTTGCCTCTATTACCTCTTTCCCTATGGCTTTTGCTCATGGTTCTCATGTCTTGGGAATTGTTCAAGAAGAAATGAAGATTACCTTATCCTGTAATTTGAGTGATATTCCTCCTACCCTTAAGAAAAAACCATATCCTGCTTCTCCATCAAAAAGAAAAGATATTGAAGATAATATTGAAACATTATTGAAAATGAATATCATTAGAAAGTGGATGTCACCCCCAAATATTGTGTCATCTCCCCAGTCTTAATTTCTTATGAAAAAGATAAAGCTAGATTATGTGGAGATTACAGAGCTTTAAATACTTATACTGTTGATGATATTTATCCTTTACCCAGAATTAATTCTATACATGCTACCTTTCAAGGTGCAAAATTTATTAGTTGTCTGGATGGTAATAAAGGTTATCATCAAGTTCCAGTTGAGAAAAATTCTCAAAATTTTTTGCTTATTGCTACTCATATGGGAATATATAAGTATGTTAGGATGCCATTTGGCCCTAAAAATGCTCCTTCAGTTTTCCAGAAGGTCATGGATAACACTTTCCATCAAGAAATTATTGAAGGTTGGCTCATGGTTTATATTGATGATATTATTGTTTTTTCAAAAACTTTTGATGAACATATGATTCATTTGAATAGAGTTTTCCAAAAAATGGATGAAATCAATATGACCTTATCTTTAAAAAAGTGTAGATTTGGTTTTCAATCTTTGAAAGTCCTTGGCCATGTTGTGTCAGGCTTACAAATTTGTGTAGACCATAATAAAGTTGCTGCCATTCAAAATGTGAAAGCACCAACTTCTGTAAGAGAAATCCAAAGTTTTTTGGGTATGTGTGGCTATTATAGACAATATATTAAAAATTATCAGGTCATAGCCTTGCCTCTTACAAAACTAACCAGAAAAGATGTTGCTTTTCTCTGGAATAATGACTGTCAGAAAGCTTTTAATACATTGAAAAGTTGCTTAATGACAGCCCCTATATTGGCTCTTCCAGATTTTAACAAGCCATTTGTACTTTATACAGATGCTAGCTTTATTGGTCTGGGAGCTGCCCTTCACCAAAAGCAAATTATTAATAATAAATCCTCAGAGGTTGTAATTTGTTATATTTCAAGAACCTTAAGAAATAGTGAATTGAAATATGGTGCCACTCAATTGGAGTGCTTAGCAGTTGTTTGGGCTCTTGAGAAACTTCATTACTACTTGGATGACCAAAAATTTGAGTTGGTAACTGACTGTAGTGCTGTGAAATCCCTCTTAAACCTCAAAACACCTAACAGACATATGTTCAGGTGGCAACTTGCTGTTCAGGAATACAGAGGAAGGATGACTATTATCCATAGAGCTGGAAATGTTCACTCTAATGTTGATATGCTCTCCAGATTGCCTCTGCCAAATAATGACTCCAATCCTTCTTATGTACCTGAAGATGATACTGTTCATATACATGGTATATTTATAAATGATATGGAAGAAGAGTTATTACAGTTAATACTGGATTCATATGATAAAGATTCTGACTTAAATAAATTAGTTACTATTTTGAATGATCCTAAGAATGCTTCAATTCAAGCATTAATAAAAACTCTTCCTGCAAAGTACCAAAATGCTTTAAATAAAGGAAAGTTTTCTATTGAAGATGGTTATATATATTATAGAAGGAAGCTTACCAATGTAATTGTTATTCCTCCTTCAATGAAAGAAACTATCCTCAAAATTTGTCATGATGACATATTAGCTGGACATTTTGATCTTGAAAAAACATTGATTAGAATCAAAAACACTGCATGGTGGGCTAATATGTCTGAAGACACAAAATTATATGTTGAATCTTGTGATTCCTGCCAAAAATCTAAAAGGTTAACAGGTAAGAGAGCAGGGTTATTACAACATATTGAAGCACCTAGTGCTCCCTGGCAAATCATTAATATGGATTTTGTCACTGGTCTTCCTGTTGCAGGTAAAGACAGCTTTAACTCTTGTTGGGTAATAGTTGATAGATTCACAAAAATGTGCAAATTTATTCCAACCCACAAAGATGTATCCACCAAAGAATTAGCTTTCTTATGGTGGTCTTACATGTTTAACATTATTGGTTTTCTAAAAGCCATTATCTCTGATAGGGATCCAAAATTCACTTCTGAGTTTTGGACCTCTTTGATGGATATTTGTGGCTGTGAGTTAAAATTGTCTACAGCTCACCATCCTCAGACTGATGGTCTAGCTGAAAGAATTATTCAAACTCTGGAAGATATGATTAGAAGGTATTGTGCCTTTGGTTTAGAATATAAAGACAATGACAGATTTACTCATGATTGGGCCACTCTTTTGCCTGGTCTTGAATTTGCATATAATAGCACTGTTCATTCTGTCACTGAGAAAAAGCCTTTTGAGCTTTGGTTAGGTTATGTCCCAAACACTCCTGCTCAGATTCTCAATAATAAATTACCTAAGTTGGAACTACACCCTGGTGTAAAATCTTTTATGCAAATGCAACAGCTATGCAGAAAACATGCTCAGAGTTGTATTGATAAAGCATTTGAATATGAAAAGAAAAGATGGGATAAATCCCATAAAGAATACACATTTAACAAGGGTGATGAAGTGTTGATCTCTACTGTCCATTTCAATTTACAAGGTAACCACAAATTAAAAGATCCTTTTGTAGGACCATTTGTTGTTAAAAGAATAGTTGGTGATAATGCAGTAGAAGTTGTATTGTATTCTCCATATGATAGGAAACATCCTGTCTTTCCCATTTCTTTGCTTAAACCTTATACTTCCAACAGTGACTTATTTCCAAAAAGAAGAGGAAGACCTAAGAAGAACCCTCAGGAAGTCACAGAAACAGCAGAAATTGATAAAATTCTCAATGATAGAATTATCACTTCTGAAAGAGGTACTGAATATTTATTGAGATATAAGAACAAATCATCTGAACATGATGCATGGATACCTGGCAAGGAAATTTCAAATCTGCCTGCTCTGTTGAAAAAATACAAAAAGAAAAAATCTTAGCATTTTTTTTTATTGTTTTTTTAGAGTGAGGGAGTGTCAGCCAGGCTATTCCAGGAGTCCAGTAAATGATATATAAATTATAAAACCTTAAAGAGTGGGTAAGACTTGTATTTAATGAATATAACTTAATATTTTATTGCATAATGAAATTCTATAAGAATTTTATTATATACAAATGTTACATTAAATTTATTGGTTATATATATTTTTATATACAATTAAATTGAGCATAATATAATATATTCTACAAATAATGGCGCATTTTTATGTATTTAATAATTATAAATTTATATTTAATTAATTGAAAAACATATATTATAATTACAAGTGAAAAATTGATTTATAATATATTTAAATTAATTACTTAAATTTATATATTAAATAATACCTCTCATATGATACTAAACAATAATTAATGACGCTTCTTTTGGCCCTTAATTGTGTTAGAAAAAACAAATAAATTAATTTGGACTAAATTGAGATTAATTGCTTGTTTTGTTGCGTCAAATTATTTTTTGTTTCACTTAAAATGTCCTTTAATCAGAATGTACCATCTGTTTGGAATTATATTTCTCATAGTTCCTATGTTTCCAATCTTGTTTAGTTATTCACTATTGTCACTTACTGATTTGGGAATTAATGGCGGGGAAATTGGATTCTTAATTGGGGTTTTAATTATTTGTTTCATGTTTTTCTCTATATTGTTATGTTTCATTTACTCTTTTGATATATTTGTTTTATTCCATTCTAATCATTGTATTTAAAAAGATAGTAGCGCTTCAGAGGACCCATTGCCTATAAAAGGGCCTTGGATAATCCCCTGTAGCCTCATCACTTATTATACACTCAACAAATTAAATACTATTTTACTAGGTTTATATTTTTTTTATTAGTAATACAATTCTAATTAAAAGTCTATATAACAAATTAAAGGTTGCTTTAAGTCTGATAGTAATTAAAAGTGTTTGCCGCGCAGAACCCTTACATTGAATAATATTATTATTAATAAATTCTAAGTTTTTGTCACCTCTCAAAGTTGCTCACCGTTGTTTCCCTCTCAAATAAATAATATTTATATTATTGTGATTTATTTCTTTATTTTCGCTTGTCCTCCTCCTTCTCTCCTCCTTTTCTCCTATTTTCCTTACCTTCTTCTAGACGACTGACAGACATTTTTTATATTTTATAGTTGTATTAAAATAATTTTTAGTTATCTTCTTAATCTTTAATTAAGAAAAAAGAATAATTTCATAATGTTAGAAAATCAACATACAAATATTTTTAATAAAAAATTTCTCCAAAATGATTCATCATTTGTATTTGTTTCCAGAAATTTAAAGTATTTAATATAAATCATTTTGATATAAGAATATACTTATGTTAACATTTAAAAATATTTGATAAAAATTTTTAAAATTTTTAAAATTTCTCACAATTTATCTTAGCTTGAACCACAATTCAAAACAGGATCCCTTTGTTAGTTCAATCTAAGTTCCACCAAAATTAAGATATATTATTTTTGGAAAATGTAGATAGTCATTGAAATGAAAAAATTTTTGTTAAAAAATGACTCAAAAAGTTATTTATTTTATTTAATAGATGATAGAAAAGATATTGAGGAAGCTAAAATTTTCATTTTATTAAATTTTTGGTTATCATGACTAATTATTATTTCATGTACAGTAATCATAGAACATAAAATATAGCAAAAGGTTTACTATATATATCAATGTGTTTCATTTTAAATATTTATTTAAATTTTATTTTTGAATTTAAAAATATTATACATCTCACTTAAATTGTTCCAAACTAAATTAAAAGCTCTATAAATTAATCTAATAAAAGAAAAAAATTGCATTAGCTCAAAACTTAAATATAGGCTTTTCTACTTTTTTCAACTTGTTTAAAATGTTTTCCCATTTTATTGGTTTTCTATCGTATGTAAATTCTTAATAAAAATTCTGTAAAAGACTTTGTAAAAAATGGAAATAGTATTTAATGGCTAGTTTTTACACTCCTGTAGATCTTCATTCTCAATTTTTGGTACTTATTACAAACATTGAATAAACCAATAGTTGTATGTGTTGAGCGGTATGAATAGTAATAAACCACTTTTACATGTTGTTTTTGATTGTAGAAAATGACTGCTGAAATCAGACATGGTGAAATCTGTTCTTCTGCAAAAAGATAGAGTCCACCTTCAGTTTTTTTCCACCTTTTTTCACATCCTTTTGAGCTCTATACATTCCTTTCTCTGCCTTTGTATTCCTTCTGACTCCATTCCCATATCTCTTCTTTTAATAAATATCCGAAGGCATTTACTGTAGTATTGAACATTTATGAGTAAGTTTCCATACTCCTCACCACTCCCCTCCCCTCCTCTTTTACTTTCCACCCCACACCACTACTCTTGCTTCCCTCCTCATCTATACTCACCCCTTTCTCACTCCTCCATACCCCACCCTACCTCTTTCACCTCCCACCTCGACCTTTCCTTTCCACCCTTTAACCCACAAAGCCCTTTTTAAGATATCCTAAACCTCTAGTTTCTAAATCCAACCATCTTCTTCCACATCCCAACCATTTAACCTCGAAATAATCTTGATCCTTTTGCTGCTCACTTAACCTCTTTGGCTTGTCAATTCACCCCTTTTTTCCACATAGAGGAAGAGGGGTGAGAAGGAGATCAGTTAATGTTATTCATAAAGATATGAGATATATAACGGTGGATAAGGGATCAAAAG